>OZ059847.1:9400067-10065174 GCA_964057195.1 Orthosia cruda
ATCAGGAAACACGACAGGCCTTTAATGATGCTAAAGCCAGGAAGGATTTTTCTGGCTATCATAGCATGCTGACGAGGTATAACACGGCGGTACGCAAGGCCAGAAGAACTAATTGGCGACAGCATTGTACCTCCATCGAAACTCTGCCAAATGGGATGAGCTTGTGCAAAGCAATGTCCATGACCAAGACAAACCCACTATCATCTGTAAAGGATGAGAATGGGTATCTCATGGAAACTGGACAGGACACTCTGGGCGTGATGTTTAGAACCCAGTTCTCGGAATGTATACTGCGCAATAGCGATGAAGAGGAACCAGTCACAAGGGACGAGCTCATAAGGCACACGTCCAAAAATAACTGGCTCACGGCAAAGAACGTGGTAGATGAAAATAAACTGAAGCTGACCTTAGCCAAATCCCCTGGTCCAGATGGCATCTACCCAATACTATTGCAAGAAAGGGCATCTGTTTTGATACCCAATTTGAGTAAGCTCTACAGAGCCTGCATAGCATTTGGGTACGTACCCATGGCATGGAGGGAGGTCAAAGTCACCTTTATACCGAAGGTAGGTAGACCGACTTGTGAAGAAGCTAAAGCTTACAGGCCCATCAGTCTATCATGCTTTCTTTTAAAAGCCCTGGAGAAACTGGTTGACAGGTATCTAAGAGAGAGACCACTTAAAGTATTCCCTCTACCTAAACTACAGTGCGCCTACAGCCCTGGCAAATCTACAGAAACGGCATTGCACTATGTTGCGAGACGAGCCGAGGATGCGCTAGAGGGACAAAAGATCTGTGTCGGGGCTTTCCTCGACATAGAGGGAGCCTTCGCCAAGACAACATTTGAGTCCATAAGCATCGCTGAAAAGGAACATGGCATCAACGACACCACGTGCAACTGGATTGACCATATACTGAGAAGCAGAATAGTCAGATCGGAGCTGATGGGAGACAGACTTAGTGCATAAACAACAATAGGTTGTCCGCAGGGCGGAGTCCTGTCACCGTTATCGTGGTGCTTGGTAGTAGACTCGCTACTTACCAAACTCAATACCAGACCATACTACACAGTAGGCTATACAGATGACATAGCTATAATGGTTAATGTTAAATGCCCGAACATATAGTCTCTGGATTATTACAACAGGCATTGAGGATGACAGAGGAATGGTGTACAAAGAACAACCTCTCTATCAACCCATACAAAGCAGTCATTGTTCCATTCACGAGGAAGGGACAACTAGGAAACCTAGGAGATCTCTCCCTCAATGGAATAAAGCTGCCCTGGTCCACCGAAGTTAAATATCTGGGTGTAACGCTTGATAAAGAACTCAGGTGGAAAACTCATGTGACAAAATATTTCGACGAAAGCCCTACGGGTGTTCGGCATGTGTCGTTTCACCTACGGTAAAACTTGGGGGCTAAAGCCCAAAGTGCTACGATGTCTGTACCGGACAATGATAATACATATTATCACATACGGCAGCATAGTGTGGTGGCCAAGAATAAAGCTTTTATAATTATAAATTGTAAGTTTTATTTTTTTTTAATTGCTCGGTAATTTTAAATTATGATTATTATTATTTTGTCATTGGTTTATTATTTTATGGCGAATTTCGCCCATTATTGACATTTATGATTATTATCTTTATTATTATTATTTTTTAAATTGTTATTGTTATTATTTTGTGTTTGTTTATTATTATTGTGTGGTGAATCTCTCCCATTATTGACATTATTAATATTGACACTTGTGATTATCTTTATAATTTTTTTTCATATCATATTGACATTTATTTAATTCAATAATACGATTTTAATGGGCTTATCTGTTTAGTGACTGCATGATTGTGATCAATAACAATTTTTAATAAAATGTGTCACTCTATTTTATATTTGCACGCCGAAATTAAAGGCAGAATAAGAGAACAATTTTGTACTTTTTACCAACTTTCTGTACCTTATTTACGCAAATAAATGTAAATAAATGTAATTTATGTTTTTATTTTTTATTTTTTTGATAGTGGTCATGGCTGAGACCATGGAGAGCCTCAGTAAAATGCTCGATGACCTCAGTAGAGCTTCCGAAAGAGTGGGTCTTAAAATGAACATAGACATAACCAAGGTCATGGTTAATGCCCATGTAACACCCACTCCTATCAATGTCGGAGACTCTACACTCGAAGTTGTAGACGATTATGTCTACCTGGGACAAACGGTCCAGTTGGCAGGTCCAATTTCGAGAAAGAGTTCAACCGTCGAATCCGACTCGACTGGGCTGCGTTCGGAAAGCTGCGTGGTATCTTCTCGTCCAATTTATCGCAGTGTCTCAAGACAAAAGTCTATGACCAGTGTGTGTTGCCAGTGATCACCTATGGAACCGAGACGTGGTCGCTCACAATGGGCCTTATCAGAAAGCTCAAAGTCATCCAAAGGTCAACGGAGAGGGCTATGCTCGGAATTTCCTTGCGTGATCACGTCAGAAATGATTATATCCGCAGGAGAACCAAAGTTACCGATATAGCCCGAAGAATTGCCAAACTTAAGTGGCAGTGGGCAGGGCACATTACTCGCAGAACGGATGGCCGATGGGGCCGAAAAGTTCTGGAATGGCGACCGCAAACCGGAAGACGATACGTTGGAAGGCCTCCCACTAGGTGGACTGATGACCTGGTTAAGGTTGCGGGAAGGCGCTGGATGCGAGACGCACGAGATCGGTCAATGTGGCAACGCCTGGGGTAGGCCTATGTCCAGCAGTGGACGTCTTTCGAAATGATGAACGTTATTAGCTACGTAAAACAGAGTAAATATATGCTTATGAACCATGTAAAAATATACAAAAATAAAATCATAACATCCTTGATAATAATGATTTCTAAATTAATAATGTTTAAGCTCGAATAACGCACTAGCGTGGGCGGAGTCGTTGGTAGTACCGGTCTGTAGTCTACACGGCGCATGCGCGCGGGGGAGTCTATTTTGTATTAGTGCAGAAGTATTTTCGATGTTTTGTAATCTAAAGTCAAATTAGATTTGATTGCCAAGCAAATTCCGCTACCCGACCATAGGCGGCGGTATTTTCATTGGTCGCAATTATAAACTTAATTGAGTTTGCCGTAAGGTCGATATTTACTACTACTTATTACTCGATATATACTAATCGAGGGACGAGGTTTATATTGAATTAAAAGGCGTCTGTTCTGTACGACGTATATTTAGAGACTGCTCACTTAAACTGAACATGTGTAACAACTTAGTCTAGGTACTTAATGTTACACACTACATCACCCTCCTTAAAAGAGAAAAAAATAAAAAATAATCAAATACATTTTTTTTTTTTTTTTTACCTTATTCCTAAAATGGTTTTGTACGGTTTTTATGTACCGTTTCTACATTACTATTTTTAATTATCTTAACATTAGGTCCTGCTTCTTCAATTACAACATACGGTCCATTATACAATCTGTCCATTTTATTAGTATCTTCATTCCTTACTAAAATTAAATCATCTTTCTTATAACTAATAGGGTTTTTATTTCTATCATAAATTTCCTTTCTTTTCATCTTACTATCTATTAACCTTTTTCTAGCATCCTTATGTGCTAACTGTAGTCTATATTTTAATTCTAACGCATAATTTTCTGCATTATACAATGGCTCTAAATCATCTCTTAACCTAGTTGGAATATTACATGGCTTACCGAATACGAGTTCATACGGTGTGTAGTTAGTTGAAGTGTGTATTGTAGTATTAAAACAAAAACACCAAAAGGGAAGCCAATGGCTCCAAGTGTCTGAATTTTCGTCACATTGGATACGTAAAAAGTTACGTAAATTTTTATGTGTATTTTCTAATGCACCTATGCTTTGGTGGTGGTAAGCAGTGGAGTTTATTTTATCTATTTCTAATAACTTACAAACTTCCGTCATGGTAGAAGACATGAACTCCGTACCACGATCAGTTGCGATTACTCTCGGTACGCCATACCTTAAAATAAAATTACTTACTAAAGACCTCGCTACGACAGCTGATTCCTTTGTTGGTATGGGGTAAGCTTCCACATATTTTGAAAGCTCGCACTGAAGGGTTAATATGTATTGGTTACCTTCATCATCTCTGTCTAGAGGTCCCACAAGATCTAGAAAGATCTTTTCAAATGCTGAATTCGCCGTGGTTGTTATCACCATAGGCTCCTTGTAACTGGGTGAATGTTTCATCACCTGACACTTAGTACACTTACTTACGTAATTTCTGACGTCACTTTCTATTCCTGGCCAGTAGTACTTACTTTTAATGTTGTTCACCATTCGTCGAACGCCGGCGTGTCCGCTCGAAGGCAATAAATGATAATCATTTAGTATGACTGTTATTTCGTCTTTATCGAGAATTCTCCTTACATTTCGTAAAATATGAATACGAGGTGGTCCGGACCACTCATTTCTACTATCTATTTCTTCACATAATTCTTTAATAAACATATCGTTATTCTTTTCTTTAATTATACAAACTTCTTTTACATTTATTTTCTTACAAAACTCACTTAATATATTCACAAATACGTCTCGCGTGAATTGTGACATATAATTAAGATTAATGTAAATAATTAATTGCTTTTCTATGTAAGCTAAACATTTCTCTTCTTTACTTATTAGTTTTTTCTCTCGAAGTCTATCTAACTCTTTACCTTCTATAAATTTTATTTCCACTGAGTCAATTGGCTTTTTTAATAGCTCCACGATTTTTGGTTGATCAGGCCTCAAATCGATGGGTTTACTAGAAAAATCCAGTGAACTTCCTTCCTCTTTTAATTCTTTTAATCTACTTTCCTCTTGTATTTTCTTACTCTGTGCTCGTGTTGTCACTAATATATTTTCATTAATTCGCTTCAAATCGTCCGAAGTTAAAGTTATTCTACTCAGTGCGTCTGCTATTACGTTATCTTTTCCTTTTATATAAACAATCTTATAGTCATATTCTTCTAGCTGTAACCTGAACTTCACTAATCTACTTGAGGGGTCTTTTATACTAAATAAATATATCAATGGCTTGTGGTCTGTCATGATTGTAAATTTTCTTCCAAATAAATATGGTCTAAAATACTTCACGCTCCATACTACTGATAATAACTCTTTTTGGATTGTTGGATAGTTTAGTTCTGCTTTGTTTAATGGTCTGCTCGCATATGCGATTGGTCTTAAGTCTTTATTGCATAAAACTGATCCTATAGATATACCTGATGCATCTGTTTGAAGTATAAATTCGTTTTCTGTTGAAAAATCTGGGTACTGTAAAATAGGTGGAGTCGTAAGTGCTCCTTTCAAGATATCAAAAGAAGTTTCACAATTTTCTGTCCATTCAAATTTAATGTTTTTCCTACAAAGTTTATTTAATGGAATAGTAATATCTGCAAAATGTGGGATAAACTTACGATAATAATTACACATAGCAACGAATCGTCGTACATCGTCTGAATTTTGTGGTTTTGTATAATTTTGTATTGCCTTTACCTTCTCTGGATCTGGCAAAACACCTTTAGCAGTTACAATATGACCTAGGTATAATAGTTCCTTTTTACAAAAATTACATTTGTTTGGATTTATTTTTAGATTGACTTTCCTTAATCTTTCGAGTACTTTTATCAAATTTTGATTATGTATTTCTAGGTTTCTACCAATGATTATTAAATCATCCATATATGTTATGCATTTTTCAAAATTTAGTCCCGACATAGCAATTGACATGATACGCGAGAATGCACCTGGGCTTATTTTCAATCCCATCGGTAAGCGCGTCATCTGATACTGCCCAGAGCTTGTAGTGAAAGCTGTTACGTTCCTGCTATTTAATTCAAGGTCAACTTGATAATAACTTTGTGATAAATCTAAATGGCTGAAATAAGTGCAACCGGAAAGAGAGTCTAGT
The DNA here is from genome assembly GCA_964057195.1 of Orthosia cruda. Taxonomy (NCBI): domain Eukaryota; kingdom Metazoa; phylum Arthropoda; class Insecta; order Lepidoptera; family Noctuidae; genus Orthosia; species Orthosia cruda. Next base: position 9,405,991 of record OZ059847.1, read on the forward strand.
ATTTCTGTAATGTTTGGAAGTGGGAACTTATCATCTTGAATTTTCTCATTTATTTTTCTATAATCGACAACTAATCTCCATTTCTTATTATTATTGTCGCTTTTCTTTGGAACGAGTAGTATAGGACTGTTCCATTCACTATTAGTTGGTTCTATTATTTCATCATCCAACATCTGCTTAATTTGTTTATCAATTTCCGATTTCGTAGACTGTGGTAGTCTGTATGGTTTCGTATAGATGGGCGTAGCACCTAGCTTTAAGTTAATTGATTGGTTCATTATACTAGTAGTACTCAGCTTATCACCTTCTAATTGGAAAACGTCTGCGTACTTGGCACAAATCTGTTCAATTGTTTTTTGTTCGTCTGGATGTAAATAATTCAGATTTAAAGTAGATAAAAGTCTTTTTGCGCGCTTTGCATCCATTTCTGTGCTGCTATATTGACAAATAATGTAATCTGTCAATTTTTCTAATTCGGGTTTAAAATATGGTAAACTAATATCTTCTTCAGATGTGTTTAAAATTTTAATAGGAATCTTCCCATTACTTGGTTGTACTATACTTCCTGCCAAAAATATGTTTTCCGATAATTGTTTTGGAATAACTACGTAATCATTTTGTGAATTTGACTGAACTGTTACAAAGTGAATTGATTCACTTCTACGTGGTAAATACAGATTTCTATAAGATCTACTATTCTGATACATTTGTATTAAAAACTCTTTGTCATTACTTTGTAATTTTAAAACATTGTTTAATAAATCAATGTTTGCATTATACATTCTAAGAAAGTCTAGACCAATAATTCCATTCGCCTGACATGGCATGTTATTTAATACATGGAACTTAAATGTAAACATCGCCGATTCTCGGTAAGTTGAATATGACTGTGTTTGTGAGCTGAACAATTGCAATGTCAAGTTAGCGATTTCAGTGGAACTAATATTACCACCAATGCCTTTGATTATTGTATCATTACTTTGTAATGTTATATAATGTGGTATTTTATTTTTAGCTATGACTGATAATGTTGCCCCTGTATCTACCAAAAATGAACATAACTTATTACCTATTTTAAATTTAACGCAGTCTAGTCCCTGGCATGTTAAAATTTTATGCTCGAAAAAACGTATTTTGGCTACCCGACTCACGGTTTTCTGTCGCAATTTCTTGCTGCTGTTGGTTTGCTCGTTGGTCAGCAACATATGCAGCTTGTTGTTGGTTATCTCGACCATAAAATTGTCGATTTTGACCTCTAAAATCTCGTCCCCGTCCGTAACTTGCCTGTGATTGAAATCTTGGGGTATTATTTCCTCGTCCTCGATTGTAGTAATTATTACTTCGTCCTCTGTAGTTTGAAGTATTGGCACGTCCACGATAGGAATAATTATTATTACCTTGATTGTAGATACTTCGATTGTAGAACCCACGGGCACGATTATTTTGCCATCTTCCTCTGCCCCTTGGCTTACCTCTTAAATGCATTACCGCTTGCTGGGCCGACTGGTCTGGCTCCTCATCCTGTGCTGCACGAATGGCGTCCTTCAGCTGTTGGTAATCGCGAGCCGCGATGATTGTACTGAGTCTTCTATTGCGAAGACCATCTGAAAACCGTTTTATTGCATATTTTTCATTTATCGGTTGTAAAACGTCACTCGTTGCTTCGTTATCGTTAGATTGAGAAATAGTTAAATTAATAAAAAGCTCTTCTAACTTATTACCAAACTCTGCTATACTCAAGTCATTCTGTGATAATTTATTCATTTGCATGAGTATAGAATTTGCTGACTTTTTTGTTAAAAGAAATGATTTTATATCTGTTATTAAATTATTCATACTAGAATAATCTGTCTTTAATTTTAATTTCGCTAGTTTTGTTAGTCGAGTTTTAAGCACAAAAGTAATTAGTAGTTTCTTATCTACCGCTGAAGTTAAACAAGAATCATACATTTCCATACCTTGTATAATTTTTTCCGTGGTCTCCTCGTTACCATCCATCACAGGGATAAGTGAATTTGCCGTTTTTAAATCGAAACTTGCCATGTTGTCTGATGATTTAGACTCACTGTAACTTAATATTTCTATATAAGTTTCTTCTATAGATTTACACAGATTATCAATCAATAACCCTGAATATTCTGTAGTTAAGTGTTTTAGTTCTAATTCCTTAACACATATTTTATAAGAGTTATATATTTCTTTTGCTTTTCTTATTTTGCTTAGACCTAATTCTCGCAATCTTTTCTCTGGACCTAATTTCCTTAGGCTTACTCTGATATAATCTAACTTTGAGTATATATTGTTAAACTGTATTTCCATAAATCACTATCTTATTACTAAAATCATTTAAAATTAATCACTTAAAGTTCTTAAAATGTTCACATTTTCGTAGACAAAACGCAGTTATTTTAGGGTTATCTTAGCTCTTTTTTTTTTTTTTTTTTTTTCACTCTAAATGCACTTTATTATTTATGCATTTTTCACTTTTGCACTTTTGCTTATTCACTCGCATTGGCATTGGCACTCTTTCACTCCGTTGAATAATCTTTCTAAACTTCCTCCTCAGCTGGGCGGCCTCGTCCTCGGACCGACATCCGTTCTTGCATTCGCTTGATAAAATCCGCCTGCATGCCGTTTTGTATCCCTGTACGTACCCACTCACTGTGGCATCTCCTGTATTGGGCGTATAGCACGTACAAGACAGCTCCAGCACAAACAGCAACCATCACCCCCAGTAGGATATTACTCGTTCTAAAGTGTGAAGAGACATCAGCACCTCCATTATTTTCACTGCCGTGTTGTGTAATGATGGTTTCCTTGTTTTCACATAAACACTTACTGCACTCTTTTCCCATTATTTTTAATTTAAAATGTCTGAACAAGCCGAGTATTTTTAACTGAACTGTTGTGTATTTTTCTTATAATGCAATCCAATGCACGGTGGCCGGTGGCCGACGCGACGCGGTCACACGGTTAAAAACGCTGACACCGTCACATTGTTTCGTCGCGACGTAATCCAACACCGTGCCTCTGGCAGGGTCGCCATGTAGAGGGACGAGGTTTATATTGAATTAAAAGGCGTCTGTTCTGTACGACGTATATTTAGAGACTGCTCACTTAAACTGAACATGTGTAACAACTTAGTCTAGGTACTTAATGTTACACACTACACCAAGGTCACATCAGTGCAATATAACGCATTACAATTTGTTGGAGTTTAACAAAAACAAATCTATTTCTGTCTCTGTCTAACCTTATATTATATGGTTTGACTCCGAACCCTTCTCAGGTACCTAGTTGAGACCGCAATCCCATCTGGTGATCAGGTCACTACACATAATCGTATCGGACGTGCTAGGGAACACATGTATCACAAAGTATACTGAACCACACCTTCCAAATTTAACAAGTAAAGGGTAAATAAACTATATTATTGAAACCCTTATAAAACGGTCTTTCATTGGTGTCCACCTCTAACCATAATCCCAATACAATTTTAATAACATTATTGATATCGATAGATACCCGATTTCTTAATTCGAAAAAATAAGACATGGATATTTTTTTTATTTGTAGGCTTGTTTATATTTATATGAATAAAATCAATTTGAAATTATGTACTAATTTAATTGTGCTCATTGAGGCGGGCGGGCCTCTTCATAATATTATCTTATAGAAATATTAAATTACTTATTTTATTTTGTCGATATCCATGAATAAAGTCAATATTCGACCTAACTACATCACTAATTTGGATCTTTGTTAGATAACCGTTCCAAACATACAATAGTGAACCATTGTTATCATAAACTGCAATTTAATGAGCTTATCCATAAAATTCAACAGACACAATTGAATGAGCAAACTACCGTAGTACTTCTTATTGGAAATAGCCTTAGTATAACAAAAAGGGACATAGTTAATGGTATTGACACCCTACTTAAGTTAAGATTAGGCAAATTAATATTATGTGCATTGCCCTATTCTGGCAAGTTACTTGTTCATGAAAATGAATACATTTCTAGTTTGAATAACCTGATGCATATATTATCTTGTCGTCATAGTGACCGTTTATTGTTTTTTGACACCAACAATTTTGTTAGTGATTTTGTTTTGATTGGGAACCATATGTTTCTTCCCAAAAATAGTCGACATTTATTAGCTACATTGTTAGCTTTTAATATACACGCAGTTATTGATAATTTAACTGAGACTAGGTTTAGTGATTTAACAGTATTATCCAGTTTTTCTGATAATACTTTAAACGATGATTCTTTAAACGATTAGAGCCGACAAAAGAGAAGTCGAATAGTAATATTTTACTATATCATCAAAATATAAATCGCTTCTCCGGCAAAATTTTAGACGTGGAATTGTTAGTAGATAAATACCACATGGATATCTTATGTTTTTGTGAAACTTGGTTAAAACCAGATAGGATGTTGTTTAATGTAAATAATTTCTCAGTTGCCAGCGCGTACAACAGATCCACAGTGGGTGGTGGTACCCTGATACTTTGTAATAGTCATTTAAAATATAAGGAAAGGAAGGATATCACTGCTTACTCTGTTGATCGCTTGTGTGAGGTAGCATGTGCAGAGGTCGAGGGGCATACTGTCTTGTGCGTTTACAGACCACCAGCATCAAACTTGTCATTGTTTTTGATTACAATGGAAGAATTATTAAGTAAACTTTTCAGAGATAATAAATTAGTTTTTGTTTGTGGTGACTTAAATATAGATCTGTTAGTCAACTCGCCTGAAAAATGTAAGCTCATTTCATTATTTAAATCATTTAACCTAAAATATTTATTTAATGAACCAACAAGAATAACAGCGACTTCAGCTTCTTGCATAGATAATGTATTCACTAATTGTAAAGTAAAAGATTCGTTTTTAATTAGTGGCGTTAGGTCAGACCATACTGGTCAACTAGTATCTTTTGAGTCAAATAAAAAAATTAACCTAGCTAAATCAATTCGATTAAGACCACTTACTAAAAATAAATTAATCTCTTTTAATAATAATGTTTTTAGCAACCTTTGTAACGCCAGTTTTGATTCAAACGACCCCAATATAAATTACGGAACGTTGTTTTCAACAGTTTGCCAAGAATTCAATAAAACGTGTCCTGTAAAAACAGTTAAAGTCAACAATTCCAAATCGAAATTTAGTGAATGGGCCACTGTGGGCATAAGAAAAAGCCGAGATAGTTTTTGTGAAACTTGGTTAAAACCAGATAGGATGTTGTTTAATGTAAATAATTTCTCAGTTGCCAGCGCGTACAACAGATCCACAGTGGGTGGTGGTACCCCGATACTTTGTAATAGTCATTTAAAATATAAGGAAAGGAAGGATATCACTGCTTACTCTGTTGATCGCTTGTGTGAGGTAGCATGTGCAGAGGTCGAGGGGCATACTGTCTTGTGCGTTTACAGACCACCAGCATCAAACTTGTCATTGTTTTTGATTACAATGGAAGAATTATTAAGTAAACTTTTCAGAGATAATAAATTAGTTTTTGTTTGTGGTGACTTAAATATAGATCTGTTAGTCAACTCGCCTGAAAAATGTAAGCTCATTTCATTATTTAAATCATTTAACCTAAAATATTTATTTAATGAACCAACAAGAATAACAGCGACTTCAGCTTCTTGCATAGATAATGTATTCACTAATTGTAAAGTAAAAGATTCGTTTTTAATTAGTGGCGTTAGGTCAGACCATACTGGTCAACTAGTATCTTTTGAGTCAAATAAAAAAATTAACCTAGCTAAATCAATTCGATTAAGACCACTTACTAAAAATAAATTAATCTCTTTTAATAATAATGTTTTTAGCAACCTTTGTAACGCCAGTTTTGATTCAAACGACCCCAATATAAATTACGGAACGTTGTTTTCAACAGTTTGCCAAGAATTCAATAAAACGTGTCCTGTAAAAACAGTTAAAGTCAACAATTCCAAATCGAAATTTAGTGAATGGGCCACTGTGGGCATAAGAAAAAGCCGAGATATCTTATATAATTTATATTACGAAAAATCTTTGACTTCCGATCAAGTTTTTCACACTTATGTTAGAAACTATTCTAAAATATTCAAAAGAGTCTGCGCTCAAGCAAAATCTCAAATAATAATTAACAAAATTGGTGCTTCTAATAACAAAATAAAAACTGTGTGGCAATTAATTAATAGAGAAACTGGAAAGATACAACAATGCGATCAGAATGAGTTGTCTTTGAAAATAACTAATCAAACCATTTCTGATAGGCAAGAAGTCGCTGAGATATTAGAAAATTTCTTTACCAACATTCCGTTAGAGGTTACGAAGTCTCTTCCTTCCTCATCTAAATTAGCTGAAGCTCTTCTTAAAGAAAACTTTACTAAGGACATACCAATTTTTAAATTTAAACCAATATGTATTGATACAATTAAAAACGCGTTCAAAAGTCTCAATATAAATAATACTGAAGACTTGTGGGGGATATCCGTTAGGGTTCTTGGAGATATTATTGACTCAATTGCTCCTGTCCTAACAGGCATATTCAATCAATGTTTGGACAGCGGCACTTTTCCTGACTTAATGAAACACAGTAAAGTAGTACCAATTTTCAAATCAGGCTGTAAGAGCGATCCTTCTAATTATAGACCTATATCCGTGCTTCCAGCATTGAGTAAAATCTATGAAAAAATCATGCTGGAACAGATGTTGTCTCACTTCAATTCAAATGGGATCCTGCATAGTCAACAGTTTGGTTTCACGAAAGGTAGGTCGACAACGGACGCGGGAGTAAAACTCATCAGCCACATCTTGGAGGCTTGGGAGAGGTCCCAGGATGCCATTGGCATTTTCTGTGATCTCTCAAAAGCTTTCGACTGCGTTGACCACAACACACTGATCTGTAAATTACACCACTACGGAATTCGTGGAAAATCTGCTGATCTCGTGCTTTCCTATTTATCAAACAGACAGCAAAAAGTAAATGTTAATGGGGCGACGTCCTCCGGGTCTCTAGTCTAGATGGGCGTGCCCCAAGCTTCAATTCTCGGCCCTTTCCTTTTTCTGGTTTACATAAATGATCTCCCTTTTATGATGGCCAAATTATCGGATATAATTCTATTTGCTGATGATACTTCGCTAATTTTTAAAATAGATAGGCAAGATACGGATGTTTTAAATGTCAACGAAAGTCTAATTGTTCTCTCAAAATGGTTCGCAGCTAACAATCTTTTACTGAATGCGAAAAAAACAAAATGTCTAAAGTTCTCTTTACCAAATGTACCACAACATGACCTAAACTTAAATCTTGACGGCAAAAATCTTGAAGTTATAACGGAAACTGTATTCTTGGGGATTACTATCGATTCAAAATTGCAGTGGGGACATTAGAACTCTTTCGGGTAGGTTAAGTTCGGCTGCATATGCAGTAAGGAAAATAAGGCAGCTAACCGATGTAGCTACAGCTAGGTTAGTATACTATGCTTATTTCCACAGTATTATGTCTTATGGCATTCTGCTGTGGGGATCAGCAGCAGACGTTGACTCAATTTTCATCCTACAAAAGAGGGCAATCCGCGCAATCTATAAAATGGGTCCTCGCGAGTCCCTCAGAGAAAAATTTAAATAGATCGATTTACTGACTCTACCTTCACTTTATATTTTGGAATGTATTTTGTATGTCCGTAAAAATCGGGGGCTTTTCAAAACTAGAAGCGACTTCCATAATTTAAATACACGCAGTAAGCACGAAATTGTAATACCCAAATTCAGATTAACGAAAACTAGCAAGTCTTTTCTTATAAACAGTATACGCTTTTATAACAAGTTGCCAAAGTCAGTTATAGAACTGACCGATGGAAGGTTCAAAAACTACATCAAACGTATCCTTATTAAAAAAGCATATTATAAAATCAAGGACTACGTTGAAGATAAAAACATTTGGCCTTAGCTCCTTCTGCGCATGCAGCTTCCCTGGTAACTTGTAAACGGCACAAATATGTGGATGTCTCTAACTATTCTCAATCTCATTTTTCTTTCCTTCTTTTAATTAGACTTTTACAATGGTTTTCAAACATCTTTATAGCCCTTTGCTAAGAATAGTTACAGCACTGATAACAAAATTTGTGCCACATGTTAAATTTAATCATGTAATACTATTTTTATTTACCTTTGTATAGATTCTTTTACCGATTGTTTTGTGAATGTGTGAACATTGTAGGCCTTCTAGATGCTAGTTAACATTTGTTAACTTTTTTATAAAATATATAATCCTTTTATTTTATTTTTTTAGTTTCTTACGACTTATTGTCATAAGTCGGGCCTACGTTGTCCCCCCATGTCTAAGTACTAATGCTGTAACATGGAAATATTGTAAAACCAAACCATTTTTAAAAGAGTAACCATGGAGTTTCTTGCCGGTTCTTCTCCATAGGAAACGACCAACCCGAACCGTGCACCTTTTGTCGACGTTTTATAAGTGCCCATGTAGGCCTATGTGAAATAAAAAATATTGTTTTTTTTTTATTTTGATTTTGAATTGAGTAGCGTAGAACTTTCGGGAGCGAAATAGTGATTAGAAGTGAATACATTCGAAATTTTTCAAATTCCGAATGAGAAATTAAGGAGCGCACAGCGCAACGAGGACCCAGGAACGATCCATAACATTCCCCGTGGCTTTAACGCGCGCTCGTATCGGCTCCTTTCGCAATTAACGTCCTTTATATAGATTATTTATTGCAGCTTATTTACGTTAGTTGTTTGTTCCTATTATTGAATAATTTGATTTTACTTTTTGGTAGTTGAGTAGGTCGTTTGAAAATACTCATACTATAATATTTTTTTCAACACACTTGCTCATAAAGTGGCTCTATTTTCACCGCAATTAGTCACATAATGACACCTGTTATCAAACTGTGACTTTTTCATTACTATTATTCACTAGTGAGATAAAGAGTTTTTTATTTTATTTATTGGTTGAGTTGCTTTGTTCTTAAAAAAGTTTCGATACAAAAAAGATCGTGCTCAAGAGTACAAATGCAACACATTTCATGCAACTTCGTATTTAAATACATAATTTCAACTTGTACGTGTTTAATAAATAAATCTTTCACTTAAATATAACTTTTGTTTTTGTCTGTAATAAAGAAAACAAGAAATTCCCCATTTTGTACGTGGCTAAAACGCTATCCGCGAAAAGCCAAAGAAAATGATATCTCATTATTTTTAGTCTATGGCCGATCGCCATTGTTAAATGCGCGCGCATAGGAAAACTGATTAATTTTGCCCGCCATTGCGAAAAAAAATTCACAACTCGTTTTCACTGTTGGAAATGATTTTTTTGTATTATTTTATTCACAAGTGTGTTGAAAAACGTCGTATGATACACGTGTGTATTGATGATTACCGTCCTCGGCTCTCTTAAGACCCTCACCTAACGGCTCGGGTCTCAATGGCGCCTCAGCGGTAATCACCAACGTTACACACTTGTACCATAATGTACTAGTATTCGGTTTGTAAATATTTGGAGATTTTAACGAAGACTATCTCCGTAACGGCAATACTGCAGTATTCAAATTATTAAGTGACGCTGGTTATCTGTCAAAATAACCGTAGCGGCGAAAGCCAATGGTAATTTCTATTATGCCTGCTAATTAGCAGGTGACAGGTATAAATCTTTATTACAAACACTTGCCACTACCCGCGATGGTAATCAAATAGATAATATTATTTCTACCTTCACTTGTGAAGTAAGATTTTATAACTCCATCTTCAGTTACCATTGTCCTATGTGGGCCCGTTTTAAGACGTTGTGAGTCGCTGAAACTGTTTTAATGTTCATGTAACAACAAAAAACCCTCTTCTTAGTCCGCATTAGGTATTATGCAACTACGGAACCCTATTCATTTGCTAATTGATTGCGATAAGTGATAGCAGATACATATTTTAGTTCCTCTGACATTGCAACGCGTTTTGCTGGTGATCATTTAATCTATTTGCCGGCAACTTGAATAAATGATGCATCGAGATTTATTATAGTACACATACAGTGAGCAACTTTATCGACAGGCCAGAATATCACAATATTTATCAATGCTTTGCATTGTTCACCTTTGCAAATGATTCGGTCCTAGATTTCAACGGTATATTGTTTGAAAATCCAAGAACAAGGAGTTTGCATTGCTTTCCATATTTCCTCACGCAATACATGAGGCCACATATGTTTTGGTAAACGGTATTTTTGTGTATTAAGTGGTTTTGAATTTTGAGTAACTTTAAATTGTTTACTTAACGGCTGAATTCTTTCCCATTGTTATTTATAAATCAATCATAATATCAAAGTTTGTCGACTTTCTTGAGCATACTTCTTTATTTTGTGTAGTACCACTGCTGTATCTGAAACTGTCATCTTCTCTTATTTCGGACGCATCAAAGAAATAATTAAAATTTATCATTAAAGAAAGATGTCCTTGTTCAGTAATCGGCCCAGGTAACACAGTTTTTATTTCTGTATTCACTGGGTCACTTGGTGCAGGAAGATAATTGATATTTTGAAATAAGTTAATATATGGTGAAAACGCTTTATTTTGTTCCTCCAAGGAATTCACAAACTTTCTGCCTCTTTTCATTATGAAAACAAAAAGAAAGGCAATAAAAATAACTTAAAGCACGCAACTAAATATATATATGCTAGTAAAAGTAAAAAATCGACGATAGTAAGCTATAAAAATTAATGTAGGGTAGGTACATTAATTTCATCTCAATATTAGCAGGCAACTTAAAAAAATGTCGGTTAAGCCACTATTAAATACATAAGTATTCTGTATCAGTAAGATATACATAGCTTATAAATACAGCCATGATTAAAATAATATAGATACCAGGCACCATTTGGTTACTACAGATAATAAAGAAACGGGCAATAAATAATCATACCTTTTGATATAAACGCAATTTTCGACATACGTCACTTTGCTCTCATAAATTTAACAGGCGCAGTGGCTTTAGTCAAAGTCAAAGTCAAAGCCATTTATTTGCATTAAATGCGGTACAAAAGATGGTATAAATAAGTTTTTAGCACAATGACACATTTCGCCATAGGTTGGCATGCAAATATTAAGATATTTGTTAACGTGCTTACAATAAGCAGATCTCTAATAATCTAATTACACATTTTATTAGGTATTTAACCTGTTAAGTTTAATAAACTCTTCAAAATACTTAGTTTATATATTAGACTATGCAATTATATTTTAAAATTCTTGGCTAGCATACAGAAAGAATAACAGGGTCTAGGCTTATAAATTGTGAAATAAGCATTACTAAGCAATCTTTGCTACATTAAAATTTCAGCATCTTACATGTTTTAATTCTTTTAACTGAAATAAGCAATTATCTCATTATGGTAAGCAACTGATTAGTATTTTTTAGGCACAGTTTCAAAGCTAAATACAACTGTTGACCGGTGATTCTGACGCACACTTTTGGCCGACCCGGGATCCAAACACAGGACCTGGTGGATTGCAGTAGCGCCTGTGACTAATACACCAATGCGGTAATCGTTGTTGATAGTTATAGTACTTACACGAATGTTTTAATATCTAGTTATGTGCAGTTTCATATACTACTTTATCTACACTGTATGAGTGTAGATAAAGTAGTGTATGAAACTGTACATAACTAGGTATTAAAACATTCGTGTGAGTACTATTAAAAACACACTCATGTTTTAATGCCCCTTATTATGCAACAGTTTCATAAAATACTATTTTCAAATAGGTGTAGTGGTCCCAGAGATTACCATATACTTACGTGAAAACAAACTCTCAGAATTCGGGATCTCTTTATAATATAAAATAACTTCGGATTAGTAGTCTAACCCTCAGTTTCCCACCTTAAAATTATCGGAGAATTAATGTGACAAATTGTCAAACACGCGTTATCTTCTGTGATTGGCTGTTGAAAATTCATTCAACCAATCACAGCAGATAACGCGTGCTTGACAATTTGTCACATTAATTCTCCGATAAGTTTAAGGTGGGAAACTGAGGGTAAGTGCTACATGGCCGTACAAGGATCTTATTATTGATTATGCTAGTAGGCTACGAACCCAGATCAACATTGCTGGACCATATGTGGGTTGACTGGTACTTACCATTCTAACTCTATAATTTCATAACTTTTTCCAGCCTTGTCTAGGTATATTTTGCACAAAAACATCTTCTTGAGCATGTGCGTTACGTAGTCAGTGGAATTTAGTCGGATTCATAAATTTTAGTATTAGAGATAAACATTTGAAGACTTCTACAAACATAATCTTATACATGTAAATAAGAGTCAATCTCAACAGCATTGAAAACTTCTTCATGGTTTTTAGGGTTCCGTACCAAAACGTATGCATCGTGTTTCATGCTGAATTCAAAAATTATTGTTTTAAAACCAACATAGCTACCGATCTACTGAATATTATACACTTACTTGAAATTGATAACACAAAATACTGTTCATAAATCGGCAAAATCACTGATAGTTATTATTATTAAAGGGTAAAAACGAGACCCTATTACTAAGACTCCACTGTCAGTCTGTCTGTCACCAGGCTGTATGTCATGAACTGTGATAGCTAGACAGTTGAAATTTTCACAGATGAATAAAATAAAATATTTAAGTGGGGGCCCATACAAACAAACATGCTTTTTGTCGAATGTTTGCGATATTGGTACGGAACCCTTCGTACGCGAGTCCGACTCGCACTTGGCCAGTTTTTTCCATAAAAATAAAACAACACATAGAACAGACATCAATTTAATAGATATAAGTTTCACCTATATATTATGTTTAACATTCATATTGATTATTATTATATTGTCTACCCATATACAGGCATACTTGTTTATGTATAGATACAACACGGAGGAATTAAAAATGACTAGAACTACAGAGAGTGAAAGCCGCCAGACAACTTTACGTATCAACAGTATGTAGGTAAGTACGTGGTTCATCGGTCTCGATGACTGCCTTCATTTTGTAACAATATTGATAAGGTCACAATTCATGCAAGCAAGGCTGCCTCAGTAAACACAAGCCCTCAAATTCTTAGTTCATCAACAGATAACGTGCACGTACGTTTGGCTCGTGAACCCTGTCTTATACGAAGCATCTTATGCCTTTTGAATGTAACATCACTTCTTACCTATTTACTTGAATTTTATGACACACAATTCTTAACGTAATCTATTGCTTAATTGCAAACAGCTGACAACGTTCCAAATAAAATCTATAATAAATAACGAAAACGGGATTTTAGGGCTGTGCTAAACAAATTGGTTTAACAATATCAGTACCAAAAACTGTTACAGTTGCACACAGCCCTAAAAATAAACTTTATTGTTATCCTTTTCTGGCACACAATTTACAAAAAAAACTTACTACAAACAGATCTTTGCTTAGATTCAATAAGTGCGACTAAAATCTAGAAATCTATTAAATCAACAAACAAAATTAACAACATCAACATCTTTTTAAACATTCCTCTTAAATATTTAAATGGTTCGCACAAAACATTACCTATGGTTACTTAAAAATGCCCGCGACACTTTTCAGTCGTTTATATTAAAATTAAACATTTGAGGAAACTTTGTGTCGTTTAATTAAATCATACAACTAAAAACACAAATTATTTTACAATTAACTGTCTTAAATATATCGAATAGCAGTACAATGCTTTGTATCTCATCTTTAAATTATAATATGACAAGGCTCTAGTAACATTCTGAATCTTTACAATGAACGCTGATTAAAATTATAAACTTATTTAAAATCACATTGTTTTCACAAAAAAAAAGCATCGTGTTTCATCCTGAATGTAAAAATAATTGTTATAAAACCAACATAGCTACCGATCTACTGATAATATTAATCACTTACTTGAAATTGATAACACAAAGTACTGTTCACAAATCGGCAAAATCACTGATAGTTATTACACTTCATAACAAAACAAACAACTCAAGGGTGTATCTATTAACAGTGACTCAATAAAATTATTAAAATGAAACTCGTAAATATGTTAAAATGCATGCTTAAATTAGTAATGTATGAGCCAAAAATAAAAGACGATCCGACATTTTTATCTCCCAATCAAGCAATATTAGTATTCAATTATACGTGTATACCTTGCCAAAACTTTGCTGTGCGTTATTTGATTGATTTAAATATCGCATTATATTTTTTGACATACTCACGTAGAAGTATAGCAACGAAAAGTAGAAAAGCAACCGAGTTGGATAAACTTATAGTCACAACCTTCCATCATCAATACCAACTAGATGTAGGGTCGGCGAAAGAAATATGTCACAGTAAATAACGGCTCAATTGAGCTCTTATTATTTTCAGTTTGTCATTGTAAGTTGAAGGCAGGGTAGTAAGTATATATTCACGCGGACAGAATTTTGCATTGATTTTGTAGGTACGTGATCGTCTAGTTGGTTATTGTTGATCGAAGGTCACAAATATGCAAATTTGTATAGTTATTGCTTAAAGGCTCATTCACACTTGATAGACAGGATGACTCGGCGTGCAATGAAAACGCAGTCGTTTGACCGTTCAGTTCGCAGCCGAAGGTGCCCAATGAAACGTCACAAAAGGCAAAGCCGGTAGTCGCCTGTGTGTAAGCAAGGCTTCTTTAGTCATCTTGGGCATGCTGAAGTCAAGCTAAAGGTCCAATGTTAATGAGCCACAACATATATATGTTGCGCGGTTGGATCAAGGGGCTCACACAGAGAACAGTACTCCTCGATATGACTCGCATTGTGAGAAGATTCCTCCCTCTGCAGCTCTAACCACCGGTAGTTTGGATCCTGCAGCCGACACCGGCGGATCACAATTTTTTAATGTTGCCATCTTTAAATTTCATTATTAAGAAAATAATAATATTTGTATTGCCATATCGACAGATCAATAACGCAGCGTTGTTGAACCTAGCAGCAGTGGCAGACGGCTCTCTATGGGAAGTGAGACAGGGCGCTACCAGTCACCCGCTGCAGCTTCGAATGTCGAACATTTACAGCTACCTCTCATAATATTCACAACCCGTCGCTAGCGACGCTTATTAAGTAGATCATAAGAAATGTGCCGATCACTTGATTCTACTCCGCTTGATATGTTTATACCCAGAATGCTGAACAAACCAGAAGGCACCATCATATCCGAAAAGAAAATTGATATTTTTAAAATACTACTTTTCTATTTAAAAATTGCATTGTCACGAGACACAAGCGTGTGTGCAAATTTTCAGCTCAATTGGACACTGGGAAGTGGGTTTAACCCATAATCATAGAAGTGCACAAAAAATAACTAGTCCGCCATCTATGGCTGTTCGCCATATTGGATTTAGAATGACGTCACTTAGCTAACCATGCATTGTCATCCAAACTTAACGTGTATGCAAAATTTTATCTAAATCGGTGGAGCATAACAGCCTTAAAATTCAGTTGCAAGATTTGACCCGAACACATTTACATAAATATATACATACATTGCAAGTTAAATAAAATCTTGTAAAAATAGCCCTTTTACAGTGGTACTAGGATCTTTTGGTGCTTGAATGACATCGTCAGGAAATCATCGTGCGGAAATTGCATTTAAAACCAAGATGGCTGCCTTCTTTCCTTTTGGCCAGGCCCCTTTTGATCATTGAAGAGTTTGTGACAGGAAGGAGAAAACATTAATTTACTCGAAAATAGTTAGGCATTTCTCTAGCTTACATATATTAGGCAAGAGAGGCAAGTGTAAAATGTTTGTTTTTGGACACGGTGTACGGCATGCCTTCTGATTTCTTCTGAATTTTGAGTGTTAGAAGTACTGATGTTAATGTACTTTCTACATTTAAGTGGCTTGAAACACTCAAGGAGTGTCTATCGCAATATCCCATTCAATATTCAACTTGTAGTGATAGTAAAAATTATATTGCGCACGAATTATATTGTTTGCTTAATTTCACAACGATATTACTCAATGGCAAAAGTTTGTCAAAAATGAACTCGCCTGTATTTATAAAACAGTTTGATTACTCCCTGAAGGTTTGCCACTTTAAAACCACAATATCGATTTTTGTATTAGTCTGTACCCCATCCGTCAAGATCTTACACAACATTATATTGAAACCAATGATATTCAAATAAACAGATACGTTATACACTCACAAAACAATTGAAAAAAGTGTTCCGCGCAGCAGCGGCAGCAAACATACACACTTTTCATTCATCTGATGTTAAAAAATATTTATTTTAATAAATAAATTACAAATACACACGATGGCATTTTTTTATTTTGTTTTTGTTTCAACAAAGCCTATCGCTCTTCGCTATGCGTGACATAAACTAAAAACTAAAAGGTCACAATTGTGACCTATTCGAGTCTTCACAATGCGCACGCTCATAACATATCTGTTTATTTTAATATCATTGATTGAAACGTTAAATATATTAAGTAAGTATGTGGATTCTGTAAAACGTGTAGCTGCGGACAAAAGCAACAAATGAATCACGAAGGGGTGGGCTAGGTTTAGACTTTTGTGACGATTTGTTTGCAGCCAACATCCGCTTACTGGCTCAGTTACATTGGAACGTTTTGACCGGTTCGGTTGCATCTCGTATTCACCGACTAGTGTAAACGAGCTTTCGGTTAGCCGTATTCGACCACAGCCGGTTTTCGGTTACCGATTAGTGTAAACAGGTATTCAATTCGGCTGTATGTGGTCGCGGAATCAGGTAAACCGGCAACTTAAACGAATACGGTCGCCGTTTTTGGTGACCGACTTAATGTAAATAGCCCAATTCGGTTAACCGATCCGGTTTAACAGAAAGCGGTCGCCGTAAACGGCGGTGGCGAACGTAACACGTCGCTGTGCAAGACTATGACAGATCGTAATACCGTGGTTGTACAAAACATTCCAAGCGGAGTCATAGTACATACCTATTCTTAGTAACTAGCTAAGGTAAGTATATATTACATTTTACAACGGCATGACCCCATAATGCGCTTGAAGAGACTTTACATAATATAGACATTATATTAGACATAATTAAAATGTGTAAACATGTAGGAAACACCATCAAAAATATAGATTCTAAAATTGGTTTGAAAAATATAGCTTAGTCTGACATCTGCATAAAAACATGGAAGAACAAGCCGAAAGAAAAATACAGTTAATATCGAGTCTTGTATAGTTACGTAGAATAAAATAGTCGATACATAAAGACACGCAGCAACTGTGAATACTATGTAAACTTTTCTAAAAATCGACAATGTATAACATCGAAAACTTATAAAATATAGAAGCCGTAAGCAGGAAGGATCAATGAGAGTAGATTCAGTAGAAAATATGAGCAAACAATTTTAATAGCGTAACTTAGGACCGTATTCCAAATACTCATACTGTACTCAATCTCAAAATTGGCCACACCTACCAATCAACTGCCAACCGAACACAACTCTCGAGTTTGGCATATGATTCTTCAGCTTAACAAATGCGCACTCAATATAACAAAAGCCCAGACGTTACTGAATTCTTTCTACACAAAATGTGTGGTAGGTATTGAAAGAAAATAAAAGTCCAAGTTAACCAAGTACGAGTACGTTCCAAGTACATGCTAATACTACTCAATTCCACTGATTTTGTGTTAAAAGAGTTCGGTAACGTTTGAGGTGTCTAGGATCTTGGACTTGAGCACGTTAATGTCAAAAGCAAGCCAACCAATGACAACTGTCAGTTGCCAGTTTGAGTTGAGTTGAGCATGAGCATTCTGAGTATCTGAATACCGGCCTTATTATATGTCGAAGCAATTGAAAAGTTAAGACATCAAAAAAATAGTCAGTGACTGGCGCAGAGTCGAGTGCACCAGAGGCTCTAGACAAGACCCATTCGATGCAAGCGATGGCGATAGACTAAATGCCAAAATATAAGCGATTGATCACGCGACATTTAGACAGCGTTTGACATTCCGATACATTTCTGACATTTTTCCAAGGGATATGCATGAAAAAAATATTTGTTACTAGTTTCTGCCAGCGGCTTCGCCCGCGTGAAGATGTTTTTTTTTTATCCCAAGGGAACATTATACCGGGATGAAAAGCCTATGTGCTATTCCAGATTATAATCTGTATCTGTGCCGAATTTCATACAGATCCGTTCACCCGTTCTGGCGTGACTGAGTAACAAATATACATCCACACTGCCAAACACACATCCATCCAAACTTTCAAATTTATAATATTTGTAAGATTTGACTAGTTCATCGATAAAAAGACTAAAACAGAATACTAATAGTGAAAACAAAATTAATCGAAAACGAAAGAGAATAACAATTTAAAGAAAAATATATCTGTCCCTCTTTACGTAAACGCCTTTTTCTATGGCACCTGTACGGGCGTCGTGCCATCTGACGTCATGTGGCACGTCGGACCTTTCTTTCTAATTCTCAACTTTGACGCTTTATAACTTCGTCTCTGATCGAGATGTTTAAAAGAAATCTTTCATATTTGTTTACAAATTACATGCATATTCCCTATTTCTATCGCCACAGAAAGGCGCTTGTCTGTGGTACTAGGGCTAAGTAGAGTAATAGTAAGCTACTCTCTTAGCTACTGTGGAATCTTCACAAACACACACACACATGACGGCACATACGATGTGCGGCACACTACACGAGCTGAAGTCGTTATATGCCTGTAGTACAAGGGCCAAAACTACAGTCGTACTCTGTCAAAACTAAAATGCCTAAAATGTATTTATAGAAGAATTGGATTTAAACAGTTGTAGAACTTCAGAAGAAGTAGAAACAAAGGCTTTTTTGACACAAGTTAAGGGAAAGTACGACTACATTTTTGACCGCTGACTGCACTGACTCCACGCCCGACACACTACTCAACGTCAGGACTCCATTGCTGACTACTAAACCGCAAATGCAACACCAATGCAGATTACACACAGAAAGTCTTTGTATATTTCACCGCAGCTTAGCTTACGATATTACTTCACTCGATATATTATGATAATAGAATAGTCTAGAAATATACACATTAGAATATACACAATCAGATAACTCTTTTAAAAATAAATAGTCAATATAAATTGTAACCAGTATACGAGTTTCACTTAGGGAATATTTTGTGTAACCTAACATCCCACCCTAACAGAATATAGTACGAAGATACACTCCGTCATACATCACTTTATCGAAGCTGCAGTCGGATCACATTAAACACTACAAGATAACTCTTAACATCTAGTTGGCAGAAATCACACCAACTTTTAATATTATAATGTAGCCAAACACGGAGACCACAGCGATACAATACACAAATAAATATTATAAGCGGGGTTCATAATATAATTTAGAATAAAATATTATTAATATATCCTTAAATAGCCAATGAATATAGTTATATAAAAATATTGGGGCAATTTTGGGGCGATCAGTGTACCCGAGTTTAGAGAGACTTCACAAAGGTAATACAAGACAAATCGAAAAATACATGAACCATTGAGAATAATCTTTCAAAATTCCAAAACTGAAGAAAAGCTTAGGCCTTCTTGTTAAATGAAAGACATTACGAGTGCAAAGCTGCTGTGGTTCTAATACAGAACAGACGTGACCTACATCTTAAGACAATAATTTAATTACACAAGGCAAGAACAAGTCGTGTTTCACTTCAAACATCCGTATATCTACTCGTTACACTGATATTCGTCTATCTACTATCTAATTCAATCATTTGTATCAACGAACGGGGATAACAATGCCAAAAACGGGTCATTAGAAGAGATATACCTATTAAAATTTTGTTGTGGACGTCGGGAGAACGTTAAAATCGAGCTGATAAATTCAAATATCCGCCGAAACCTCAATCATGCGTCAGAGTGTTGCGGCGCCCACACCCGCACTGCGGCGCACAGATGTATATGACTTGTATACATCTGTCCCTTTTTACAGTTGAACTATGATAGTTTTAACACTTTATGGTCAGGGGCAGATATGGCCCGTTGCCGCACAGTGCGTGCGTGCGTACGTGCGTGCCCGCACAGTGCGTGCGTGCGTACGTGCGCGCCCGCACAGTGCGTGCGTGCGTGCGTACAGGCGCTACCAACCACGCCCCACTACTCACAAGGAAGGCCACTTACTAAAGCCGCATCAGTGCCCACTCACACACACACACAACACATTCTGATCCTTCCCACACCTACAACGACTATATACATTACTGTGAACTAGATGTGTGCTAAGATTGTCTCTAAACTATCATTCCATGTGCCTACAGCGGAGACCTAAAACCAAATAGATTTTGTATTACAACTGACTCTAAACTACAGATACAATTTTGTGCATTTTTAACGTGCCAGTATATTCATAGAGGGCGGTGTAATACCGCATATTAAGCTCATCAGGTCGTGTCAATCTAAACGAATACTATTCCGAGCTACCGTGCACATCTCAGTGCTACCAGGGAAGTGCCTACGTTACGAACCTAATGATCACAAGTTTCCAATGGAAAATTTATTAAACTCATTATAATTACTATTATTAAATCTAAACATTGATATTACCTCACACTCTTCTATATAAGATTTATCAACTATTGTGTCAAATACATACATCATAGCAAAGACAGATCGATAAATATAGTCAAGAGATAGTAGGAGGTTCCCTGTTTCCATGTATTACTTTCTTTTTTTTAAATTAGAATTATTTGTGACGTCTTTCCGAGAGCTACAGAAACACAATGTTGATCTGTTTTAATGTAATATTGTAACTTAGGGCCAGTTTTTTGATCGGTAGTTAACTCAACCAACGGTTAAATATACTACTAATAGTTTTAAATCTCGGTAAAACGCGTTTATTCATAAATGGCATCACAAATGGTGAAATAAATTGAAGAGTTAATTAAACGATCATTTGGCATTGGCATCTTTTAAACCCTATTTCTTTACTGATATAAACAAAATATAGGTAGTGTTTCGTATATGTTATTATTGTTTTATTTATTTCTCGTCTTTACTAACTTAATTTAAGTACTACTAAAACTATTGTTAAAGGTTAAGCACAAGCATGTACTTCTATTGTATGTCGTTTTGTGACACTTATACAATTTTTCTTTCTTTATTTTCTTTCTATTGGTAAACACAAAAAAAAAATGAATAAATGCGATTTACCGAAATTTTAAACCATTGGTTAGCAAATTTAACCATTGCTTGAGTTAATTACGGATCAAAAAACTGGGCCTTAGACGTAACTACTCAACGCTAACATATATACAAAAAAAAAAACACTAAGGCGTCCAATTACTCCTCCACATCTCTTTCGTCCGGAAACATAAGACGTTAAAATGCTGCTGCAGTATTTATAATCCATGCAAGATAAAAAAATGTCACAAATAATCCCAACGATCTCTAAAGTTTTATTTTAACGATAATAAATGTATTACAAAGTAGATTTAAATGTTAATAAATACGTGGGACCAAAAAATCATTATATTCATGGCACTTACACGATAGGTAGGTTTTGTACAAGAAAACATTTCGATAAATACAATAAAAAATAATGGCCACTCTCTTATCTCGCTGACTAACGGCGAGTAAAAAATACGTGGAAAGCATCGTGCCACAGACGCAATATTTTATTTAAGTTTAAAAAAGGAATACAACCGATCGTCTATAAGATCAGGTATATTAGAAGATGCGTAAGAATGGCCAGTTTTCTTGTTTCACATCTACAGATTAAAAAATACGTGGATAGCATCGTGCCACAGACGCAATATTTTATTTAAGTTTAAAAAAGGAATACAACCGATCGTCTATAAGATCAGGTATATTAGAAGATGCGTAAGAATGGCCAGTTTTATTGTTTCACATCTACAGAGTAAAAAATACGTGGATAGCATCGTGCCACAGACGCAATATTTTATTTAAGTTTAAAAAAGGAATACAACCGATCGACTATAAGATCAGGTATATTAGAAGATGCGTAAGAATGGCCAGTTTTCTTGTTTCACATCTACAGAGTAAAAAATACGTGGATAGCATCGTGCCACAGACGCAAAATTTTATTTAAGTTTAAAAAAGGAATACAACCGATCGGCTATAGAATCAGGTATCTTAGAAGATGCGTAAGAATGGCCAGTGTTCTTGTTTCACATCTAGAAATCCGCCCATGGCAAGATGCACTTTTAAAATGTATGACAAGGCAAGTACAATAGGTCAAGACTTGAAACCTTATTATCGATTAACTGTCTAAAATTGAGAATCAACTAAGACAACTGTACACCGTTTTTCCGTAGCTTTAAATCTAAACGTATTTACCTAAATTTTGGCAACTATTAAACGGTACGGAGAGTGCATAAGTCATTATTTTAGCGACAGCCAAGTCATAAGTCAATATTGCACTATTTAGTTACAAGAAGTGCTCATTTTGGACACTTTCCATTTATCCAACAATTATGAAGACATTTTTTATCAAGAGGTATTTCTGAAAGCGATCACACAAATCAATCTGCCTAGCCTTTTCCCAAGTATGTTGGGGTCGGCTTCCAGTCTAACCGGATTCAGCTGAGTACCAGTGTTTTACATGGAGCGACTGCCTATCTGACCTCCACAACCCAGTAACTGGGTAACACGGTACCCCTTGGCTAGACTGGTGTCAGATCTCCAGCTTCTGACTACCCGTAACGACTGTCAAAGATCTTCAAATGACAGCCGGGACCAACGGCTTAACGTGCTTTCCGAGGCACGGAGGAAACTCGCTATGTTGAAATGGTCACCCATCCACGGACCGACCTCGTCAAGCGTTGCTTAACCTTGAAGATCGACCTGTGCGGCTGTTATTATTTAGCCACGAGCTTCTGAAAGCGATCACACGTTTCAAAGAAAATGTATCCAAATGAACACTTTCCTTAAACCTATGTAAAGTATTGAATATCATTTAATATTATTTATTGCAAGTTTCGTTCAGAGGAGACGGATGTAAATACTATTTTATACTATATTTATTGCTGGTACTTATTGATCAATTCGACTCGCAAAAATGAAATTATCTATGAACCACTACAGGGGAGGACTATTTGAATAAAAAGTACGGTTATGATATTGTTTCTAATCTATTTTCGAACGAAACTAAATTGTGACGAATCAAAATCTTACGCTCCACCATATGTGTAAGGTAAGTGGTAAGGTTCAGTAGTTATTAAGTACTTTGAGCCCATAAGAAAGCACCATTGAAATATAACTCACTCTAACATTATAAATAAAACCCGTAATACAGTTACACATTGTTCCTCTAAAGATGCCACGTGATTGTTAACTATTGGAAGTATTTTTGTAGAATATAGATATAAAGATTCTAACGGAAATGGGTAGTTATATTTTAAAACTGTTACTGCCCATGGAAATGAAGACAGTTCATCTAGTAAATTCTCGAAAAAAAGGTGTTGCCATACAAATTTTGCATTAGCTGATCAAAATTAGTACTGGAAGCGCAATTTTTTTTGATAATTAACTATGGCTGTCTTGAAGAAAGTGGTTCGATTCCATGTGTAGAAGCAGTTTTTAACCTCCGACAGAAAAAGAGCGGTGTTATAAGTTTGACGTGTGTACCTGTGTGTTTGTCTGAGGCATCATAGCTCAGAAACGGATGAACCGATTTTGTTATTTTTTTGTTTGAAAGGTGACACTATCGGGAGTATTCTTTTGATTTGATGAAAGTCAGTTCAGCCGTTCAAAAGTTATGGGCGTTTTACTGTTTAAATCGGGGTGTCTTCGATAGATTGTAGATCGAAGCGTGTCTACAACTAGATAAATAATGCAGATTAAAAATAATTGTCAGAGGTATAGGAAATTTGTACTTGTTAAAAATATCGACCACCCCTTTCCAGTAAACCGTGTAATTTATCCAAACAAAGTGAATTTTTCTTTAACGAAACACGCTACTTAAACTGCGTCGTAGTAGGTTTTCTATGTACTTCAAACATGTTTTAATATATTTCATTCACTTAACTATACGTTTGGAAGTAAATAATTTCTGTGAAAAAACCGCTCGTCGCTAACATCTACTGGAGGCGCTTGTCTAAGGCTGCGATTATTCTACAAGACACAAAGCCTCTGATAATACTATTGGCAGTGAATTGGAACTTAAATATCTTAGATGGTGTTGCTATTGGCACATAACTCTTTAAAATTACCGGAATGCAAGTGACTCAAGTGCCAAACGTTTTATCCCTATCACGAGCGGTGGCAAAATATTTGCCACAGCAGTTTTTTGAACCTGGCGCGTAATCGATTTGACAGAACGTATTTTTATTCTACGTACTACTAGCGCCATTGCCCAAAAACATCTTAAGGTTCATTTTGTTTCATTCTTATATGTGATTGACGTATTATTTGACATTTAGTGTCACCACGTGCAGTTTTCGGTACATTTTGACAGTCGATGGGTAAAATCTGATTGAATCTCGAATTTGGCTGTGAGATTTTTACGTATTTTTGTTATTTTGAAATGCTATTATAATCACAAAATATTTCGTAAAACAAAAGTTTCAGTAGAGCATTATCCATTATTATTAGTTTTATTTGGCAATATAGTTGCCAATGCTCTACTGAAAACAGCATATAGTTGCCAATGCCTCGCGGTCATTGGCAACTATATTGTCAAAAAAATATATAGACATGGCATAGGCAAACATATGGCCACCCCCCATAAAATTAAATAGGGATATCGGGGGGGAAACAATTGACCAGAAATGTTTTGTAAGGTTCCTCTAATTACGGCAACACGCATTTAAACAAAAAAATACTACGTATTTCGTGCTGCCCGTTAAAGGGTTATTTAATATTGTCGTCTGGAACTTTAGTATTGGTGGAGGATCTTGTATGAAAATTGGTCTGCTTTACTTTGCAGATTTTATTTGGTTTTCATAATATCGACTATTGCTACGTTGATCGGAGACGCATGTAACTACTGCTATACTATTCTCTAGTCTAAGTTTGTATTGTCTATGAGTAGTAGTGTTTGAAGCTTGTCTTTCGTGACTGATTAACTATATTTGGAGTTTCCCCACTATATCGGATAATCAGTGCAATGGCTCATTAAAACTAATACCTAAACGTTATTGGCGTTAAATGACTAAGCGAAAAATGGAATGTTAACCTACAACCTACTGTTACTGACATCGGTTAGTACGATTAAACGATGCAAAAAAAAGCCTTTAAAAGGAACGTCCTCACTGAGAGCATTCACGTGTAATGAGCATTCGACGTCGAATATTCGAGGGGTGTGGACGTTGAGCCGAGCGTTACAAAGCTTACACGCAAGCGCGAACTTCGGCCGGTGTGGACGTCGCAACGATTTTCGCGGAAACGGCTCGCATTCGAATGTTCACGCAAATAAAACGCTCAAAAGCGAGTAGGAATATTACTGGCCACTTGTAAAGCAAGGCACAGTTCCTTGATCTTAAGCGTTTGTGACCTTCTTGATCAATCGTATTATCGAATGACAATTAACGAGATCGTATTCGAATGCTCCAAGCTCGCAAGCGAATGTTCGATTCGAACTTTCATAGTTTTGCTCGAAAGTGAATGCTGGGCTCGCTGGGAAGCATTTGTTGCTTACCTACGATTGCTTGTTTACAAATGCTCACGAAAGAATGCTCCCAGTGAGGACGCTCCTATACACAATATAATATTATACGATACTCATAAATACTACACAGATGCTATAAACCCACATTAATATATTAATATGTTGTGACAATCAGTAAAACGCACGTGAAGTATTATGTTCGTACCTAATTTGTAACGAGTGCATTTCAAAAGTTTCCAATTCCAATAAAATCAACCCTCAAGTATTTCGAATATTACAAATAAATAAATTTAAAATCTCCGCTCGAAACGCGTTCACTAACCAGAAAATATTGGAATAACCATCATAAGAATCAATTTCATAATAATTTAACATTACAATATACGGAATTAATAATTAATAGCTACATCTACGAACATGTATACAAAGGAAGATCTTTTAGTGAGATTGTACGAAATAATTAGGTACGAGATAAGTTACCCACTGAAACCCAGCATGTTGTGCATTAGATATGTATCAAGTTAACACGGCGGCGGCTTGCGGCGAGAGGCCGCGTGACGTCACAATGCGTCGGCGAGAGGCCGCGTGACGTCACAATGCGTCGGCGAGAGGCCGCGTCACGTCACAATGCGTCGGCGAGAGGCCGCGTGACGTCACAATGCGTCGGAGAGAGGCCGCGTGACGTCACAATGTGTCGGCGAGAGGCCGCGTCACGTCACAATGCGTCGGCGAGAGGCCGCGTGACGTCACAATGCGTCGGAGAGAGGCCGCGTGACGTCACAATGCGTCGGCGAGAGGCCGCGTGACGTCACAATGCGTCGGCGAGAGGCCGCGTCACGTCACAATGCGTCGGCGAGAGGCCGCGTGACGTCACAATGCGTCGGAGAGAGGCCGCGTGACGTCACAATGTGTCGGCGAGAGGCCGCGTCACGTCACAATGCGTCGGCGAGAGGCCGCGTGACGTCACAATGTGTCGGCGAGAGGCCGCGTCACGTCACAATGCGTCGGCGAGAGGCCGCGTGACGTCACAATGTGTCGGCGAGAGGCCGCGTCACGTCACAATGCGTCGGCGAGAGGCCGCGTGACGTCACAATGTGTCGGCGAGAGGCCGCGTCACGTCACAATGCGTCGGCGAGAGGCCGCGTGACGTCACAATGCGTCAGCGAGCACTGCGTGCACACCGTGCGCGCTGACTAGGACGCCGAACAAGCGTTAATCATGCAAAACCACTATCGACTAATTCAATTAAATGCAGTAATACAAAGATTCCCAAGACACACTTCTTATGTTAAAAATAGGTACAATACGAGGACAATCTTAACGTTAAACGAGAAGTATTCGCGGGAGCTAAGAAAGGCGAGCCGCCGAGTACTCGCGCGGGACAACTAAAACTATGAGATTGCAAACGTAGAGAACAATACTGTCGAGACTCACGGTCCGGAGACGACACGAGCGCCAGCCGTACGGTTTGCTCCTTAGGCGATAATATCACAGATTTCTAAATGAAAATGAACTCCGACGAGAGGCGGCCGAGAGGCCGAGAGTGGGCGAGGGCGGCCGAGCGGCCCCGAGCGCAGCCGAGCGGCACCGAGCAGATCCGAGCGCGTCCGAGCGCAGCCGAGCGGCCCCGAGCGACGACACAGAGAGATGCGCCCGCGCCCTAGCCCTCGGGCGCGCCGCCGCACATGCGCTCCAGCTCCACCAGCTCCTGCAACGTGGACAAACGCTACATGTAGACTCCGGAGCAACTATCACCTCATATACAGGGTGTCCCAGAAATCGACGTCAAGCCGTAAATGGGTGATAGACCAAGTTATAACAGTTCTCAGAAAAATACGAAAAAAAATCTATCTCATGTTTTAAAAAAAATATGTTCACTTTAAAAATTTACTAAAAAAATCAATCCCTGTAATGGTTCTTTAACTCCAATTGCTACAAATCCCATAATTTATCAATTTTTTTTATTATTATGTAATCTTGAATAATGCTTGTGTAGATTTTTGCCTAAAATTTAAAGCCAACTCCTCCTACTTAGAAGAAAATTAAACTTTTTCAAAACCAAATTATTCAAATTTACTGTTTCGCCCAACTTTAACTGACTGTACTGAAAAAAAAATGTACTACGCTAGTTTGGCAAGTAACATGAAAAATTGGCGCATTTAATAAGGATTCAAAAATGGTGTAACACTTGCTAGATTACGTTTTCAATAATTGGTCAATTTTTTTTTTGTAAATAGTATCGGTTTTTACCCAAAATGTCCATACTTCCTTAAAATGACTTTAGCTTACCTAAAGCTTTGCTAAACTCCGTTTCTAATTCGATAGAGACGGAGAGAGTCATTTGATAACATAACATCACGCCAGTACGCTCTTAAGGGGTACGCAGATCTGTCTTTCGTAGGTACCATTTTTTTGCGTTATGGACACCGACTTCAAAAACTTAAGTTATTTTTCACTTTGTAGTTTAGTATTTGGAAGTCGGTAGTATTTTTTTGCAAAAAGTTTTTTTATTTTTCACTTTTTAGTTGTACGTACCTAATAGACAAGTTAGTAAGGTAACTTTAACGCCAAAATAGATTTCATGAAACTTGAACATATCCGGTGAAATGAAAGATCTGCGTACCCCTTAAGAGCATACTGGCGTGATGTTATGTTATCAAATGACTCTCTCCGTCTCTATCGAATTAGAAACGGAGTTTAGCAAAGCTTTAGGTAAGCTAAAGTCATTTTAAGGAAGTATGGACATTTTGGGTAAAAACCGATACTATTTACAAAAAAAAATTTGACCAATTATTGAAAACGTAATCTAGCAAGTGTTACACCATTTTTGAATCCTTATTAAATGCGCCAATTTTTCATGTTACTTGCCAAACTAGCGTAGTACATTTTTTTTTCAGTACAGTCAGTTAAAGTTGGGCGAAACAGTAAATTTGAATAATTTGGTTTTGAAAAAGTTTAATTTTCTTCTAAGTAGGAGGAGTTGGCTTTAAATTTTAGGCAAAAATCTACACAAGCATTATTCAAGATTACATAATAATAAAAAAAATTGATAAATTATGGGATTTGTAGCAATTGGAGTTAAAGTACCATTACAGGGATTGATTTTTTTAGTAAATTTTTAAAGTGAACATATTTTTTTTTAAACATGAGATAGATTTTTTTTCGTATTTTTCTGAGAACTGTTATAACTTGGTCTATCACCCATTTACGGCTTGACGTCGATTTCTGGGACACCCTGTATAGTTGTCGGCACGTAACTTGGCAAGGTTTTGGCGTAGTGGGGATAAGTTCGCGCATAGTGAGCGAACTGACCAACCACCATTTAGAGCAAACGGAACGTGGACGTGACGCGATTGGTCAGTCGATCCTTGTGTCAACTGACCAACCAATCGCACGCTCGGAACGGTGCTAAACGTCCCCCGCGTCCCGTTTGGTAACCAAAGAGACCTAAAATACGACTTTTGCCAAGTTACGTGCCGACCACTATACGAATCACATGTGACGGAACACACATTTGTCAGGTGTGTGTGTATATGATGGCGTGTATGTGTCTGATGGTGTGTGTCTGATCGTGTGTGTGTACAATGGCGTGTATGTGTCTGATGGTGTATGTGCTGGTGTGTGTAATGGTGTGTGTGTGTGTGATGGTCTGTATGTGTCTGACTGTGTGTGTGTGTATGATGGCGTGTATGTGTCTGATGGTGTGTGTGATGGTGTATCTGATGGTGTATGTGATGGTATGTGTGTTCGCACCTGGTCTCGATGCTTGAGCAGCAGCTGCAGTAGGCGGTCATGCGTGCGCGCCAGCTGCTCGCGCCGCCCCGCGTACTTTTGTTCCAGCCGACAGCACTCCGCCACGCCGCGTTCCACAGACTGCACATACAACACCCACTTACTACAAGCCTATGGTTGTGATGTATTTCTTGAATGAAAACTATACTTCCAAAAGTAAGTACAAACATAACATTTGAATTATTTATAATTTTATTGAGATTTTATAGGTGATTCAAACGGAATGTCCGTGAAATTATCTTTTCGTTTCGCAGTGTTTCTCCGCTCATAAAGCTACTGTGTAGCGAATCGTGGAGTGTTCAGAGCCATCATTAGTTTTGATTGATCATTTGATTTGAATTTTAGCATATTTTAGCAAAATAGCATATTTGAAGATAAATTACCTGAGAATGTATCTCTCGCTTTATTCTATTGATTTCGTCTTTATCTCTGTTGGTCTTCTTCGCTAACGCCTTAACGTCTTCCTTCCGCGAGTTCGCCAGCCTGTTCAGAATTTCCTTCTTCTCCGCTTCTAACAGATCCTGAAACAAATAGAAAAATAAAAATAATTAAACAATTATCAAAGACAAAGATATTTTATTTCAACTAGTCCACCAAGCGGCGCTTTTGAACGTTAGATACATTAAAATTTACAAGGAATAAAAATTGATTCTACCGTGCATTCGGAAAGTAGCTTATTATGGAAAAGAACGCGCAAGAAACTCCATACTTACTCTTTTAAAAAAAAAATGTTTTTTTTTACAATATTTAGGTACATAAGTAAATAAATTAATAAATTTATATGTGTGAGGACAATGCACCCAGAATCACTACACACTATACTACGTACAGGTACAAAGTATCAAAAGTACTCACACATGTACTGTGCAGTTACATAATAGGTACTAGAAAAACATTAGCATATGAAGCAGTTAAGTTAAGACCAATCCCAACTGACGGCGCCCGTTCACGAACATGACGCATGAATCTGCACCACCCAGCTCAACCATCATGAAGGGAACCGAATGATCCAACACACGCGCCACCATCAGAGAGACATTTGAGAGAGCATGACACACTCAACTGCTAGGGCAAACACAAGTCAACGAACGCCACCAAGGTACAGCAAATGGTTGATTTACAGTTGGGTACATAGTACTCACACACGTGCTGCGCAGTTATACAATACTAAAAGAAATTGAGTCTATATAATCATAAACCGCTTTCAGTTTAAATTAGTTAAATAATAATTACCTTGCAATGTTATTGGAACAAAAGGACATACAGAACAATAGGTTGCTGGCGAAATAAAATAAAATATATTATATAATGTATCTTTAATTCCTCAAATTAAAAAATATATTGTATTAAAGTAAAAATATGATGAAAGTAGATTATCAAATCACTGGATGGGAGCATACAGTGGGCTTAGTACGAATTTTTTAACGTAATCGTCAATTTGTATTGCAATTGGATAAGCGACGTCTGGTGACGGTAAAGGAAATTTATGTTTACAAATTGACATAAGTAGTTTTTACTCAAGCTCGATCGCGTTAATGTAAACAATATCTTATGTCAATCTCAGATCAAATAAAAAGTCAAGATGGAACGTTGCAAACAACAAAGTGAAGCCGGTTCAAAGTAAGCCTTGCCGTATAAATACACAATTATACGCGCACATGTATAACGAAACTACCCCTTAGCTTGTCAGTTGAGCTTTATTATTTGATCTGTAAGCTCGAAGGACAAGCTAAGGCGTAATTTCGTTGTACGTGAGTGCGTGTAATTGTGTATTTGTACGGCAAGGCTTAGTTTGAACCGGCTTCACTTTGTTGTTTGCAACGTTCCATCTTGACTTTTTATTTGATCTGAGATGTCAATTTCTATACAAAAAAGAGGTTTCTCCTCAATGTCAGCAGCCGGCGCTTATCCAATTTCAATACAAACTGGCGTATACGTTAACAAGATCCAGTGTGACACAAACCTCGCACTAAGCATAAAAAGAACGCTTACGTTAACTCAATAGATAATCGAGTACTTTACAAAGACTCGTACCAAGGCCGCTGGCTGAAGCTGGGTTCAGCAACGCTAACAACATTTGCTGACGCAGTCAGATCCTCTCGAAGTGTCGAAGAGGAAGTGTCAGTAGCAGTGGCATTACTTGTTGATCCGCTGGCCTTCTTGGCAGCCAATGTCTCTATCTTGAATCTGGAGAGGACTTGAAACAATTTGTCTTGTGCCTTAATCTGTAAATCACGCGGCATTATTCCCAAAGTCAATCGAACTTGTCTACTAAAACTATCTAATTCATCGCCCACTGTGTTCGAGCTACGCATTTTTGGCCTCGCACAAGTTTTCTTTTTATTGTTACTTGTATTTTTTTTAATATTGTTTGTTCGTTTTCCCTGTGGCCTTTGCTTTTGTGCAACCTTTGGCTTTGGCCTAGCAACGGGAGTGTTCTTGCAAAATGGCTGAGGGCCATCATGAGTATTGGAGCCAACGTTTACATTCACGTGCAGAGATTGCACAGCTTGGTGAGCATATTGTTGCCCAGTAGCTTCTGGACGAAGATTCTGAGTGCCTGAATTATTTCCGGAATGAAAATAATTTTCAATGCCTTTTGGTTGATTTCCATGGCTTGTTTTTTGAGTTACATTACGTTGTTGTTGATTTTCTTTACGTTCTTGTTGATATACATTGCTTTGTTGTTGATATAAATTGCTTTGTTGTTGATATACATTGCTTTGTTGTTGATATACATTGCTTTGTTGTTGATTTGCATTGCTTTGTTGTTGATATACATTGCTTTGTTGTTGATTTGTATAACCTTGTTGTTTTCTAACGTCCAAGAAAGTCATTAGCTTGAAAAAAGTATAATTTTGACTCGAGCGCCTACTAGTATCATCAGTTTGTTTATAACGCATATAACTTTTTCGTAGTTTAACCCATTCTTCTTTGCAGGATTCATCTGTAATCAAGATTTTGTCTATTAAACAATCAAATGTGATAAATATCAACTTTTAACGCAGCGTATTTGACTTTTTTCTACATCATTATTAATTAAAACATACAAAAAGGTATTTAATAATTAAACATGTCTTCAACATGTAAAAAATACAATTTTAAAAACATTCCAATCAAGGTTTGATTCATATTCCTAAGTTACTTGTCAATGTATGTGACGTCGACATAGTTATCAGAATCAGATAGAAGCAACTAATGGGAGGTTGAAACTTACATGACCGAAGCGTGCTTTTGCCGCGTTTTTACACATAATATTCTTTGTCATTTTTATCCAAAATCAGAAGGATTTCAGGCAACAATACTATAGTAGGCATTGAATGTGAATCGTAATATATTATTATATTAAAATCCTATAACTATTCAAATACCCTATTGTTATTTTAATTCTCTAATACCTCAGTAAAGTAAATACATTATAATTTGTTAAATTGATTATGTACATGATACAAATGAAATCATGTCAATGGCTGTTATATAATTATGTATAACACTCGAGGTGTTTGGCGCCGATAAGTTAAAACCAGTTTTTAGATAGAACGCGCTTTCCCTAGTTAGAACTAGTTTTTACTAAATGCCTTAATAATCATAATAATAAACATAATCATCATTTATTGCATTCATGTAGTTTACAAAGTTGTTACAAGTATATCGGTTTCATACATGAACCCTGCTAGGACACAGCAATATATATAGTGTAGTGTCTACAGTGTCATAATATTAGAACAAACCACTGTGCTTAAACAAACACTAATTTTAACATGTTTATCAAGTGTCCAACATTTGATATTTAAATAAGTAACTGTCATGATATAATATAGGATAGGGTGAGAACAATTTGGTCATCATTTCCATTCAAAAAATAAAATAAGATAAAAATATAAATCAAATTAAAACAAACAGCTATAACAATAATAATCATTAAATAACATAGGTAGGTCGTAAGTCAAAATTGTAAGTGCTATGTGCATTGTGTACAGGTATGAATTGCAATGTCAAAATTTACTTATCGTCAAAGAATTCGTTCATAGTGTAATACGATTTTAAAATAAGGTATTTATCTACTCCGGTTTCGTTATATTCCAATTATAAAATTGACAGCGGTTTCATTATGATACCCATAACGACATCGGGTTGCATTATGTGAATCGTCATAAATTCTTAAACACAAGCAAAGACATTCTGAACATACAGCCAGGTACCTATAATATTACTTCGAAATCGAGACAACGTAAATGATGTTTTTAAAATGGAACAAGTTTAGAACAAAAATATCGTATACTATTTGGCTGTTGCGGCTACAAGATCTTTGCCTTATACCTAATAATGACTAAATAAAAAAATTAAATTAAAGGTGGGCGCGGGTAAAAAATTCTGAGTGAAATTTTGTTCCAAATTTTATTAAAAATGTCTTCAACATCAAGTGATATTGAAAATACATCACCAGATATAACAAATAGAGCAGTTGCGGCTACAAATAATTTACTACCAGAAAAATCAAGACATGTAGGTATATGAGAAATGAAATAAAACACACTTCCTGAAATACTTATTTGTCTATATCTGTGTTTTATTCCTTCCTTCGTAGATAAAATCTTGTATGCAACTGTACGTTATTGGTCTTTTAATAACTCGTGCCCACCTATTTCGGTACGCGCTACGCTTGTACCGAAAAATGGCACTCGTATTAAAATACCGTCCATAACGTAACAGTTGCATAAATAGCTATTTTGGAGACTGTTTTTAAATCTATGTCCTTAATTGAATTTGGAAGCTTATTATATATTTTCACGCACATGGCTAAAGGTCCTGAATGGAACATAGTTAATTTTGAGCTTGGTAAGGCTAATTCATTTTTGTTTTGGCGTCTAATACTGCGATGTTGATTTTTGCTTTGTTAAAACTAGAATTAAATAATGTTCAAAATTGAATATCAGTTAAATGCCCAGTATGAGTAGACAATGTGATAAAAACTATTATAATGTTATATAGAAACCTAACCTACCCGTGTCGGGGTGCCCTAAGCTCCCAAGCTCGAACTAATTAACAAATTGCCCAACCGTTACGTAGCAAAATTCATAATGACCAGACAATGTGATAAATATAGAAGTTTAAATCAGTATTCACATTGCCGGATAACTAAACCTCGGAGTGACAACTTGTTTTATCTGAAATTCAAATATATCAATGGTAAATTCTAGTTATGACTAGTTTTTTCTAGTTTTAACAAAGGCATTGAGTTAAAACTAGGTTTAACTAGGGAAAACGAGTTCTAACAAAAAACGGGTTTTAACTTTAACATCTACACCACTTAATCTGACCAAATTAGCCTGTTAAAATATTTTGTAATTTATGTCTAAGATTCTTTAAATAAATAAAAAAAATATATATTTTATAAACCTTATTAATTAACACTTTAAATTTTATACTAAGAAATATTTGGGCTACTTACCTTTTTTTCTCAGTTGCTTCCCAATACCTTTCCATATTTTTTCTCGCGTATTTTTACTTCTCACATTGGGGCTGGTCGGATCCCACAAGTCACGTTGTTCATACACTAGTTTTATTAAATCCTGCTTCATTTCGTTGGAGAAGTAGACCATGATGATTCAATGTCAGAAAAAGCGAGGTACCTATGTCACGGTACAATATGTCTAAACAGTAAAAAAACACTGTATGCACAGCAAGTTACAATAAATAAATGACTGCAAGGAAACACTTGAGCGATATCACAGACTACTTAGAGATACTGCGTATTATATGTACAATGTAGAGGATGCCAACGCGTAATTATTAAACAAAACGCCAGAAGTGGAGTTGCTATCGGCAAATAGATAACCCCGGAAATATGCAGCAAAATATTACAATATATGCATACAAATGTGCAGATTTATTTATTTTATTTATTATTATTAACACATACATGTATTTTACAGGTAAGACCCAAGCTAACAAATGTAGTCATACAACTCATACATTGCCGGTTTGCCAGTCCCAGTAACGGGTCTGAGATCTTTGTTGCAAATACTTTAGTTAATCCTACGAAAGGGAAAATACCACAGATATAAATCTTACTAAATGACGCGATTGCATGCCAATTAGGATTTTAAATAACACGGACAGACTTAGTCTTAACAACAATTAGTCCAACACTTTACAAAGCAAGCCAGTATGATATATATGTTCATTTCAAGAAACTTATCATTATGCAGATCGTGTTAAAAAAGAATCTATAAAGTCCATATGCGCAAAATATGCAGACATTTTCTTCCTACCGGGTGATAAATTAGGAACAACTAAATTATATGAACATTCAATATCATTGAAACCAAACGTGGCACCAGTGTACGTTGAGCCCTATAGAATGCCGCATACACAGAATGAATGTATGAATGTTAAAGAAACATAAATTGGAACAATAAATTATTGAACCATGTGCCAGTGAGTGGACAAGCCCTGCACCTGTAGCCAAGTTGATAATCTACAATCGATAACGGTAGTAGAAAACGAAAATGACACATCTGAACGTTAAGTCACGTGGTCAGACCATACAAATAGAAGGCGTTGACGATTGTAGAAAGAGATTCCATACGAAACGTTTGTAACTTGGCTAGGGGGCTGTACTTCTAGTGCCTAAAAATCAGAGCCAACGGGGAAAAAAATGGCGGTTGGTAATAGATTACCGTTAGTTCAACACTTGTAATCAGGATGATAAGTTCCCACTGCTAAACATTACGGACATAATTCCCGGGTGTATTTATTTCACACATCTTTTTTTTTTTTTTTTATAAACTATAGGCTAGCGTTTGACCACCATCTCGCCTGATGTTAAGCGATGATGTGGTCTACGGTGAAGCACGCTTGCCTAGAAGAAACCTATTCACTCTTGACTTAAAGACCCCTAGGTTGTAGCTGTCAGGGAACAAAGAGTCCGGAAGGGAATTCCACTCCTTAGCTGTGCGCACAATGAAAGTATTAGCAAAACGCTTTGTGCGTATGGGAGGGATGTCTACCATGTACCGATGGCGCATGGCCGTACGCCTTGTAGTCCGATGATGGAAAGGGCTAGGCGGAATCAAATTGTGCAGTTCCGTCGCACACTCCCCGAAATGATTTAAACCAAGGATTTTTAACGTAGTTCACACGTAAACAAAATTTAAACCATTCGAACTCTCATACGGTAGAAAGTGTAACTTGCCCAATTATTTGGTAAAGAATGTAGAGCCTCTATATAATGAACTTAAGAACTGCCTACAGGACTCTCAAACGCGGAAATTTTTTATGGTCAATAAAATAGGCTATAAACCAAACGATCAATTTTTAATTAAAAATGAAACTGGCAGTAAACTTAAACAATTATATTCTGGACCTTACAATGTAATTAGACATTTGTCACCAAATTTTGAGGTCCAATATAAGGGAAAACCCGATATTATACACAAACACAGAACGAAACTATATGATGTTTAAATTTAAAACAACAAATTAATCAATAACCAAGTTAATAAGCACATAACAACAGCTAATACAGGTCAGCAGAAAACGGAGACGTATAAGCGCCAGCTGTGCGCTCATAGGTACTTAGTTGGATTAATTGTTGAAATATATGCACGACACTAGTTGCACACTGAAGAGCAATGGTGGTCCAGTGGTAACGGCCCCGACTTACGTGTCGTAGGTCGTGTGTTCGAACCCAGGTAGGCGCTTTACCTGGTTTTATTTATTTCATCACCACTGCTCTTAAAAAGGTGAAGGAAAACATCGTGAGGAAACCGGCATGTCTTAGAACCAAAAAATCGAGCTCACGTGTGCGTCGCAGCTCCTGTATCTATGTGTGTACATACCGAGAGAGCCTTCATCTGGTGGTGCTGGTCGTTGCGCACGTGCTTCTCGAGCGCGGCGTACACGGCGTGGTGGCACTTGAGGCGCAGCTCCCGCTCCAGCGACAGGAACTCGCCGCACGAGCCCGCCTCCTCCGAGCTCACGTGTGCGTCGCAGCTCCTGTACCTATGTGTGTACATACCGAGAGAGCCTTCATCTGGTGGTGCTGGTCGTTGCGCACGTGCTTCTCGAGCGCGGCGTACACGGCGTGGTGGCACTTGAGGCGCAGCTCCCGCTCCAGCGACAGGAACTCGCCGCACGAGCCCGCCTCCTCCGAGCTCACGTGTGCGTCGCAGCTCCTGTGAGGCAACACGACAATTAGTGATGAATAAGACAGAAGCTACAGCGATATATATCTTGCTGCGCTGGCCGAAACAAAATTTCAAATTCTTTAGCTATTGCCGGGGCAGAAATTACTGTGATTATCGACAACTAATATTATAAAGAGGTGAAGTTTGTGAGTTTGTGACGTTGTAAGAGGTAATCTCTGGCTCTACTGAACCGATTTTGAAAATTCTTTCACCAGTAGAAAGCTACATTATTCCTGAGTGTCATAGGCTATAAAATATTTCCAAAAAAAATAGAGATCCTTATGAAAATTGCAATAATGTAACCTAAGGTAGCAAAATGTTGCCTGTAAAATACATTATTTGGCGTGCGCTGAGGAAACTATTGATGATAGATAAAAAATTTTAGGTAGGTAGGCAGGGAAGCCAGGGTAGGTAGGGTAGCCAGGGTAGCCAGGTTTTGGGCAGGGTAGCCAGGGTAGCCATGGTAGCCAGGGTAGGCAGGGTAGGCAGGGTAGCCATGGTAGCCAAGGTAGGCAGGGAAGCCAGGGTGGCCAGGGTAGCCATGGTAGCCAGAGTAGCCAGGTTTGGGGCAGGGTAGCCAGAGTAGCCAGGGTGGCCAGGGTAGCCAGGGTAGCCAGAGAAGCCAGGGTAGCCACGGTAGCCAGGATAGCCATGGTAGCCGGGTAGGGGCAAAGTAGCCAGGGTAGCCAGACTAGCCAGGGAAGCCAGGGTAGCCAGGGTAGCCAGAGTAGCCAGGGTAGCCATGGTAGCCAGAGTAGCCAGGTTTGGGGCAGGGTAGCCAGAGTAGCCAGGGTAGCCAGGGTAGCCAGAGAAGCCAGGGTAGCCACGGTAGCCAGGGTAGCCCCGCTAGCCAGGTTAGCCATGGTAGCCGGGTAGGGGCAAGGTAGCCAGGGTAGCCAGACTAGCCAGACTAGCCAGGGAAGCCAGGGTAGCCAGGGTGGCCAGGGTAGCCAGAGTAGCCAGGGTAGCCGGGTTTGGGGCAGGGTAGCCAGGGTATCCAGAGTAGCCAGAGTAGCCAGGGAAGCCAGAGTAGCCAGGGTGGCCACGGTAGCCAGGGTAGCCAGAGAAGCCAGGGTAGCCATGGTAGCCATGGTAGCCAGGATAGCCAGGGTAGGGGCAAGGTAGCCAGACTAGCCAGGGAAGCCAGGGTAGCCAGGGTGGCCAGGGTAGCCAGAGTAGCCTTGGTAGCCAGGGTAGCCAGGTTTGGGCAGGGTAGCCAGGGTAGGCAGGGTAGGTAGGTAGCCAGTTGACGGGAGCGAAGCCCCGAGGGTCAGCTAGTCGACAATATAGACGCATCGGGACACAGTTATCGCAGAGGCATTGCTTGGGCTAGCGACTGCGCTAGCCTTACTTATTTAGCCACGAGCCCTATTAGACTTTGTTAATTATACTTTGGCCAAAGTTCAACGGCAAGCGGTTCAACGATCCGCTCGTCGCGCACAGCTGAGGGCGGTACCGTATACACATTCAGTAATTTACCCGTAATCCAAATTATTGCTTTGTCTTTGGAACGGTTGCTTTTTTTCAATTTCACTTCATGATTATTTTTTAAATATTATATTACAACAACTCCATATATTTCTTAGAGGTAATTTTGTAACACCTTGTATCTATATTTGTTTATTATTGGTATATTTATGTATCTATAGGAGGACCCCGTGGCTACATAATAACAGCAACAACGGGTTGATCTTCGAGGTTAAGCAACTCTTGCCGAGGTCGGTCCTTGGATGGGTGACCTTCTTTATATAGCGAGTTTCTACCGTGCCCCGGAAAGCACGTTTTGCCTTTAGTCATTTGAAGATCTTTGACAGTCGATACGGGTAGTCAGAAGCTTGAGATCAGACACCAGTCTAGCCGAGGGGTACCGTGTTACCCAGTTACTGGGTTGTGGAGTTCAGATAGGCAGTCGCTCCATGTAAAACACTGATACTCAGCTGAATCCGGTTAGACTGGAAGCCGACCAGAACATAGTTGGGGAAAGGCTAGGCAGATTGATTAAAATGCTTCGGATAGATCCAAGAAGGCAACGTACACGTGTGGTACCCCAAGCTTAGAGTCGGTCAAGATCGAAATCCAAGATAGGGACCATTTCACTTTTTTTTTTGTGATGTGCTCGCGCTTAACCACTATCTCACCTGATAGTAAGCGATGATGTGTAAAGTGTCCAAAAACAGAAACCGGCCAATCCAGAGACAGTATAAAAATTTGTTTGTGATTCCTATACCGCCCTATTAAAGAATAGTACATTGTGTATTAAGGGCGGTATGTAAGGAATTACGATCGAGGCTCTAGTAGAAGCCCGAAGTCGAAGACTGAGGGCTTTCTGAGTCGAGGTTCGTAATTCCCGTACCGCCCGTGATACACACAATGTTTTTCATCACATTTGCGAGTAATAATTATGAATTATAGCTTTAATACACAAGTCAGCACAACTGTTATTACGAAATACATGAACCTTTTTTTTAAGCGGTTGGCGAATTTTTG
Source organism: Orthosia cruda (assembly GCA_964057195.1). NCBI lineage: Eukaryota > Metazoa > Arthropoda > Insecta > Lepidoptera > Noctuidae > Orthosia > Orthosia cruda. The sequence continues at coordinate 9,446,086 of OZ059847.1, forward strand.
CCCACACCACAGATTATACAGTGTTTCGTTCAGAAACTTTAAGGGCAAATACTTTCGTAGGTATACAGCCATGACGGAGTGTAAAAAGAATTAAATAATTTCGACGTTTTCATACTATAACTATTAAAATCGATTATTAAGAACATTAGTTGAGTATTTAAGTAACATGTAGCGAGATTGCAAAGAAATTCCTGTTTAGATAACATTTTAAGACAATTTTTCATTTGCGTGTAAACTCCTTGCTTGAACTTGCATGACCTGTGTGCTGTGCTGTAAATTAAAAAAATATTACTTACCGCCCTTGGGTTTCATGACAAACAAAAAAGCCCGAGGGTTTTATATGGGGCATTACGGCCAAGTTAACCTGTATGTTTTGATACTGTTTACGTGCAAGTGTGATGAAAAAGTATTATATGTATGGGTCCGATAATCTATACTAATATTATAAAGTTGAAGAGTTTGTTTGAACGCGCTAATCACAGGAACTACTGGTTGGATATGATTTTTTTTTTGTGTTTGGTTGTCCATTTATCGAGGAAGGTTATAGGCTATACAAAATCACGCTACATCATCAGCGGAGCATCAATGTTCTAAAAACGGAGAAAATTTATTATTTTTGAGAGCTTCCGTTGCGTGCGCTGCGTAAACGGTTAAATTTGCGCAACAATCATGTATTTGGTGTAGGTAGGGTAGGGCAGATAGGTAGGTAGCCAGTTGACGGGAGCGAAGAAGCGAGGGAAAGCTAGTTTTTAATAAAATACCCGAAGTAATATAAAAATGAGACATTTCTACTTTTCAAAAAGAAATTGACAGATCTATTCATTAATAAATGTTAGTACTCAATTAGCGAATTTCTGACCGATAATAATTTAAATTGATAACATGAGATATATCTCTGTTTTCCTGACTTTTACTTAATAATTTTTTTATGTTTTTAGAGTTCCGTAGCCAAATGCCAAAAACGGAACCCTTATGGATTCGTCGTGTCTGTCCGTCCGTATGTCACAGCCACTTTTTCCGAAACTATAAGAACTATGCTGTTGAAACTTGGTAAGTAGATGTATTCTGTGAACCGCATTAAGATTTTCACACGAAAAAAAGCAATAAATTTTGAGGGTTATATACTTAGAACTGGACCCATATTTAGAACTGAAACTCATTTTTTTTTTCATCAAACCCATACGTGTGGGGTATCTATGGATAGGTCTTCAAAAATGATATTGAGGTTACCATTTTTTTTTTCTATACTGAATAATTTGCGCGAGAGACACTTCCAAAGTGGTAAAATGTGTGTCCCTGTAACTTGAAAGAAAGAAAGATGAAACTAAAAAAAATATATGATGTACATTACCATGTAAACTTCCACCGAAAATTGGTTTGAACGAGATCTAGTAAGTAGTTTTTTTTTAATACGTCATACATCGTAAACCGCAATTTACCATGTACGGAACCCTTCGTGCGCGAGTCCGACTCGCACTTGGCCGGTTTTTTTTCAATAATGATAATTCAGAATCAATACAAGATGGTAGGCCCTTTAAAATTGCGAATGTATCGTCATATGCTTCATTTTCGTGGCGATTTTAACTTAATTACTAAAAATACATTTATTTGACACAGTTCAGAAACGATAAAAATAATGGTCTTTATGTCTAGTATCGCGTAAGCACAAAATAAAACCACAATACTTACATTTTATTCGAGGACAGTTTTTTCACGAGTTTACTGCTGACGTAGAACTTGGAAGATGGTGGTTTCTTCTCCTTGTCGAACTTGCGTCGTAACGTGTCTAGTTCCCGCGTGAGCTTCGACTGCTTCTCGCGAACCACCTTCATTGTTAAGAGAGTCTCCAGCGTTTCTGCTAAGGACTCGTCTGATGTTCCGTTCGTTTTAATGTCCGCTTCTAAAACAATATTAATAGAGTTTAAAATTAATAGAATGTAATATTTTATAATAATTCCCTGCCGGAGTCTGTTCCCAAAAGCTACAACCTCGGGATATTTAAGTCAAGAGTGAATAGGTTACTTCTAGGTAAGCATGCTTCACCGTCGACCGCATCAACGCTTAAGGGTACACAAGTCAAAAATTCTTCCATACATACGTAGTCTAGAGATTACTCCACTGTTTGACGATGTACTTTCAAAATAAAAAAAAGATATCAATTTGTCTCATCATTATCTAGCCCTGTATGGAACCGACAAAATAAAAAAATAAAATATTTGAAAGTTATGAGCGTCGAAAGTTCCATATTTCAACACTAATTTTAACGTATCTTTGGGCGCAAATAAATACCATAAGAAGAAGGAAAATTAAAAAACGGCCTCCATACAGGGATAGATTAGTAATTCAACAATCCAAATAATTTTATTTCGATCAGATACATTCAGTAGTTTTTTCATGAAATCTAGACTCCCAAAGGTCTGTTTATAAAATTTCGCGCGCTCGTTTTCGTCCTAAATCATCATCCATTTCGATAAAAGATTGCAGAAGTGCTAATTCGTACGCGAACTAGCTTCTTACTGCTCATCACAGCATCTATATATTTCGCACGTGTTGTGGGATGAGATAGCATGCATTTTAACCTCGCGCACAAAATAGTTCGTGCCGTCGACTAGTTTAACCTTATCATCAGGTGAGATAGTGGTCAACCGCGAGCCCTTAATAATAATTTGCTTCATCATAGTCGTTTAACTATTCCAGATATCTTATACCCATGACAAACTCAGCATTAAGGAGTTCCATTGGCCATATGTGGTCTTCTTCACCAGTACCCTTTGTAGTTAGGTACAGTTCGTCACCAAATGATTGAATTGTTGATGAAAATACCAAAATCCCTATTTGTATGCCTATAATATTTTAGAAGTTGCCTCGATTTCTCCAAGATCACATCATCAGATCCTGACCTGATAACTATGGGACCAACTGGGAAGTACCTATACCCTTTCAAACAAAAGAAAAAATCCAAATCCTTTTTTTGAAGTCGGTTAACAATAAAGAATTAGAAATCATATAAAGCCGTTGGTTCGTCGAGCTTCATTGCCTCGGCGCTTTCTGGTGGTCGCCAATGTTGATTCTGGCTTTCAGAAGTTGCAGTGTTTTGGGAATATTGCGGTGGAATAGTCACAAAAAAAAAGCCTTTGGTCCCGACTGTAGTTTTTTTTTATTATTCATTTGCAGATCTTAGGCAGTCGTTACAGTTAGTCATAAGCCTGAAATCGGACACCAGTCTTGTGACTTGAGACTGGTGTCCGATTGAAGATTGATGTCGTATTATCCAGTTACTGGGTTGTGGAGGTCAGATAGTTAGTCGCTCCATGGAAACTAAGCGGTATCCAGCTGAAATCCGGTTAACTGGAAGCCGACCCCAATATTGTTGGAAAAATCCTAGGCAGATGACCCATATTATTTAAGCACTCATCATGATGACCCGGAACCATTGGGGTCACCTACTGGCCAGTTTTATGGAGAAGAATATAATGAACCCCTTCTTCAGAAAGCGTGAGCACTGGAAGTGAACCTGGCAGAAACCGGATGGTGCAACGACAAATGAGATAGACTTCATCATGTCGACGAAGAAACACATATTCAATGATGTCTTTGTGATCAACGCGGTGGAAACCGGAAGTAAATATTAAGCTGAAAAGATCTCGACTTAAGAAGTCTACGCTCCGTCCAGCACAGATCCAGATCCAAAACCCCAAAAGCTTCCAACTCGAACTCCAGAATCGTTTGAGTGCCAAGTGAGCTCCGAGGACGGGTACAACGATGGGTTCGTGGAAACTGTCCATACGGTCGGGTATAAGATTATCAAAACCCGTCGTACAAATAGGAACACGTCTCTCCAACGGCGCCATATCGACTATTACTTACCGGTGCATCGAGGTACTGTAGTGTTTGTACAAAAACGGCACCATATCAGTTCGACTTCAGAATCAGACTTCAGAACCTATCCTTCTGTAGCAAGATGTGAAGCAGGGAGCTGGCATATCTCCGAAACTATTCATCGCCGCACTTGAGGATGTTATCAAGGTTCTGGACTGGAGAGGGCTAGGCATCAACGTCAATGGTGAGTACATCACTGACCTTCAGATTGCCGATGAGATAGTGGTCATGGCTGAGACCATGGAGGACCTCAGTACAATGCTTGATGACTTCAGTAGAGCTGCCGAAATAATGGGTCTAAAAATGAACATGGACAAAACCAATGTGATGTTGAATGCCCAAATTGCACTAATTCCTAACAAGGTCGGAGAATCTACACTCGAAGTTGTGGACGATTATGTCTACCTAGGACAAACGGTCCAGTTAGGTACTCGTAGGTCTAACATCGAGAAAGAGGTCTACAGTCGAATCCGACTCGGATGGGCAGCGTTCGGGAAGTTGCGCGGCCTATGCTCGGCATTTCCTAGCGTGATCGTATCAGAAATGAAGACATCCGCAAGAGAACCAGTGTTACCGACATAGCCCGAAGAATTGCCAAACTGAAGTGGCATTGGGCAGGGCACATTGCACGCAGAATGGGTGGCCGTTGGGGCCACAAAGTTCTGGAGTGGCAACCACGTACCGGAAGACTTAGCGTTGGACGGCCTCCCTCTAGGTGGAGCGACGACCTGGTCAAGGCTGCGGGGGTCCGATGGATGCGAAACGCACAAGACCGATCAGCGTGGCGACAATTGGGAGATCCTATGTCCAGCAGTGGACGTCTTTCGGCTGAAATGATGTTGATGATATTTGTATATTCAACTTATAACCGGCGTGTATGATGTATGAATTTAAATGAAACAAAAGGAGTATTTAAGGATGTAAAGATCGTAGCCGGTGACGTTCTGTAGTTTCTGCCTACCCCAAGGATAGAGGAGGGAAGTTTATGATACTTGTAAATGTTATAGGATGTATACTCATTCTTACCATTTGTATTGGGAGGTAGTGGTGAAGGTATGCTGCTCTCGGTCTCGATCAGTTTAATCGACTCCTTCGCCGGACTGCTGTCTGCCTGGTCGATTGATTTTATCTACAGAAGAAATAACTCAATGTTAGGTTCGACCGGCTCAAAAATATTTTTATCATTAATATTAACATCGACATTAAATTATGAGTACAAACAATTAATCAGTCTGCGATGTGTAGGGATCCGAATTTTATGATATTAACATAATAAAAAATCCATTGACCTAAACTTGAGCAATGGAAGTAACAAAGAGGATAATATCACCTCTTAAGACTAACGCCAACGACCTTGAGGGAACAAAACGCGCACTTTTTCACACCCGCGCGGCCCAAAATTTAGTAGCTTTTTGTACTTACCTTATTATTCAATGACATAAAAAAAAAGCATCAGATGAAAACGTAGAAACGCCCAGCGGTTTTGGTCCGATTGTCGTGTTTTTTTTCCGTTTTAGACATAACTTTACAAATTAATTACACTATGTTATACGAATAAAACTCAAAATTTTCTTAGATCTGATTATTTAGAAAGAGGTTAAATGTAACATATATTTTTTGAAAAAAAATTACGACTAGCCGTTTAGACGTGATTCTCATTTTAAAATCAGCTATTCAAGGGAATCGGCGCCTTAATAATCCCGGGATTTCCAAATAACGAGTTTCGAGAGTCTAGCTGTTCGGCGCGCTCGGGGCGCGAGGGCAGCGTTTCACTGGGCACATCCGTATCTTTTGTCTGCTTGGCATTTTTTTGTTAATAAGTTGCGTCTCGCAGTTAAATCAAAAGTATTCCCAAGCAACACATAAGCCAGATAACATAATAAAAGTGTACTCATATAGCTATTTATGCAACTGTTACGTTATGGACGGTCTTTTAATACGAGTGCCATTTTTCGGTACAAGCGTAGCGCGTACCGAAATAGGTAGGCACGAGTTATTAAAAGACCAATAACGTACAGTTGCATACAAGATTTTATCTACTCTCATATCGTAATATTCGAATTATAAAATTCAAAACGAGTTTATATTGGCATACTTTATAAACACAATACCGAAATTTAAAAATAGAATCTTATTATAACACTATTTCTGTAACAAAATAATGCTATAATGAATTTTATAATTCGAATATTACGATATGAGAGTAGATAAAACAATTTTTTTTCTATTACGATACAGGACAAATCCAAGAAGTTAATCACTAAGGAGTTTCCATCAATTTTTTTTTTGTAATGCCATTTTATAGTACCTATTATAAAAAGATTTGATTCCAATTTTAAATTGTCTATGACAATGCCCGCTTTAGACATAGCACGCACTGTGATTTTTATTCGCGCGAATTTTGTTTCCTTCTAACTGTTCATAGAGCTCAAAATATTCGGGAGAATAAAATTCGCGCCGTGGTGCGGTGGATTCTGTGGCAAAACACGGAGTTCTTGCGGAATTATTTCCGCACGATTACGTTACCGATGCGAACAACTTCATACAATTACATAGGTCGCAGAATGGGCGGAAAAAAATCGCGCTAATAAAGATCGCAGTGCGTGCTAAGCCTTAGCGCATGCGCGGTTAATGCGGTGATGTGCTGGGTTTTGGCGCCATTCGTACGTTTTGCAAGTTTTGCTGTACTGAATTTCATGAGTTATTTAAATTATTGTGTGTGAAATGTCTGATATCAGTGAATGTGAATAAATTTGACTCCGCCCGATATTTTAGATGCGGCGAAGGAAATTACTCTTAATTTATTACCAGCAAAGTCGAGAAAAGTATATGACAAATGCTATTACGATTTTATGGCATGGAAAATGCAAAAAGAGGTATTTAGTAGGTTCAATCCCAATTTATGAGTGTAGATAAAGTAGTGTATGAAACTGCACATAACTAGGTATTAAAACATTCGTGTGAAAGCTATTAAAAACCTCGCCTACGGCTCGGTTTTTAAACACACACTCATGTTTTAATACCCCTCATTATGCAACAGTTTCATAAACTACTATTATCTACGAAGGAAGGAATAAAACACAGATATAGACAAATAAGTATTTCAGGAAGTGTGTTTAAGTATTTCATTTCTCTTATACATTTTTTGATTTTTCTGGTAGTAAATTATTTGTCGCCGGCCCGCAACCGCTCTATTTGTTATATCTGGGAGTATTTTCAATATCACTTGATGTTGAAGACAAATTTTAATAAAATTTTGAATAAAATTTCACTTAGAAAAAATTTCCTTTACTTAACTTTATTTTAATTTTTTATTTAGTCTTTATTAGGTATAAGGCAAAGATTTTGGTGCCGCAACAGCCAAATAGTATACGATACTTTTGTTCTAAACTTTTTCCATTTTGAAAAACATCATTTACATTGTCTTGATTTCGAAGTAATATTATAGGTACCTGGCTGTATGTTCAGAATGTCTTTGCTTGTGTTTTAGAATTTATGGCGATTCGCATAATGCAGCCCGATGTCGTTATGGGTATCATAATGAAACCGCTGTCAATTTCGTAATTCGAATATAACGAAACCGAAGTAGATAAAGCAGTTTAAAGCTATATTTAAGCTTACGGGGCAGACATATTCTGTATTGAATGATTTTTGGGCACTTATTATTCTTTCAGCTTTATAAAACTGATTTCCTTTATACCCACGACGGAACGGAGACGGTATTGCGTTTGGGGTGAGAGGATGTTTGTGTAAATCCATGTTGCCATTTTCTCCAAAACTACTAGTCCGATTTTGATGCAGTTTTCAGTTATGAAACCCATAACTGAAAACTGCATCAAAATCCATTTTGGATCAAGAAACTTGGTGAAGGTGGTGCTTGAGGTAGGGCATTGTGGGACAGTGCCCTACCTTAAAATAACAAAAAAAAGATAAATTGTTGTTCATAGTTACAATTGTAGCGATAGGTATCACAACTTTCCCGAACATATTTATTTATTTATTATATACTTTGCTGTATACCACAAAAACATACAGGACAAACATTTACAAAAACAAGTGTACAATGGGCGGTCTTATCGCACAGCACAGAGCAATCTTTTACAGACAACCATTGTTTTCCTTGACATACCATTCATTTCATATTATATTAATTCTTTGTTTCTTGTATAGATGGCATTTGAAACGCCATCACATGAACCGACGGGCTATTTAATTATAATATCTGTGATGCAGAGGGGATTCCCCGTACCATAGATTGCAATATGTGCTATATTGCAATCTGTGGTACGGGGAATCCCCTTTTTAAACTAAAATCAACATAAATTAGAGACTAATTATGAATTATGATTGTCATTTATTTGTAGTTTGGTTAAGTGAAGTGTACGGTAAAGAGTGTTTTAGTCAAAAATCGATACAATTGTTGTTTTTGATTGCTATAAATTGAATATTCATTGATTTCGCGATGGATAATACCGGCTTTCATTGAAAAAAAAAAACGAAGAGCTGAAGAGCCCGTGCTTTGAGGGCAGATCAATTATGATATTTTCTTTACTTCCACCCTACCTGTATCCAATGCTGCCCCACCTCAAATTCGACTCTAGCTACAGCCCTGCAAAGGTGTCCAAGGATCAGTTATTAACGGTGTTTTAGCTCGTCATTTGTCAATTTCATGTATTTCGCAATTTCTTTCGGCATGCTGCTGATCTTATGTTTTCCAATGACTTGACTGGTGCACTTGCCATTATTATAAGCTACGAAAAATCTGTTAGTGTTTATATTAGAGGGCGTAGAGCTTGGTACTTTTCGATAATTCTTACGTATTCTCCACGGACTACGAATGACCGTTCTTCAGTATGTAGCTATTTTAGTTACAAAAAATTGAATCGATAGGAAGGTACTGTGGCAAGAAAGCTGTGGTCAGGGGCTTCATTTAGAAACGATGGAAGACGATCAACTTCTGGTGTCTTTTTTAAAAATGACAGTAATTTGGTGAATGTATTAATTTGTATATTATTTTTTATGCTTATTGTTGATCTGAGCATCGAACTCGTTATCGTTGATAGCTTGTATAACAGCTTTAATACAAATGATATCATTAGCTTATAAAAGGAAATCAAAGGGTGAGCTAAGTCTCTTGAATTTTTTTGTTATTTATTTATTTTTTCCAACATTCTTACTCGTACCATGGTTTTGAAATTGACTTGAAGTTGACAATGACTATTTCTTTAGGCTGTTCCGTGCATAGTGTTTTAACACTAAAATTCTTTGTTTTATTTCTCAGCTCTCCTAGGTACAATCGGCCAAAGCTATATCTGATCACCGTAAGGACTATTTCTGCTTGCAGGGAGAGAGTACTAGCTGGCAGTGTGAACAGCCAGCGATCAACTATTAATGTACAGGGCTCTCCCGCTAAATTAACGCCGACTTATACTCATCAACCAATAGCATCGAGCATCGGGTGACTGTTTCTCTTGTACCTGTCAGCCTCTTGTTTTTGTAATTAAAAAAGAAGGCAAAAAAAAACAAATAAGTCATTTGGCTATGGTCGACGCAAGAAGGGCGGACGCAGCTGTGGTCATCTTGTGCACGGGATTTTGTTTTCAAAGTTATCAGATATAGCTTTGGCCCATAGTACATTCCTGCTGATTTGGGCTCAAACAGGTGTACTGCATGTTCAGTCTCATTGGAAGTCATCACACTCAGAAACAGAAGAACAGTGTTGGTCTTACTGGATTCTTCTCTGAATTCTTATCGCTAAATCAGTTCAGTTATTTTATCCTTGGCAATTAAATCTTGTTATGTTAACATCAGGCGAGATAGTGGTCAAACGCGAGCCTCTAATGAACAAAAAAAAAATGTTGTAACCTGTAGCTCTCCAAGTATATTTTGTCTAACATAGGCCCTTTAATAAAACCAAACTGTTCCTTCTTCAATCAAACCGTTTCTTTTAATTATCGCTGCACATGCTGTGTTAGGAGCATTTTTGGTCACGCTGGGGTTATGATTTTTTTTTTTGTGTACAAAAATATCTCGTGTCTCCTGTGCGGGTCACAAATAAATAATTTGCTTTCATTCTTTCTTCTTCTATACCAAATTATTGATATTTTTTTAGAAAAGTTTTCAGGATACTAATTTAATGCTTGTAATTTGAAATTTTGGAACTAAATTTTCAGTTTGTAAATTATTTATTAAATCAATATTTTCTAGACGATTCTTCAAACTTTGTTCATAATCAATGCGCATAGGCTACTTGGCTTCTTTGTACATGATAAATGCTGGAAGTAGACTAAAAGCCCTGATTCAGATACAGACTTGACGCTCTTTCTAGTTTTCCATTTGTAAAAATCGTCATAGGCTTTCATGTACGGTTGGCAATGCCAATGGCTTCGGATTTAATGTACTCCGGAGTCAAATCACTATCGTCACTTGACATTTTTGTATGAATTTGTATGTAGTAAAGTAATTTATTGTATAACAAAGAAAAGCAATTTTCAGTATTCGCGCCTCTTTTTAATTTGTGTTCTATTTTATTTTATTTTACTCGTGGTGGCTAGTTCGATTATCAAACAATTTATTTTCAGTGCAAATCTTAATGGCTAATGCATGGAATTAGTATGTACCTATTACCTATCGTAAATGTTTGTATGTAATTTCTTCTTTATGTTCCAAATTCAAATCGCATTAATGACCAGCGGGTCATAATAAAATTCAGTACAATATTAATGCCCTGCTAGACCTCAGGTCGATGACTTACTTTAGGCAGTGGTGTCTCGTCACATACATAAAAACTGTCCCGGCGTACTGTACTGATTATTGTTTGTACATCGATCGCGTTCGGTTCCGTTCCACGGATATAGATGGTGATCTATATATCGCCGTGGAACGGAACTGAACGCGATCGATTTACAAAAAATAATCGGTATAATTAGATAAAAACGCTAGTTACATCGGCACGGTTTATTTGTGTGGGATGAGGCATCTGTATGCTAGTATTATATTATCTGTGCTTTAGGTAAGGTTTGCATGACATCAATGATATTCAAATAAACAGATACGTTATACACTCACAAAACAATTGATAAAAGTGTTCCGCGCAGCAGCGGCAGCACACATACACACTTTTCATTCATCTGACATTTCACTACAAGTCGAAAGGCATGGCTTGATAAAACCAACAAGAAAAAAAGAGACAGCTAGTGTTTGTCACTTGCGTGTGAATGTAAACAAACATTAATCTCACCACCAATGTTGTTATCTTTTTCTAACCTCCAAATATCAGAATATTAGGGATAAAAATTAAATAAATTAGTAAATTGAGGCGTATTGCGTACTTACATATGGTATGAGATCTCTTCTGTTTTATGTAGTTTGGTATCATAATTGGTACAATTTCTAAATACACACGATGGCATTTTTTTGTTTCTAAAAAGCCTATCGCTCTTCGCCATGCGTGACATAAACTAAAGACTAAAGGTCACAATTGTGACCTATTCGAGTCTTCACAATGCGCGCGCTCATATCATATCTGTTTATTTGAATATCATTGCATGACATATAATTTGACATTGGCGAGCAGGTGGTGTGAAAAGTAATTAAAAAAACCTAGAAGTTGATGATGTTACTTATTTTTTCTAACGATGAAATTTAAAATAGTGATGACATTCCCCGACGGATATTCTTAGGTTTTTTAATTATTTCATCCTGTTTAGGGTTTCGTAGCCAAAGGGTAAAAACGGCACCCTATTACTAAGACTCCTCGGTCCGTCTGTCACCAGGCTGTGTCTCATGAACCGTGATAGCTACGCAGTTGAAATTTTCACAGATGATGTATTTCTGTTGCCGCTATAACAACAAATACTAAAATCAGAATAAAATAAATATTTAAGTGGGGCTCCCATACAACAAACGTGATCTTTTTGCTGTTTTTTGCGATAATCGGCCGATTTTTCAAATACTTATTTATTGGCGTGGGTTTTTACAAAATGGTTCAAGCGGGTTTCGCTTTTTTTTTACTTTTTAGAGAGCATAGATATTAAATCGGATTTATATAAAATCGGACTGGAAGTTTTGGAGAAAAATGGCGACATGGATTTACACAAACAATGTTTGCTGCGGCGCCCCCTGGTGAGTTGTCACCGTAATACCTATACAAGAACATGCACCAATCAAACCCGAACCCATAACTGAAAACTGAATAAAAATCGGACTAGTAGTTTTGGAGAAAAATGCCAACATGGATTTGCACAAACATCCTCTCACCCCAAACGCATATACCGTCTCCGTTCCATCGTGGGTAAAAATTAGTAAGCTCTTTCAACTAGCTTAAAGTGCTAAGCGCACTTTTACCATCATATACAGCTAATAGCGTTAACAAATATGTAATTAAGATTTTTATACAGAAGATAACTTGATATTGAAGAGTCGTAAGGCTATTATAACTATGCTAGGTAACCACCACAAAATGCCACCGTGTAAAATATAAAGAAACACGTCTCCAATACATGGAAAAACAGGCAAAGAATGGGAGGAATAAAACTGCCTTTTATTAATTTTATTTATTTTGTTTTCGTACACTGAAATTCACAAAAGCATTGAAATTATTTTACTCGTCATATTAAATTATTATACGTTATAAAACCTTTTTTTACTCTGGAATGGTAGCAATATCTTGTGGCGCTTAAAACAATTACAGTAAAGATATATTATGTATATTCACAATAAAGTTACATGCGCAGTAATAATTCACTTGCAAACAGAAAATTTTACTTACAAAAATTCAATAATATACTCATTGCAGATTATGATGTGTTGATGAGTATCACATCACAGTGAAATTATAAATATAATTTCAAAATTTTATTTGTATAATATCTCCGTAAAAGTACAAAAATATTCTAAATACTAATCTATACACAATAATTATTCAGCCAATCTGTCTTGCTTGGGTCACTTACTGCTTAAGGCGCCGATTCCCTTGGGTAGTTGATTTGAAAATGAGAATCACGTCTAAACGGTTAGTCGTCATTTAAAAAAAAAAAATGTTTCATTAGACTATTTTCTTAATAATTTTATTTAAGAAAATTTTGAGTTTTATTTGTATAACATAGTGTAATTAATTTGTAAAGTAATGTCTAAAACGGACAAAAACACGACAAAACCGCTGGGTGTATTTTAATGAAATTGACACCATACCAAAGACAAGTTTATCTACATTTTGATCTGAGGTTTTTTTTTAGTCATAGAAAATAAGGAAAGCACAAATAAAACTACAAAATTTTGGGTCGAACGAGTGCGCTTTTTTTTCCCTCAAGGTCGTTGGCGTTAGTCTTCGTCTTAACCTGGTTATCCTGTGGAGACCTAACTAGAGCCTCCAGCCAGGCACTCAGCTTGGCTAGCTGCTGCCCTATATAAGTACGTACCGGGTGTGCGACTGAGCGGCGTGCGTCGTCTCTGCCGGGCGGGTTGACACGTTCGGGACGCGAGGGCAGCGTTTCACTGGGCACGTCGGTGTCTTCCGTCAGCTTGGCTAGCTGATGCTCTCGCTTGTCCAACTCGCTCTGGTACTTGATCGGGTTCGCTAAAGCCTCCGCTAATTCCGACAGCCGGTCTGGCACGTAATCCTGCAGGACAAAAATCCAAAAGCTGTATTGCGAAACCATAAAAGACATAATTTCCTTTCTTGCAAAAATATCCTACCGACTTTCCAATAAAAAACTACAAAGTGAAAAATAACTTTATTTTTGGAAGTCGGTGTCTTTCGTAGGTACAATTTTTTCCGTTATGGACACCGACTTCCAAAAATAAAGTTGTTTTTTTAAAAAAGTTTTTATTTTTCACTTTTTTGTTCTACCTACCTAATAGGCAAGTTTTTTAATAAGGTGACTATAACGCCAGAACATATTACCAGAATATCATGAAACTTGAACGTAACCGGTGAAATGAGAGATCTGCGTACCCCTTAAGAGCGTACTGGCGTGATGTTATGTTATGAAATGGTATAAACAACAAACAGACATGCGATTGCAGCAATCCCGAGAGATTTGCCGTTATTTATTGAAGAGTTCTGCTGTATATATTTGAAGTTCTTCATCAAATTAAAATAGGACCAATTTCGGAACATACTCTTACAAATTAAAAAAAGAAACTTTCAAAATTGGTCCACAATTCACGGAGAAATCGGTGAACAAACATAAATAAAAAACATACATAAAGTCGAACATAGAACCTCCTCCTTTTTGGTAAGTCGGTTAAAAATGGTTAAATAAAATACGCATCAAATAGTCAAGGGTGTGTTCGGGGAGCGAGATGTGCGAATCCAACTCCGAAAGTTCCTGATCGACCACTTTTCGCGCTTATGACCTTCATAATAAGGTTGAAAACTGTTCAACCGGGGTCACACGCCTACGTACCTTGACGACGACGAGCAGTAGCAGACTGGCGGGTAACGGCAAGCCTAACTCAGTGCGTAGGTTCACGGAGCGGTAGCCGGGACACAGTCCCAGTACGGGCAGGACGCGATGGCCTAGTAAACGGCCGCTTTCTTCGTGCGCCGCGATGCGAAGCATGGCTAGTTCGGGCAGCACTACCTGTAAGCAACACAGCACTTGAGGACCTTATAACTGCGACTGCGGAGGTCGTTGCCTTGGCTGAATTCTAGGCTAGACAAGATATATAACTAATAACTTTCGTTTTGGAAGTCGGTGTCTTTGGTACATAGAGCTGCAGAGAAACTTCACCCCCTATCAGTGTATAGATTCACTTCTAGGGGGTGAAGTTTTTCTGCAGCTGTCTTTACCTCTTGTTTTTTTTTTTTCGTTTTTCTAGACTATCGAAATGAAAGTTATTTTTGCACTTTTTAGTGTTTTGCTTTCACAACAGACGTCTGTTTATTTTTTTGTGAAAAAGATTTTATTCTCTCTTTTTAGTTTTAGTACACACTAAAAATCAGCAAGTTCTATAGTAAGGTACCTAAAGGATTGACAGAATACCCATAATAACTCAATTTGCACATTCGTGCTGTTCGTCGCTAAGGATTTCGATTGTATGCTCTATATCTTGAAAACTGCTGGACCGATTTTGATGAAACTTGCACTATTCCCTAAGTTGAGAAATACTCACTCCAACAGAAAAAGAAAGAGCACACGACAAGTAGTTTCGGAAAATGCGTGGGCAAACATACACACACTTATTAAATTGAAATTTGGCACATGTGTTTTGAGGCCCATACAGAGTGACATATGTGAATACCAGCGGTTTCACCCGCGTAAAAAAGTGTTTTCCTGTTCAGAGAACATTATAACGAGATGAAAAGTAGCCTATGTGCTAATCCAGACAATTATCTATCTATTTGCCATTTCATCCAGATCCGTTCATCCATCCAAACTTTCGCATTTATAATATTGTAAGATTGTGCAATGCCAACAATATTTATTAATTATTATTAGGCTTCTCAAGAATGAGTACACTTTTACTTTATAAAACTTAAGTCTAAGTGCCTCATCACTTAAAGAAAAGCACAGCATGCACGCATGTATGCATATTACATACATACGTGTCGAATTGATTACCTCCTTTTTTTTGAAGTCGGTAAAAAGAGCATGGTTATATCATCGACAGGCTAAGAAGAAGTACCAAATCACGTCAAAGATCAGAGCCCATTTAATATTTTAAAAAAGCCGAGAATTTAGTAATTGCCTTTCATATTTTTTGTTCTATGAAAAAGCACCTGATGCAAAAATGGGACATTTATGCAATTTTTGACAAACTAGCTCCTGCCAGCGACTTCGACCGCGTGAAGGTCGAAAATTATCCCGAGGGAACATATTCCCTGGGTAAAAAGTATCCTATGTGCTAATCCTGACTATAATCTATCTCTGTGCCAAATTTCATCCAGATCTGTCGAGCCATTTGAGCGTGAAGAAATAACAAACATACGAAAACACACTCACAAACTTTCGCCTTTATAATATTAAGTGTGATCTCGCAATATCCGTTATATTAAACTAACTTCTGTTGGCAGCTTCGTCCGCAGGAACAGTGAGAGGAAAATGGATAGTCTATGGTCTATCAAGTAATCATTTCTTTATCAGATCCCTCGTATCCTCCGCATTACAAAAATAATAGTTCTCCTATTTGAAATTAAAACACTTCATACTGCAGATTTCTGTAGATGATTCTAGTTGGAATTGAAATATTATTTTTGTGTTGGGTACTCCATTTATTGAAGAAGGCTATAGTCTATATAATATCACGCTACAACCAGTAGGAGCTGAGCACAAATGAAAAATATTGCAAAAACGGGCATAAAATATTCCTTTTTGAGAGCTTCCGTTGCGTGCGTTGCGTACAATCATGTTGTAGGGTAGGTAGGTAGGGTAGGTAGGTAGATAGATTAGGTTAGGTAGCCAGTTGACGGGAGCGAAGCCGCGGGGGACAGCTAGTCTTTTATATTTGGGCTTAATTATCAAACATAAATTTCAATTTATTTAATTTAGACCCTACCCTGCGGCTAGATATTTCCAGGCAACCCTGCAGCCCCCCTGCCCTGCTATAGTATTCTACTATGTCCATTTAAGGGCCTACATACGCTTTAGTGCCGTAAAACGGTAACTTTCTAAAGCATACTCCTCAGTAACAGCTAGGTTAAAAGGTTTGAAAAAAATATATATTTATTGTTGATTCATGTACATAATTTTGAACACAAGGTTTTTCGTGTATCTAATAATTTTGCTTTAAAAAAATTATTAACAACACGATATTTTTCGCAACTTTTGGAAACTCCTCCAAAACGACTTGGATGTTTAAAAATATTTTTATCAGAAAAATTGATGGCTGGAATTACTTCATACCTAACATAGCATATGTAAATCAAATAATATTTTGCAAACAAAACTGTTCAAAAGGAGGTTCAATTTTGATATTTTGGCACCGAGCGGGCGCACGGCCAGTACTGCGTTACATTGGGGCGTATATATCACCTTAAGTGTGAAGTTTCTTGTCCGTTTTTCTCCATAACAAACTAGTTTTCCGAATGGACGGTAGAATAAATTATTATTAATTTAAAATTTATATTTTTGACGTACATAAGTGCCGCTTAATGACCTAGTTGATATAAATAATGTTTGTATTTTGTCTTGTCTTTGTATCAAGTATCATTCATGAAAATGCAATTCAAACAAAAACAAAATACTTGCAGATGATTGCAATGGGCTCTCAGTATATATGGTCGTGGGGTCTCATCCCATACAAAGAATCTGTCCCGACGTACTGTACTGATTATACTGAGTATTTAATTTATCTATCGATTGATTATTTGATGGTGATACCTACCCTACCCTACCTACCGTACCCTACCTACCCTACCCTACCTACCCTACCCTACCTACCCTACCTACCCTACCCTACCTACCCTACCCTACCCTACCTACCCTACCCTACCTACCCTACCCTACCTACCCTACCCTACCTACCCTACCCTACCTACCCTACCCTACCTACCCTACCCTACCTACCCTACCCTACCTACCCTACCCTACCTACCCTACCCTACCTACCCTACCCTACCTACCCTACCCTACCTACCCTACCCTACCTACCCTACCCTACCTACCCTATAAACCTCACGGAACCCGAGACCTTTCCAACGAATGCAAAACCGTGGAAATCGGTTCGTGCGTTCTGGAGTTATAGCGTCAGGAAGGAAAACCCGACTATTTTTATATAGTAAGAATAAGCTAAAAATGTTTTGAGTCATTTCAATAATAACCTTGACGATTTTGAGAGACTTCTTGCTAATCGAATGAATAACGCCTCAAAAGCTAAGATCTTTGTTGCGTGTAAACTTTTCAATCGAAAACATACGCGATCTGTTGTCTCTCGGCCTGCGTTTTAAAGGTTTTCTATTGTACTGAGAACTGCGGAACAGCTAGGCGTATCAAGGTTAATGGCCATTGTCGATAAAATCGAACTGGTAACAAGTGTCGAACAAACACCTGTGAAATACACAATTACACGCTTTTCACCGAAACGAAACTACCATTGACAGATATTTCCGCTTAAATTAGCGTTAAATCTGATTGTACGGATCCTACGTGTTTATTTTTGTCTGGCAAATAAATTATATGGTATTTAATTTTTTTTTGTAGCTTTGGACTAGGAAATTCTCCTGCCGGGCGAGCACGGTCTCTGTGATAGGCTTGACTCACGCATTTTATCAAGCAGCACGCAGCGAGGTAGCCAATCGTTCAGCCACTGCGCCAACTATGTCGTCAAATGAACACATATTGTTAAGTTTATAGCGGCTTTTTCCTTAGATCATGTTAGAACTCACGTAGTAATCTATACTAATAATATAAAGAGGTAAAGTTTGTGAGATTGTGACGTTGTAAGGGGTAATCTCTGGATCTACTGAACCGATTTTGAAAATTCTTTCACCAGTAGAAAGCTACATTATTCCTAAGTGTCATAGGATATAATGTATTTTCAAAAAAAAAAATGTGTTCCTTATGAAAATTGCAATACTGCAACCCAAGATAGCAAAATGTTGCCTATAAAATTCATTATTTGGCGTGCGCTGAGAAAACTATTGATGATAGATAAAAAATTGTAAGTAGGTATGTAGGGTAGGTTGGGTGGGTAGGAAAGGTAGGGTAAGCATGGCAGGCATGGTATGCAGGGTATGCAGGGTATGCAGGGTATGCAGGGTAGGCAGGTTAGGTAGGTAGGTAGCCAGCTGACGGGAGCGTTGCCCCGGGGGTTAGCTAGTACTTAATACTTGTAAATGTATCAGAGATCTAAAGCAGGTCTTGTACTAAGTGTTATAGGAATGCAGAAGATGCAATTTTGATGGCAGCACAATCTTTAATATTAATCCTTGGCAGTCTTTTAATAGTAATCAAATTGGTTGACGACATGAAGAACAATCCACCCTAGATTCTCGAATCATACGATTTGAAACTTTCAACTAACAATTACAGATAACCTTTATAAGATCTGTAAAACACACGAGAAGAAATTCTCAAGGAAAGGTCAACGTTTTCAATCCCGTAAAAATTGACCTTGCGAAACAAACGCATCAGCTGATCGCAATGTAAACAAGCGTAAATTCACACCTGACTAAACCACAACACGTTTTACTCGATTTATTATCCCTATTAACCATTAGTGGGAAGATTTCAAACAAGTGCTAATTGCACTCAGTCGTTAAGTCAATCAGTGGAGCGTGTGTAGTATGTAACTGGCTGAATGGCGCCGGCATAGAGCAATTTGACGTTTGTAAACAATCTGTCGCACGGTGACACGGCCCATATGGCGGGATTCAAAGAGATGCGTGAACTACAGACAGCTGTACCTCTAAATTAATAGGTAATACTACCATTCGACCTTATACCAATAGTTATAAGGTTGAAAATTGCTCGACCGGGATCTTTTGCCTACGTACAACGAGTGCAATCTCATTCCCGACCGGCATTTCTGTTTGTTTGAGATCGGACATCGCTCTGCTAGGTATAATATAACAGGAAAATTATGACTTATTGAAATTATTTGGCATTATATTTTCATTAATTTGGGTTTTTTTTTTGTACAGAAAATACAAAAATGCTAGTTTATTAATATGAAACTGTTGCATATTTCGTCCGCGACAACTTCCATGAAAAAAAAACGTTATTAGGGTTCCGTACCCAAAGAGTAAAAACGGGACCCTATTACTAAGACTCCGCGGTCCGTCTGTCTGTCTGTCTGTCACCAAGCTGTATCTCATGAACCGTGATAGCTAAACAGTTGAAATTTCACAGATGACGTGTTTCTGATCACCAAATACTAAAAACAGAATAAAATAAATATTTAAGTGGGGCTCCCATACAACAATCGTGATTTTTTTGCCGTTTTTAGCGATAACGGTACGGAACCCTTCGTGCGCGAGTCTGACTCGCACTTGGCCGGTTTTTTTTTTTTTTCGTAGTCTAAACTGACAGCTGCCAATGACCTTATTTGGCCGGTTTTTTTTTATTACTAGCTAACTTGTCAAACGTTGACTTTTTATCATTATCGATAGGCTCGCGCTTGACCACTATCTCACCTGATGGTAAGCAATGATGTGGTCGACAATAAAGCACGCTTGTCTAAAAGAATAGTACATTATGGTACAAGTGTGTAATTTTGGTGATTACCGCTGAGGCGCCATTGAGACCCGAGCCGTTAGGTGAGGGTCTTAAGAGAGCCGAGGACGGTAATCATCAATACACACGTGTATCATACGACGTTTTTCAACACACTTGTGAAGAAAATAATACTAAAAAATCATTTCCAACAGTGAAAACGAGTTGTGAATTTTTTTTCGCAATGGCGGGCAAAATTAATCAGTTTTCCTATGCGCGCGCATCTAACAATGGCGATCGGCCATAGACTAAAAATAATGAGTTATCTTTTTTTGGCTTTTCGCGGATAGCGTTTTAGCCACGTACAAAATGGGGAATTTCAAGTTTTCTTTATTACAGACAAAAACAAAAGTTATATTTAAGTGAAAGTTTTATTTATTAAACACGTACAAGTTGAAATTATCTATTTAAATACGAAGTTACATGAAATGTGTTGCATTTGTACTATTGAGCACGATCTTTTTTGTATCCAAACTTTTTTAAGAACAAAGCAACTCAACCAATAAATTTAAAAAAAAACTCTTTATCTCACTTGTGAATAATAGTAATGAAAAAGTCACAGTTTGATAACAGGTGTCATTACGTGCCTAATTGCGGTGAAATTAGAGCCACTTTATGAGCAAGTGTGTTGAAAACCTATTTACTCTTGACCTTAAAAACCTCTAGGTTGTAGATATCGGGGAAACACAATACTACGGCAGGGAATTCCATTCCTTAGCTGTACGCACACTACACTACACACTTGTCCAACATTCGGTGTGTTTATAAAAAATCATTGAAAAAATTACCTGCAAACTATGCGGCACATTTTATTAATATAGTTATTTTTTATTTATTTAAAATAGGCACGGGCTTGACCACTATCTCACCTGATGGTAAGCGATGATGTGGTCGACGGTGAATGATGCTTGCCTAGAAGTAACCGATTCACTCTTGACTGAAAGGGATTCCAGTCCTTAGCTGTACGCATAATAAAAATATCAACTCGATCCAGCTTATCCCTTAGCAGATCCAGCATAGATCATCCAAATCAGTCCAGCAGTTTTCAGGCAACTAACAGCATTTTAATTTTTTCATCACACTTGCACGTAAACAGTATCAAAACATACAGGTTAACTTGGCCGTAATGCCCCATATAAAACCCTTGAGCTTTTTTGTTTGTCATGAAACCCTAGGGCGGTAAGTAATATTTTTTTTAATTTATGGCATAGCACACAGGTCATGCAAGTTCAAGCAAGGAGTTTACACGCAATTGAAAAATTGTCTTAAAATGTTATCTAAACAGGAATTTCTTTGCAATCTCGCTACATGTTACTTAAATACTCAACTTATGTTCTTAATAATCGATTTTAATAGTTATAGTATGAAAACTTCGAAGTTATATAATTCTTTTTACACTCCGTCATGGATGTATACCTAAGTATTTGCCCTTAAAGTTTCTGAACGAAACACTGTATAATCTGTGGTGTGGCCCAAAATTCGCCAACCGCTTAAAAAAAAGTTCACGTATTTCGTAATAACAGCTGTGCTGACTTGTGTATTAAAGCTATAATTCATAATTATTACTCGCAAATGTGATGAAAAACATTGTATGTATCACGGGCGGTACGGGAATTACGAACCTCGACTAGAGTCTCGATCGTAATTCCTTACATACCGCCCTTAATACACAATGTACTATTAATGACTAAATGAACTGGCCCAATACCGGGCAACCTCTCCCCACACTTTCCATTTTTTTATTGACCTTCTTGCATTACTTACTTTATATAAACTGTACCTATGTCACAAGCAACGCTAAACTGATAACTGTAGATACGGTAGCATACATAATTGCAAATATTCGCTTGACAGAAGACGTCAGGCCGAATGACGTATGAATAACTACCGTCATAACAGTTACTTACGTTCACTTGGACACGTAATTATTACGGTTCGGATAGAATTAATAAATGTAGTAGGTATTATTGAGAAACATCCTGATTTATGTAAATTGACAATCAGTGTAATTGTAAATAAAGATAGTTTGAAAGTAGATTTATTTACCTGTTCCGTTGTTGTTGAATAAGGTAATTTACCTATGTTTGCAATACTTGTAAGTATGTGAGAACCATGTTCCTATTTATCAAGTGAAGGAATTTACCTTTTAGTGCTTGTAATATGTAGTACATATATATTATGTGTGTGAGAATGATAGCGATCTAATAAGTACTTTCGGCGAAATGCGTGGACAAACATATAAACATACACTTATGAAATTTGGCAAACATGTTTAGAAGCCCATATAGAGTAACTTATGTAAATATTGTGCAATTCCAATAATATTACATACATACGTGTCGAATTGATTGATTGAATTGATTTCTTCTTCAAATTAAAATTAAATCAAAATAATATATATATATATTAATAATTTATTTAAATAAATTTTTTAATTAAATTTCTTTTTGAAGTCGGTATATAAAGACAGCTGATTCATACATTCTAGAGACTTGTGCGACCATAAATGTATGGATAAGCTGATGTTGAATTTTTAAAAGTCATAGAACAAAAATTGTTGTTTATGATGCTAAATACAGTCCTGCTAGGTTGTTTTACCAATAACCTTGTATAATAATGAGGGTTGAAAACATACCTTCTTAAAAACAAACGGCTCCTCTCCATACACGGGATTGATGCCGTTATTAGGCGCGACTCTGGTGCGGAACTTCTTACGCACAGTATCGGCGGGTAGTCCGAACATGTCCACCTCGACGTAGGTGCCGCATCGCTTGTCGGTAAGCAGCTGGCCTGATAACACGGTCACTGATAACGTGCCGGCTATGATGCCGTCCACTGTGCTCTCCGCGAACGGGTCTAGGCGACGATCCTGAAAAGGAAATAGGATATGATATTATTTGGTGCGTAATAAAAATAAAATTTTGTCTCCATCACGTGTATAGTCCTCGCCAAACTTCTTAGCCGCCCTGAAGTTGGTCTACCGGATGCGCGACGCACGAAACGGTGCTGTTTTTGTATGAGATTTACTAATGCGCAGCCATTATAGCCAACTTCAGCGCGGCCAAGAAGTTTAGTGAGAACTATATAATAACAAACTCAGGTGAAATTGGGCTAACAGATAACCCATAACCTTGATTGTTTTACCCGACGGAAAAAGAGGGATATTATAAGTTTGACGTGTCTCTGTGTATCTGTCTGTGGCATCATAGCTCCTAAACGGATGAACCGATTTTGATTTCATTTTTTTTTTGTTTAAGGTTTACTTTATCGAGAGTGTTTTTAACTACGTTTGATGAAAATCGGTACAAGACAAAAATCTAACTAGATAATGCAAGTACCTCCATCTGTATGAAAACCAAGCGAGCCACTTTTTCACTCACAATATAAAAACAAATTTACTTACCAATGCAACGATCATAGCTCGTAACTTTTACTGCCTTTTTTGACAAGCGAAGTCATATAATCGCGCCATCTAGTTAGATTTATATCTGTGGTTCAGACGGTCAAATTTGTGGGTGTTATACTGATAGAATCGGGGTGTTTTCGCACGATATCGTGTCATAATTACGTGTTCAATAGATCGTAGATCGAAACGAGTCTACTACATACATTATGTAGCAAGCATGCAATAAAAATGTATCGAGGAGTTATTTTTTTATTTCACTTGTTTAGTTGTGTTTACGAAGTACATAACATTTTTAGAGTAGAACAATGTTTTATATGATTTTTAGACAAACACGAGTAAATTGGGTTTTTTAGTCTTGAATTCAGAATTTTTGTCGTAGGTAGATATGGAGAAATTCGTCCAGATCCGCAGGCAACAGCCGAATTAAAAATAATTTCTACAAGAATTACTAACTAATATGTTTCAATTATTTTTTTTGGGACGATCCCACCGCACTATTCCCAAACCACTGCAACTCCTGAAAGCCAGAATCAACAGTGGCGACCACCAGAAAAGCGTCGAGGCAATGAAGCTCGACGAAGTCCCGGAGAATGAATTTAACTGTCTTGGATCCAGCAACGAAATTAATCAGAAAAGAATGAAGGAGGAGTAGGAAAACAAAAACATAATTTCCACTTCCCTCCATATCAAGCAGGAGTCAGAACAAACAAGGCCAATAGGCACAAAGGGTCTAAGTTTCAGACTGTTATTTAAAAAACAAATATGGGTATCTCCCTCGTAATGTAAATGGTGTGGAGCATGCGACGGATGACGAATCCGGACAAAACTATCGACATGCGATCCACTACATTCATTATATGGAAACTGACACTTCCGTCTGTATGACTCTCTCTCTATCCCGTATCCCGTCTGTTCTATTGACGAATCAAAAGGGAATATAAAACTTGATTCTTCAGGGAATATGCACATATTTATTTTTTGCTGAATAAAATTCTTATAAACTATATTTTCTTTTAACTTTTTTTTTGCTACCTAATTGAACCAACTTATTAACTATATTAGACAAATGTAAAGTTTTTTTTAAATATTCTTTTCAGTTATTAAGCGTCATAGTTGAGAATTAGAAAGAGAACGCCGACGCTCATACAATTGCCATAGAAAAACCGTTTTCGTAGAGAGGGACTGATATATATCCTGAAACTGTAATAAAAATTAATAATTTGATGCGCAATGAGCCCTTTTCCCTCTTGCCTTTGTATATAGGTTTGTTTTGTTATTACTCTTATATTTTTGAATATTCAATTGTGTATGCCAGCGGCTTCGCCCGCGTGAATGTCGAAAATTATCCTAAAGGAACTATTTCCCGGGATAAAAAGTACCCTATGTGCTATTCCAGACTATAATCTATCTCTGTGCCAAAATTCATCCCGATCCGTCCAGCCATTAGAACGTGAAGATTTAACAAATATACAAACACACACACACACTCACAAACTTTCGCCTTTATAATATTTGTGTGATAAATTGTTATATCTCGTTCGTTTTTCAATCAATTTTGATTATATTTTCAATTGTATGTTATTTTAAAATTGTACACTGGATCCTACCCTCTTTTCGTCATCATTCTCTGTCACTCTAGGCACAAAGTACATAAGCGGCGCCGCGCCGCAGACAGAGAGTCCACTACGAACAAAGCGCCATTTTGCACGCACACATTGACATTACGATTTTACAGGGAATAATGGGCAATATTGGACCGAGCTAGTCGCGGCTGTCACGAGTGCTAGCGCGGGCGTTTGTCACGTCACGTCATTCAGTCTTTTGGAAGAAGATCAAAATATATATATTTCAATGGCTTGCACATTTGTTTTTCCATCATGTATTTTAAGAAAATGAATAAACAAACAAGAGCAAACCCATCCCAAATAAAAAAAAATAAAAAAATGAATTCTAATTCTAATCTACCAGTGGTCTTTTATTTTTTTTTGAACACACCAGAGGTACACTAAAATAATAATTTTACAAAAATAATAAAAAAATACACTTCCTTGTTTTAAAAAAAAAGTAACGAATATTTTTATATTTTCAGGAGTAAACGGCCTCACTTAAAATATAAAAATTATTAAAATACAATAAATTGTACATTGTAGCTTTGTTTAAGGAAAGGCTATGAAACTTGTCACCCTTCTAAATCTCAACTTGGCGCCTTTCTCACATTTCTGTTTTTGTCGAGTTTGGTGCCTTTTCACATTTTTATGTTTTTGGTGGGATCATTATTACACCATTGTTACATCTTGTTACCCGCCAATCTTCGTCGTATGTGGAGTCGCGAGCTTTTATGAATATTTGATGCTCTGTCTACCCTCTAAGTCATGTAAGCATGATGTGATGTATGTTCAGAGGAATCGATGCATTCATGTTTGTAAACTTATACTACCTAATCCTTTTTAAAATTCAGAATCTATAGTAGCAACCCTAGTGAGTCTGTCAAGTTCAGGTGTCAATTTTCGAAACGGCAGGAGTGGCCCTTCTGTATACTTTATATTTTGTGCTCTAGGGTTTGCTGTAAGAGAACTCAACATTGAGTTAAGCTCGCCTTTCTACATAGAAAGGCGAGCTTAAGTCAATGTTGAGTTCTCTACAAAATCTCTAATAAAGTACATGTGTACTTTATTATCACATTGTCTCTACCAATATTATAAAGAGGAAAGATTTTTTTGTTTGTTTGTTTGATTGTTTGTACCGAATAGGCTCCAAAACTACTGGACCGATTTCAAAAATTCTTACACCGTTGGGATGCTACTCTATCCCCGGATGACATAGGCTACTTTTTATCCCTGTATTCTCACGGGAACGGGAACTACGCGGGTGAAACCGCGAGGCGTCCTCTAGTATTAAATATTGTTTTTGGTGTACAATAAAGAATTAAGAATTATATTTTATTTGGGGCCGATTTTTCAGTAGTCTGATAACTTGTAAACATGGCAGTTTGACAGCTTTTGTAAGGAAAAATGTCAAACAGCCATTTTTAGTCCTCAGTTAGAAGTTATCAGACTATTGAAAAATCGGCACTTAGTATTTTTATCGATAGAACGGTCAAATAACAAATATTTTATTCATGCATAAACCTCAGATCAAATAAAAAGTCAAGATGGAACGTTGCAAACAACAAAGTGAAGCCGGTTCAAACTAAGCCTTGCCGTACAAATACACAATTACACGCACTCATGGACAACGAAATTACGCCTAAGCTTGTCATTCGAGCTCATAGATCAATTAATAAAGCTCGACTGACAAGCTAAGGGACAGTTTCGTTGTCCGTGAGTGCGTGTAATTGTGTATTTGTACGGCAAGGCTTAGTTTGAACCGGCTTCACTTTGTTGTTTGCAACGTTCCATCTTGACTTTTTATTTGATCTTAGGCATAAACAGCTTAATTTTATTTGTCTGAGAACTTGTGTCAGTTAACCCGTGTGACCGTACGTGGCAAGTTTTCATGACGGATTACAATAAAGGTTGTAGCCGAAGTTCACATGGGTTTTAATAGCCCCAACCCCTGTTGGGCAAAATTTCTCACAAGCGAAGTCACTGTCAAAAGCAAGTACTAAAATAAAATATTCAAAAACATCTCGCATTTTATTTGTTCTACAAATATGTAAATATTACCCACGTCATGATTTTAAACACGATAAGGAAGAACGATTGAATTGAAGGCAATTGACATGAACATTTATAACGTAAGGACGTCCAGACAAACTTGCGTCAATGATATTACTACCATTTCCGACGTCTATGTTTTGCAAATAGAAGCAATTATTGAATCAAGGTAAAAGAACTTTTGCCTAATCTATACTAATATTATAAAGCTGAAGAGTTTGTTTGTTTGTTTGTTTGTTTGTTTGTTTGTTTGAACGCGCTAATCTCAGGATCTACTGGTCCGATTTTAAAAATTATTTCACTATTCGATAGCCCGATTATTGAGGAAGGTTATAGGCTATAAAACATAACGCTATGACTAATAGGAGCGGAGTAGTAATCAAAGATGCGAGTGAAACCGCGAGGTTCAGCTAGTCTTTACTAATATTATAAAGCTGAAGAGTTTGTTTGTTTGTTTGAACGCGCTAATCTCAGGATCTACTGGTCCGATTTTAAAAATTATTTCACTATTCGATAGCCCGATTATTGAGGAAGGTTATAGGCTATAAAACATCACGCTATGACTAATAGGAGCGGAGTAGTAATCAAAGATGCGAGTGAAACCGCGAGGTTCAGCTAGTCTTTACTAATATTATAAAGCTGAAGAGTTTGTTTGTTTGTTTGAACGCGCTAATCTCAGGATCTACTGGTCCGATTTTAAAAATTATTTCACTATTCGATAGCCCGATTATTGAGGAAGGTTATAGGCTATAAAACATCACGCTATGACTAATAGGAGCGGAGTAGTAATCAAAGATGCGAGTGAAACCGCGAGGTTCAGCTAGTCTTTACTAATATTATAAAGCTGAAGAGTTTGTTTGTTTGTTTGAACGCGCTAATCTCAGGAACCACTGGTTGGAATTGAACAATTGTTTTGTGTCGGATAGTCCATTTATCGAGGAAGGTTATAGGCTATGTAACATCACGCTACGACCAATAGGAGCGGAGCATAAATGAAAAATGTTGCAAAAATGGGCAAAATTATTCCTTGTTTGAGAGCTTCCGTAAACGATTTAAGTTACGCAACAATCATGAATGTAGGGTAGGTAGGGTAGGGTAGATGGGTAGATAGGTAGCCAGTTGATGGGAGCGAAGTCGAGTGGGACAGCTAGTTGAAAATAAATTTACACCTAATGTGAATCGGTATCGTGGTGGCCCAGTGACTAAGACCTCGGCTTTTGTGCTTGAGGTCGTGGGTTCAAGTACCAATGTGATTTTTTCAATTCATATACTCTCAGTTTATCTTGAACGTCGCTGACAATGGTGAAGGAAAAGCATCGTGAGAAAACAGAGTAATCTTACTAATATTATAAATGTGAAAGTTTGGATGGATGCGTGTGTGGATGTATGTTTGTTACTCAATTACGCTGTAACTGCTGCTCGGATCTGAATGAAATTTGGCTCAGACATAGATTATAGTCTGGAATAACACTTAGGCTAGTTTTTACCCCGGTACAATGTACGGTTCTAAGGGGATAACTACCGACAGTCATGTTGGCAAAAGCTAGTCTTAATATATATAAATCTCGTGTCACAATGTTTGTCCTCAATGGACTCCTAAACCACTTAACCGATTATAATAAAATTCGCACACCATGTGCAGTTTGATCCAACTTGAGAGATAGGATAGGGTAGGGTAGGTAGGGTAGGGTAGGTAGGGTAAGGTAGGTAGGGTAGGGTAGGTAGGGTAGGGTAGGGTAGGTAGGGTAGGGTAGGTAGGGTAGGTAGGGTGGGTAGGTAGGGTAGGGTAGGTAGGGTAGGGTAGGTAGGATATTTAGTAGATGAATGTTTGGTGTTTTTATGGCAAAACAAAGTTTGCCGGGTCAGCTAGTAATATTATAAATGAGAAAGTTAGGTTGGGTGGATGTATGTTTGTTATTCAATCACGCCAGAAAATATCTGGATGAAATTTGATGTGCTGCATCATCGGAAACGCTCATCGCAATGGCTGAACCCTGGCGAACCAGCAAATCCTGCCCCAAGCGAAAATTGACTCAAAAAAATTACTTGTGAGCGTTTGGTGGACTAGTGCCGGTGTCGTTCACTACAGCTTTCTTAAATCTGGCCAGACGATTACGACGGATGTCTATTGTCAGCAACTGCAAACCATGATGGAAAAGCTAGCTGCTAAACAGCCGAGGCTGGTCAATCGCTCTAGGCTGCTTCAGGAAAACGCTAGAGCACACACTGCACAACAGACGGCTACCAAATTAGAGGAGCTTCAATTGGAAAGTCTAAGACATCCACCGTACTCCCCGGACCTTGCTCCAACAGATTACCATTTTTTTCGAAATTTGGATAATTTCTTGCAAGGTATAAAATTCAACTCCGATGGGGCAGGGCAGTCCAAAGCGCCTTCAAAGATTTTATCGATTCCCGTCGGAATGGTTTTTTTAATAAAGGGATCAATGAACTACCTATGAGATGGCAAAAGTGCATAGATAGCAATGGTACATACTTTGATTAAATAAATATATGATACTAGCTGACCCGGCAAACTTTGTTTTGCCATAAAAACACCAAACATTCATCTACCCTACCTAACACTATCTACCCAACTCTACCTACCCTACCCTACCTACCCTACTCTACCTACCCTACCCTACCTACCCTACCCTACCCTACCTACCCTACCCTACCTACCCTACCCTACCTACCCTACCCTACCTACCCTACCTACCCTACCCTACCTACCCTACCTACCCTACCCTACCTACCCTACCCTACCTACCTTACCCTACCTACCCTACCCTACCTACCCTACCCTACTTACCCTATAAACCTCACGGAGCCCGAGACCTTTCCAACGAATGCAAAACCGTGGAAATCGGTTCGTGCGTTCTGGAGTTATAGCGTCAGGTTATTGTGACTGTCAAATAATAACAGACAAATAATTAGCAATAAATTAAAATTGCGACTATAATTTGAGATTTAAACTATCCTATCTCTCAAGTTGGATCGAACTGCACATGGTGTGCGAATTTTATTATAATCGGTTAAGTGGTTTAGGAGTCCATTGAGGACAAACATTGTGACACGAGATTTATATATATTAAGATTTAAAAAAAAACGACTTTATGTTCCTTCCTATATATGAATTTTGAAACTAGCTTAAAGCGGAGCGGAGATTATATGCAATTCGATTGGTTGGCTCCGCTCCTCTTTTCTCCGCTCAGCGCCAAGTGGACAGGCAGCCTAATGCTTGTGCGTTATCTGTATGAGAAGAGACCTTTGCCCCGCAGTGGAACGGTAACAGACAAATATTATTTACGTATTATGTGAGTTAATGATATTGAAAGCTTCAAGGCACAACCAGGCATTGATATTATATTTAAACATATGTTTTTTTCTTTGTTCTGCACTGGCTCAAGCAACTGAAGGAACACGGGTGGGTTTTGGTTAGTAAATGTCTGGCCCTCCCGCTTCACCTAGAGCGGGAGAAGTCATTGGATAATATACCCACCCAAAAAAAAAATACCCTGATAATATGATTAAAGAAAAAAAAAGCTTTACCTTTTCAATGCCCTAACTTTCTACAAGCTTTTTGTTAACTTGCAATGTATGTATGTTAGGTTCAAATCTTGCAATTGAATTTTAACAATTTTTTTTTTTTTTTTCAACTAGTTAAGATAAAATTTTGCATACACGCTAAAAACAAGTTTAAAAAAGATATTGGAAAAGAATATTTCGCGTCGATCGTTTATTGTTTTGATGCTACTAAGCAACTTATTATTTACTAAATATTGAATTGATTGACGCATTGAGGAGCTCGTGGCTAAATATTAACAGCCGCACGGGTCTATCTACAAGGTTAAGCAACGCTTGACGAGGTCGGTCCGTGGATGGGTGACCATTTCGACATACCGAGTTTCCTCCGTGCCTCGGAGAGCACGTTAAGCCGTTGGTCCCGGCTGTCATTTGAAGATCTTTGACAGTCGTTACGAGCAGTCAGAAGCTTGAGATCTGACAACAGTAGCCGATGGGTACCATGTTACCCAGTTACTGGGTTTTGGAGATCAGATAGGCAGTCGCTCCATGTAAAACACTGGTACTCAGCTGAATCCGGTTAGACTGGAAGCCGACCCCAGCATAGTTGGGAAAATGCTAGGCAGATTGTTTTATTTTTAAATCGATTGACGCAATATTTTTAAATGTAAATAATAATGCACATTAAGTAGCAATCGTTACCAAATATTTTGTTTTGTTTATATGAGGATAATGTAGTGAGCTGCATTGTTAACTCTTAAACCTAACATTTTCATGTTAAGGGGCTGAATACTCAAAATAGGGTTTCTTTTAAACATTTTTTAGCCAAATCTATTGAAGATGAGGCAGCGGAAAAAAGATATGTTAATCTTGATCATATTTCCGAAAACTTTGTTGTGGCCGAAACACGTTTACGCACAAAAACCTCGATACAATTGAATGGCAAAGTAACCTCTTACCGTGATCTTCAAAAGATTTTTTCGGTAATACTGACCAGCGTACATTTGTACAATTATCAACAATAACGTATCATAAAAGGACGCAAAACTTCATTGTCTTATATATTGAAGTTTCATTCATTATTTTTAAGTAATTCATATTATTATGTTTTGTAAAAAAGTCTATACAAATTCCATCGTGCTTCTCTTTCCATCCAGTGCAATTCGACAGTGACCGCTTCGCGGCGTTGCTAGGTGGACGTATGTCGCTTTTTTCCGCAAAAAGCAAAAATAATATTCAATTTATTTCTCGTCAATTCAATCTGTCAAAAAAATATCAGGTATAATGCAGCCAGATCATGTAGCCTGGTGACTTTAATTGGAACTAACGAAATCACAAGTAATATTGTCAAAGTCTGTATTATTTTTATTTTTTGGCACTACCGCTGTCACTGGCATCTATATTTTTGTTGTATTATAAACGACTCACGTCGTTTAGTTTTCTTACTAAGTCCATAACTAAAAAGTATTTGAACCTCTTTGAAAATACAACAAATGTTATCTCAATTTGAATTAAACAATATTTAAAATATAGGTGAGGTCGAAAACTATTTTAACCTTCTTCGTTCATGTGAAAACAATAGAAGCAAAAAACACAGAACATGGAATGGTCGTACCAACCACGCTGGCAGTGTCTCGAAATGACAGAACTAATAAAATTCTTCGTATCCATTTGTTTCAATCTTTGTTTCTTTCTAACATACGGCACCTAGAACTGACCAAAAAATGTCAAATTCGTGAGAAATAATAATCTATTTCTCACGAATTTGGCATTTTTCGTCGTTTCAATCAAAAATCGTCCACATGTGGACATAAAGCTCACCAAGAATCACCACATTGATCAGTCCTGTATTTCTCGCAATTAACTATCCCAATTGCAATAACGAGCTACAATAATAGTTTGTTAGTCTATTAATATTGTTAAGCTAATTATTAATTGATCTTATCATTTTGCCAAATCGGCACTGACAATTCTTATTTATTAACAAAAAATCCGCCGATCGCCCTGGAGAGTAAACAAAAAGACTTACACTTGGGGATTGCCAGAGATTTACGCAGCATTCTGGATGTAAAAAGAACAGACCGAATACGGAACACGCTGTGTTCCCAAACGGGCATAATAGACGTGGGTAAAAAGCCTGTTCGGCTCAAATGGGCCAATGCCATTACGGTTCACGTTAGTAGCATGCAAATTGAGCGCTGGGCAAGCCTCCACAATCTTGAAGATGGAACGCACCGTTGAGGCCGGCCCAGAAATAGGTGCCGAGATGATTTGGACGCGTACCGTGAGGGCTGGTTCTAGACGGTGCGGGAAAAGAATGTGTGGAATGATTTAGGTGTACTCTTATGAATTTAATTGGGGATGGATGAAGATGGAGGGGATGGCCAAAGAAAAGATAGATGGACTGTGTGGAGTGATATTAAAGAAAAGGGAGTCAATTATAGCGTGGTGCGGGACAGAACGATATGGAAGAAGAAAACGTGTTGCGCCGACCCCAAGTAACATGGGACAAGGACAGGTAGACGACGATGATGATGATTACAGACTTTTACCGGTAAGACTAACCCTCAGTTTCCCACCTTAAAATTATCGGAGAATTAATGTGACAAATTGTCAAACACGCGTTATCTTCTGTGATTGGCTGTTGAAAATTCATTCAACCAATCACAGCAGATAACGCGTGCTTGACAATTTGTCACATTAATTCTCCGATAATTTTAAGGTGGGAAACTGAGGGTTAGTAAATCTGTTTTACCGATAAATAATAAGTTTCATCATAGTTTTTTTTTTAAACTTAAACAACAGTTTGGCTTTCACAGTAACATATACGTGGTTGTGAGGCATACACTGTTTTTAGCCTTTGTTCGCATAAGGACAGATTCTCATCTATTTATGTTTTCCTTTTTAGGGTTCCCTAGCCAAAAGGCAAAAAACGGAACCCTTAATGGATTCGTCATGTCTGTCTGTCTGTCCGTCCGTATGTCACAGCCAATTTTTTCCGAAACTATAAGAACTATGCTGTTGAAACTTGGTAAGTACGTGTATTCTGTGAACCGCATTAAGATTTTCAAACAAAAATGGAAAAAAACTGAAACCCATTTTTTTTTTTCATCCTACCTGTACGTGTGGGGTATCTATGGATAGGTCTTCAAAAATGATATTGCGGTTTCTAATATATTTTTTTCTAAACTGAATAGTTTGCGTGAGAGACACTTCCAAAGTGGTAAATGTGTAAAACCCTGAAACTTCTAAAATAAGAGAATGATAAAACAAAAAAAAATATATGATGTACATTACCATGTAAACTTCCACCGAAAATTGTTTTGAACGAGATCAAGTAAGTAGTTTTTTTTTAATACGTCATAAATCGTAAACCACAATTTAACAAGTACGGAACCCTTCGTGCGCGAGTCCGACTCGCACTTAGCCGGTTTTTTTATGGCATGCGTTGTGCCTGGCGCATATAAACATTTTCTTTCTTTCTATATTATCTTTAAACACCTACACTGTACCAATACTTATAGCAAATAAATGATTGATTGATTGATATATAACAAACAATAGCAACAAATAGTTTCAGCCGTTCTCTAGTGAGACGCTTACAATTACATACAGTATTTTTAGGGTTCCGTCTATCTCCCTGTCTGTCGGTCCGTCTGTCACGAGGCTGTATCTCATGAACCGTGATAGCAAGGCAATTATTTTTTTTACATATGGTGTATTTCTGTTGCCGCTATAACAACAAATACTAAAAACAGAACAAAATCAATATTTAAGTGGGGCTCCCATAC
Organism: Orthosia cruda; assembly: GCA_964057195.1. Classification (NCBI taxonomy): domain Eukaryota; kingdom Metazoa; phylum Arthropoda; class Insecta; order Lepidoptera; family Noctuidae; genus Orthosia; species Orthosia cruda. The sequence goes on from OZ059847.1 coordinate 9,480,500, forward strand.
AACATACGTGTTCTTTTACGTTTTTTGCGATAATGGTACAGAACCTTTGTGCGCGAGTGCAACTCGCACTTGGCCGGTTTTTTTTTATATAGATAGATAAAGTTTACATGACCGTGTTTTTTGCGCCCTGTCTATTCGTTTTTTAACTCTAATATACAGAAAAGCGGCACCACGTGACCTCACCACAGAGGGCTGATGTATATCAAAACCCAGTACGTGCTTTGTAATTATTATATTCCAGGATAGCGGAAAGTCATCTTGTATTACTAACTAAATGATATATTAAAATTTCAAGAGAATACTAAACAAGGAATATGAACCTACTAATTGTACAAATAATATTAATAGCGTCATACATTCTATTGCATATTTTAAACATGCCTAAAAAAGACAATTCCAAACCTAGTAAGTTTTGGATATTTGCTAATTTAAGGTGTCTTTACAATTTGATGTGACTTTCCTATTGTAAATAATGATAAAATTGATTACTGAAAGCACCAAATCTCAAGTCAAATTTAAAGTTTCCAGTTTAATATTGCACAGTCCATTTCAGTATAGTAAAACTCATTAAAATAATATAAATAAAATTATCTAGCTATTATTTTTGCGAATTGGAAATTAAAGAGCTCAGGAATGCATCGATTGTTAACAATGTTACCTTAAAACGGGGTGTTGGAAGAACTAGATTATCGAGCTTTGAGTACGAGAGTGGGCCCCTAGCATTGTCTCCACAGCATACCATCCTACCAACGGAGGGTAGTGTAAAAACACCGTGCGGTATTTATAACGGACGGCCGCTCGAGCATAAGTTAGCAGGTAGTAAGCCGAGCGACGACGGCCAGTCGCCGCCGCCGCCGGCACCGTCGGTGAGTCATCCGACTCCGCCACTGGTGCCCGCTACTGCGGTACACATAGATCCACCGAATGAAAACAATCGATGTGCTATTGCAAAGAAAAGTTTCTCTGATGTATTGCATGAGGGTGAGTGGAAATCCCAGAAACAGGATGAGAAATGGAACCTTGTTCAAAGAAAAAGGCTTCAGAATCGCTTTGTGGGAAAAACTGGCAACGCTACGGTTGATGCTGACTCTAAGTTCAAGGCGGCAGACAGTAAAGTACCTCTTTATATTTATAATGTGTCAAAGGACGCGTCTGTGTGTGACATCATAACATATGTTAGGAGCAAGACTAACATTGACGTACGCTTAGAGAAAATGAACATGAAATCGATGAAAGATTATGATGCTTACAAGGTGTATGTCCCTAAGTGTAAACTGGATACATTTTTGACTGATGACTTTTGGCCAGAGGGAGTAATATATCGCCCTTTTGTGGAACTTAGTCGACGTACCGCCTCCATGAAATATCGAGATTTGGCTAATTGAACACTCATACAAAGTTAATGCTTAACAAAAATACACTTGTTAGCTTTAATTGCAAAAATGTCAAAAGATCCGTTGAGTGCGTGAGAAAACTTTGCCGCTCGGCGGACATTGTGGCACTACAAGAGACCTGGCTGCTTCCTCACGACTTGCCTTTCCTGGGTGACATTGACGTCGCTTTTTCATATGCGGGCAAGTCCGCTGTGGATACGTCTGAAGGAGTTTTAACTGGGAGGCCATACGGCGGAGTAGCACTGCTGTGGAGAAAATCTGCCTTCCCGTCGGTGTCGGTTATACAGTGTCGTAGTGTGCGTCTCGCGGCGATTAAGGTGAAGCTTGACCTTGAGCGAACAATAATAGTGTTTTCGGTATACATGCCTACAAACAAAAGTGAAAACCTGCCAGTGTTTTCGGAGTGTCTTGGTGAAATATGTGCAATAATTGATAGTAACAATGTGGAATCTGTATTTGTGCTCGGTGATTTCAACTCGCCCCCTGGCGGTTTATTTGCGAGAGAATTGTTGGATTTCTGTGAGGAACAATCGTGGTCGTGTGTTGATTTGGAGTTGTTGCCGAGTGACTCACATACGTTCGTATGCCAGGTGAGCGGTACACAGTCTTGGCTAGACCACTGTTTAGTAACTGGCGCCGCGCGTTCGTCTGTACTTGCTGCGTCCGTCATGTATGATACCTACTGGTCGGATCATTATCCTATTTCAGTTCAATGTAATTTTAATGTTGTTTTGCCTAAACGTATTGATCCTAGTAAAGTTTGTAGTCGGGTAAAGTGGGGGGAAAGGGATCAAACTCAGATACAAAAATATTTTAATTATTGTAATTCAAATCTTAGAGAGCTAGATTTTCCATTGGAATTTGTTAATTGTGCGGATACATTATGTAATAATCAGGACCATAAGTTGATATTAAACAAAATGTACCTTGATATCGTTTGTATATTGTCTAGGGGCGCGGAACTAAGTTATAGTGTACCTAAACGGAAGCTCAATACATATGTACCTGGCTGGAACAAATATGTGAGTGGTGCCCACAGGGAGGCTCGACTTTGTTTTCAGATGTGGCTATTACAGGGTAAACCTAAATCCGGACATATTTATAATAAAATGTGTAAGACTAGAACAATATTTAAATCAAAATTAAAATACTGTCAAAACAATGAGGATCAAATAAAAATGGACATTATTGCAAAACATCATACTGATAAAAAATTTAATAAATTTTGGAAGTCAACTAATAAATTAAATCCGAGGTCGAGCCTTCCAGTGAGTGTAGGTGACGCTCATGAACCATGCGACATTGCTGGCCTCTTCCAACGCCATTTCAAGGTGGAGTCGCCGCTTGGGCCTTCGGCGCAAGTGCTTGGTGCTGAGTGTCGGCATGGCAACGTTAGTATCAGCTTTACAGCCAAGGATGTAGCTGTCATTATTAAGAATATGGTTAGAGGTAAGTCTCCAGGTCATGATGACCTTAGCATCGAGCACTTGAAGCACGCCGGTGTGCATCTGCCGAGGGTACTAGCAATGTTGTTTAATCTGTGCATCAGCCATAATTACTTACCTGATGATCTCATGTACACGGTGGTAGTTCCGATTGTAAAAAACAAAACCGGTGATGTGTCGGATGTATCTAACTATAGGCCTATCTCACTCGCTACTGTCATAGCCAAGGTGCTGGACAGGCTGCTTGACAGACAGTTGGAGAAGCACCTTCATATACATGACGCTCAGTTTGGCTTTACGCCTGGTTTGTCGACTGAGACGGCTATCCTCTGTCTCAAGCAGACTGTACAGTATTATACGGCTAGAAACACTCCTGTTTACGCTTGTTACCTGGACCTCTCGAAAGCATTTGATTTAGTAAATTATGACAAGCTGTGGCACAAGCTGCACAGTGAGACACGGGTGCCGGGTGAGATAGTGTCGATATTTAGGTATTGGTACAGTCACCAGCGGAACAGTGTGAAATGGGCAGGAGAATTTTCCAAGGTGTACGGGTTGGATTGCGGTGTGAGGCAGGGGGGTGTGACCTCGCCACGCTTGTTCAACCTGTACATGAACCAGCTGATTGGCGAGCTCAGCAGTGCTAATGTGGGTTGCTCAATAGGCGGAGTGCCTATTAATAACATCAGCTACGCGGATGATATGGTGCTGCTGAGCCCGTCGGTTGGGGGGTTGCGGAAACTCCTGTGCATTTGTGAGACATATGCTGGGGCTCATGGGCTCAGGTATAACCCTAAGAAGAGTGAGTACATGATTTTCAAATCTGGTGCCAAATGTTTCTCTTTTGTACCTCCGATCACTCTTTGCGGTGTTAGTCTGAAGAGGGTTAACCATTTTAAGTACCTGGGCCACTGGGTCACAGATAACTTGTCTGACAATGAGGATATAGAGCGGGAACGTAGGGCGCTGTCGGTGCGCTGTAACATGTTGGCACGTAGGTTTGCGCGCTGTACTGAACAAGTAAAGGTGACCTTATTTAAAGCATATTGTCAGTCTTTTTATACGTGCAGCCTATGGGCCAACTATGTGCAGCGAGTATACGGTGCCATGCGTGTACAGTACAACAATGCGTTTAGGGTACTGATGGGGCTGCCGCGGTTTTGCAGCGCTTCTGCGATGTTCGCGCAGGCGCAAACCGATGACTTTTATGCTATTATTAGGAAGCGAAGCGCCTCGCTACTAAGTCGCTTCCGACGCAGCTCTAACAGTATCCTGAGCGTATTGTCCGAGCGGTGGGACTCGGTGTTGTTGGAGAGGTGGATGCACCTACATGCCAGTTCCTCACCATTTATTAAGTGACAATTGTTTTTATAATTATGATTATTTTATTAAATTACTTATTAAATATTAAATGCTGTTAAGTGAATTGAACAACCTAATAACTATAATATTGTACTCTTCAATCAATTTTAAATTTTGCATGCAATGTTATTAATGTGTTAATTAATGTATATGAATTCTTATGTATATTTAATGTTATTTGTAATGCTTTATATGGGAAAAACTTCCTGAAATAAATGACAATTTAATTTAATTTTAATTTAATTAAACCAATATAAAAAAATGTAACGTACTGTGTTCTTGTATGTGGTAGTCGCATAGAAGCAGACATAATTATAATATTTATTCTATTTGCACGGCAAAGACTCGTATGATACTAGCCAGATTACCTATTTTAGTGATCTTTATTTTCGTAGCAATAAGGTTGCATTCATAGGCAAAATAACAGTGAAATATCTGATGTCAGATGCTAGCCAGTTTGAAATAAGAACTTGCGCGGTTATATTTTTGTAAAAAACCATCGGAAGAGTCCGTTTATGATATGGGGCTCTGTGGTCGGCCTTGTTTACTTAATTTTCAAATACTTTTCGCTCCAATTTAAGTTTTCCCCTAAGCTGTCAATGACAGTGGGCGTGGCTTAGAACCTCAGATGTCGATTGTCAACTGTTCGAATACAGCCCCTTAACATTGTGACTATATTGTTTACTAGCTGACCCACACGGCTTCGCTCCCGTCACCTGGCTATCTACCTACCACTACCTACCTACCCTAGAAACAAACAAACAAACACTTCAGCTTTATTAGTCTAGTAGATGTTGATAAAACTCCTTCGCAAATGTACAAATTTGATTACTATAAAAAAGGTTATAGTGAGTCAATATTAAAAGATAGGCATATACTGTCGCTGTCTTTTTTTTAGAACTTTTAAAGAGGAACAATTCCATCATACATGATATTTGCGTAAATTAAACCGTTTACGCAGCGCACGCAACGGAAGCTCTTAAAAAGGAATATTTTGCCCGTTTTTGCAACATTTTTCATTTATGCTCCGCTCCTATCGGACGTAGCGTGATGTTATATAGCCTATAACCTTCCTCGATAAATGGACTATCCAACACAAAAATATTTTTTCAATTCCATTCAATAGTGCCTGAGATAAGCGCGTTCAAACAAACAAACTCTTCAGCTTTATAATATTAGTACAGATTATCCCTAAATAAATTCACAAAAACCATTACAAATCCCCTTGGCATAAACGTGGTGCGATGTTCTTTTTCTGCAAAAAAAGAAATAATAAAAAAACTCACCTTTCTCCGCATAAACTCTGGCTTCAGTAAATACCCACAACGCCTGTTGTATTCATAGGTGCCCAAGTTCAGTTGCATGGCCAAGTCTAGCGTCTGGTAGTTCAGAGCCACTAGCTGGCAACCGGCGTTCCAGAAAACCTGTCGAACACATTTATATATTATTATAAATTGAATACAGCTACTTCAACATTCATCATATCTTCAGCAGGAAGAGGTCCACAGCTGGACATAGGCCTACACCAAGTGTCGCCACCGTGACCGGTCCCGTGCGTCTCACATCCAGCTGACTAAACCATTACCGTAGTACCACGGGATCCCAGCGCTAACAAAAAAATATGGTTCAAATAAATGTCACTAGATGGCGCGATATGCATCGACTTGTTATTGAATTGATTGTAAAATTAATATTTTCTAGAATTGATTATAATAATTGCATGTTTTTGTTTAATCAACTCTCCTAAGCACAAAATTATGGAATATTGGGGTCTTAAGTCACATTTCAAAGAATCCCTTCTCTCTGTCTTCTCACAGAACCGCAAACATTCTGATAAGAGATTCTGGAAGACGATATTCCATTCAAAAGAGAACAAACCCAATCCAGGGTACACACAACTCTATACTTCAGCCATTATGAAGACACAATATTTACTAACAAAGTAAACAGCAATTTTTTTTAGGGCTACCCTCTACTCAACAACACATGTATTAAATTATAAAACGTAATATATATACATATATAATGTTGTATTTGTTTTAAATCGATTTAACTTAGTACAGGCACAAATAATATAATACTAGCATATAGACGCCTCATCCCATACAATGAAACCTTGCCGACGTAACTAGCGTTTTTCATCTGATTATACCGATTATTTAATCAGTATAATCAGTACAGTACGTCGGCATGGTTTCTTTCTATGGCATGAGACACCACTGGTACAGGTGACAGATAGTTTGAGAACATAAAATATCCAAAGTGATGTGATGTGTGTGATTAGATTAGAACGAACGTTAAAATAAAAATATTTTCTAGCCTGCTGTCAGCTGATTGATCTGTCAATGTTTTATTACTAATTATTGTACCTTCATGTTGCCGAGAGTATAGATTGGTAATCGGAATTCTTGTAATAAGTCCACAAGTACTTAATACAAGAATATTGATACTCAGAACTCACTAAAATAGAACTTTTCCCAGTATTATAATCATTATAGAAACGAACGAAGCGGTCGTGAACTTAATCGAACTAAAAGGCTATTATCGATATACTTATTTAATTACTTGTGTTCAAAGAGACAGTTCCATGTTCTAGTTTTTACAAGCTTTTATTTAACTTGCAATGTATGTATGTATGTAAGTGTGTTCGGGACAAATCATGCAACTGAATTTTAAAGCAGTTATCCTTCACCGATTATGATGAAAATTTTGCATACACGTTTAGTCTGGACGACAATGCATGGTTAGCTTAGTGACGTCATTCTAAATCCAATATGGAGGACGGCCCAAAATGGCGGACTAGTTATTTTTTGTGCACTGCCATGATATGGGTATCAAATGAAAGGGTTTGCTGAAAAGAATAAGAAAAAGATAGTTTACAATATTTTTTTTTGTTATTTTGTTTCCGTTCAACCACTATCTCACCTGATACTAATTATCATCCACACTTTGTCAAACTATAAATTCGACATCGAATTATAGGTTATTCACACAAACAAAACAATTTAACATTTACACAAACAATTTAACATTTTAATGACTGCCTTGTACCTTGTTATATTTTTTTTACCTTTGTATAGATTCTTTTACCGATTGTTTTGTGAATGTGTGAACATTGTAGGCCTTCTAGATGCTACGAGTAGTTAACATTTGTTAACTTTTTTATATAATATATAACTATTTTTTTTAGTTACTTACGTACGACTTATTGTCGGGCCTACGTTGTCCCCCCATATCTAAGTACTAATGCTGTAACATGGAAATATTGTAAAACCAAACAGGTATTTTTTAAAAGAGTAACCGTGGAGTTTCTTTCTTGCCGGTTCTTCTCCATAGGAAACGACCAACCCGAACCGTGAACCTTTTTTCGACGTTTCATAAGTGTCTTTTATAATTCTTCACTGAAAAGAGTACGACGATCAACCAGCCCAGTTCGAGCGTGACCTACCCTCCTTCGATAAACAAATACTCGATCACCTCAACGAAGTCACCTTATGATTTCAAAGGCTTTATTACAAAAGCGCCAACGTGTAGGCCTATGTGAAATAAAAAAGTTTGGTTTTGAATTTTAATTTTTAACCTATAGAATAGAATAGAATAGAATATACTCTATTGTACACCAAAAACTCAAGTTACACATCTCTTTTACGATTATACTATAGTATCCAAAAGTGACTACATTTTGGGAATTGGATAGTGCATTATTTCAGTAACGTCAATGGTGTTTACGAAGTTCTAGGATCACCGATAAACTACTGTTACGCGTGGTAAGAGTCACGTTTCAACAATTTTTTACTGATTTAGTGTGTATTGAGTAAACTCTGATTTTTTATTTCGTAGACTAAACTGACATTTGGGGGGTTGTCACTTTATCGTTACATAAAAATAGTGTCGTATCCTGACTATCCTGAGTGATCGAAAGTTGATCGAAAATGGAACTCTTTAACGGCAAAAAAAATTGTTGTTAAGAAAGTAGCGGTCCTTATTTAGTTTCTACTCGTTTATGTCAGATTTAATTTTTTCGATCGCAGTTATTTTATTTTTGATTTCATATTTAACACAATAAATGTTTATGTACTAAGTGTATGAATACTGTTATATTTAAATATATTACGTTTATATTCATAAAACATTAATTTACACCAATTAGTAAAAAAAAATTGTAGTGTCATGTCACATCGATTCGATGAATCTCTTATGATTGAGCCTTACCTACAACAATATGCTCCGCGCTTGCAACATTTAAAAAAAACCGGCCGAGTGCGAGTCAGACTCGTGCACGAAGGGTCCCGTACTTGGTAAATTGCGGTTTACGATTTAGGACGTATTATTAAAAAAAAACTACTTATTAGATCTCGTTCAAACCAACTTTCGGTGGTAGTTTACATGTAATGTACAATTTTTGTTTTTTTTTTTGTTTTATTATTTTCTTATTTTAGAAGTTACAGGGGGGGGGGGGGGAAACAAATTTTATTTATTATTATTTATTATATTCTTTATTGTACACAATTAAAAAATACATACAGAACAAACATTTTCTAGCACAGTGTACAATGGGCGTTCTTATTGCACAGGGCATTCTCTTACACACAACCTTTCAATTTTACCACTTTGGAAGTGTCTCTCGCGCAAACTATTCAGTTGAAAAAAAAAAATTAGAAACCGCTATATAATTTTTGAAGGTCTATGGATACGAGTACCCCACACGAATGGGTTTGATGAAATAAAATGAGTTTCAGTTCTAAGTATGGGGAACCCCCATTTAATTTCTATTTTTGTGTGAAAATCTTAATGCGGTTCACAGAATACACCTACTTACCAAGTTTCAACAGCATAGTTCTTATAGTTTCGGTAAAAAAAGTGGCTGTGACATACGGACGGACAGACATGACGAATCCATAAGTGTTCCGTTTTTTACCATTTGGCTACGGAACCCTAAAAATATGGTCATTGACAGCTGTCAGTTTAGTCTACGAAATTAAAAATCACAGTACAGTTACCTGCGGCATAAAGTTGGAGGAGTCGAACCGGGTGCCCGCGGGATACACGCGCGACAGCTGGTGCTTGTTGTAGTTCACAAACTCGATGGGACGCTCCTTCAGCAGCGTCGTCGCTTGCTTCTCGTCGAACGAAGACATCTCGTAGAAGCGATTCTTTTCTACACATCACAATCAATTCAGTCGCAGAACTTACAATAAATATGGTACAGGACAGTACAAGATGAAAGATGACAGAGATTAATATACACACAGAGGCGGATTATCCCTGAGGCAAACTAGGCACGTGCCTAGAGGCGCGAGGTTACAAGGGGGCGCACGCGCTGTAGTTTTTAAACAAAGAAAACCATAAGTAACATTAAATTAATTGCTATATATAATACAAGTTCAAGTTCCAGTAGTAGGTAAGTACTTATCTATATATATAAAAATGTAGGTAGGGTAGGGTAGGTAGGGTAGGTAGGGAAGGTAGGGTAGGTAGGGTAGGTAGGGTAGGTAGGGCAGGTAGGGCAGGTAGGCCAGGTAGGCCAGGTAGGGCAGGTAGGGCAGGTAGGGTAGCGCGTACCGAAATAGGTGGGCACGAGTTATTAAAAGACCAATAATGTACAGTTGCATACAAGATTTTATCTACGAAGGAAGGAATAAAACACAGTTATAGACAAATACGTATTTCAGGAAGTGTGTTTAAGTATTTCATTTCTCATATACTCGTACATGTCTTGATTTTTCTGGTAGTAAATTATTTGTAGCCGCAACTGCTCTATTTGATATATCTGGTGGTGTATTTTCAATATCACTTGATGTTTAAGACATTTTTAATCAAATTTGGAATAAAATTTCACTCAGAAGGTTTTCCCGCGTCCACTTTTTATTTAGTCTTTATTAGGTATAAGGCAAAGATCTTGTAGCCGCAACAGCCAAATAGTATACAATACTTTTGTTCTAAACTTGTTCCATTTTTAAAAACATCATTTACATTGTCTCATTTCGAAGTAATATTATAGGTATTATAGGTATTGTAGGCTGTATGTTCAGAATGTCTTTGCTTGTGTTTTATAATTTATGACGATTCGCATAATGCAACCCGATGTCGTTATGGGTATCATAATGAAACCGCTGTCAATTTTATAATTCGAATATAACGAAACCGAAGTAGATAAAAGTAATTTTCATCACACTTGCTCGTAAAAAGTATCTATACATACAGGTTAACTTGGCCGTAATGCGCGATATAAAACCCTCGGGCTTTCTTTTTGTCATGAAACCCTAGAGCGGTAAGTAATATTTTTTTAATTTATGGCACAGCACACAGGTCATGCAAGTTCAAGCAAGGAGTTTACACGCAATTGAAAAATTGTCTTAAAATGTTATCTAAACAGGAATTTCTTTGCAATCTCGCTACATGTTACTTAAATACTCAACTGATGTTCTTAATAATCGATTTTAATTATTTATAGTATGAAAACGTCGAAATTATTTAATTCTTTTTACACTCCGTCATGGCTGTATACCTACGTAAGTATTTGCCCTTAAAGTTTCTGAACGAAACACTGTATAATCTGTGGTGTGGGCAAAAATTCGCCAACCGCTTAAAAAACAGTTTATGTATTTCGTAATAACAGCTGTGCTGACTTGTGTATTAAAGCTATAATTATTACTCGCAAATGTGATGAAAAACATTGTATGTATCACGGGCGGTACGGGAATTACGAACCTCGACTCAGAAAGCCCTCAGTCTTCGACTTCGGGCTTCTACTAGAGTCTCGATCGTAATTCCTTACTTACCGCCCTTAATACACAATGTACTATTCCAGAAATCCACTATGCTTTGATTACTATCAAGAGCAATAATGAGCAGAAACCGTTATGTTGTAAGTGTAGCTAAAAGCATAAGATCGAAATTAGAACTACTTAAATTAGGTATAATAGATTGCTTTCATAATCGTGGTTTGGGGTTTTATTTTGGTTACGTACCATAAGTATTATAATTAATAATATTTATGTATATGGCCGCTAGAGGGGCGCCGATGAAGTGCTTGCCTAGAGCGTTCTCATCTTTTAATCCGCCTCTGTATACACAAACCAATATTTGGGGATCAGTAGTTGCGCTTGTACACTGCACAATTAAAAAAAGAAGCATGAAAACAAAAAATGCAAATAAAAAAAAGTGATACTAACTGTCAGCATTCTCGAAGGAGCTGAAGTGTACAGGTTGCACGTAGTTGACTATGGCAGAGATTTCTGCAGCCGCGTGCGTCCTCGGGCGCCCTCCCCGACCTACACTTACAGCAATAAGAAGAAGCTGCTCACTCTCGAGCGTAAGGGGGAAGCGCGTCTCGACCTGCTTCCCCTAACGTCAACCTAGCAGATACAAAGACGGGACAACCTGTAACCTCGGGAGGTTTCGGCTCAGCAGCTAAAGTTACAAAAGAGGACATTTTGGGGAGGCCTAGGGCCAGCTAAGTGATTTCAGGGTGTTGTATAACTCACTCTCGGAGTTCTCGAAGGAGCTGAAGTGCACGGGCTGCACGTAGTTGACGAGGGCTGATATCTCGGCGCCCGCGTGCGTCTCCCGCGCGTCCTCGCCGACTGCGCTGTCGACCCCGCCAGCCTCCTCTTCACCCGACGAGCTTTCTGAGTCCGAAGAATCGGAGGAACCTTGGCGTGTTAACTGGTGGCAAATAAATAATCATTTACAGAATCCGACCGTTAATAAGGTACATTTCTCGCCAAACATCTTGGCTGGCATGAAGTTGGCTTTCCGATGCGCAAGACACGGCACGGTGCTGTTTCTGTATGAGATGTATTACTGCGCAGCAATTGTAGCCAACTTCAGAGCGACCAAGAAGTTTGGCGAGTACCGTACGGTGAGTTTCAGTTTTTGTAGAGCAACGTCTCTGTCATACTTGTGTTATAGTATTTTATATTGTATTTATTATTCTCTATATTTATATGTACTCTTTCATATTTACGCCCGCGTACTATACGATCAAAATATCAATGATATCATGATGCTAAAGTGACATTAGTCACGGGATCCCAGCGCTAACAAAGAAAATTTGGTTCAAATAAATGTAACTAGATGGCGCGATATGCATGGATTTGTTATTGAATTGTGTGTAAAATTAACATTTTCTAGAATTGATGATACAAATTGTATGTTCCTGTTTAATCAACTCTCCTAACCACAAAATTATGGAATATTGGGCTCTTAATTCACATTTCAAAGATTATTTGAACGGATCATTTAAAATTGATTCCAATAGATGGCGCGGTTTTAAATGTCTGATGTATGTCACTCTATTTTTTTAATTTGTTAAAATGAAACTGTAAAAACGTACAAAAAATACAATAAAAAAATATTCTCACTGTATTTAAAGAAAAATATTCGCGACCCCTTGTAAACCCCTTGCAAGTCGCTGCTAACACCAATTGTGTAAATGTATTGTTTTGTTTTACAATAATGAATTAAGAATTAAAATAATCAGTTTAGTCCGTCGAAAAACGCTAGTTACGTCGGCACGGTTTCTTTGTATGGGATGAGGCATCTGTCTGTATGCTAGTATTATCTGTGCATTAGTTGAACTACGTTTTGTTTAGACAATGATGGCGAGAGGTGGACACTACTCAGTTCGAAGTTCTGTTCTTATTTTATAGATAGACCTAAAGTAAGGAGTCATACTCGTACCCTTCCATTCGACAAACAAAAAATCAGATGCGGAAAGTCAGCCTATGTTTACAATATTTGTAAGTATGTGAGAACCATGTTCCTATTTATCAAGTGAAGGAACTTACCATTTAGTGCTTGTAATACTTTATAACTATATGTAATTAAGTATAGTAGTTTTGGGTGCATCGTTCTCACGTATATGAATTTATTAATGTTTGTTCTTATGTACCTAAATATTGTAAAAAAAACTTATTTTTTTAAAAGAGTAACTATGGCATTTCTTGTGCGTTCTTCTCCATTAGAAGCAACTTTTCCGAATGCACGGTAGAATCAATTTTTATTACTTGTAAATAATTTTTAACATTCAAAAAGGCCGCTTCATGGCCCAGTTGAAATAAATACATTTGACTTTGACTTCAACAAAGACGTCGTTACGTAAGTACATAAAATGCAGATGTATTCGTTCTGCGTATTTTACGTCAACGCACGAAAGAATGTACCTAACAGCAGAGTCGGGTGATAATTTTAGTTTTCTGACGTTCTTTAACGACATTGAGAAGTATTACTCATATACCTAAATAATTAGCTTTTTATTTAACCTATCTAGATCTGAATCATCATATCTAGATCCGAATGGTAGGAAGGAAACCATTTAAAATTATTTTCATTGATAACCAGATTCATAAATTGAACTAACGGACGGAAATGTTTTATTATCTATATCATAAATTAAATTAACGATATCAATAAATCGTTAAGAAAAAACCGGCCCAAGTGCGAGTCGGACTGGCGCAGGACAGGTTCCGTACCATTATCGCAAAAAGCGGCATAAAAAACACGTTTGTTGTATGGGAGCCCCACTTAAATATTTATTTTATTCTGATTTTAGTATTTTTTTTATAGCTGCAACTGAAAAATAAATCATCTGTAAAAATTTCAACTGTCTAAACTCCATTTGCGATAACATTAGATATTTAAATAAGCTAATTTTACAGCCTGTTCAACCGATGTTGACTTCTATTGCATTGGTAATACGACAAATGGTAGCTGTAGTACATTTGGTTTTGGTAACAGGTTTATGCTTTTTATGTCATCCTTATGTTTATGGGATAGAACTCAAAATCGGTTGAACGGACTGTAAAAAAAGTTGTAAACATGTCTAATGTTATTTCAAATGGAGTATAGCATTCATGAGATACAGCCTGGTGACAGACAGGCGGACCGCGGAGTCTTAGTAATAAGGTCCCGTTTTTAACCTTTGGTTACGGAATCCTAAAAAAACACCTAAATACAGCACCTACCATTCTAATCTTGAAGTATGCCAACGATTTTCACATACATATTATGTTTGATACGCAGCCAAAATCTGGCTTTCATTAGATAAATAACGCTATCTTTTTTATGTTGAAAGCTATTATATTTAATGAGTTGAAATTAGAAAAGTATGCGCGACATTATCTCGATAAAACGTAGGAAAATGCAGATATAATCATAATTTTAATTGCAGAACTCGGCAGATTTATTTGCACACCAAGCTTTCTTGTGATTTAAATTTAGATTTCCAGTACAGGTATGTTCTTCTAATAATATTTATGTGAAAGTGTGTTTATCAGTTTGTTTTTTAGGGTTCCGTACCCGAAAGGACCAAACGGAACACTATTTCTATCACTCACGTGTCTGTCCTGTCCTGTCTGAGTTTTAGAGCCAAACGGTTGGAGCTACAGTCTTCAAATTTTCACAGTTAAGCATCTTGTAGATCCAAAGCCAAACATTACGAAAAAAAAAATGTTTTAAGGGTCCTCCCATACAGCTTCTTCTTTTCGATTCGATGGCACATTTAATTAGATTGTCTGGGCCCAGTAGGTGGCCACGCTTATTGCAGCGTCAGAAGCACCGTACAGGTCTTCCAGGGTGCAAGTGAATGGACAGCCAGGACACTCCAGCAAGTGGGACATAGTTTGTACAGGGGCACCACACTCGCACCGGGTGTTGGACGAATCAATAATCCCCCATTTTGCCAAATTATATTTGCAGCGGCGTACTTGGGTACGTAGCCGATGCAATGGGCACTGCAATTCATAACCAAGCGGCAGATGTTCCTTGGGCTCAACAAAGTCACCGGGTGGTGGACACTACTCCACCCACAACTTTCTCCTCTCCTCAGGCCTGTCCTGGATTGCCTGTGTAGTTCGTAGGAAACTCCTACGACCACAGATTATAGAATGTTTCTATGATCTGTGCCTATGACTTGAGCTTTACCCGGAGTTGTTGAATAGTCGAAGATCGGGGATGTCGGGAATCGTATTCCTGGTGCTTTTTTTCCATCGCGCATGCGACATCCCCCATAGAGCTAAAGCGGAACGTAAAAAAAATTACTGACCCCATAGAGTGACGTATCGTTGTTTAGAGTTCGTTGAGTAGATAAATACTGTATTTTTTGTTTTAATAAACATTGGAAAACAAAAGAATGAGAAGCCAACAAAGCTTTTTTTACAAAATTTTGATCCGACTTTTATTTTTTATTTATTTAGGAGCTTGTTAAGAAAGAAGCTTTTGTGATGTGGTGTTGGCGAAGAATTCGCCGCATACCATGGACCGCCAAGAGAACGAACAAATCTGTCCTTGAGCAATTAGGCATAAAAGACAGACTGACCACGCTCTGCTATACCGAAGTATTCTCAGCTACTTTGGTCACATTGCCCGTCGGGAACCACACAATCTAGAGAAGTTGGTGGTAATGGGCAAGGTGGATGGGAAAAAAACCCCGCGGCCGGTCACCTAACCGCTAGTCAGACCAGGTAACCGCCCTCACTGGACTCTCTGTGACAACCGCCCTGGGAGAAGCTCAGATCCGATTGAAGTGGAAGAACATCGTGCATAAAGCCACGAGAACGTTTCAGGGACACGACCTTCAGTAATGAAGAACGCGACCAAGTATCAAGGAGCTTGTTACTCCCATAAACTATAGTCGTAATAGATGGCACAGATTGTTCGCCCAACCTGGGTTGCCCTGTTGCTCGAGCCCAGACTCCTGTCCCTCCCAAACTCACTGCGCTCAACTCTCTCTGTTGAACCCTAAGCCTGTGTGTGATTTTTTCGTATACTGTGATTTTAAATTTCGTAGCCGATTCTGACATTTGGAGGGTTGTCACTTTATCTTTACATAAAAATAGTGTCGTATCCTAGTGATCGAAATTTGATCGAAAATCGAAGTAAATCGAAAATGTAACTATTTCACGGCAGAAAATAAATGCATTTGTTAAGAAACTAGCGGCCCTTATTTAGTTTCTACTCACTTATGTCAGAATATATTTTATCGATCGCATTTATTTTATTGTTGATTTCATATTTAACACAATAAAAGTTTATGTACTATGTGTGTGAGTACTGCTTTATTTAAATATATTACGTTTATATTCATAAAACATTTATTTACACGAATTAACATGTCACATCGATTCGATGAATCACTTATGATTGAGCCTTACCTACAACACTATGCTCCACGCTTGCAACATTAAATAAAATAAAGTCATTGGCAGCTGTCACTGTCAGTTTAGTCTCGAAATTAAAATATAGACGGTTGTAAGAAAAGCTTGTCTGTATGAATGAATTGTTATGAGATAATAATGTTCTACTGCTCACCGTGGCGGCAGTAACATCTCCGTTGCCCTGCGGTACTTCTGGTCTTGGCTCACTCTCCTCAGAAGCAATGGAATCTTCTTTCTTGTGATGGTGATGATGCTTTTTCTTATTCTTTATGATGATCTTGTTGCGCAGCATTGATGGCGGCGGTAACTCCCCTCCTTGGTAACAAAAACAAAAGCAGATCAGACCGTGAAGAGTCAGGTCATGAAATTTACAATTTCTTACAACTTTTTTTTTTAGGTGTGTTTGCTCTTGACTCTAGTCTAAGTCAGAGGTGACAGAGACAAAGTCGACAATGGAGCGAGGTTATTCAGAAGAAGCCTGTTCACTTTGAAGGTTGTGGAGTTCTTGAGCACTACGTATTGTAATCAAAGAAACGGCTGATTTTCGCAAAAATATGGTTTCAATTTATTTCAATAGCATGAAGAAGATACTGATCGTGAATGTTTTCCAACTGCGACAGGACAAACATAAATATTGCAATGAGATTACAGCAGTCATAAAACTTCTGTGGTGTTATTTTTTCAAATACGTTTTTAAAGAAGTAGATCAGTAGCGCATTACTTTTGTTTTTAAACGCTACACTCCTTGGCACATATCGGTGTTAAAATCACAAATGCAAATCCTTGTACAAGCAAATACAGGTCAAAAAACTACAGTCGTTGATAATAAAATCCTAAAGCTCCATTTAACGGAGACACATTTATTGACCAATGATTTATATCTTTTCACACCCAACTCTATAAACGACGAAAATACGCATGTCTGTCGAGTATCGTTTTTAAATAGTACCTACGATTATTCGCTTAGCAGTCCGACCTAATAAAACGTAAGCATGCCTTAAGGTTCAACTAGCCGACGCGATGGAACGATCTATTTTGTGCGCGAGGTTAAAATGCATGCCATCCCGACAACACGTGCGAATGAGATAGATGCTGAGCAGTAAGAAGCTAGTTCGCGTACGAATTAGCACTTTTGCAAATTTGTATCGAAATGGATGATGATTTAGGACGAAAATGAGCGCGCGAAATCTTTTAAACAGACCGTTGGGAGTCTAGATATCAAGAAAAACTACTAAATGTATATTTTCAAAATTTAATTATTTGCATTGTTAAATTACTAATATATCCCTGTATGGAGGCCGTTTTGCAATTTTCCTTCTTCTTATGGTATTTATTTCCACCCAAAGATGTGTTAAAATTAGTCTTGAAATATGGAACTTCCGACGCTCATAACTTTCAAATATTTTAACTTTCAACTTTTTCGTTTCCATACAGGGCTAGATAATGATGAGACAAATTGATATATTTTTTTTATTTTGAACGTACATCGTGAAACAGTGGCGTAATCGCTAGACTACGTTTGTATGGAAGAATGATTGACTAGTGTAACCTTAAAAGTCAAGGACAGATTAAAACAACATACACGTTAGACGTTTGAACCCGTACACGAGTGCGTGAAATCGTGAATAGTGAAAACAAACTGTCTCATCGTGTTTACATGTCACAACGGCACACGCTTGCTAGCAGGCCAGCGTAAATACTGCAGGTTAACGAGTACCAACTTCAAAGTATCGAATCCCGATCGTCTTACGTCAAAGCCCCGACTAGATCAGCACAATATTTATGATAATAATTAAGATTATTAATAAGCCACCGAAACAGCGCTGACAATTAAGCCATTGCGTCATTGATACGCTAGATAAAAGTTCCAATATGTTTCAGTTAATCTGTACTCAAACCCTGCGTTGACAAGAACCTGTCGACTGATACGTTGTACAGTACAACTATTTTATTAATGTCCTTCGGGAATCATCGTATTTCCGAATATACACGTATGCTAATTTCCATGTCCATCAATTATTAGATTTATAGTGAATTCTGAACTAAGTACTTTAAAGTTGTTTTGTTTTGACTTACGTCTGATCTATATAGATCTGTAAAACTATTTTCCTTTAGCAGCTTTCCTCCCATTTTTATAATAAACTAGCTTCAGCCCGCGGCTTCACCCGCGCTCAAAGTTGAAAAAAATCCTCCGATCGCCACCAAACTTTACAATACTATCCGCTGGGTCAATGTAAAGATTGTCCGAAAATTTCATTAAAATCGGTCCGGCCGTTTCGAAGTCTTTATGGAACATACATACATAGTTTCTCTTTTATATATGTACGTATAGATTACATTAAGTTAAAAGAGTATTAACAATTCTATATACTTCAAATTTGATTGAGAGCGTCCGCTCTGCACCAAGTGCAAAGGGCGACTGACAGAAGTCAGAAATCCGACGACTGACGAAACACGAAGCTTGCCAAGGGACATTACGAAAATAGTTGTACTGTAAGTAATTTCCTTTCATAAAATCGAATGAAAATCTGGCCTTTATAAGCGTTCAATAAAGTTTGATGCACTGCTTATGTTTGGATGGGTCGGTTGAAAGATTAATAGGCGTTGAACGCAAACAATTTATCTAATCTTAAACAGCATCTTTAGTATCGGAGGTAAACGGTGATCGTTTACCTCACGACCTACCTCACCTACCGGGTTTCTTATGCGCAACAGTTTTACGATATCAGAGAAAATTTTAAATTAAAAGTCACACAACACGGTATCACATTTTAAGTAAAATTAAGCTTGTAGCTAATAGGCAAATTATGTCATTATCTATACTAATATTATAAAGCTGAAGAGTTTATTTGTTTGTTTGTTTGAACGCGCTAATCACAGGAACTACTGGTTGGAATTGAGAAAATATTTTTGTGTTGGATATATCTTCAGCTTTATAATATTAGTATATAGATTCATAACATCCCGTAAATAACATCTACTTAAGAAAACAGGACTATTTACCTGTGGGCCCTTCTGTACTAGGAAACAATGTGTATAAGATTACAAACACAGACATAAATCTAACTAGATTACGCCCTCCATCTGTATGAAAACTTTTTCACACACAATTTAAAAACAAATTTACTTACCAATGAAAGTAAACATTTCCAATGCGTCGAATACAGATTTTACAGCTCAATATGGCTTGTTTATGCATTTTTCATTTATTTCAGTGGATTTCCGGTGCCGATAATGCTAAATGAAAAGCTCAAAGTACGATCATTGCTCGTAATTTTACTCCGTTTCTTGACATGCGAAACAGAAAAGGCTTTTTTTTTGTAGGCAGCAGAATTTCAACTTTTCGCGGTGAGTAGGAATAATCTATACTTTAATATCTAGGTTAGGTTAAAACGGGCTGGTATTCGCAACTCCAAGACCAAGCGCGTATTTTGCGTACGGACTTTAATTTCTATACAAAATATTAAATCAGTTGTGGATAACATACATCTTATCTAACCATTTGAGTTTTGGGAGAGTATGACTGCACTTTTGACCCTTGACTGTACATACAATCGCGTCATCTAGATAAGATTTATATCTGTGATTACAAACTATTTATCAAGTACGTTTCTTAGACATTGTAATCTGTACATCTCACGGTTCATGAGAAAATATAGTATTTTATAACAGACATGAGTGCAAGATTGTATTATTCTATTATAGAAGAATAAACATGTTATCAAATGCATTTAACGAGTATTCAACGAGATTTTATTACGAGACACTGTATAACATTTGAGAAGGAATAATTAACTGTAAACAGTGCCTAACATGAGATGAAGAATAAAACACTATCATTTCTTGTATTTTTTTTGCATTACTTTTAATATAAATAAGAGATTTCGCCAACAGGTCGCTGTATCTTATTAAAAACCTACTGCGATTATTAATCGGTCATCTACCTAAGAATATGTTTCTCACGATCCGTCACTGCATGTAGCAGACCAATACAATGATATGGAGTTTAGCTTCTGCCAGGGGCTTCGGCAGCGTGAATGTCGAAAATTATCTCGAGGGAACATATTCCCGAGATAAAGAGCCTAAATAAAAATCTCTGTGCCAAATTTCATCCAGATCCGTTCAGCTGTTCTGGCGTGAAGAAGTAACAAACATTCACAAACTGTCGCCTTTTAATATTAGTGTGATTTAATAGGGATGTTTCCTGAGTAGGAAAATTATAATTCTATTTAGTCCGTCAGTGAGATTATCAAATAACTAGCTTTCCCACGCGGCTTCGCTCCCGTCAACTGGCTATCTACCTACCCTACATTCATGATTGTTGCGTACATTCATGTATTTTGACAAGAGTGTAACATGAATTATTTATAATGTAATTTTGACATAAGTTTTGACATTAATGAGTTATGAATGAGTTTTTGTTATAGAAAATTTTGTATTCTTGACATGACATTTTGACATATTAAATAATGATAATATATTAACAATAATAATAATTAATATTAATTAAAGATATATTTTTTTTCTTTCTCTTTGATATGTATAATAATAGTAACTGATAATGTACTTTAATATGAATAATGATAGAATCTTGATAGAATAGATCTTAAATGACTATTCAATATTGTACGCCCTGTGGGTATGTTGCAGCGATCTATATTTATATTATTATAATAACCGTTTTCCACCTGTGACAAACAATAAAGGAATTTGAATTTGTAACTTAAGGCCGTACCCTGACCAAAAAATCAGCGTGAGATATGAGCATTCCTATTTGCCTAGCAGCACTGGTGTCGCATGAATTACGGTAGTGAATACGCCCAGATTTTAGAATAAAATCTTTATAAAATCAAATACTGGTATTTTGTAAAAAATAAAACTTACAAAATGTTCGTTATCAAATTGTCTATTCATGACATGTCACTGCATGTAGCAGACCAATACAATGATATGGTTTATAAAAATGTTCCCACTGCTGGAACACGGGCCTCTCTGTGAGAGAGGGTATCCTTAATCCACCAAGCGGCTCTGTGCGGGTTTGTGGATTTCACACGTCTTCGAATTTTTAGATCTAAGACATGCCGGTTTCCACACGATGTTTCCCTTCACCGTTTTGAGAGCAGTAGTAATGAAATAAAATAAACAAAGTAAAAGTAAAGTAGTGGTGTGGTGGCCCAATGGTATCGGACGCAACTTACAAGTTGTAGGTCGTGGGTTCGAGACCAGGCAGGCACTGTACTTTGTGTACATTATTTCATCACCACTGAACGGTGAAGGAAAACATCGTGAGGAAACGGGCATGTACTAGAACCAAAAAATCGAAGACATGTGACATCCACCAACCCGCACTGAGCCCGCGTGGTGGATTACGGCCCATTCCCTCTCACAGAGAGGAGGCTTGTTTCCCAGCAGTGGGAACATTAAGTCGCGGCAGTTAGCGTTGGGCCACCATTGTTTTCAAACATCAGATGAAGAATATATAACTTTAGAAGTAATTCCGCCTAGCCCGTTCCATCATTCAAGATGTACGGCGACGCGTCATCGGTACATGGTGGGCATCCCACCCATACGCACCAAACGTTTTGGGAATACTTTTATTATGCGTACAGCAAAGGAGTGGAACTCCCTGCCGGAGTCTGTATTACCTGATGGCTACAACCTGGGAGTCTTTAAGTCAAGAGTGAATAGGTTTCTTCTAGGCAAGCGTGCTACATCGTCGACCACATCATCGCTTACCATCAGGTCAGATAGTGGTCAAGCGCAAGCCTATCAATAATTAAAAAAAAAACAATATACTCGACTGCTTAAAAAGCGAACTAAAAATATGTAAACAGGAAGGAAATCATGCTGTGCAGTAGGAGGATACATTTGGTTCTGGTCAACCAACTCGCGAACATGTATCCTCTGACTGCACAGAATGATTTTCTTCTTGGTTACGTTTTTATAATTAAGGTTATTTTTTTTTTAGAATGTACTTTTAAACAAATAAGTGTTACATATTTTTGAAATCAGGTGATTTCAAAAATAAGAGGTCTTAAACCCCTTTATTTTGATACCCCACACGATGGGTTTGGAAAACAAATTTGGTCCCCCACAATATGGCGCCCAAAAGCCGCCACTTTTATTTTTCCCAATTTTAATGTAGGCAGTGTCTTTCGCAGGGTAAAGACGAATCGATTGACGTAAGAATTATCAAAATCGGGCAATGCGTTTGGTCTCTAGAACGCCACATAGAAACAAACATACATACATAGACTGATAAACACATTACCCTCCTTCGGCAGTCGGGTAAAAAACAACTTACCCGGTTCCAATTGATGGGAATCAAGCGCCTTATCAAGCAGCATATCTCCGAATATTTCCCTACAGTAGTTGGCAATCTTGGCTTGCTGTCGCGGATTGCAATGGTTCTCGAAGCTCAGTATGACGGGGTAGTCTGAAGTCTTGAAGGCACTCTCTGCTATCGCTTCCAGTACCTCCTTGGCACTGATCTCGGGGACGAAAGTGTAGCCGTGAACTATCACGGGCTCTTCCGTGCGACCGTTCCAGAAATCTAGCTCCACGCATCTGTGTGGAAAGGAGACAAATATATAAACAAACAGTTACATTAGTATGATGTAGAGTATATTATTTCTACTGGGTAAAAGATGACAAGATTGTATTTTAAACTATACTCCATTTGCGATAAAATTAGACGTTTAAATTCGCCCATTTTACAGCCCGTTCAAGCGATTTTGACTTCTATTGCGTTGGTGATACGACAAATGGTAGCTGTAGTAAACGGTTGGTTTTGGTAACAGGTTTATGCTTTTTATGTCATCCTTATGTTTACGGAATATAACTCAAAATCGGTTGAACGGACTGTAAAAAGATTTGGAAACATGTCTAATGTTATTTCAAATGGAGTTTAGCTTCTGCCAGGGGCTTCGGCCGCGTGAAAGTCGAAAATTATCTCGAGGGAACATATTCCCGAGATATAGAGCCTAAATAAAAATCTCTGTGACAAATTTCATCCAGATCCGTTTAGCTGTTCTGGCGTGAAGAAGTAACAAACATTCACAAACTTTCGCCTTTTTATATTAGTGTGTTACCTGGGTAGGAAAATTATAATTCTATTTAGTCCGTCAATGAGATTGTCAAATAACTAGCTGTCACACGCGGCTTCGCTCCCGTCAACTGGCTTCCTACCTACCCTACATACATGATTGTTGCGCAGCGCACGCAACGGAAGCTCTCAAAAATGTTTTTTTCCCCGTTTTTGCAACATTTTCCATTTATGCTCCGCTCCTATTGGTCGTAGCGTGATTTTATATAGCCTACTAGCTTTTGCCCGCGACTTCGTTCGCGTGGAATAGTGACTTCCGGCAGATTTTTGGTTTTACCCACATAGTTCCCGATCTCGCGGGATCTCTTCAAAAATGAAATGTGGAAGATATTCTAGGGAACTCTTCAAAAATCAACATAATGAGCTCTGCGTTTGAATTGAAGATATGTATACTCACTTAGGGCATTAAAGCCGTTATTGCCGATCGAAAAAGGCGAAAATGTTATTTTTCCCTTATTTTCAAAATATTATTTTGATTTGCTATTTTAAATGTACTGGAAAATCCAGGCATAACAACCTCATGATCTACCCCAAATGACGTCATTTGGAAACAGCTATTATATTTCCTTATACTGTTCAAAAAGAGTCGTGACTCATTACTATCGCATAAAAGGAATGTTTTCAGGGGTTCTTCTGGAATACCGAGTGATGGAAGTGAAACTTTACCTCCAGAACAGCACATACCCGGAGTTTCCTCTTTCCATTTTAGTGCCATACAATATGTGCACTTTTTAGCCATCCGTCCTAAGAGCACTAATCGATGGTTCATGTAATCGATTAAAGGGTCGTAATCAAAAGCAGCATCATGAAATACCTCCCACGTATTACGTGTAAATATATTTCGTCTTTGTGCTTGCCGTGCAGCTAATAGAGCACGTCGTCTATGAGATTCTTCATGTGACTCTGCAGAAATCAGAGACGCATTACGTTCAGCATCCAAAAGCCGACGTACTCGAGTTTGATCTACAGTTTCGGAAGCTCTTTGAGTTTCATGACGCCTGGCGTCTAAGAGCCGTCGCTCCTGCCTCACCTCCTCAGTCTCAGCAGCTCTTTGAGCAGCGTGACGTTCGGTGTCTAAGAGCCGGCGCTCCCGAGCCATCTCTTCTGTCTCAGCAGCTCTTTGAGTTGCATGACGCCCAGCATCTAAGAGCCGGCGCTCCCGAGCCGTCTCTTCTGTCTCAGCAGCTCTTTGAGTTGCATGACGCCCAGCATCTAAGAGCCGGCGCCCCCGAGCCATCTCTTCTGTCTCAGCAGCTCTTTGAGTTGCATGACGCCCAGCATCTAAGAGCCGGCGCTCCCGAGCCATCTCTTCTGTCTCAGCAGCTCTTTGAGTTGCATGATGCCCAGCATTTAAGAGCCGTCGCTCCCGAGCCATCTCTTCTGTCTCAGCAGCTCTTTGAGTTGCATGACGCCCAGCATCTAAGAGCCGTCGCTCCTGCCTCACCTCCTCAGTCTCAGCAGCTCTTTGAGCAGCATGACGTTCGGTGTCTAACAGCCGGCGCTCCCGAGTCATGTCAGCGGTCTCAGCAGCTCTTTGAGTTGCATGACGGCCGGCATCTAAGAGCCGGCGCTCCCGAGCCATCTCTTCTGTCTCAGCAGCTCTTTGAGTTGCATGATGCCCAGCATTTAAGAGCCGTCGCTCCCGAGCCATCTCTTCTGTCTCAGCAGCTCTTTGAGTTGCATGACGCCCAGCATCTAAGAGCCGTCGCTCCTGCCTCACCTCCTCAGTCTCAGCAGCTCTTTGAGCAGCATGACGTTCGGTGTCTAACAGCCGGCGCTCCCGAGTCATGTCAGCGGTCTCAGCAGCTCTTTGAGTTGCATGACGGCCGGCATCTAAGAGCCGGCGCTCCCGAGCCATCTCTTCGGTTTCAGCAGCTCTTTGAGTAGCGTGACGCTCAGCGTCTAAGAGCCGTCGCTCCTGCCTCACCTCTTCAGTCTCAGCAGCTCTTTAAGCAGCGTGACGCTCGGCGTCTAAAGTTAAACGGGCTTGAGTCTGTTCTTGAGACTCTTGACTTCTTGCAACTCTTTTAGCTCGAGCTCCGCTGGAACTACGTGCTAAATTGGACTTGCGTTTTCTCGTCATTGAAAAAAGTAGTTTAAAAAAGAACTTAAACTAAAGAAATATTACAATCTTTCCGAACTTAAATTGAAAACTAACTGAAAACAAAAGAATTAAAAAAAAATACGAATTACGAACTTGATAACGTGTAACGATCGACACCATTGCGCGATCACCAACTCGACATATAGTACTAATAGAATTATCTATACTCCGTTAGAGCATTTTCTTTGTACTAAAAGTTGTATTATATTATATTTTCATACCTTTTTACTATTTATTTACATTTTTCCGATGAATTTTCAGTACTGAATTGATGCCGACTCTTGACCAATAGATGGCGCTGTATGTCCGGAATAAATTTTATTTTATATTTTATTTTTTGTAATAAAAACTATCCTATGTCCATTCTCAAGTTCCAAACTATGTCTGTACCAAATTTCACACAAATCGGTTCAGTAGTTTAGGCGTGAAGCAAAGACAGACAGACAGACAGACAGACAGACAGAAAGACAGACAGACAGACAGAGTTACTTTCGCATTTATAATATTAGTTTGGATAACCTTTCTCGATAAATGGACTACACAACACAAAAAGATTGTTTTAATTCCAACCAGTAGTTTCTGAGATTAGCGCGTTCAAACAAACAAACTCTTCAGCTTTATAATATTCGTATAGATATTGGACACGTATTTTTTGCTTTAGGAAATCAATAAAAAATTACAAAGAGCGCATCAAAGTTCAGGAGTGGGGGGCTTGTGACGTCACTAAGGCAGTATAATGTGTACTAGCGGCGTGACGTTTCACGATATTTCAACGCATTATAGCGTCGTCACTTTATATTTACGTGTCAACAGAAAAATACGTGTCCAATATTTTTTATTAAACTACCTAACCGACAAAAAAAAATTCAGTAAACTACCCTATTGCTGTCGGTATCTATGTCTCTTGTGGATGATAGCACAAGTATTTGTGTATTTAAATCTCAAAACAAATAGATATTACAACGCCCGATGAAAAAAGCAACATCTTGCAAGTTTAATATTCCTAAATAAAAGGTTTCAGTTTAGTTAAGAAACTAATAAAAACAAGAGCGCTTCAAACTTTTAAAGCGCGGCATACAGACAACGTAAACGAAACCGTTTTACTAGAACATCTGATATTTATTTTATTACTCGCCTCTTTAAAAATAAATCGCTTACTCATTTGAGTGTACAGGCATTATGTCATAAAATTTCAAATACTTATATACAAATAGCTGACCCGGCAAACTTTGTTTTGCCATAAAAACACCAAACATTTATCTACCCTAACTACCCTACCCCACCTACCCTACCCTACTTACCCTACCCTACCTACCCTACCCTAACTACCCTACCTACCCTACCCTACCTACCCTACCCTACCTTCCCTACTTACCCTACACTACCTACCCTACCCTACCCTACCTAAAAACAGATAGTAGCCGATTCTCAGACCTACTAAATATGCATATAAAATTTCATAAAAATCGGTCAAGCCGTTTCGGAGGAGTATGGTAACTAACATTGTGACACGAGAATTTTATATATAAGATTTATCCAGTAGATATATTGAATAGGTAAATTGATAGACAAGCATGGAACGAACATTCAATCTTGTCGAGCTGTAAGGCACACGTGTGAAGCGAAATAAAATATGTTTTCCAAATATTTACATTTATTTTCATAAGCTAACACGATAATTAAGGTCGATTTACACCGATAATACCGATAACTGAACGTTCGATACCGCACTAATTGGATTTATTATTAAAAACACGTTTGGTAAGGATTTTTATAAACAAATTATTAATATCGAGCGGTATTCGGCGGGTTATACATATAAGCACAGCCATTCAATCAGGTTTGCATACAATTAGTTTTTTCTTCTCTAACAGGTTTTATTCATATCAGATCCAGCAGAATATCAGCGTCAGGTATATTTGCCTGACACGTGCTGAGCTGGACCCCCATTTGGTGCAACCTTGAGGCGCACACCGCACTGTGTTTTGATTGTCAACCAGTATATTATATAATAATAGTAATCTTTGATTGTCAAAACTAATGTTACTGGTGTCACTTTGACTTTTATTTCGTAAGTATGGTTTCCTTTTTCTTTTTATGTTGGCACCTTGTTTTTAAACATACATAAAAATTGTAATAATTTTATTAAGATTTTTTTGTGTTGTGCTGTGTCTTTTGTGTGCACTAAATAAATGATTTATCTATCTATCTATCTAAAAGCTAGGTAAGTGCCGACCGTTCTTTAGAACACCGACTACAGATTCGACAAATGGGATTCTGTGGATTACCTCATTTTAAATGCCGACTGTATTTTCGCAGATTGTCCAATAAAACTTTTTAGAGAATGTAGAAAATGCGGATATTTTGGTAGACGTAAAAATAGCTGGAACTGAAAGTTGGAAAGAATGTGTACCCGTATTGTTTATGATGAACTAGCTTCTGCCCGCGGCTTAGCCCGCGTTTTATCATCCCAAAGGAACATACTACCGGGATACAAAATCTACAAATTAGATACAAATTCTAGGCATGCCCAGGCTCTCAAACTATTTCCGTACCAAATGTCATCTAAATGGGTTCAGCCGATAGAAAAGGTAACAGACAGACAGACTGAGTAACTTTCGCATTTATAATATTACTAGCTGTTGCCCGCATCTTTGTCTGCATATAAGTACTTAGAGTAGCTTATTTTTAATATCGCGCAATACTATTGTTGGTGTGTGGGGGCCCGCCTTACTTGAGAAATTATTAGTTCACCATACAAACTTCCACACCTCTTTTTACCCCCTTAAGGATGATTTCCGGAATAATAACTACCCTATCTCGTTTCCAGGGTCACAAATCATCTGCTTACCAAATTTCATCTAAATCGGTTTAGCGGTTTAAATGTGGAAAGGTAACAGAGTTAATTTCGCATTTCTGTTTGTAAGCGAAACATTTTAGAGGCATAACATTCAATAATTTTCGAAAGGTCGTAACACAATGGTAGTGTCTCGAATTGTCAATAGATCAAGCCGAGTCAAGGTGACTGGTTTGAGTCATCGCAGAAAATGGGACCTCTCTCCACACCTCGGCACACAAGGTCAAGTTTGGAGGCATGTTCTACGTTCTTGAACCAGACATGAATGCTATCGCTAACCGCATTCGTCGCGCCTGTGATTCCGGCTTCCTGTACCTACATGCCAAACTATTATAGCCCTTACTGCTATATAATATGAGGGTATAAGTAGTGCTTTTTGAACGTCTATTCGTTGGTTGCGTGCGACATTCTGAAACCGTTAAAGGGATTGGTACTACGATCGGTACCAAAATCATTTGTTCCTACTAAACAATTTGGTACCTATATTGGTTGCGTCCGTACCATAACCTTTTGCAGGACAGTTTAGTTAATCCGCGCATGGTTCAAAATAGTTTGCCAGATTTAAGAGTCTCAGACATCCGACTGAATTTCCTTAGTAAAAAGTCATAATTCGAGGTTTAGCTCTGACCTATTTCCTCCTCCAATATTGGACCAATTTAAAAGATATTCCATAAACCAATGATATTCTAGTAAACAGATACGTTATACACTCACAAAACAACCGAAAAAATGTTCCGCTCAGCAACGGCAGGACACATACACACTTTTCATTCATCTGACATTTCACTACAAGTCGAAAGTGATGGCTTGATAAAACCAACAAGAAAAAAAGAGACAGCTAGTGCTTGTCCCTTGCGTGTGATTGTAAACAAACATTATTCTGACCACCAATATTTTTTTCTTTTTCTAACCTTCAAATAGCAGAATATTAGAAAAAAAAAGGTAATAAATTAGTAAATTGAGGTGTATTAAGGTATGAGATACCTTATGTTTTATGTACTTTGGTATCATAATTGGTACACTTTCTAAATACACACGATGGCAATCTTGTATTTTTGTTTCAACAAAGCGTATCGCTCTTCGCCATGCGTGACATAGACTAAAGACTATACGTCCCAATTAGGACGTATTCGAGTCTTCACAATGCGCGCGGTCATAACATATCTGTTTACTAGAATATCATTGCCATAAACTGAAAAAGAAATATATATGCTGTGTCCCTATGTTTTCCTTTTTAATAATACATTATCTTTAGAAGCACTAGAACCCTCAAAAAATGCTCAAAATTGCGCTGTCAACAGAGGCCTACTGTACGTTGACAACTATAAATGAAAAAAGAAAAACATAGAAGCACAACATAATTATGTCTTTTTTATTAAATTTATGGAATATCTTTTGAATTTTTCCAATACTGGAGGAGGAAAACTCGAAACTATTTTTTGGTAAGAAAATTCAGTCGGAGCTCTCTGCCCGCATTTTCTCTTATTAGTCATTAGTAAAATATCGAATGGATCCATGGCTCAAGACCTATATTTGCGACTAGTGGCCCACCCCGGCATTGCCAGGTTCATAATATTGTATGACCTATAACCATCTGGAAAAATTTACCTTTCAAATGGTGAAATGATGTTTCAAATAGGTGTAGTGGTTCCGGCGATTTACCTACACATCTGAACAAACGCACAAAATTCGAGCTCCATCTTAATAAAATTAGTTAAGATGATATATTTGAACTGACCTGCATCCAGCCAGCAGACTCTGGCGGTATATCTCGACGCTGGACTTGCCCGTGATCTGGTGGCCAGTGAGGTAGGTATTGTGAGAGCTGTTGATGAAGTAGTGCGCTAAGGGTTGCTCCATATCGTCACAAAGGTCCATCTTACTCGGGGCCACGATCGGATTGTCCTCAGACATGATGAATCTGTAATACAAGAGACATTAACTACATGGCTACTAAAATTGGATTATGCAGAGACCGAAAATATACTAAGTATTTTACAATAATTTCCCCTACCGGAAATATTCACGTCCATCCTAGAGCGCGTTTCACCTTGTGACACACAGACACGCACACACACTCTCGGGCAAGTAAGTGCTCACGCCTGGTGTTCACGGGCGCTGGGGTGAGTACTTATATTGCACTCACGGACACAACACTCTCCAAAGACACACATAGCACGTCCCCTTTTGTTTTTGTATAATTATCTCTTCCTCTCAATTTGATACTTTCACATTGTTGTAGTAAGTAAGTGCACCATAATATTGTAATTTTAAGGGTGTGAGCCTGGAGATCTGTCATACAGGTCTTGAACCCAGTATAGACTCCAGCTCTCACAAAGGTTTGAATCTGCTGTAACCTAGATACTATTTACCGAAATGTACCCTTTTGAGAGAAATAAAACTTATATTCTATTCTATTTATCCCCGGATACAGAAATAAATATTTGACAGTACAAATATTTTCTCTTCTCTCTCAGTTACTGCTCAAGACGCCTAACACTTGGTTTCTGAATGGCGAATTTTTTGTTGAGAA
This sequence comes from Orthosia cruda, assembly GCA_964057195.1. NCBI lineage: Eukaryota > Metazoa > Arthropoda > Insecta > Lepidoptera > Noctuidae > Orthosia > Orthosia cruda. The sequence goes on from OZ059847.1 coordinate 9,511,458, forward strand.
TGTGTCAAACTCTAGCTACTTTAATGCAAAAGATTTCTATGGCTATGCAGAGCCTGACAAGTTCTCAATTCCGAAACCAGCAGCCGAATTGCGTAAGTGAATTCGGCAAAGGATACAGTTTGGAACCTTCAAAGAGTTAGAATCATATCTTTCAACTGCAACATGCGGAATTAGACATCTCTCTCGATTCTACCGCTTTAGTTCATTCTTTACAATCAATTCTACAACAAAATATTGGTCATGGAAAGGTTCTACACCTTTCCTTTTTAACCGACTTCCCAAAAAGAAGGAGGTTCTATGTTCGACTTTATGTTTGTTTTTTTTTTTTTTTTTTGTATATGTTCACCGATATCTCCGTCAATTGTGGACCGATTTAAAAATTCTTTTTTTGTATGAAAAAGTATGTTTCTAAATTGGTCCCATTTTAATTTGGTGAAGACCTGATGAGGAACTTCGGAGATATACAACAGAACTCTTCAATAAATAACGGCAAATCTCTTGGGGTTGCTGCAATCGCATGTCTGTTTATTGTTTATACCATTTCATAAAATAACATTACGCCAGTACGCTCTTAAGGAGTACGCAGATCTCTCATTTCACCGGTTATGTTCAAGTTTCATGAAATCTATTCTGGCGTTATAGTTACCTTACTAACTTGCGTACGTACATAGTACCTACGTAGGTACAACTAAAAAGTGAAAAATAAAAAACATTTTTGCAAAAAAAATACTACCGACCGACTTCCAAATATAAAACTACAAAGTGAACTTTATTTTTAGGGTTCCGTACCCAAAGGGTAAAAACGGGACCCTATTACTAAGACTCCGCGGTCCGTCTGTCTGTCTGTCTGTCACCAGGCTGTATCTCAGGAACAGTGATAGCTAGACAGTTGAAATTTTCACAGATGATGTGTTTCTGTTGCCGCTATAACAACAAATACTAAAAACAGAATTAAACAAATATTTAAGTGGGGCTCCAATACTACAAACGTGATTTTTCTGCCGATGTTTGCGATAATGGTACGGAACCCTTCGTGCGCGAGTCCGACTCGCACTTGGCCGGTTTTTTGAAGTCGGTGTCTTTCGTAGGTACCATTTTTTTGCGTTATGGACACCGACTTCAAAAAATAAAGTTATTTTTCACTTTGTAGTTTTGTATTTGGAAGTCGGTAGTATTTTTTGCAAAAAAAAATTTTTTTTTCAGCCTGTATACGTAAAGTCGTTCTTGTGAAGGTTCCAAAATGTTTCCTTTGCCGAATTCACTTACGCAATTCGGCTGCGGGTGTTAGACGTCTTGTGTTGTGAAGTAGCTGACTGAGCACAAATAATTGTACGACCTACAAATTATAGGGTTGTTTCCTAGGTAGGAAAATGATAATTCTACTTATTCCGTCACTGAGATTAGCAAATAATATTGTACCCGTATTTTTTTGCTTTATCAAATAAATAAAAATTGACCAAGATAAAGAGCAACAAAGTTCAGGGTCTTGTGACGTCACTTTGCCAGTATAAAGTGTAGCACACCGTGACGTCACACGATATTTCAACGCATTGTATCGTCGTAATTTTTTGTTTACGTGGCAAAAGAAAAACACGTGTCCAATAGTTTTAGGTTATCTAACTGACGGACTAAATAGATTTTATTTGTCAACTACCCTATTGTCCCGCGTTTGCATTTGTGTGTCCACATCTTTAGAACATAAAAATCAACCTGCCTAGCCTTTTCCCAACTATATTGGGGTCGGCTTCCAGTCTAACCGGATTCAGCTGAGTACCAGTGTTTTACATGGGGCGACTGCCTATCTGACCTCCACAACCCAGTAACTGGGTAACACGGTACCCCTTGGCTAGACTGGTGTCAGATCTCAAGCTTCTGACTACCCGTAACGACTGTCAAAGATCTTCAAATGACAGCCGGGACCAACGGCTTAACGTGCTCTCCGAGGCACGGAGGAAACTCGGTATATTGAAATGGTCACCCATCCACGGACCGACCTCGTCAAGCGTTACTTAACCTTGATGATCGACCCGTGCGGCTGTTATTATTTAGCCACGAGCTCCTCAATCTTTAGAAAAGCACATCTTTAGAACATAGAGAAACATTTATTTAAAAGAAATCAAGAGAGTATACAAAACTCTAATAGAATTAAGTTTTAATGCATTTCAGCGTTTAGCGACGTTTACTACTCAAATTAATCACCTTCAAAAATGTTTAAACACAACTTAAAAAAATGTGTACATTATAATTATATTACTGTATGGTGGAGAGTATATTAAACACTCTTTTTATTATAAACCTCCATAGTAATAAAAACAACAAATCTTTTTAGTTTAACCGTTGTATGTTAAAAAGTGATTCATGATTACATGTTACGAATATTGTGTAATAAAAAACTCGTTATTTGAAGGTACCCGAGTTTATTTCCGCGAAGACCTGCTGATCCAAACTGATCCGTAAAATATAACACTCAATACTTTTTTGCATGTCACATATGTTTTATTTTACCAGATCTTATGAGAAAAATTGCCGAATACGCTGCTTAAGTTGTATCAAGCGCAAGTTCGATCTTGCATGGAATATTGTTCTCATCTCTGGGACGGATCTGTCAAATATCAGCTTGATGCACTAGAGTCGATCAAAAAACGGGCCCAGAAACTCATTGGCAATGAGGCACTGGTAGAGTCAAAGCTCCAGAGCATTGAACATCGTCGCCGAGTTGCCATCTTGTCGGTTTTTTATTGATTGCATTTTGGGGAGTGCGCGACGGAATTGCATGATCTAATTCCGCCTAGCCCGTTTCATCATCGGACTACAAGACGTGCGGCGATGCGCCATCGCTACATGGTGGACATCCCACCCATACACACTAAACCTTTTGGAAATACTTTCATCAACAGCTAAGGAGTGGAATTCCCTGCCGGAGTCTGTGTTTCCAGATAGCTACAACCTGGGGGTCTTTAAGTCAAGAGTGAATAGGTTTCTACTAGGCAAACGTGCTTCATCGTCGACCACATCATCGCTTACCATCAGGTGAGATAGTGGTCAAGCGCAAGCCTATCTACAATTAAAAAAATTGCCGTAACCACCGACAATAAACTACATAATTTATCTAGTATCAACAGTCTATCGAACACGTAATTATGACGCGTTATCTTAAATCGGCTCATTCAACTAAATTGAATCACTTTAGTTGAATAAACCGATTTAATATGTTTTTTTTTTGGTTGAATGTCTCCTACATTAATGGGAGTGTTCTTAGCAATGTTTGGTGAAAATCGTTTCAGCCGTTCAAAAGTTATGGACGTTTTACTGCTTGAATCGGCGTGTTTTCGCAAGATATCGTGTCATAATTACGTGTTCAATAGATTGTCGATCGAAGCGTGTCTACTACTAGATAAATTACGAGAATGTAGCATGAAATAAAAATGTGTCGGGGGTTTTAATTTATTTTATTTACCCGAATATCATGAAACTGAACATAACCGGTGAAATGAGAGTGTACCAAGGTGAACTGTACACATCTGCGTACCCCTTTAGAGCGTGCTGGCGTGATGTTATGTTATGAAATGGTATAAACAATAAACAGACATGCGATTGCAGCAATCCCGAGAGATTTGCCGTTATTTATTGAAGAGTTATGTTGTATATCTCCGAAGTTCATCATCAGATCTTCAACAGATTAAAATGGGACCAATTTCGAAACATACTCTTTCAAACAAAAAAAGAATTTTCAAAATCGGTCCACAATTGACGGAGATATAGGTGAACATAAATAAAAAGAAATAAAAACATACAAGAAGTCGAACATAGAACCTCCTCCTTTTTGGTAAGTCGGTTAAAAATTGTGTTTGCACATACCTTAAAAACCCATCAAAGGTAAGTTGCGATCTTTGCTGATGGTACTTGTTGTGTTCATAGTGTTTGATAAGATCTTTGGCCCGTTGCAGATCGGCGTAGGGATGCAGGATCTCATTGAGTCTGGGGTCCCTCTGCACCTCATTGAGAAATTCCACCAGCTGATTGACGGACAGATGTGGCTTCCCGTCCGTACTGAAAACAAATACTTTCGTTATCATCGCTAACCTTGACCGACTGATGTCATCCGCTGTTGTGTAAATTTCCTGTGGGTATTTTGCCCTTTCAAGAACTTTAGGTACGTGTCCTGATTTTTAATTGACACGTACACTTTAGATTCCATTCATGAGTTATTCTTATGACACAATTTTCTTTAGCCTTTATGTACCTAGAACCTCAGACATAAATCTAACATAACGCAAGTCCCTCCATCTGTATGATAAAAAAACTTTTTGCAAAAAAATACTACCGACTTCCAAATACAAAACTACAAAGTGAAAAATAACTTAATTTTTTGAAGTCGGTATCTTTCGTAGGTACCATTTTTTTGCGTTTTGGACACCGACTTCAAAAAATTAAGTTGTTTTCACTTTGTAGTTTTGTATTTGGAAGTCGGTAGTATTTTTTTGCAAAAAGTTTTTTTTTATTTTTCACTTTTTAGTTGTACGTACCTAATAGGCAAGTTAGTAAGGGAACTATTTCGACAGAATAGATTTCATGAAACTTGAACATAACCGGTGAAATGAGAGATCTGCTTACCCCTTAAGAGCGAACTGGCGTGATGTTATGTTATGAAATGTTATAAACAACAAACAGACATGCGATTGCAGCAATCCCGAGAGATTTGCCGTTATTTATTGAAGAGTTCTGTTGTATATCTCCGAAGTTCTTCATCAGATCTTCACAAAATTTAAATGGGACCAATTTCGGAACATACTTTTTCAAACAAAAAAAGAATTTTCAAAATCGGTCCACTATTGATGAAGATATCGGTGAAAATAAACAAAAAAAAAAAAAAAAAAACTTGAAGTCGAAAATAGAACCTCCTCCTTTTTGGGAAGTCGGTTAAAAACCAAGCGTGCTACTTTTTCACACACAATTTAAAAACAAATTTACTTACCAATGACAGAAAACATTTACAATAAATTGGCATAAAAAGGCATTTTTCTAGATTTCGATGGATTTCCGGTGCCGATAATGTTAAACGAAGAGGTCAAACTACGACGTTTGAACGTAGTTTTATACCGTTTTTTGACTCGTGAAATAGATACAGTCGCGTCACCTAGTTAGATTTATATCTGTGCCTAGAACCCATCGACCACATAGCCACTAGACGCCTAACGCTTGATCTAATACATCAAAACAATTCTGTCAACTAGCTGAGGTATGAGGAACGGGACGACTGCGCCCTGATTGGTCCTTTACCAAGGTCATATGTCTCATTAAGGATGGGACAGTTTTAAATAAAACCAGACAGGTATCGATATTTTTAGATAAATAATATTTGTACGTATTTTTTTTTTATTAATATTACCTTTTTTATTATTAATTATACGGCGTTTTAACATTTTAGTCATAACGTAAAATGTTAAAACTAAAAAAAAATATCGAATTTCTAAAGGTAACATACTTTGTTTGGTTGTTGGTTCTTAAATATAGTAATATTAAATCTTAGTAAAAAAACGTCATCAAAAAATCGTTTCACAACTAACAAACTATTCAATTTAATGTTTTTATTTGTAAGGTTTCTAGTACTATCGATAACAGATTTGGTCATAGGATATGGTGCATCACTAGTTGTGTTTACGAAATTATAGAGGAGAAGAGATAGCGAAAAAAATACTTTAAAAAGAAAGAGACGCAAACATGCGGTGGGCGTTTTCACCTATAAACATGACCAGTATAATATGAACTCCGATAAATAATATCAGAAAATAAATCTAATTATGTTTATACGTAACTATTAACTTATCAATGAAATGTTATGCCATTTTTCCGTAAACTCGAAGTCTGGCTGTTGTTACCATACCAACGGATTGTACAAGAGGCCATTATAATATTTATTTCATCAATTTTTTATTGACTGACGCGGAAGTGTTTACGGCTCACAGAAGTGGTCGGTACTAATTCGAAATTGTCGAGTGGCGACCTGTATTACCTGTATATGATCTTTTCAGTCATATGTGTTGACAGACATCGCTCGCCTGTTATGAGGCGTCTAGGGGCTGTGTGGTCGCTGCTAGAACCATATCATATAATACTCACAACCGATCTTTGTGTGTCTGAAGTTAGTTCTGTCAACTTTTGCGCAAGAAACAGTTTGAACTGCATAGAGTAAGCGAGATAGGATGATGCGACAAACGCAAGCGAGTGAAAGAGACAGTTATACAATGCTATCTTCACTTTCAATATTGAAACAAAAATAGCTACTGCGCAGGCTCTTGCAGCCAATTCAGACACACAAAGATCCGTTGTGAGTATTATACCGACATGCAGAGGGATGCTCCTCCAGATGGAGGAGTTTCGAGAACATACGAGTAACTATAATAGGATAGTTTACTGAAAATTAAGTTTTTGTCCGTCAGGTAGATTAGTAAAAAATATTGGACACGTATTTTCTTTTGACACGTAAACATAAAGTGACGACGATATAATGCGTAGAAATATCGTGTGACGTCACGCCGCTAGTACGCTTTATACTGCATTAGTGACATCACAAGACCTACCTACCACTACTGAACTTTGATGCGCTTTAACTTTGTCAATTTTTATTGATTTGGTAAAGCAAAAAATATGTGTCAAATAGTATTTGATAATCTTACTGACGGACTAAAAATAATTATAATTTTTCTACTCAGAAAACATCCATATTGCAGCGAAACGATTGAATACATTACAAAATAAACACAACAATCCTTTTCACGATCGCAACCACGTACTAAAACAGCAACATCGTGATGTGTGAAGAACTGGATTGACGGCATTTGCAACCCTCAGGAAATACAGGTTTTTTACAATTAAATGAGTAGCGAGTGATATCCCTCATTCTACAAGAAATGAATAGGCTGACCATTTACTTAGCCGGTAAATAAGCGTAATATTGCGCAGCGTTATTTGAAATGAAATGCTATTCTTGAAAACGCGGAACCACTAGAAACATGAAATGCTATTCTCGAAAACGCGGAACCACTAGAATAAAGAAATGCTATGCTCGAAAACGCGGAACCACTAGAAACATGAAATGCTATTCTCGAAAACGCGGAACCACTAGAATAATGAAATGCTATGCTCGAAAACGCGGAACCACTAGAAAAATGAAATGCTATTCTCGAAAACGCGGCACCACTAGAAAAATGAAATGCTATTCTCGAAAACGCGGAACCACTAGAAACATGAAATGCTATTCTCGAAAACGCGGAACCACTAGAAAAATTAAATGCTATTCTCGAAAACGCGGAACCACTAGAAACATGAAATGCTATTCTCGAAAACGCGGCATCACTTGAAAAAATCTCTATATAATTGAGAAATATACTAAAATTATTTAATACGACGGACGCCTTGCGGTTTCACCCGCGTATTCCCGTTCCCGTGGGAATACAGTGATAATAAGTAGCATATTATGTCACCCGGGGATAGTGTAGCTTCCCAACGGTGAAAGAATTTTTGAAATCAGTCCAGTAGTTTTTAAGTTTATTCGTTAAATACAAAAATACAAATATTTCCTCTTTATAATATTAGTATAGATCAGACGAATGAATGAATAATTATATCGCATATTTATGTAAACCAGACGATAACCTGAATTTCTTCTTTTCGTTATACGACCCACGAAGATAAAGATTTTTGTGTGTGATAATTTTAATGTAGACATTATCTATATGGTTGTACCCAATATCATTATTAGTATATACAAACAAAGGAAAACTCCGATACCACATAACGTTTTAATAATTATTAAAATCTCGGAAAACCACAAATAAAACCACATTGTGTAATGTAGGTACGTAGCGTTATATATTAATATAATCCATTTGAAATAACATTAGAAATTTTTAGAACCCCTTTTTACAGTCCGTTCAACCGATTATGAGTTCTATCCCGTAAACATAAGGATGGCATAAAAAGCATACACCTGTTACCAAAAATAACTATTTAATACAGCTGCCATTTGTCATATCACCAACGCAATAGAAGTCAAAATCGGCTGAACGGGATGTACAATGGGATTATTTAAATGTTTAATGTTATCTCAAATAGAGTATAGATATAGCTCGCCCGTGTTAAATAAGTACTTCTCCCAATATCTTTATAAATTATAGCCTATGTATTGTTCTGATGTATAAGCTATATTTTTGTAAAGTTTCATCAAAATCCATTCAGTAGTTTTTGCGTGAAAAAGTAACAAACACCAATCCATACTCACAAACTTTCATGTTTATAATAGACTAGCTTCTAACAGCGGCTTCGCCCGCGTGAATGTCAGAAATTATCCCGAGAGAACATGTTCCCGGGTAAAAAGTACCCTATGTGCTATTCCCGACTATAATGTATCTCTGTGCCAAATTTCATCCAGATCCGTCCAGCCGTTTGAGCGTGAAGAAGTAACAAACATACAAACACACACACACACACTCACAAACTTTCGCCTTTATAATATTTACTAGCTTCTGCCAGCGGCTTCGTCCGCGTGAAAGTCGAAAATTATCGCAATGGAAAATATTCCCGGGATAAAAAGTATACTATGTGCTATTCCAGACTATAATCTATCTCTATGCCAAATTTTATCCAGATCCGTCCAGCCGTTTGGGCGTGAATAAGTAACAAACACACACACACACTCACAAACTTTCGCCTTTATAATATTAAGTGTGATTAGGATGTACATAGAGACATAGGTTGCAGACTCGCAGTGTTAAGTTCAATTGTGATTTATGCCCGAGTCAACTGGTTGATGAGGTTGACATGGCCCGGCAACCCGAACAATTATAACTAATTGCCGCGCTCCAACCCGCGACCTTTTTAAAAGCCACTCATAGGAGCTGATTCGCTCTATTTATAGTACAGCGTATATTTACCTGCTGTATATTATTTTTACATGAGCAACGCTAATCTGGGAGGTGGAAAAAGTGGCATTATCAGATTTAAATAATCTGTTGGGACGTAAATGTCGACCGGGAAAAAAGTGTTTATTGTTGTACAGGCTGATGGAAGGGCAATGGGCTGGCTAGATGGCAACTGACACTACAATGTTGCATTTATTTAAAGACTAGCTTCTGGCAGCGGCTTCGCCCGCGTGAATGTCGAAAATTATCGCGAGGGAACATATTCCCGAGATAAAAAGTATCGTATGTGCTTTTCCTGGCTATAATCTATCTCTGTGTCAAATTTCATCCAGATCCATCCAGCCGTTTGAGCGAGAAGAAGCAACAAACATACAAACACACACACACACACTCACAAACTTTCGCCTTTATAATATTAGTCTGATTGGTGTGATTCCTTGAAAGACGAATTGATCTTCGAAAATGAGTGACATTTGTGTGATTTTCACTTAATTGCAAAACGAAATTTATATTCAGTAATTAATAGTAGATATAGAAGGGACTGGAAATCACACCAATCAAACTAATATTATAAAGGCGAAAGTTTGTGAGTGTGTGTGTGTTTGTGATGTTTGTTACTTCTTCACGCTCAAACGGCTGGACGGATCTGGATGAAATTTGGCACAGAGATAGATTATAGTCAATGTAATTTTGGTTTTTACCGACTTCAAACAAAAGGAGGTTATCAATTCGGCTTGTATATATGTAATATTGTTGGCATTGCACAATATTCACATATGTCACTCTGTATGGGCTTCTTAAAACTTGTGCCTAATTTCATGAATGTACCTATGTATGTTTGTTTGTATATATTTGTCAACACATTTCTCGGAATCTGCTTATCGGATCGTGATTTTATTGGATTAAGTATCTTTCAACTTAGGGAACAGTGCAAGTTTCATCAAAATCGGTTCAGTTAGTATAAAGTATTGAGGTAACACACATAAAACAAACACTGTCGAATTGAGAAACGCCTCCTTTTTTTAATCGATTAAAAATTCTTATGCGATATCGCCTATCGACTCAATTACAGATGCGACGCACCATCAAGAAAGGGCCTGAATTGTACGATAACCATGGAAGCTAGCAAACAAAGCTCACTTAACAAACATCAGTCGGCTAAAAGCTGAAAATATTGGATACCACACGCAATAAATTTTCGAGAAATCCAGACAATATTAACGGAATCGGCGGAAACGGCTAACTGCGCGTATTGAAAGGTCATGAGTCAGTCTCAATCCAGAGCAAAGTTCGTGATTAAGTTCTCGAAACATTTAGCTGAATAGACCGCTCCATCCATTCAAGGGTGGGTAGAAATTTTTAATTGAGTTGATCGAACAAATGCATGCTGGCCATTAGTATAACATCACGTTCGTTCAGTCTTTATTTATTTTATATTAATGTTTAACACAGTACACAAAATACAGAAAACCAAGACAATAGAGTACTGTGAAACTCTGCTTAACTAAAAGGCAAACTCTTTGCCTATAATAAGTCTGGCATCAGATAATTCGTTTTGAAAGGGAACTGAAATTCGAACACATAAATAAGTGAAGATGTTTTTGCAAATCTAATGAAGTGGCCTAAGAGCATCAGATAAAAGTAATTTCTGCGTTTTAATACGTAGTTTCTGGCTATCCCCCGTACAGTACAATGGTACTGCTTATTTCTTAAGAAATATTTACCAAGAAAAATAAAATTCTACATCTTTTATATTTAAATAAGAATGTAGTGATAGAAAGTACCTTTTAAGCCAAAAATTGCTTGTATTAGGTATTTCCGCTCTTCCTGTTTACATTACAATACATAAGTGAGTAATTTAAACAATAAATTCAATTAAAATCAAAATTAAAATCACAATCAAAATACAAAATCGATTGGTACTAAAATAAAAATTAATGGCAAAGTATAAATCAAATTAAACTAAAATTAAAATTAAAATCACGATCAAGATTAAAATTAATACCAAAATCAAAATTAAATAAACAAAATTTTGCGTGCGCACGGTGTGTGTGTGTTCAAGCGAAAAGGAGAAATGAAGTCGGTAAAAACAAAGTAGAGTTTTGGTTTTATGTGGGAAAGTATTTAAAAACGAATGGTGCAGATGTACTGGAGCTTTATTTTGATGATCTTAAAGAGTTTTGCTTTGCATGAGTAATTCAAGATTAATAAATTACATTTATTAATTTAGACCACCCTCGTGGTTGCGATGTCATGTTCTTTAAACGTTTTGTTTAGCCGGTTCAATATCCCTTTCTTCTAAATAAATTCATCTATGCATACCGACATAGCCCGAAGAATTGTCAAACTTAAGTGGCAGTGGGCAGGGCACATTGCTCGCAGAACGGATGGCCGATGGGGCAGAAAGGTACCGGAATGGCGACCGGGAACCCGGCAGACGTTGCTTTGGAAGACCTCCCACCAGGTGGCCCAATGACCTGGTGAAGGTTGCGGGGATCCGCTGGATGCGAGACGCACGGGACCGATCAATGTGGCGACGCTTGGGGGAGGCCATGTACAGTAGTGGACATCTTTCGGCTAAAATGATGATGCATACCTAAGTATCCATGACCATCTCTATAATATTTTTGCATGACGTAAGGCAGAATGCAGCGGGAACACCCAATTCTGTACCATCTCAAACATTTACCTACATTGCTGGCAAATAAATAATTCTGATTTTTAGGGTTCCGTATCTCGAAAGGAAAAAACGGAACCCATACAGCATCATTTTGTTGTCCGTCCGTCTATCCGTCCGTCTGTCTGTCTGTCAAGACCCTTTTTCTCAGGAACGAGTAGAGGTATCAAACTGAAATCTATATCATATACTCAAGACTAATGTCCTGTAAGCTGTGAAAAAATCAAACTACTAAGCCGACGCAATCAAAAGATACAGCCGTTTATGTCGCATTTTTCCGCAAATGTTCGACACTCGCAAGGGAATCAAAACCTACAGGGTACTTCCCGTGAGCTCAGAATCTTGAAATTCGGAACGAAGCAACGTCTTCTAGCACAGATAAAGGAATAATTGCGAAACCCGTAAATTTTTAGTTAAATCATAAAATAAAAATATTTTAAACTTACTACCCCTTTCCTCATGAACGCGTAGAGGTATTAAATTGAAATTCATATCAAATACTCAGGTCTATAATACCTTTAAGCTGAGGTTTGTACGGAACCCTCGGTGCGCGAGTCCGACTCGCACTTGGCCGGTTTCCTTTTTTATATCGATAGGTTCGCGTTTGAACATTAATTTATTAATATTATCTATACCAAAATTATAAAGAGGAAAGATTTTTTTGTTTGTTTGTTTGTACCGAATAGGCTCCAAAACTACTGGACCGATTTCAAAAATTCTTTCACCGTTGAGAAGCTACTCTATCCCCGGGTGACATAGGCTACTTTTTATCCCTGTATTCCCACGGGAACGGGAACTACGCGGGTGAAACCGCGAGGCATCCTCTAGTTTAATATATTTTTATTTCTAAATCCATTTTATTTATTTGTGAAGTTTACAAAAATTGGTATCTTTATAATTGGGTTATGATATTATTTGTATTATTTTTGTCTATACTATTGATGGGCTTCGCTCGCGGGAAGCGATGTTTGCGTAGAAGTTACACAATCCCTGAAGTGCCTTTTGGGAACATTGGTGCCCAAAACAATTGTTTTTTTCTATTATGTGTGCTAATTAACACTCAAGTGGAAAATTCAATAATATAATAATTTGGATAATTCCAAAACCCACGCGATCTTAGTCGCAGGCAAAGTGCTAAAACATTTTTTTTTTTTTATTATTTATGAACTATAAAGTTAATTAAAAAAATCAAAAAACCCGACTTCCTAAAAAGCGAACTAAAAAGACTAGGTTTTGGTCAGCCAGCTCGCGAACATGTATCCTCCGACAGCACAGCATGATTTTTTTCTTGTTTACGTCTTTTTAGTTCGCATTTTAAGAAGAGGTGTTTTTTGATTTTTTTAATTAACTTTTTATATTTGTAAGTAAGTAAGTAAGTAATCATTTATTTGCTCAAACATGAGTACAGTACACACAACAAATAATTGTCAATATGTAAGGCATGTTAAAATTTTAAAAAATACAGCGCGTCATGTTTGCCTTAGATAATGGCATGCAAATATTAATAATAGAAATCAATACAAATCAAAATAATAAATCTAAAATATCATGTCATATACTCAAATTATTTTAAAATGTCATGTAAATGTTAAAATTAACATTCTAGAATGTCAAAATAGAAATATTAAAAATGTCAAAATATTAAATTAAATCATAATAATAAAATATTCAAGTTTGTCATACATTGAGCCAAATTATTAAAAATAATAACAAAAATGCAATTAAAAATTATCGTTCTAGAATTTCAGAATAAAACATAAAAATGTCAACATAGAAAAATAACATACCAGATAAAAAAAATTACAAGTCCAGCATTACTTTCAACTTTCTAGTTATTTTTTTTTAATTAGGTACATTTAAACAAACAGTGTAATATATTTTTAAAATCACCTCTTAAAACCCTTTATTTTGATACCCCACACGATGGGTACGGAAGAAAAAACATTTGTACCCCACAATATGGCGCCCAAAATCCGCCAATTTTTTATTTTCAAATTTTAATGTAGCCAGTTACACTCGCAGGGTTAAGACGAATTGCTTGACGTACGAATCATCAAAATCGGCCAAAGCGTTTGGTCTCTAGAACGCCACATAGGAACAAACATACATACATAGACTGATAAACACATTACCCTCCTTCGGCAGTCGGGTAATAACAAGACAGATATACGCCGAAGAGTTTCGTCTAATAAGAATTAATTATCAAACCGATATACCGTAGTTATAAAGACAGGGCAGCGTAAGTAACAGATTAGGATTAATAAAGTAAAGCTCGTGCTCTTCCGAACACATAAACAACAATTCGATTAGCATGCAAATGGTACATTTACATAATAGAAAAGGTAAATAAGCTCTAATCAGGGACACGGTTGATAAATTCTAAGTGACACCTTGGGTGTAGGAGTCGTTTGGAACTAAGGGATCGTATCATTCATTCATTATCCACCTGATAAAAAAAACCGGCCAAGTGCGAGTCGGACTCGCGCATCGAGGGTTCCGTACAAACCTCAGCTTATAAGTATTATAGATCTGAGTATTTGATATGAATTTCAATTTAATACCTCTACGCGTTCATAAGGAAAGGGGTAGTAAGTTTAAAATTATTAAAAACTAGCTGTCCCACGCGGCTTCGCTCCCGTCAACTGGCTACCTACCTACCCATCAACCCTACCTACTCTACATACATGATTGTTGTGTAATTAAACCGTTTACGCAGCGCACGCAACGGAAGCTCTCAAAAAGGAATAATTTTGCCCGTTTTTGCAACATTTTTCATTTATGCTCTGCTCCTGTTGGTCGTAGCGTGATGTTATATAGCCTATAACCTTCCTCAATAAATGGACTATCCAACACAAAAAGAATTTTTCAATTCCAACCAGTAGTTTCTGAGATTAGCGCGTTCAAACAAACAAACAAACAAACTCTTCAGCTTTATAATATTAGTATATAGCCTATAACCTTCCTCAATAAATGGACTATCCAACACAAAAAGAATTTTTCAATTCCAACCAGTAGTTTCTGAGATTAGCGCGTTCAAACAAACAAACAAACAAACAAACTCTTCAGCTTTATAATATTAGTATAGATTATTAAAAATATTTTTTCAACACACTTGCTCATAAAGTGGCTCTAATTTCACCGCAATTAGGCACATAATGACACCTGTTATCAAACTGTGACTTTTTCATTGCTATTATTCACAAGTGAGTTATAGTTTATTGTATATATGAAATGATTTTTTTTGTATTATTTTCTTCACAAGTGTGTTGAAAAACGTCGTATGATACACGCGTGTATCGATGTTTACCGTCCTCGGCTCTCTTAAGACCCTCACCTAACGGCTCGGGTATCAATGGCGCCTCAGCGGTAATCACCAACATTACACACTTTATACCATAATGTACTATTATTATATGATGTAACTAAAAATCTCTTGTATTAAAAGTCGCTCGGGACTTTACACAATCACAAAATTGGTTGGGTTTCAATGCCTGATGAAACTTATCATATTGCCAAATTGAAAAGAGTCGCAAAACAAAAATCACTTATCATGTTTAAAAATTTAACATTTCTGAAGTGTGTTGGTAGTGCGCATATATGTAAGTGCCTAACTCAAGAGACTCTCAGTTCTTGTCCCTCTATATGCGTGACTTTTGTCATATTATATAATCTGGGGATGTTTTTGTTCCATACTTTTTTCTATATTAAGTCACGCTTACAGTTACATGGTGGCACATGTGTTGAATCATTCGGTTCCCTTCATGATGGTTGAGCTGAGTGGTGCCGATCCATGTGTCATGTTCGTGAACGGGCGCCATCAGTTGGGATTGGTCATAACTTAGCTGTCTCGGACTGTTTTTAATTACCTATTTATTGTATTTTTAATTGTTTGTTTTACTTTAGACGCTTTAACGTGCACGTTTTTTTTTATACATCGTTCTCACATAAATATGTATTTTTCCAACAAGAACAATGTAACCAAATACTTGTAAAACACTTTTTTTTAAGTGTTTGTGTGGACTTTCTTGTCCATTCTTCTCCATAACAAGCTACATTTCCGAATGGAGGGTAGAATCAATTATTATTACTTTTTATTTAATTTTTATTCGACGTTCAAAAGTGCCGCTTTAATGGCCTAATTGAATAAATAAATTTTGATTTTGAAACTCTAGTAACTATATCAAAATTAAAGGTAAACAGTATATGACCCCTACAACCTGGGGGTCTTTAAGGTGCCCCTAGTCAACGGCACGAACTATTTTGTGCGCGGGTTTAAAATGCATGCTGTCTCATCCGACAACACGTGCGAAAGAGATTGATGCTGTGATGAGCAGTAAGAAGCTAGTTCTCGTACGAATAAGCACTTTTGCATATTTGTAGCGAAATGGATGATGATTTAGGACGAAAAAGAGCGCGCGAAATTTTATGAACAGTCCTTTGGTAGACTAGATATCATGAAAAAACTACTAAATGTATATTTTAAAAATAAAATTATTTGCATTGTTGAATTACTAATCTAACCCTGTATGGAGGCCGTTTTGCAATTTTCCTTCTTCTTATGGTATTTATTTCCGCCCAAACATGCGTTAAAATTAGTGTTGAAATATGGAACTTTCGACGCTCATAACTTTCAAATATTGTATTTTCATACTTTTCTGTTTCCATACAGGGCTAGATAATGATGAAACAAATTGATATCATTTTTTATTTCGAACGTACATCGTCAAACAGTGGAGTAATCTCTAGACTACGTTTGTATGGATGACTTTTGACTAGTGTAACCTTAAGTCAAGAGTGACTAGGTTACTTCTAGGCAAGCGTACTTCACCGTCGACCACTTCATCGCTTACCATCAGGTGAGATAGTGGTCATACAACAATCAAAATAACATAATAACATTATTATATATTGCAGCCATTTTATAGCCGTTTAATTCAACAGTGGTCGAGCAGGGGCCAGTTTTGAGCCACTAAACATTTATTATCCATAATTTGCAATAGTCCTGGACCAACCAGGGATTGTCCTTGGGTGCAGTTGCGTAGTGCATACAGGGATAATCGTCGGTTGGTGTCAATTTCCTGATACATGCATAACGGGGCCTCTAAGAGTTGGCTTCGGCTCCTCGCATGCCTTTCAAAGGACCGGGACCCTAAGGAGCCGAGATACACAGAAAAAGATATATAAACTTACAGATTATTGAATATCTTCTGGACTTCGGTCCTCTGCGTGAGGTTCTTGTAGAAGTCGAAGAACTCTTGGAACTGGAACTTGGACTGACTGATGGTGTCATTCTTGCTCGTGGGTAGACCAGACTCGCTGAGCGCCTTCTCTACGCGTTTCTTGTCTTCCTTGTTCTGTGCTAGCAGCTTGACGATGCTGTGTTGAACAAACATAAATTAGTGTCAGTAAATATTGGGTTATAGGTTTGATTTGACGGATAGGTGGTCAATGGAGACCAGAGACGATCAAAAACACTAGAGGTAACGATATCGTCAAATACGCGGGCAACACTGTATTATCGACACGAAAGAGGGTGGCAACAGTGATGATGATGATGAAAAAAACCAGCTGAGTTCGAGTCCGACTTGCTCTCAGAGGTTCCGTACAAACAGCTACATTCACCAAAATAATTAAATAACATTACTGAAGTTCATCTATATATATAAAAGAAAGTCGTGTTAGTTACACTATTTATAATTCAGAACGGCTTTACCGATATGGCTTAAAATTGGTGAGGAGGTAGCTTAGAGCCAGGAGACGGACATAGGGTAGGGTAGGGTAGGTTAGGGTAGGGTAGGGTAGGTTAGGGTAGGGTAGGGTAGGTGCCCCTCCACTAAGGGAGGGGCGTGAAGGGCCTGCCACAAAGGCGGGCGGTCGTCGGCGGAGGGCTGGACGTAAAGGCTGTGCCGGTTTCCCAGCCCTCCTCCACACAGACGATGCGGGAGTGCCGCTGGGTTATTTTAGTGGGTATACCGGGCTTGCCCGGGGAGTCCCACATAGCCCGCCCATTCCCCCAACGGGCGGGTATGCGTAATGCATTTTTACCCAGCGTGATCAAAAAAAAAAAAAAAAAAAAAGGGTAGGGTAGGTGAATGTTTGGTGTTTTTATGGCAAAACAAAGTTTGCCGGGTCAGCTAATAAAATATGAAATTTCAAATACGCTGGCAACACTTCGTTAGGGGAGGCAGTCGCTGTATTATCGACACGAAGAAGGGTGGCAATAGTGATGATGATGATGAAAAACTGGGCAAGTGCGAGTCTGACTCGCGCTCAAGAGGGTTCCGTATAAACACCTACATTCACCAAAATAAAAAGGTAAAATTATAAACATAAACAATGAAAGCACCAAACATTGCTCTAACGAAGGGACAAAAGTAACTTTGCCATTCAAAAACTGTTGTTCAAGTGCATTTTCAGTGCAAGTTTCCAAGTGCATTTTATAAGTTGGTCGACTATTACTCGTAAACTTGTAAAGCCTACTTAGCTGAGATAGTTTTCCTTTTAATTACGTTATACACCGTGAAATTTAAATGGTTGTTTTCCCGCAGCGAAATGGTTTTTTCTATGTAATACAATCGTTTCGTAGTTATGTAAAATATTAGAAACAAAAACTGGCATATTTAACATTGTGAAAAACTTAACTCGAAAGCGATCACGAACCAATAGTAATACCTCCCGATATCTACGGCCGAACGACAGCGGGGCGTTGACCCGGGTGCTAAGTAGGTCAGGATTACTGTCAAAAGGATTAGGTTCGAAGGCGGCTCCGTTTGATAATGTTGCGCGCGGGCTAGTTTATGCCGTATTACTACACGCGAGAGCTTATTTTACTTTAAACATTTAATAAATCGGTATTTGCTTTGTCGGCTTAGCGGTGGTATTGTTCCTTGCAAACTATTTTATGACGTATCATTACGTGCGAGAGTTTATTTTGGTTTGAACATTATCTTGTGCATCGCTTTTCTTTGCCGGTGGTGACGCGAGTAGTACCTAGTACCTACAAGTTACTATTGTAACTCACTTTTTCGAGTTGATGAATATTTTTTAAATTATTTTAAAACAAAAACATCGTTATTTTTTTACTTTAACTCTATGCTTCGAAAGTACTCCTTAAGGCAAGTCGTTCTGCCGCGGGAAAACAACCAATTAAATTTCACGGTGTATATACTACTGCCATGATTTTTTCACAAATCCAAAACCAAAAAGGAGAATGCTCATGGATGTATGGAATCCCGTACCATGATGCATCAAAATTAAACTTTGTTTTTATAGACTACACTGACCATGTTAAATCTTACAAAAGTTCTTTTTGAAAACAAAACCCGGATTTCGGAGTTATTTTATAAAATCGAAAATAACCTAAAATTTGGTCTATTTTGTACGACGCTACCAGCGACGTAATTTATATAGACACGATATACATGGATGTTATAGTTATGTATTACACATAAGAAACGATTAATGGTTCGTCTTTTCATCAAAAATCGATTCTATTAGATACATTCTATCTACATCTTTATGACCAGCTGTGAACGGCCAATTAACCATAGATAAAATAATGATAATCTTTTAAATAGAGATTCTATGAGATTCTATTATATTCTAGTTTATTTTTAATTAATGTAGAATCGGCTAATTATATTTTTTTAAGTGATCATGACTCTTTCAAAAATCAAGGTTAAGTTAATCATATCATGTGAAACGGAACGTCATTTGAAGGGAGTAGTAACAATATCCATACTTTTAATGTCAACATTAAATTCCCTATTCAAAAATCAAATCCCCGACGCGTAATGTCGTAAAAAAATATGAAACTAATTACTATATAATTTTGGTCTTGATGCGTGAGAATTTTTGGTACCACTTTTGGTCATTCTCCTTTAGCTGGCAGGTAGGGAGGCACTTGACACTAACAAAAAATAGCAATGTAAAGCCTAATTTTACACAAACGGATCCCTGAATTGAAAAATGGTTTTCACAGACCCGTAATATTTTTGAATAGTCTATCCAACGATACCCCACTCAATGGGATAGACGAGAAAAAACATACACACTTTACGTGTGAAGGGGACACACAAAAATGTTTTTTTAACCGACTTCCCAAAAAGAAGGAGGTTCTATGTTCGACTTCAAGTTTGTTTTTTTTTGTATGATCACCGATTACTCCGTCAATTGTAGACCGATTTTGAAAATTCTTTTTTTGTTTGAAAAAGTATGTTCCGAAATTGGTTCCATTTTAATTTGGTGAAGATCTGATAAAGAACTTCGAAGATATACAACAGAACTCTTCAATAAATAACGGCATATCTCTCGGGATTGCTGCAATCGCATGTCTGTTTGTTGTTCATAACATTTCATAACATAACATCACGCCAGTTCGCATTTAAGGGGTAAGCAGACCTCTCATTTCACCGGTTATGTTCAAGTTTCATGAAATCCATACTGGCGAAATAGTTCCCTTACTAACTTGCCTATTAGGTACGTACAACTAAAAAGCGAAAATTAAAAAAAGTTTTTGCAAAAAAATACTACCGACTTCCAAATACAAAACTACAAAGTGAAAAATAACTTAATTTTTTTAAGTCCATAACGCAAAAAAATGTTACCTACAAAAGACACCGACTTAAAAAAATTAAGTTATTTTTCACTTTGTAGTTTTGTATTTGGAAGTCGGTAGTATTTTTTTGCAAAAAGTTTTTTTATTCTTTATTTTATTTTACCATTTTGTCGGCGTAATTAATATGTATACCCATGCCAATCATAGCTTTCTAGTACTAAGAGTCTCTGAGCTAAGCTGCGGACGGACAGATGGACATGGCGAAACTGTAACGGTTCCTTGTTGACTACGGAACCCAACAAAATTCTAAATAAAAAGAAATCGCCTTTCTACACAATATCATTATATTTTAACATCAGGAGAGAGCAGGATCCTGTATTTGCCGACCTTTTAAACTTTTGACCTGTCAAACCTCGGTCGTTCGTAGTTCCTTTGAGAGTCGGCTGGTCTCGAAAAGGTTAAAGATTTAGGTAATATTTTAACTAAATAATCAAATCTCAACACAACAAGGAACAAACTCGCTGTTTCATTGAAACAGCTGTCATGGTGTCTTTTGGTGAAAACATAAAGCCTCACTTTCTGACCACCAACTAATTTCTTATTCAGGTATTGTTTTCATGTTTGAATCAGAGACCGATTTATGAAAATGTTTACTTTCAATGGTCAAAGCATACGGAGACAGAGTCGAAGCAAAGCGACTACAAAGAACAAGCAAAAATTAAAAAGTTCCAAAACCTCGACGGGAGATTTTTATTTCCTACTTTTTAAACTAGCTAATTTATCTGGCAGTAGACACGCTTCGATCAACAATCTATTGAACACGTAATTATGACACGATATCTTTGGAAAATACCCCGATTCAAACAGTAAAATAGTTCATAGTAGCTTCGCTCCCGTCAACTGGTTACTTACCTATCCATCCACCCTACTTACCTACCCTACATACATGATTTTTGCGTAACTTAAGGGCCTACATACGCTTTAGTGCCGTAAAACGGTAACTTTCTAAAGCATACTCCTTAGAAACGGCTAGGATAAAAGGTTTGAAAAAAATATATATTTTTTATTGATTCATGTACATAATTTGGAACACAAGGTTTTTTCGTGTAACTAATAGTTTTGCTTTAACAAAATAATTAACAAGACGATATTTTTCGCAACTTTTGGAAACTCCTCCAAAACGACTTGGATGTTTAAAAATATTTTTATACAGAAAAAATGATGGCTGGAATTACTTCATACCTAACATAGCATATGTAAATCAAATAATATTTTGCAAACAAAACTGTTCAAAAGGAGGTTCAATTTTGATATTTTGGCATCGAGCGGGCGCACGGCCAGTACTGCGTTACATTGGGGCGTATATATCACCTTAAACCGTTTACGCGGCGCACGCAAAGGAAGCTCCGAAAAAGGAATAATTTTCCCATTTTTGCTACATTTTTCATTTATGCTCCGCTCCTATTGGTCGGAGCGTGATGTTATATGCCTATAACCTTCCTCGATAAATGGGCTATCTAACACAAAAATATTTTTTCAATTCCAACCAGTAGTTCCTGAGATTAGTGTGTTCAAACGAACAAACTTTTCAGCTTTATAATATTAGTATAGATTCTTAAAGGCCATAACTTTTGAACAGCTGAACCGATTCCAGCAAACACAGCTAAGAACACGCCCGATAATGTCATCTTTCAAAGAAAAAAGCTATATCAAAATCAGTACATCCGTTTAGGTGCTATGATGCCATAGATAGATACATAAATACACAAACACACAAGTCGGCGCTGGGGGTCAAAAAAAGAAGCGCGCGTTCGACATTTGAATTTTCAAATGTGATCGTGTCTTATAATCTGGATAGAAATGTGTGCACTGCGACGTAGAGATAGGGGGGCACATATTTTTCAAATAGAGAACTTTACGCAAAGCTGATCGAGCAGACAGCAGCGCCACATAAATAAAGATTCTCCGTTTGGACCCTTCGTGTACGGAACTCAAGCAAAAATATGCATTTAATTTTTTATTTCTTTTATAATAAGCGCAGTTTTTTAAGCCAAAAAGAAACAGCATTTTTTTAGTTTTTGTAAATCGTTTCGTTGATTTATACCTAATGGCTGGGAACATTTTGGTTGGTTATACAAAAAATGAGGTTGTTATAAAATGGTGAAAATGTCAAATATCACGTGCAAGCTCTACGAAATAGCTTGTTCCTACACAACTTGTTCCGACTACAAATTACAGTTGCCCCTTGACATGATAAAAACTTTGTTCGTCTGCAGGCCAGGGGCGTAGCTATCGCGGTATCAGCCGTAGCAATGATTTGGGATCCCGGAACGTTTGACATTAAAAGAACGTAAAATGTTATCCACAATTAGATTCAGACCGATTAGAGGTCTGTGAGAAGTTATATTTGTCCATTAAATAATAAAATTTTCTTAGCACGCGTTATCTGCAATGATTGGATGAATGAATTTTCAACAGCCAATCACAGCAGATAACGCGTGCTTTGACAATTTGTCACATTAATTCTGCGATAATTTAGAGCTGAGAAACTCGGGGTAAGAAGAACAAGAATGAAAACTAAATCTATCCCAGTCAAGATTCGCCCATTGTTAATTCGTATCGCTCGTTTTTTATTCTCGATCGTCATGACCGTTTAAGTTATCCAAGTCAAGAATCCAGACTCCTATTTTATTAATTTTCATATCATTACCTACAGTATATTAATAACAGTACCTATGTGACCGAGCTCTGCTCGGGTGAAAATAGAGAAAACGACGTTTTCGAAAAATAAAACCTAGCTAGATCGATTTATCGCCGACTTCAGCGAATTTCATGAAAATCGTTGGAGCCGTTTCCGAGATTCAGATTCATATTGTTATTCTTATACATATATACAAGAATTGCTCGTTTAAATGTATTAGATTCTGAGATTTGGAGTCTGTGTTTCCCGACAGCTACAATCTGGGGGTCTTTAAGTCGAGAGTGAATAGGTTATTTCTAGGCAAGCGTGTTTCACCGTCGACCACATCATCGCTTACCATCAGGTGAGATAGTGGTCAAGCGCGAGCCTAGTGGATATAAAAAAAAAAAGATTACCTGCAGTCGGGTAAAAAGGGACCCCAACAAGTTTCGAAACGAGGTCCCGTCCCTACATGACTTACTACGCCACTGCTACAGGCCATTAGGGAACCTACGAGTTGGGTACGTCATCGCATTACGAAATAAAAGATTAATAACTACGTTTAAAAAATCTTGAAGATATCAAAGTCTCTAGTTCTTTTTAAGTGTTTAATTTTGCTTTCTGAAAGATTTTGTAGTGTACAACCTGAGCGCTTTGAATGACATAATCAGGGGTGACAATCTTAATAGTGGCAAACGAGTAATCGTTCCAATATAAGTGTATAAAATCAGGTTGGAAAGCAAAAGTTTTGCCACTCCATACATTTAAATGACATTTTAATTTGTTGCCATTATATCGTAAGTTAAGTAGAGAACAAGCACAGAGATGGCGGTATTCATGATGTCCAATTTGAAATAAGTACCAGCAAGTAATCTGAATTTTCATACTCATTTGTAACGTCTGAGTAGACGATTCATATTGATTCAGACTGTCGTGCCATTGAGGCCTGGTTCGATTCTCACTAAATGCGACACTTATTGTTTCCTAAAATTTATTAAAACAAGTATGTTGGCAATAGTTCCAAAACCTGTATCCAGAGGGCGACACATTCCGTTTCTCAATTTTGTCGCTGTGATAGAACCTCTATTTCATATATAAAATAATATAATAATGATAGAAGAGACGTATTAAAAAAAAAAAAAAAAAAATTTACTTCAGTTGTACAAGAAAATACTTATCTAAACACGTTGCGTTACAACTAGGGAAAAGAGTGTTTACGATGAACTCTGGCACCCAATGTAAGATTTAACTTGTGTTTAGGGTGCCAGCGTCCTGGCTTATAATTTGAACATGTAACAGCAGTTGTAAGACAAACACAGTACAATTATCATTACTAAACTATAACAAATTTACTAACTAATGCATCTATGATGTGGCCTAATTATGTACCTATGTATGGATGTGTGTATGTGTGTGAGGGAGAGGTAAAAATTATGAGTAAAACTTGTGTTTATGTAAGTCTGTAAGGGTGACCTGTCAAACGTCGATTGCACACCATGTGAGATGACAATGTAATTTCTATTCTGTCTGCTAATTGGCGTTCAACGAGTTAAACGATCGATATCTGTAGTAAATCTTCAGTATTATTATAATTCAATGTCAAGAGCCATTTCATGACCCTGGTTTTGCACCCGTTTAGACATATAGGAGCAATGGAACAGATTTTATTTATTTTATTATATAAGTGGTTTGACAGTACACCAAAATGACGCTGAGCAAGGGCCGTTCTACATCCGTGTTTTGAGCATACCTCGAAGTGTCTACGCTTTTTGGTAGCATTCGGATCATATACCACAGAGGGATGCTTCCGCAGAATAGTGCCAAGGACAAATAGCTGTCTCACAGTAAGAACCTGACATTCGGTGTAGAGAGTCACGGTGGGATATCTAAAAGGCTTCGAGGTCATAACCTTGAGAACAGCTCTCTGAGCACGCTCCAAAGGCAGGAGAATTGTCTTAGGAGCCCCACCCCATACTGTGATGCAGTAGTTTATTAAGCTTTGACACAGGGCATAATAAACGGTTTTGATAGTAAGGCGAACCGCGGAGTGCCTTAGTTTAAAAAAAAAAAATATACACTTGCGGACTCGCGATATGAGTTTACTAAGGTGAGGTTTCCAACTCAGAGAACTATCTACGTAGACTCCGAGATATTTGCAAGACTCACACCCTTTGAGTTGAGGACAGCCACATTGCGAAGAAGACAGACCAAGTGAGCAGGTATGAGCTCTGAGCACCATGGAATCCGGTGAAGGAAGGTTGGTGGATCGTAAGGAGAAAGGTAAGAATACCGTTTTATTTAAATTTAAGGTAAGGATATTATTTGACAACCATTTCATCACTGAGTTCAGAGTAAGTTCCGCGTATTTTACTCTTTCGGACCAGTCACTACCATGAATTAATAGAGCCGTATCGTCTGCGTAGGTGAGAATTGAACAATTCATTAGAGACATACTGCATAAGTTATTAATATAAATAAGAAATAGGGTAGGACCCAGAATTGAGCCTTGAGGAACGCCAAAACCCAATGAAATGGTGTCACTAATAACATCATTTATTTTGACACATTGAGTTCTATCACACAGATAATCCTTGAAAACCTTCAAGGCAGAGAAAGATTGAAAATATCCTGTGGGATATTTCAACAGATTACCAGCTGCTAGTCTACCATAAGTATGCAATATACCGCTATTATTTTAGCGTGTTACCCACCTTTCATTAATACCCAAGGCAAAATCTCATCAACTAACAAAATAAATAATATCCCGAAGGCCAATACTCTTAACCTATATTCTAATACTACAACAACTCAACTTTTTAGCGTAATGGCATTTAGCAATAAACGAATAGAAACGGAAAACATCACAAAAAGCAAAAGAAACTTTTACAAGTCTCAAGGCTAACTGCCCTCATAGATTTTAAAATGATAATCAATTTTAAATTATCATAACCGGCAGACGTATCTTCGGATAATTAAACTTTAATATATGACCGTCCGAATAGCAGTGATTTAACTAAAATATTCACACGAGAATGTGCCACACAGTTGTGTAACACATCAGTAAAGAACATGACACACGTGCGGTTTTAAAGAACACAGGTAAACTTGTCGCGGAGACGTAAATAAACAACACTGATTCAATATTACGACGGCGAACAGGCAGGTGACAACCTTCATGCGTTTGTTATGCATGAACGGTGAACATCTTACACTTTGGGGTTCCTTAGCAACGGCATTGAAACGGCAAATGGGACAATTCTTGTTACAATGTGGCTTGTTTTTACCCGACTGCCGAAGGAGGGTAATGTGTTTATCAGTCTATGTATCTATGTTTGTTCCTATGTGGCGTTCCAGAGACCAAACGCTTTGGCCAATTTTGATGATTCGTACGTCAATCGATTCGTCTTAACCCTGTGAGTGTCACTGGCACATTAAAACAGACATTAAAATTGGAAAATAGAAACATGGTGGCTTTTGGGCTCACAATTGTGAGGGCCCAGTTTTATTTTTTTCCCTTCCCATCGTGTGGGGTAACTAAATAAAGGGTTTAAAAATGCGATTTTAAAAATATATAACACTTATATATTTAAATGTACCTAATTCGCAATAAAAATTACTAAAAAGTGTTAAACAAAAAACAAAATAACCCGACTGCTTTAAAAGCGAATTAAAAAGACGTAAACAAGAAAAAAACGTGGTGTACAGTCGGAGGATACATCTTTGGTCAGCCGCATGATTATGTCTTTTTAGTTCGCTTTTTAAGCAGTCGGGCTTTTTGATTTTTAACCGACTTCCCAAAAAGGAGGTTCTATGTTCGACTTCAAGTTTGTTTTTTTTATTTTTTTTGTGTATGTTCACCGATTACTCCGTCAATAGTGGACCGATTTTGAAAATTATTTTTTTGTTTGAAAAATATGTTCCGAAACGCAAAAAAATGGTACCTACGAAAGACACCGACATCAAAAAATTCAGTTATTTTTCACTTTGTAGTTTTGTATTTGGAAGTCGGTAGTATTTTTTTGCAAACAGTTTTTTTATTTTTCACTTTTTAGTTGTACGTACCTAATTTGAATTCATTTTTTTATCCAAAATCACGTGCTCGAAAACACATTAGTGCAGCCTTCAGCTAACTACGGTCAAATGCACGATGAAATAAATATATTTCTGCCCGACAAACACATTTAAAGTAACAATTGGACAGTTATCGTCAAATCTCACACGACCCCGTGGTACAGAAGCAAGAAACGAAGAAAACGTGTTTCAGTATTTTCCTTAACACCGGGGCAGACTCCGGACGTAAACATCGTAAACTGAAGTTAAGATCTGTGAAACACGTAACTGAATTTCGGGTAAATATATTAACATCCGTTAAGTTTGTCACCGGGTGTCAGCCGTACATTGACGAAGGTTTGTGCTCCACATAGTCCAATGAACCTCGCGTGTGGTGAGATGACAATGACAGATAACGCTACTATCACTAACATTAACTGACAAGAAACAAGGAAATCGAACTCAAACAAAAGATAAACAGCAAAGTAAAACTGAACAGAAAACTGATAAAAAAACTTTTTTGCAATAAAAAAACTTTTTGCAAAAAAATACTACCGACTTCCAAATACAAAACTACAAAGTGAAAAATAACTTAATTTTTTGAAGTCGGTGTCTTTCGTAGGTACCATTTTTTTGCGTTATGGACACCGACTTCAAAAAATTAAGTTATTTTTCACTTTGTAGTTTTGTATTTGGAAGTCGGTAGTATTTTTTTGCAAAAAGTTTTTTTATTTTTCACTTTTTAGTTGTACGTACCTAATAGGCAAGTTAGTAAGGGAACTATTTCGCCAGAATAGATTTCATGAAACTTGAACATAACCGGTGAAATGAGAGGTCTGCTTACCCCTTAAGAGCGAACTGGCGTGATGTTATGTTATGAAATGTTATAAACAACAAACAGACATGCGATTGCAGCAATCCCGAGAGATTTGCCGTTATTTATTGAAGAGTTCTGTTGTATATCTCCGAAGTTCTTCATCAGATCTTCACCAAATTAAAATGGGACCAATTTCGGAACGTACTTTTTCAAACAAAAAAAGAATTTTCAAAATCGGTCCACAATTGACGGAGTAATCGGTGAACATACACAAAAAAAAAAAAAAAAACAAACTTGAAGTCGAACATAGAACCTCCTCCTTTTTGGAAAGTCGGTTAAAAAGATACTACCGACTTCCGAATAAAAAACTACAAAGCGAAATAAAACTTTATTTTTGGAAGCAGGTGTCTTTCGTAAGTACCAATTGTTTGCGTTATGGACACCGACTTCCTAAAATTAAGTTATTTTTCGCTTTGTAATTTTTTATTTGGAAGTCGGTCTCGGTAGTATTTTTTGCAAAAAAGATTATTTTTATTTTTCACTTTTTTTGTTGTACCTACCTAATAGGCAAGTTTTGTAGTAAGGTAAGTACACCACGCCAGGCCAGAATATATTAGCTATTATGAAAATTGAACATAACCGGTGAAACGAGAGATCTGCGTAACCTTTTAGAGCGTACTGGCGTGATGTTATGTTACGAAATGGTAAAAACAACAAACAGACAAGCGATTGCAGCAATCCCGAGAGATTATGCCGTTATTTATTGAAGAGTTCAATTAAAAAAAGATTTTTCATAATCGGTCCACAATTGACGGAGATATCGGTGAACATAAATAAAAAAAAAACACAAAGTCGAACATAGAAACTCCTACTTTTTGGTAAGACGGTTAAAAACTACACAACGTTTTATATACGGAACCTCAAACGCAACGACCGACAATAGTCCTCGAGAAAAAACAGCTACCGCTGAACAATCTCAACATTGAAGTTTACGCGGGGCAAATATCTAATCATATTCATCAGTGTGTCCATTAACTTCAGTAATGATTTACAACACTGCTTTTTAAGAAGCGATTATATTATTTAAGGGCCTACATACGCTTTAGTGCCGTAAAACGGTAACTTTCTAAAGCATACTCCTCAGTAACAGCTAGGTTAAAAGGTTTGAAAAAAATATATATTTATTATTGATTCATGTACATAATTTGGAATACAAGGTTTTTTCGTGTAACTAATAGTTTTGCTTTAAAAAAAATATTAACAACACGATATTTTTTCGCAACTTTTGGAAACTCCTCCAAAACGACTTGGATGTTTAAAAATATTTTTATACAGTAAAATTGATGGCTGGAATTACTTCATACCTAACATAGCATATGTAAATCAAATAATATTTTACTACGCCCCAATGTAACGCAGTACTGGCCGTGCGCCCGCTCGATGCCAAAATATCAAAATTGAATCTCCTTTTGAACAGTTTTGTTTGCAAAATATTATTTGATTTACATATGCTGTGTTAGGTATGAAGAAATTCCAGACATCAATTTTTCTGTATAGAATTACTTTTAAACATCCAAGTCGTTTTGGAGGAGTTTCCAAAAGTTCCGAAAAAATATCGTGTTGTTAATAATTTTTTAAAGCAAAACTATTAGTTACACGAAAAAACCTTGTGTTCAAAATTATGTACATGAATCAATTATAAATATATATTTTTTGCAAACATTTTAACCTAGCTGGTACTGAGGAGTATGCTTTAGAAAGTTACCGTTTTACGGCACTAAAGCGTATGTAGGCCCTTAAGGCCGTACCCTGACCAAAAAATAAGCGTAAGATATGAGCATTCCTATTGGCCTAGCGGCACTGGTGGCGCATGAATTACAGTAGTGAATACGCCCCGATTTTAGAATAACTTCTTAATAAAATCGAATATTGGTCTTTAGAAAAAAATAAATCTACCAAAATGTTCGTTATCAAATTGTCTATCCATTAGTGTTAGTACAAAAACATTATAATGAACACTTTACGAGGAGATGCATGCTATCAATCATTATTTCTCATTTTTATGGTTTTGTTGGAAGGAGATTAGTGAAACATATACATCATTAAATAAAAAAACTACAATTTTGGAATCAATAATATGTAGAAATTTAATGTATTTTTATTAGTTGATATTTCATTTTAAATAACGAGTAGATAACTCCTAAAAACTGCACGAAAACGGCTAGCGCGGCGTTTTGCTCGGGGTAGCGCCTTAATAGTAACGGTTGCGATTTATAGCAAGTCCGTCTTGAGCACGACATAAATAGATTAAATCAGCTGTTTATCTTTGAGCAACTCGTAAAAGTCAAAGGGTTAGTATATCTCTAACTGTTCAGCTAGACCTAGCTGAACAGTTAGAGATATACTAACCCTTAGTGCAACATCGTTATCATTAAAACATTTTTGTTTAATGTAAATCATTCAGGCGTTCACTAGCACTACCGCTGCACTATTTTTTATTCTGTGCTACCGCTGTCCGCCAGGGGCTCTCTTGAATGCCAGCGGTTGTGAGGGCCATGCTGGCAGAGACAGAAAACTGGAGAGAAATGGCCTCCTTCTGTGAGACCGTGATGGTTCAGAAGGAGGCTGCCGAGCGGGATCGTGAGGGGTCCGATCGCGCCCGGAGAAGAAGGCGTCGTGGAGGCAACCGCCTCGACGCCGGTTCACACGGTGGCACAGTGATCACGTGCTGCCGTGCACAGCGAGGCTCAGGGGAAACGCTCCTCAGTCTCCCCAGGGAAGTGCCCTAACAGGCGTTGCACAGAGGGGGTTCCGGAGTGGTCTTTTAAGAGGTAACCATCAGCATTTGGAAGGGGCCCCCCCTTCCAAGTGCTGATGGTGATCACCGGCGTGGTTTTAGTGAGGTAAAAATCCCACACTCCCTGGTCTTTTTCCCCAAGGGGGCTCTCTTGAAATGAGGTCAACAAAATGGTAAACGCGCCCTTATACAATATACATCTCAATATCACTAAACTTCCTATTGTTCTCTCACTCTGAAAGTTTTAATGGTATATATTGACCCGTTACAACCCATTAAATGCCGAAGAAAGATAAAAGAAGCCATACAAAGTTGTAAAATAAAACAGTTCTTATCAGTGAACGTTAAAAAACTATAAATATGTTAGATAACGTAGAAAGGCGTAGCAACTTACTTTTTGACGAGAATTTTCCCCGACTTGTCAGCCTTGAGCGCGATCTTGGTGTGTAACTTCTCGAGGAACTTAATTGTTGGATTGTTCAGCTGGTTCAGGTTGTACGCCAGCGCAAACAACTCCTCGGTCCAAAGCTGCCAACAACACCAAATTACAATCAACCGTATCCAGACGAGCAAAATCAAAGAAAGTTTAAACCTAAATCCGACGTAAAATTCGGCTAAAACTTCAATCTTGGAAGAGATCGGTAATTAATTATTCAAGACATCAGTTTATACCGTAAATAACTCCAGCCGTTATCGTCAGATAAAGAAAACCATTACCGATTAATTCAACAACATTAGATGCTGCGTTAAAGAATAAAATATCATCTATTGGTAAAAGACAAGGTTCCATCTGCTTGGGAAGTTACATTAAGCAAGTAGTCGTAAATTTAAAAGCTGTTATGTGTCGTAAGGGTACCGCCTGTACCGCATGAGCCGCCTCTCCTGATAGAACATAAGTAACTGTGACAGCAAATAAACAAGACATCAAAATTGAGGAGTCACCTAAGTGCTTTCAAGTAGGGGACAATTTTAACCAAACTTTGACAAAATATTCAACAAGTGGTATTTACACGAAGGGTAGACATTAGACAATCGATCTGTGTAATGTTAAAACAGGGGGGTGACCACAAGCTCTTAGAGTAAGGTTATTTTGAGATCGAGTAAGTGACAGATGTATACACGTCACATACATCTGTCCCTTACTCGATCTCAAAATAACCTTACTCTAAGAGCTTGTGGTCACCCCCCCCAGTAGTCTTGTATCAAACAAAGTTTTCTTGTGGAAGGTAATAATATGCAATATATACCACACGCGAACAACTTCAACGATATAATAACATGCCCTCAGTGCTATCGTTTAGGGGTCGTATTTCAACACAAATTTTGACGCATCTTTGGGCGGAAATAAATACCGTAAAAAGAAGGAAAATTGCAAAACAGCACCATACAGGGATAGATTAGCAGTTAAAAATGCAAATAATTTTATTTTAAACAAATACATTCAGTAGTTTTTGCATGATACTCATACTCCCAAAGGTCTGTTTATAAAATTTCGCGCGCTCGTTTTCGTTCTAAATCATCATTAATTTATTATTTTTATACCATGAGTGTGTATTCGTACACGCACTATCTTCTTACTGCTCATCACAGCGTCTATCCCTTTAGTACGTGTTGTCGGATGAGATAGCATGCATTTTAACTCCGGCCACAAAATAGTTCGTGCCGCCGTCTTGGACAACCTTAATTGGATGCTGAAGATGTAACATTGCTAAGAACGGCTGCAATAGTGAATATGTAAATGATAGAACACACTTCGTCCCCATTCTGTTCTCTCAAATCACAATACCGACAATGATCAAACTGAAATGTTTTATTTTAGTAAAACGAGGTCGTACACAATCATGGCCCATCATATTGAACGTGTTTTATTCACGATATGTGGAAATAGTGATCTCTGTGACAGCTTATGCGGTGTCAGTGAAGAATGTCCACAGTCGTGATTAGAGATAGGACAACACTGGATGCTGAAGTAACATTGTTAAGAACGGCTACAATAGTGTAAATAATGTAAATGATAGAAGTCAGCATACAGTTCTCATTACTAGGGGCCAGAAGCTTCGTCCCCTTACTGTTCTCTCCGATCACAATACCGACAACGATTAAACTGAAATGTTTTATTTTAGTAAAACTAGGCCGAACACAATCATGGCCCATCACATTAAACGTGGGAAATGTGAGAAAAGTGATCTTAGTGACAGCTTATGCTGTGTCGGTGAGAAATGGCCACAGTTAGTAATAGGACAGATAGTAGATGATGAGAAAGATCACTAGGCAATGATGTCTGATTCCACGATATCACTACAGACCCGCCGGGGTCAAGGCTGGCGTATATAATTATAAGCATGAACGCTGTTCTTATTTATATCTCTTTTTTTGACAACCATTGTTGTCGAAGTCCAACTAGTTGGACTTTACTTATGAGAAGGGAACCCTTCTCATACTTCTGATTTTGTTAATTCTTCCTTTCATATTCAATCCATTCTTCTCTGGAATGCGCTTCCTCTCGATATCAGGACGGCCACCAGTCAGTATGCATTTAAGCGGAAGTTGCGGCATTATTTTCTAAACGAATAGCAGAATTGTCTCAATATGCGCCTTTCTTCTCCTTAATTATTATTATTTAATTTTTTATGCACCTGCCATGCTATCTCTTCACCGCCCTTGGTTGACTAGTAGAGAATGCCTCAGGCATTAAGTCCGCCTATATACTTTTATATTGCATAAAGTTTTAATAAATAAATTAATATGTACAACCCCGTGTCCTATTAATTAGCCGCTCAAAAGCTCACATATTAACGGATTATCTCAATTTAACAGACGTCACAATGACTTTACATTTTAAAACAGACACAACAATGGCTGTCAAAAAAAGAGATATAAATGAGAACAGCGTTCATGCTTATAATTATATACACCAGCCTTGACCCCGGCGGGTCTGTAGTTATATCGTGGAATCAGACATCATCGCCTAGTGATATAGATATTCTCATCATCTACTATCTGTCATATTCCTAACTGTGGCCATTTCTCACTGACACCGCATAAGCTGTCACAGAGATCACTTTTCTCACATTTCCCACGTTTAATGTGATGGGCCATGATTGTGTTCGGCCTAGTTTTACTAAAATAAAACATTTCAGTTTAATCATTGTCGGTATTGTGATCGGAGACAACAGTAAGGGGACGAAGCTTCTGGCGATAGTAATGAGAACTGTATGCTGAGTTCTATCATTTACATATTCACTATTGTAGCCGTTCTTAACAATGTTACTTCAGCATCCAGTGTTTTCCTATCTCTAAACACGACTGTGGACATTTTTCACTGACACCTCATAAGCTGTCACAGAGATCACTTTTTCCACATTTCGGGAATAAAACACGTTCAATACGTCTCGCCATGATTGTGTTCGGCCTAATTTTACTAAAATAAAACATTTCAGTTTAATCATTGTATTGTGATTGGAGTGAACAGAAAGGGAACGAAGTGTGTTCTATCATTAACATATTCACTATTGCAGCCGTTCTTAGCAATGTTACTTCAGCATCCAGTTAAGGTTGTCCAAGTCGGCGGCACGAACTATTTTGTGGCCGGAGTTAAAATACATGCTATCTCATCCGACAACACGTACTAAAGAGATAGACGCTGTGATGAGCAGTAAGAAGATAGTGCGTGTACGAATACACAATCATAGTATAAAAATAATAAATAAATGATCATTTAGAACGAAAACGAGCGCGCGAAATTTTATAAACAGATCTTTGGGAGTATGAGTATCATGCAAAAACTACTGAATGTATATGTATAAAATAAAATTATTTGCATTTTTAACTGCTAGTCTATCCCTGTATGGTGCTGTTTTGCAATTTTCCTTCTTTTTAAGGTATTTATTTCCGCCCAAAAATCCGTTGAAATTATTGTTAAAATACGGAACTTTCGACTCTCATAACTTTCAAATACACGGTCTTTTATTTTTTTACTTTTTTGTTTCCATTCAGGGCTAGATAATGATGAGGCAAACTGATATCATTTTTTATTTTGAGCGTACACCGTCAAACAGTGGAGTCTTCATCATACTACGTTTGGATGGAAGAATGACTGACTAGGGCAACCTTAAGATTGATCATCTTGTACAGCTATTAATAATATATAATTTCCATAGGTGAGGTATTTATTATATGTACGTATCAGTTACAGTGTAGTTACATAATTAACTTGCATAGACTAAATTACTAGTGCAGTCTATGTTTGTTACTGAATACCAACATTAGCATGGCATTTCCTGAAGCATACAAGATTGTAATAAACATAAATTTCATGGTTACAACGTCTTGTATTCCAACCATCGGTAATTGAATCGGTTTCTCATTGCAATTTCTCAATTCTTCTTCTTTGTAGTGTACGTCTCGATTTCGACCAATATCTCTCGCTCCCCTTTCTCAGCTAGAAGATGTCCACAGCGAGATATTAATTTAGGCCACCAAAAGAATCTTCACAACGATTACATTGCATGATTCCCTCAATATTCTATACTAGTAGTCGTTGCAACTTGTTTAAAGCGCTAAGCGTTTCCAGCAACGTCATCAACTCAGCCAGGTTTTCTCCATTCTTCTTGCCGAACAGTCAGTAGACGTTTTTTTGTAGCTTGAGGAACTTAGGACCTTCAGAAAGCTCTCATTTCAGTTGCAAACTCGTATGAATCACTAGTATTCTTATACTAATCACTATAAGACGCACAACAACAACTTCTACATCTGTTAGGTACCTGAAACGTGGACTTATCTGGTTTAAAACCCACGCTTTCACCGTTTGCGTCCTCATTAAGACAAAAAGGCTCTGAGGTTATATTTTGTAATGCAAGCGAATTGTTATTCTATTTGTGTTGACTTGATAAAATCTCGTACACGTGAAGCTTGTAAATTGTACCGAAGCCGCACTCAATCCATTAAATCCGAACAAAAAGGTTGCTCACTGTCACACATGAAACTGTTCGTAGCTTTCCGCAACTAATGAAATTGAATTCAATCACGGAATTGGTGCAAACTGGAAACTATGCCAATACACTAGTGCATCACAACAGACATTCAGCATCGACGAGCATAAAGCAATAGAGAAAAGTTTTCATCCGCCACCGGTGTTATACGCCTACGATACGGATTTCGTCCGCTCCGCTGGGCACGCTATCCGACAACGTGAAATCCGCACTATTGTGTGGACACCTTTACGAGCAACTCGTCTACGTGCACCTATTTGTTATTCCACCGGCATTGTCCATGTTAACACCACTCAAATCACGACTTTTCATCATATTGCGTTGACGAAATACTGCTTGCTGCTTTGAATACATAAAAAAAAATACCCTAGTTCGTTTTTAGTTTATTCTTTGAGTTAGTTCTGCTTAAGAATGGCGATAAACAGCTGTACTATTTCATATTAGCTACAATCATAAAACCTACCACGTAGAAACATAGCCGATTCAAAGCAATCTACTGATTGAAGTGTTAATATGCCAGCACCAGCCCCCGCCCCCTGGTGGTGGGTTTTAATGTAAGTGTTAGTTATGTAGCTTACTGCTCACCTGCGCAATTTCCTTTCTCGTGCAGCAGAAATTGATGAACGTAACATTGACGAAGTCGGCGCCATGACACACGGTGACAGTTTTTTCCTCTAGAGATCCTTGAGACCCAATCAGCACTACATTACGTATTTTGGGATCCTGCAAAGAAAGTTACTTTTAAGTCAATACAGAAGATTCGTGTTCAAAAGGGAAACACAGGTAAAAGGACCCATGTAACATTAGGGCAGTACTTCTGCAAGTTAAGAACTTGTTACATTAGTCAGTGATAAATATAAAATGAAGTATCGATTGAAGTTTATTAGCGGGCGAATAATGGCGCTGAACAAGAGAACGCGATTTATTGATTTTAACCGGCTGAACTCGATGGATCGCTAAACCTAGCTTATAACAAATGTGTTCGCACTTTTCCTCGCCACCATATCGCCGAATCAGCGTCGCGTGATCAAACACCACAATAACAATAATTTGAGTTGAACACCGGTCGACCTCGAACAACACGATTTATCAGATAAGTCTAACGATTCTACGGACAAATTGGCAGTATCAAAATATATGTAAAAGTCTTAAGGAAAAACATGTATTAGCGTTGCATTGTTGAAATAATAACAATGATATAACCGTAGTTTTTATGATTGCTGTGATAAGTTTGCATGTAAAACATATTTTTTCATTCCCACGTTTTGATCATTCAGGTTTATTTTTGTTCATGGGACTAGCGGCTGCTGTAGCTACAAGCCCCGGAGCTATACCGTGTTTTCGCTCATTATCAGATGGAGCGGGAGTGAGTTTATCAATATAAAAGTACCGAACAGGTTGCTCCGAAGTTCGGCACCGTAAAGTTTAATTAAAATCTGCCGAAGCTACAACAACTAGGAGCGACTAGACAAAAAGCCATGTAATTTTTGAATGGAGATATGATTTTCGAATCGAAACTCGATGAAGCAGAATCGCACGCTATGGTAATTATAATAATGAACATGATAACAACTACTATGTAAGTGTTGTTAGTGTAAATAGTGTACGTAAACTTCCTATCAATCAGCAAAGATAAAAATAATGTTTGAACTCTGAAGTTATGTATTTCAAGATATTTATGTAAATCCAATGGCAATTAAAATTAGAAAGTGTACATTACCGCCCATATCTTTAGAAATGCTATGTTCTGGCCGTATAGATAGCCACCGTCCCATCGGTCCCTACCGTAGACGTCAATTAAAATGACATGGCAGTAACGGTACAGGCGTACCCGAGGAAGTAGGTCACCAGTTAGGATCGGAGGATTTTAAATTCTGTAATATTTATGCGCTGATTATCTGACAGCTTGAGGCATCCGACGAAATGAGATGCTTGTTATTCCGAACAGACCAAGCCGAAGCGGCGGAAAACGTTAAATATACAACTTTTGTAAAGAAATTGTGAGGAAACGTGCACAAATGTGTTGACATTAGTTTAGGTAGATTTCTCGAGGAATGACCACCGATTAGAATTCTATATGACAGAAAAGGGCAAGACACAATTTTTTGATCATGAAATATCTCTCAATAAGTAACCCCACGTTGACGAACATCAAATGCTCAAATCCGCTGACGCGGTAATAAAAATCGATAACAAAGTCCCATCTGGAAATCTGAAAGATTCTAGTTCAAATACACCATCATTTATATCTGCAAGCACGCGCCATTAGCGCAGTGCCCGCCAGGACTCTTGAATTATACATTCTGCACTTTCAATAGTGACACGATTTATTCTGCACTCTTCTCAGATGCTCTTGCTCTAAATACTTTCAGGAACGGATTTACATACATAATGTTATCCAAGAATTTGAGTATTGTGTGATGGAAATATGTGCCAAGCATCCTCTGTTTTGTGGCGACCTAAGCAGAAACTCACGTAGTGAGACGTTTAAGAATGGATTTTTTGAGATGATAATCAAGAGGTTTTAGAGAACTCGAGAGGTTATCAAATTTTGTGCAGTCCTCCAGAAATTATTTTTAATTCCCGATAGGAAGGATAACGAATAGGATGATAATGATAAACAATTGTGTTACGTGATGACCTAAGCAGAAATTCACGTAGGGGGGCGTTTAAGGATGCACAACGATTTTTTTGAGAAGATAATCAAGAGTTTCCAGAGAACTCGAGAGAATCAAATTTTGTGCTGTCCTCCAGAAATTCGTAGTAATTCACGATATGAAGGATGACGAATAGGATGATAATGAAAAACAAATGTGTTACTCATACGGTGACGTATGCAATCGACATTTAGCTAACCAAATTAAACGTAAAATTGAAAAAAAAAAAGTGTTCCGAGATCTGGGACGAATGACAGTTAATACTTAAAGCCTGGCGTGGGAAAAACGGAAACTCATAATCATACAATAAAACACAACTAGCAGGTACGTCGCCGTGATATACGCATTAAATAAAACCTACGCGAATAACACAACACCCATTATGTTATTATGGCTACTGTTGAAGATCTCACACTATTGAATGAACGAGTACCTAATAGCTTTCGCTTTTCAGGAGCCTGTCCACTTAGAGACCATCTTCACTGACAATATAACATTGCCTTTCCCCTGAGTGATGTAGAGCGTCCGTACTTTTTTTTTTAAATCTTATATAGGCTCGCGCTTGACTACTATCTCACCTGATAGTAAGCGATGATGTGGTCGACGGTGGAGCACGCTTGCCTAGAAGTAACCTATTCACTCTTGACTTAAAGACACCTAGATTGTAGCTATCGGGAAACACAGACTCCGGCAGGGAATTCCACTCCTTAGCTGTACGCATAATAAAAGTATTCTCAAAACGTTTAGTGCGTATGGGTGGGATGTCCACCATGTACCGATGACGCATCGCCGTACGTCTGGTAGTCCGATGATGGAACGGGCTGGGTGGAATTAAATCATGCAATTCCATCGCACACTCCCCGAAATGTAACCGATAAAAAACCGACAAGCTGGCAACTCGGCGACGATGTTCAATGCTCTGGAGCTTTGACTTAACCAGTGCCTCATCGCTGATGAGCCTTTTGGCCCGTACTTCATCTGGTTCGGTTAATACATCCACCAGCTTATACAAATCTAGTAAGTTCTAACTGCAATGATGTTGTAACTATCAATCAATCAACCTATCATATATTACGTCAAGCTGTCAACGGATTGCAATTAGGACGTCTACTATTATCTCGTTATACAACAAGACAACGAAGAACTACTGAGGAATTTTATTAAGTATGGCATCACATCATAAAAGATTTTACATCTATACTAATAATATTATAAAGAGGTAAAGTTTGCGAGTTTGTGACGTTGTAAGGGGTAATCTCTGGATCTACTGAACCGATTTTGAAAATTCTTTCACCAGTAGAAAGCTACATTATTCCTGAGTGTCATAGGCTATAATATATTTCCAAAACAATTTGAGATCCTTATGAAAATTGGAATAATATAACCCAAGGTAGCAAAATGTTGCCTATAAAATTCATTCTTCGGCGTGCGCTGAGAAAACTATATATGATAGATAAAAATTATTAGGTCGGTAGATAGGGTTGGGTAGGTAGGGTAGGCAGGGTAGGCAGAGTAGGCAGAGTAGGCAGAGTAGGCAGGGTAGGCAGGGCAGGCAAAGTAAGCAGGGTAGGCAGGGTTGGCAGGGTAGGCAGGTTACGTAGGGCATGGCAGTCAGGCAGCTAGTTTTATCTTAAAGATTCCCTGTGAATATTCAGATAAAGAATAATAAACATTTAATATGAAATAAAAATCAAAGGTGTTTTGCGTTAATATTTGGACAAGGTCAAATAGAACTCTCAATCTCATTTTAGTTGTTAACACGTCAATCATAAGAACATTTCAAAACGAAGTGTAATCCCCTTTGATTGTACTAGAAGAATTCTTTGTTTGATTCCCAGCAAACGCATCCATAATTAACTTTATTGAAATGTGCTCACATTTCCAGAAATTCTCCGACAAATTGACGGTTCTTAAAAATAAGCAGGAAGAAGCGCGAATGGAATTCAAAAGATAAACGGGCCTGAGATTTGCGTTAAATTTATACACAGCAAACGTTTGATACTCCAACTGTCCCAAATAATAATATATAAATACAAAGCGATAGAACTGGTCCCGTCGGTGTCGAAGCTATAAAATATAACATAGATTTTTCTAAAATTAGTGCATGACACGGAATCGATAAAGATCGGTCAGCTGGCGGTAATGCTAGCGCACCGCCGCCGGTCCACCGCCACACGGCCTGTTCATATAACGATCTGCTGACAGCTCATATCGTTTATTGTGTCAATAAGTACCACATACATACATGTCAACGCAAATTACATATACACGCAAAAACTTATCTCATAATCACAGATGATTTTTTTTAGAAGCTTGTAAAAATACCAAAATTTATAGACATAAGAAACTGGGTTTCCAAATTCAAAATTATTAATGGAACACGGTATAGATCAGCCTTTCCCAAAGTGGGCGATAACGCCCCCTTGTGGGCGCTGCAGGCCTAAAGGGGGGCGGTAAGAGACCCAGAAAAAAATGGGGGCGTTGTGTAGAAGCTTGGGGGTGATTTGTAATTTCATTTAGCTAGAAGGCCTCTTAGACACCGACTACATGAGCTCTAAACTACAACTTGTGAACATCAACTAATATTAGTTAAGAGATTGCTCAAACTCGGTTCGATATTTCTCTCCGCGTAGTTCATATATCTGTCCTGTTTTATTGAACATATAAAATAAAAATCATGTCAATCGGTCGCTCCGTTTCGAAATGAAAGTAGACACAAACAAACAAATAAAAAGGCAACAGACATACTTTCGCATTTTAATAGTTATTAGTACTCCTAGATAGGTAATTTTCGTAGATAGTAGACAGAGACTCTGTTTGAATACTATAAAGTTGAGTTTCAATAATCCTCATTGGCAGGTGTAGCCCGTTGTGTGTTACCTACTGCGCTCAGGTTTCAAATTAACTCTTACGAGTTATAGTAAAAGTCTCGTTTAGAATTAATGTTTAATCTCCGCTAATATAGCTCACAATAATTGATTAATTTAATTTGAAGATATAGTGGTTTTTAAGTAGGTGAAAAAATGGGGGCGCTAAAAATAATTTATTATCAAAGTGGGCACTAGACAAAATAAGTTTGGGAACCGCTGGTATAGGTTAATCTCTTCCACCGAAACTCTTGATATACTGAGATGAAATAGAACATGTGGGGATTAACTCGTACGTGGGGAGCGTACCACGACACCGCACGTCCGACCAAGGCAGCTTAGGGATCTAACCTGCCGTACTCCAATAACAACATCTGTCTACATACATCTTCTTCAAGAATAATACTCAATATTATAATTCAGAATTGATTTTCCGCTCAATATCATCATGATAATATAATTCTTCTGTACGTGTGTTTGTCATCTAACTCCTCCTAAATGGCTGCAACGTTTTGATGAAATTTTGTGTGTATATTTCAATGGGTGGATGGTTTGAAAACACAATTGGACCCGGTAGGTGGCGCTGCTGTCGGTATGTCACCAAATTTGATTTGCTGAACATTACATATTAAATCTAAGGCGGTTCGAAGTTCGCCGGGTCAGCTAGTAAAATATATAACAACGATTTATCAAATGACCCGAGTCCACACCATATCGGTACCTACATCAAACTTATTATTAGCTAGAAGAGTTAAGGTCACGGTCAAAATATATCCATCACATTGCCCAGAAATGTTTCTCTAAACTACAATCAAAATAACACTACGTAATTGCCCTAAAAACCGGCCAAGTGCGAGTCGGACTCGCGCACGAAGGGTTCCGTACTTGGTAAATTGCAGTTTACGTATTAAAAAAAACTTCTTACTAGATCTCGATCAAACCATTTTTTGGTGGAAGTATACATGGTAATGTACATCATATTTTTTTTTAGTTTTATCATTCTCTTATTTTAGAAGTGACAGAGAGGGGGGGGGGCACATATTTTACCACTTTGGAAGTGTCTCTCGCGCAAACTATTCAGTTTAGAAAAAAATGATATTAGAAACCTCAATATCATTTTTGAAGACCTATCAATTGATATCCCACATGTATGGTATTGGTGGAAAAACAATTGAGTTTCTGTTCTAAGTATGGGGAACACCCAAAATGTATTGTTTTTTTTTTTCTCTTTTTGTGTG
This sequence comes from Orthosia cruda, assembly GCA_964057195.1. NCBI lineage: Eukaryota > Metazoa > Arthropoda > Insecta > Lepidoptera > Noctuidae > Orthosia > Orthosia cruda. The sequence goes on from OZ059847.1 coordinate 9,553,710, forward strand.
AAAATCTTAATGCGGTTCACAGAATACATCTACTTACCAAGTTTCAACAGTATAGTTCTTAGTTTCGGAAAAAAGTGGCTGTGACATACGGACGGACAGACAGACATGACCAATCCATAAGGGTTCCGTGTTTTGCCATTTGGCTACGGAACCCTAAAAAGTAAATTATTTATTACTTAGACACCTTGAATTCGTCCTTTGCCTTCTGAAGATGGCAGGGCGGACATCAATTCAGATCTTTTGCACATCTACATATGAGTATTCATCACAAACCAATAAAAAAAACAGATAAAAATCTAAGCTATGTTACGATATGAATGAATCACATCGTTCCATACACACAGTTTGCATCTGCTTAGGAGCGGAATACAAACCATACGAAAGATTCCTGACAAAAAAAACTTTAAAACTGACGACATAAAATATTTCCACCGCATAATACGGTATGCGTAATGTGCTATGCATGTGACCTCGGGATAAAAATGGGTCATCCCACTTCAATCTGTGAATGTCAATGACGAGTTAGGAATTCAAACATGCTAATTTTCTAATGTCTTGAATAAAAATTACGAGTTCACAGCATCTTGGTGTGATAAGAGTATGTATTGAGGAACAGAATTACAATAGTTCTTGATCAAGTCTCCGACTGGGAAAGACAGAAAAACGGCCGGATCACACGCGGAGCGAGAAATCGAGATTTTGTTTTAGACGTACGAAATGAAAATTTAACACTGTGACTACCGCCACCCCACCAAAGGCATGGTATATCTCGTAAACTACTGGAGTACTAGTTGTGAACTTTGAGTACTTATTTTATCTTGCAGGGTAGTAATTTACTATCTAGATTTGAGGAAAGCGACAGGCTCCTCAAACTTGGAATCAACATTCAGAGTCGTGGTCCTGTCGTTGATTTCTCGGTAAATAAAAATGATTCAGTTCTGTTTTTTTTACGAATTAGAGCACATTTATGGGTATTAATTATTTCTATACTTAAAATAGCTGTAGCATGCCCCTTTTTTCGGCGCTCATGGTGGTCCTGCTGAATGGAGCATGACTACAGCAGGATCACCTTCAAAGTAGATTTTCTCGAAAACTACTAAGGTACCAATTTTGTTGTTCGCGTACTAATTGGTACCAATTGAGTAGTAATTTTTTACCAAATATGGAAGCGATTGGCGTCGGGGTCCGTCCGGAGGTAGTCACGAACATATTTTTTTAGGCTTTTGTGAAGTCTTGTACTTTTCAACGTTCCTCTTCACGGCCCTTAATAACGCTTCCTACACCACCCGAAGATGCTATGGAGATATAGAATTGTATATATTTATAATAATAAAACTATAAATTGTGCATTGTTTTTTAATTACACTTGTGTGTCATCACCTGATCCTATACTTTGAAAATGAGTGAGTCTTTGGTAGGACCTTCATCGCCATCATGAGAATAATGATGAGTGTCTACGCCGGAACGCAGCTCTTTCACTTAATTCATGAACGCATCCTACGTTGGCAAGGCTCGCTGCAACTTCACGGCGGACTTTACTTTGGTTTTTTGTAATAAGAATAAACCCTTGGCCCTTCAGAAGCTGTTTGATTCCGTTATCACATCACATCATCAGCCTATTAATGTTCCCACTGCTGGGACACAGGCCTCCTCTCTGTGAGAGGGAATGGGCTGTAATCCACCACGCGGGCCCAGTGCGGGTTGGTGGATGTCACATGTCTTCGAATTTTTGGTTCTAGGACATGCCGGTTTCCTCACGATGTTTTCCTTCACCGTTTTGAGAGCAGTGGTGAAGAAATAACTTACACAAAGTAAAGCGCCTGCCTGGGCTCGAACCCACGACCTACAACTTGTAAGTCGCGGCCGATACCACTGGGCCACCGCTGCTCTCCGTCTGATTCCGTTATACTCGAGGGCAAAACGCCACAGGCATGGTGCAGGGGTATGGTGGTACTCTTCTTCAAGAAGGGCGACAATGCCCGGCTGAAGAACTATAGGCCCATCTCAGCAAAGGCTTTAGCACCGTAGACCACATACATACGCTGCGGCAGGTTATACAGAAGACCGAAGAGTATAACCTGCCTCTCTGTTAAGCGTTTGTGGACTACGAGAAAGCCTTCGTTTCGATCGAGACTTGGGCTGTACTGCAGACTCTCCAACGGTGCCAGAACGACTACCGGTACATTGAGGTGTTGAAGTGTTTGTACAAAAACCGCCACCATGTCAGTCAGTCTTCAGGATCAGACCTCGAAACCAATCCTTCTCCAGCGCGGCATGAGACAAGGAGACGTCATTTCTCCGAAACTGTTCGCTGCTGCGCTGGAGAATGTCTTCAAGGTTCTGGACTGGAGGGGGCTTGGCATCAACGTTAATGGCGATTACATCTCTGATCACCTTCGGTTTTCCGACGCATACAGGTTTGCATAGAGGTCATGGCTGAGACCATCGAGAGGCTCAGTAAAATGCTCGATGACCTCAGTAGAGCTTCCGAAAGAGTGGGTCTTAAAATGAACATGGACAAAACCAAAGTCATGGTGAATGCCTTTGTAAAACCCACTCCTATCAAGATCGGAGACTCTACACTCGAAGTTGTAGACGATTATGTCTACCTGGGACAAACGGTCCAGTTGGATAGGTCCAACGTCGAGAAAGAGGTCAACCGTCGAATCCGGCTCGGCTGGGCGGCGTTCGGCAAGTTTCGCGGTATCTTCTCGTCCAATTTACCGCAGTGTCTCAAGACATAAGTCTATGAACAGTGTGTGTTGCCAGTGATCACCTATGGAACCGAGACGTGGTCGCTCACAATGGGCCTTATCAGAGAGTTTAAGGTCACCCAAAGGGCAGTGGAGAGGGCTATGCTCGGAATTTCCTTGCGTGATCACGTCAGAATTGATAATATCCGCAGGAGAACCAAAGTTACAGATATAGCCCGAAGAATTGTCAAACTTAAGTGGCAGTGGGCAGGGCACATTGCTTACAGAACGGATGGCCAAAAAATTCTGAAATGGCGACCGCGAACCGGAAGACGATACGTTGGAAGGCCTACCACTAGGCGGACCGATGACCTGGTTAAGGTTGCGGGAAGGCGCTCGATGCGAGACGCACGGGATCGGTCAATGTGGCGACGCCTGCGGGAGGCCTGTGTCCAGCAGTGGACGTCGTTCGGCTGAAATGATGATGATGATGAAGAATAAACCATTACATTCATCGAAGTTGTTCTTTCATTGTTTCGCGCACAATAAGTGAGTTAACCAATTTCTCAATAAGTATACAGGGTTCGAATATAACCTGACCTTTTATTGTTATAAAAGGTCAGGTTATATTCCACCAGATGTCCACCAGAAAGAAAAACAAACAACAAAATCGTAACGGTCTGTGTTGCTAGGATGTAGTGGCACTTTATTTGTCATTTATATCATACCAATGATATTCTAGTAAACAGATACGTTATAGGCACAAAACAAGGGAAAAAAGTGTGCCGCGCCGCGTTTTCATTCATCTGACATTTCACTACAAGTCTAAATGGATGGCTTGATAAAACCAACAAGAAAAAAAGAGACAGCTAGTGTTTCTCACTTGCGTGTGAATGTAAACAAACATTACTCTGGCCAAAAATGTATTTAGCATCTCTTTCTAACCTCCAAATATCAGAATATTAGGAAAAAAAAAAACTAAATTAGTAAATTGAGGTGTTTTGCCTAGGTTTGAGAGCCCTTCTGTTTTATGTAATTTGGTATAATAATTGGTACACTTTCTAAATACACACGATGTTGTTTTTGTTTCAACAAAGGTTCTTGTTCTCCCATACGCACAAAGCGTTTTGCTAATACTTTCATTGTGCGCACAGCTAAGGAGTGGAATTCCCTTCCGGAGTCTTTGTTCCCTGACAACTACAACCTAGGGGTCTTTAAGTCAAGAGTGAATTGGTTTCTTCTAGGCAAGCGTGCTTCACCGTAGACCACATCATCGCTTAACATCAGGCGAGATGGTGGTCAAACGCTAGCCTATAGTTTATAAAAAAAAAAGAAAAAAAAAAAAAAGGGTATCGCTCTTCGCCATGCGTGACATAGACTAAAGACTATACGTCCCAATTAGGACGTATTCGAGTCTCCACAATGCGCGCGCTCATGACATATCTGTTTACTAGAATATCATTGTATCATACATATTAATTTACATTTTCGAGCCCATCACCGTAATACCAACACATACCGTTTTGGCGAACTCTGGGGCAAGACACGTTACTTTTTTCCTCTTTATAATTTGGAGCGAGTATTGCTGCAAAAGAAATCATCATTTTACTATGAAAGGTAGGGTTTTTAAAATAAAACAAATAGGCTTTTCGGGGAGAGTGTGATATGTAATGCATGTGTGGCTATTTTCTAGCGACCTATAGTTTTATTCATTTCTGTTAAGGCGCTACCCCGAGCAAAACGGCGCGCTAGCCGTTTTTCGTGCAGTTTTTAGGAGCTATCTACTCGTTATTTAAAATGAAATATCAACTAATAAAAATACATTAAATTTCTAAATATTATTGATACCAAAATTGTAGAATTCTTTTTTTTTTAAATGTAGTATATGTTTCACTAATCTCCTTACAACAAAACCATAAAAATGAGAAATAATGATTGATAGCATGCATCTCCTCGTAAAGTGTTCATTAATATTTTTTTGTACTAACACTAATGGATAGACAATTTGATAACGAACATTTTGGTAGATTTATTTATTTCAAAAGACCAATATTCGATTTTATAAAGAAGTTATTCTAAAATCTGGGAGTATTCACTACTGTAATTCATGCGTCACCAGTGCCGCTAGGCCAATAGGAATGCTCAAATCTCATGCTGATTTTTTGGTCAGGGTACGGCCTTAACCTGTGAACAGTGCTGTGGGCTACATTATTAAGGTTCAACTAGTCGACGGCACGAACTACTTTGTGCGCGAGGGGTAAAATGCATGCCAACTCATCCGACAACACGTGCGAATGAGATAGATGCTGTGATGAGCAGTAAGAAGCTAGTTCGCGTACGAATTAACACTTTTGCAAATTTGTATCGAAATGGATGATGATTTAGGACGAAAACGAGTGCGTGAAATTTTATAAACAGACCTTTGGGAGTCTAGATATCATGAAAAAACTACTAAATGTATATTTTCAAAATAAAATTATTTGCATTGTTGAATTACTAATCTATCCCTGTATGGAGGCCGTTTTGCAATTTTCTTCTTATGGTATTTATGATGTGTTAAAATTAGTGTTGAAATATGGAACTTTCGACGCTCATAACTTTCAAACATTTTATTTTTTTACTTTTTTGTTTCCATACAGGGCTAGATAATGATGAGACAAATTGTTATAATTTTTATTTTTGAACGTACATCGTGAAACAGTGGAGTAATCGCTAGACTACGTTTGTATGGAAGAATGATCGACTAGTGCAACCTTAAGTATACAAAACTGTTTTATATTTCGAATGTTTTATCCTATAATGTAGTTGTTTACTGTTCCTTATTTTAATAAAATAAAACATTTTTTTATAAAAATTTAGATTATGTTTTAGCAACATATCTTAGAATAATCTATACTAATATTATAAAGCTGAAGAGTTTGTTTGTTTGATCGCGCTAATCTCAGGAATTGAAAAAATATGTTTGTGTTGCCTAGTTAATTTATAGGCTATATATATAAGAGCCAGAAAGACATACATAGACCTTATAGGTGATGTTCTTCAAAAAGGCCAGGAGCGCAGTACTCATAACCGGCGTGTGTGTATGACTAGATGCATGAATGTGAGTGAAGCAAAAGAAGTATTTGTGTATAGAATATTTAAGTGAATATATTGAATTCATATATTGTATTTTTGAAATCACCTCTTAAAACCCTTTAATTTGATACCCCAAACGATAGGTTCAGATGAAAAAAAATATGGCGGATTTTGTAATTTTAATGTTGCCAGTGACATTCGCGAGATTGACGTACGAATCATCAAAATCGGCCAACGCGTTTGGTCTCTGGAACGCCACATAGGAACAAACATACATAAATACATACATGGACTAATAAACATATTACCCTCCTTCGGCAGTCGGGTAATAAGCTGTTAGCGACCCAAACTTGGCCATATAATTTGAACACGATTTGAACATTTAGCATGTGCATGTTAAAGTTTTTTTAATTTTATCAAAATTGTTGTACCTATATGTGTCGATTCTATTAAAATATTTAAGCAGACTAAAATCGATGGCACCAAAAACATTCAGAATAAATGGAAAACACCGCGAATAATTTTCCTGAAAACGTTAGTATATAACGACAAACTTACGTAGTCGTAAAGCTGTTTCTCATCACAACATTACGAACTTGCCCATTAAAATGTCAACGTCAACCTGGAACGAAAGCTTACAGCACTGAAATGCTTTCCAGATATCTAAGAGTTACGAGTTACCAAGTAAAGACTGACTGATATATATGGGCGGACCACAGAGCACGGAGAAGCCTCGGCGGCCACTGCTTGAGCCGGCATTGTAAAACTCTCCATACAAATCAAATAAAAATTTCAAATAAACCTAAAATGTACTTTTGAATCTGCAAACAAAAAAACCGGCCATGTGCGAGCCGGACTCGCGCACGAAGGGTTCCGTACCATTATCGCAAAAAAATGTTAATTAAAAAATCAAAGAACCCGACTGCTTAAAAAGCGAAATGAAAAGACGAAAACAAGAAGAAAATCATGCTGTGCAGTCGGAGGATACATAATCGCGAGCTGGCTGACCAAAACCAGATGTATCCTCCGACTGCACAGCATGATTTTCTTCTTTTTATTTCGCTTTTTAAGCCAGTCGGGTTCTTTGATTTTTTAATTAACTTTTTTAATTATAACTTTTTTGTTATTTTTTTAATTAGGTACATTTAAACATATAAGTGTTATATATGTCGGAAGGGAGGACTCTTCTCACTAAATTCGAGTTCATGATCCATGTCTCTCTTGGATCTCGTGGACGTCATGCTGGGTTTAATGCTGGCACAAAGCAAGTAGCAGGTAACTAATGCCATTGAGATAGTCCTTGGTCTAATTTTAACAAAGCAGCGGATTCGGTCACCAAGCATTTCGCTTTCTCTCAACCAAAAACACACTTTTTCAAGTTTACACACGCCACTTTTCTGGCTACTTCACTTCTCAAGTCTTTTCCTCACATCACAACTCTTTTAACTCCGAGGCGCGCTTCTTTTCTCTAACTCCACGAAAAAACCTGGCCAGAGACTCCACTCGAGAGAGCCAGCATAGCATAGACTCTCCTCGCTTTTTCATTGGCCAAAGAACTAATCTGGCAAGTTACCGCTTTTAAAACATCTAATCAGAATCGAGTATTTTGACATAAGAAGAATAAAGTGTTGTCAATCGAATAAAATCGAACTGAGCTTTGAACCAGAAGCTAAATGTTGCCAATTAAACAAAACTGAATTAATAAGTTTACAAGCAATATTTCTTTGTTCCTAATTATTAATCGTATACCTTCCTCCGACATATATTTTTGAAAACACCTCTTAAAACCCTTTATTTCGATACCCCACACGATGGATATGGAAAAAAAAATCTCCCAAAATGGCGCCCAAAATCCGCCATTTTTTTCTTTTCTATTTTTTATGTAGCCAGTGACACTCGCAGGGTTAAGATAAATCGATTGACGTAAGAATCATCAAAATCGGCCAACGCGTTTGGTCTGTAGAACGTCACATAGGAACAAACATACATACATACATAGACTGATAAACACATTACCCTCCTTCGGCAGTCGGGTAAAAAACGGCACAAAAAATTTGTTGTATGGGAGGCCCTACTTAGAGATTTATTTTATTCTGTTTTAAGTATTTGTTGTTATAGCGGCAACAGAAATAAATCATCTGTGAAAATTTCAAGTGTCTAGCAATCACGGTTCATGAGATACAGCCTGGTGACGGACAGACAGACAGACGCACCGCCGAGTCTTAGTAATAGGGTCGTGTTTTTACCCTTTAGGTACGGAACCCTAAAAATGATGACGATACAGTGCATTAAAATATCGAATGTATATTATTATGCTTAGTATATTATCTCTTTATAATATTGGTATAGACAATGCCATCTAAAGTTAATAATTAAAATTTAAAAAAAAAACGGTTGCACGGAGCCCCATACTATTTACGGCCCTGGGTAGTTTGGCTGCTACGTTTTGGCTGCCAGTTTCAGCTTCATAAATCTGAGTGAAGATCTGTTCCATTCTTTAGTAATGGCGTCTCTAGTCGGTGCGATTCCATGCTCTGTGGCGGCAACCGTATAGGTAAAATTTCCGTCTACGCCTCTTCAGCAGTGTTTGCTCTGGGCCACCTTACGTAATGTTGATATGGGCAAAGTCTACAGCACACCCCCAGTGCGGTACCTGTAATGTGGTTAACGTGAGGGTGCGACACGTTTGTTTCCAATAAAACACTGCCTATACTTCTTTGAAGGTTTCTTGGGTCATTCAAGAGTTTTAGAAAGTAACCCTTTGCTTCCAAACTTTTCAGTCTTGATAGGATAAGATTCTTACTGGGTTGTTTTAAATGCAATTTAAGGTTGCCGTGAATAAAGCTGAATGCCAAGGCCTTGTACTAATTACCTTGTATAGTTCTCGCCAAACTTCTTGGCTGCCCTGAAGTTGGCTACAATGGCTGCGCAGTAGTAAATCTCATACAAAAAAAAGTTAATAAAAATAATAAAAAACCCGACTGCTTAAAAAGCAAACTAAAAAGACGTAAACAAGAAGAAAATCATGCTTTGCAATCGGAGTATACATGTTCGCGAGCTGGCTGAACAAAACCAGATGTATCCTCCGACTGCACAGCATGATTTTCTTCTGGTTTACGTCTTTTTAGTTCGCTTTTTAAGCAGTCGGTTTTTTTATTTTTTTATTAACTTTTTTTATTTAAACTTTTTAGATATTTTTTTTAATTAGGAACATTAAAACATTTAAGTGTTACCTTTTTTGAAATCACCTCTTAAAACCCTTTATTTTGATACCCCACACGATGGGTTTGGAAGTAAAACAACAAACTTTTTCCCCCACAAAATGGCGCCCTAAATCCGCAATTTTTCTTTTCCAATTTTTATGTACTATGGGCCAAAGCTACATCTGATCACTTTGAAAACAAAATCCCGTGCACAAGGTGACCACAGCTGCGTCCGCCCTTTTTGCGTCGACCATAGCCAAATGACTTGTTTGATATTTTTACCGCCTTTTTTTAATTACAAAAACAAGGGGCTGACAGGTACTAGAGAAACAGTCACCCGATGCTGCGATGCTATTGGTTGATGAGTATGTCGGCGTTAATTTAGCAGGCGAGCCCTGCAAGCTAAAATAGTCCTTACGGTGATCAGATATAGCTTTGGCCGATTGTACCCAGTGACACTCGCAGGATTAAGACGAATCGATTGACGTGACGTAAGAATCATCAAAATCGGCCAACGCATTTGGTCTCTAAAACGCCACATAGGAACAAACATACTTACATACATAGACTGATAAACACATTACCCTCCTTCGACAGTCGGGTAAAAACAGCACCGTCTCGTGCCTTACGCATCGGAAAGCCAACTTCAGGGCGGCCCAGAAGTTTGGCGAGAACTATAATAGATTACGACATAACATAGGTATTATTTCGATCCTGATTCACTCTCTCACAAGCGTCATAGTGGTAGAAACCATGTGGTAGACAATGTTTCGGTCATCTATCCTTAAGGGCGGGCCTACATACCCTTTAGTGCCGTAAAATGGTAACTTTCTAAAGCATACATACTTCTTAGTAACGGCTAGGTTAAAAGGTTTGAAAAAAGAATATATTTATTATTGATTCATGTACATAATTTTGAACACAAGGTTTTTTCGTGTAACTAATAGTGCTTTAAAAAAATAATTAACACGATATTTTTTCGCAACTTTGGAAACTCTCTTGTTAATATTTCTACACAGTAAAATTGATGGCTGGAATTTCTTCATAACTAACGTAGCATATGTAAATCAAATAATATTTTGCAAACAAAACTGTTCAAAAGGAGGTTCAGTATTGATATTTTGGCATCGAGCGGGCGCACGGCCAGTACTGCGTTAAGGGCCTACATACGCTTTAGTGCCGTAAAACGGTAACTTTCTAAAGCATACTCCTCAGTAACAGCTAGGTTAAAAGGTTTGAAAAAATATATATATTTATTATTGATTCATGTTTGAACACAAGGTTTTTTCGTGTAACTAATAGTTTTGTTTTAAAAAAAAAAATTAACAACACGATATTTTTCCGCAACTTTGGAAACTCCTCCAAAACGACTTGGATGTTTAAAAATATTTCTACACAGAAAAATTGATGGCCGGAATTTCTTCATAACTAACATAGCATATGTAAATCAAAAAATATTTAGCAAACAAAACTGTTCAAAAGGAGGTTCAATATTGATATTTTGGCATCGAGCGGGCGCACGGCCAGTACTGCGTTAACATTGGGACGTATATAGCACCTTAACTTTGCTTTTAACCACGGCTTACAAGTTCATCTTCTCGAAATAGAGGGATAAAAAGGAATAATCAGATATTGCATTAATAACCTCTATCTCTATAAACCGAACACCAATTTATAATGACAGAATTCAGTAACAAAGATAACTTTCCCGCACATAATAATGTGGACTTACTCAATAAACAAGCTAACAATATACTCCTGATTCCGTACATGTTAATAACCATTAATTAAATTTGAAAAATGGCTTATAAACCACATAAGCTATTACACATAATGTGATAGGGCGCACAACGCCAGCTCTACTTGTAATTAATTACTAAAGATAAGCGAACGATATGAATGCTTTAATTTTGTCAGTTTTTTTTGTAAATACTGCTGAAATGCCCGTTTAAATATAACTAATAATGCTAGCTGAATCATTGGGGCGTTTGAGCACTTAGACCGTTTTTGCACCTACTCGATATTTTTTACGATTTTTGTAAAAACGGATTCGAAACTATCCAAACACTAGCCGACGCCCGTTCCCGTGGGAATACAGGGATAAAAAGTAGCCTATGTCACCCGGGGATAGTATAGGTTCCCAACGGTGAAAGAATTTAATTAAAAATCGGTCCAGTAGTTTTTATGTTTATTCGTTAAATACAATCAATCTGCCTAGCCTTTTCCCAACTATATTGGGGTCGGCTTCCAGTCTAACCGGATTCAGCTGAGTACCAGTGTTTTACATGGAGCGACTGCCTATCTGACCTCCACAACCCAGTAACTGGGTAACACGGTACCCCTTGGCTAGACTGGTGTCAGATCTCAAGCTTCTGACTACTCGTAACGACTGTCAAAGATCTTGAAACGACTGCCGGGACCAACGGCTTAACGTGCTTTCCGAGGCACGGAGGAAACTCGATATTTTGAAATGGTCACCCAGCTGTTATTATTTAGCCACGAGCTCCTCATATAAAAATACAAATCTTTCCTCTTTACAATATTAGTATAGATAAGTATATAGTATAGAAATAATCACGTACACGAATCGAATAAGAGAGAATGAATAAACGTTCTAAAACTTGCAAGTTTGTCATCAAAATAGGGAAACAATGTAAGTGAAATGGTTGCTACTACGAGTATTACTAGTAGGTAAGCCTGTCTTAGTCACTACATTTGGCAAGCAGATCGGTGACCAACTGACCACAGTGCCAATATTCTTCTCGGGCAGTTTAACGCTGCCCGCAACAAATTAGGAGTTACATCTGGCAACTTAGGTGATTCGTCTGCAGCAGCCGTGGTGTCTGCCGCTCATTCAAGGATTCATTAGTCAGGGGCCATACCTCGTGCAGTTAACTTGACATTTAAACAAGCTGAATATTTCATACTTCCGCCGTAAACTAAAGGTGATAACGGACATAGAATTGGTATATGTCAGCGTTCTTTGGGAAAGGTCAGGTAGTCACCGAAACAAAGTTCACTCCGAGACTTCTGCCAGTTTTTACCCGACCGCGCGACGCAAAGGAGGGTAATGTATTTAGTAGTCTATGTATATATGTATGTTTGTGCCTATATGGCGTTCTAGAGACCAAAACTGTGGGCTGAATTTGATGATTCGTACGTCAATCGATTAGTCTTAACCTTGCGTGTGTCACAGGCTACATTAAAATTGGCGGATTTTGGACGCCATATTGTGGGTCAAAATGAAGAGGTTTTAAGGTGTTTATAAAAATATATACCACCTATAATATGTTTAAATGCTGCATGCTGTGTCTTTCGCATCATATTGTACACTTAGTTTATTTTATTGCTTGTATTATAAGTTTATTATTCGTGTAACAATTGTAGATAGGCCAATAAATAAATAAAATGTAATTTAAAAAAATGATACTTGAATAAAAGTTGCAAAAAAAATGTTAACCTAAAAAATCCTACTAAAATGAAATAAAACAAGAAGCAAATCATGATGTGCAGTCGGAGGATACATATGGTTTTGTTAGCTTGCGATAATCGGTATCCACCGACTGCATAACATGATTTTCTCATTGTTTACGTCATTTTGGTTCACTTATTATTACTTAAGGTTCAACTAGTCGACGGCACGAACTATTTTGTGCGCGAGGTTAAAATGCATGCCATCTCATCCGACAACACGTGCGAATGAGATAGATGATTACGGTACCAAGCCTTTACATATTACCCCCCAGTCTTGACCAGCCTGGCAAAGCACATAAGTGAATATGAAACGAAGGAAGAAAGACACCATAGGGAAACCACACGGAACCAATACTTGAAGCTCGGAATTAGCTCCAAACTGAATATTGTGAGACATTGTGCGGTGAAACCATTTAACTGCTTGCCAAAGGATCTAAGATGTATTTATATAGAACAACCTTGTTTAAAAAGAGGCTTAGGGAATTTCTATTGGAAAAATGTTTTTATTCCGTTAATGAACTTATGATAAATTATTAATATGACTTAGTAGTACCGAGTAGATTACGTGAATTTTCTAAGGACATGTCTAGACTATTTGAATTATTTTGGTTAGGACATTTTTAGATTATTTATTGGCATTGTATTTTGTTAAGTATTACATTATTAAATTTATTTGTTTGACATTATTAGATTCTCTATTGATTTTTTTATATATTTTTTTTATGACATGTAGATTATTTAAATGATTTTGGCTATGACATTTTTAGATTATTTATTGACATTTTATTAGATTATTTGATTATTTTGTTTGACATTTTTACATTATTTATTTGAATGGTTGTGACATGTATTAGATTATTTTAATTAATTTTGGTAGTGACATTTTTGGACTATTTATTGAAGCTATGTGCAAGTATCGGATGAGTTTTAATATCTGTGGTTTTGGTTTTGAGTTTACATTATATAATAAGTGGCGTTTTTACGACATGTATTAGATTGAAATAAATTTTGTGATGACATTTTAAGATTGTTATTGTTCTATTTTTATGATTTTTGCTTTTATTGAATTCATTTGTTTGGCATTTGTAGAGTGTTTAATGAAATGGTTTAGATTATCATTAGGTATATTGGATGTGTGTTTGTTTTTGATGTATCGGATTAGGTTGATTTGTTGTGGTTTTGACATATTTAGATTATTATATAAAATTTGCTATGACATTTTTAGAGTATTTATTGAATTTTATTGACATGTATTAGATTTTATTATATTAAATTAAGTAATAATTTTTTGTAAATGACATGTCTAGACTATTATTATTGTTGTTCTAAATTATTATTATTTTAATGCATTTTATGCAAATGTTTTAATTGTGACAATGGATATAATTGAAATTGATTAATATTATAAGTGTAATGGTGATATTGTGTTGGTCCGCAGTTAATAATTTATTTTAGCTTGTTTTTTAATTATTTTTTGTAAACATTCAGACACAGTGTAAAATTGTTAATGAATAAATGAAATGAAATGATGTTGTGACGAGCAGTAAGAATTTATTTCGCGTACGAATTAGCACTTTTGCAAACGAAAACGAGCGCGTGAAATTTTATAAACAGACCTTTGGGAGTCTAGATATCATGGAAAAACAACCAAATGTATATTTTCAAAATAAAATTATTTGCATTGTTGAATTACTAATCTATCCCTGTATGGAGGACGTTTTGGAATTTTCCTTCTTCTTATGGTATTTATTTCCGCCCAAAGATGCGTTAAAATTAGTGTTGAAATATGTAACTTCCGACGCTCATAACTTTCAAATATTTTATTTTTTAACTTTTTTGTTTCCATACAGGGCTAGATAATGAGGAGACAAATTGATATATTTTTTTTTATATTTTGAACGTAAATCGTGAAACAGATGAGTAATCGCTAGACTACGTTTGTATGGAAGAATTTTCGACTAGTGTAACCTTAAACCAAATAATCAGTTAATGTCTAGACTATTATTATTGTTGTTCTAAATTATTATTATTTTTAATGCATTTTATGCAAATGTTTTAATTGTGACAATGGATATAATTGAAATTGATTAATATTATAAATGTAATGGTGATATTGTGTTGGTCCGCAGTTAATAATTTATTTTAGCTTGTTTTTTAATTATTTTTTGTAAACATTCAGACACAGTGTAAAATTGTTAATGAATAAATGAAATGAAATGATGCTGTGACGAGCAGTAAGAATTTATTTCGCGTACGAATTAGCACTTTTGCAAACGAAAACGAGCGCGTGAAATTTTATAAACAGACCTTTGGGAGTCTAGATATCATGGAAAAACAACCAAATGTATATTTTCAAAATAAAATTATTTGCATTGTTGAATTACTAATCTATCCCTGTATGGAGGACGTTTTGGAATTTTCCTTCTTCTTATGGTATTTATTTCCGCCCAAAGATGCGTTAAAATTAGTGTTGAAATATGTAACTTCCGACGCTCATAACTTTCAAATATTTTATTTTTTAACTTTTTTGTTTCCATACAGGGCTAGATAATGAGGAGACAAATTGATATATTTTTTTTTATATTTTGAACGTAAATCGTGAAACAGATGAGTAATCGCTAGACTACGCTTGTATCCATACAAGCGTAGTCTAGTGATTACTCATCTGTGTCTTGCAGAATGTTTGACTAGTGTAACCTTAAACCAAATAATCAGTTAATGTCATTCATTAGTCAACTGCCACTTGCACAGGAGGGTAGTAATTTGGTGTAGGAAGCGTCGGCGGGCAGCATTAGTGTTAGTTAAATTACAAGTTACCGCGCCCTATAATTTTATGTCCCGTCACGGCACCACATCACGGACCACGCCATGTACACCATATTGATACTTTATGGTTTCATAACATGAAACGTCTTAATGAATAGACTGGCTGACAATATTTATGTCAACAGCTTAGTGGATGACCACTTTATTAATTAATTAACTAATGTATTATATACAACGTGTGCAAATAGTTTGATTGAACAAGCATATTATTTGAAATCTAAATTTTGATGGCACCATTTTATTGATCAACTAGCTGATCCCCGCGGCTTCGCTCCCGTCATCTGGCTACCCTACCCTACCTACCTACCTAATAATTTTTATCTATCATCAATAGTTTTCTCAGCGCACGCCAAAGTATGAATTTTATAGGCAACATTTTGCTACCTTGGGTTACATTATTGCAATTTTCATAAGGATCTCAATTTTTTTTTAAATATTTTATAGCCTATGACACTCATGAATAATGTAGCTTTCTACTGGTAAAAGAATTTTCAAAATCGGTTCAGTAGATCTAGAGATTACCCCTTACAACGTTACAAACTCACAAACTTTACCTCTTTATAATATTAGTATAGAAGTATAGATAATGTCGGCATTCCAAGTTTAGTTTTAGTTTCTCTAACTAGAGGTCTGTAATGTTCTGATCACAAGAATTGCCTAAAATACAAACAAGATAAAGAACAATACATGACTGTGTCTTTCTATTTAGGAGTATCATCGGAACTGGAGAATCCCAAGTCCCGAGACAGGTGAATACGGCTGACACTGATAGCCCTAATTATTACCTACGTCAAAGTTGACACTGCCCGGACGAGGTGATACTAAAAAGAGATTACTTTGCGGACTGGCGGTATAAAATGGTCGTTGATGACGACGTTAAAACTCTATCAGCGATACTGTTACAGCTACGTCAAGCTTCGGAACTTTTAAACATCTATCTTTCAGAAAGTTTAGCAAATTATATCGGCAAATATGTGAAGCAGTTAGCCATTTGACCAAATTGAGAGTAGCTGGTCGGTTGAATACTTATTTTTAGCGCTGATCAATACCGGAATTATTTTAAAATTCATTAGGGTCTACCTTTTGCAACGTTTGGGCGCTCTTGGCAGAAAAAACGCCGCAGAAAGTTCAGTGTTATTTTTTAATTTGAATGAAATACGCATAACTTAACGTGAATATAATTACGACACTTGACAAAGTTTCAAGTCTGCAATTATTTTTGTTAATTGCTAGACGGCCGCGGGCCGGTCTCATTTTATCGTATTTAAATCGGACAGAAGTAGAACTCGAAATCCGAGTACTGGTGAGCATTGCCAAGTTTGTGGACCACTGCAAACGACGCAAGATATCGATACTATTCGAACCCCGTCCAAAATATAAATAAGGTATTTCGTATTGCAATATATTGAGTCACAATATCAGTAGCCAACTAAAGCTTCGGTCATAAATATTGCTTAGTATGTGAATCGATTCTCAGAAGCGCATATCTCAAGAATCTGCATCATACTGTAATAGTCTTTATTAGGAATTGCCACATGGAAGCAGCTAAAAACACCTAAACGTGCAAAACTTCTACTAAATTGGAAGTTCAAAAGAGGACTCTCCTGGCATACGTCCAGCACTCTGATCCAGGTTAACAAGAAAAATTTAATTCTGCTCAGCCTTCTTCATCTTCTTTGTCCTGAGCTTATCCGGCACTGTGCCAGGATCTGATTTGCTTGATAGAACTGAGCAAAGAGCACGTCACGAAAAATACACGATGTAATTTAATTCCACGTTCCGAGAGCCAAGACTTCTGTTTGCAGAAGCTGTTCAGCAGTGTATCATTTGACCTACCAACGAAAACTAACGCTTGTTTTGAACTTTTGAACACCGGAAAATGGAATGGCAAGAGTTGGCGTGCACGTGCTATCCTAATTTTATCTTCAATCAGACTTTTAGAACGCGAAAATGTTGGCTAATATTTTCCTCAACTGATTGAATGATATTTTAGGGGACACGTGCTGTGATGCGTCCAAGGCCGACCTTTAAAATTAAAACATTGGAGATATTTTCGTTGAATTTATGGCAATACATGGTTATTCTCATTTTTTTCTAGGGAGCCCCTTGTTGGACGCTTCCTGATGAAGCAAGCTGAGGTAAAACACGTTTCGGCGACAATAGAAGAACGTCTAAACGAAGGCCTTTCAAACTATTCAAGATCTTTAGTGAATGAAAACTTCCATGAGAAAGAATTAGCACTGCCATCGCGCGTCCACGGCTTGGCGATCTTCGTGTATGCCTTGCGACAAATTT
Organism: Orthosia cruda; assembly: GCA_964057195.1. Taxonomy (NCBI): domain Eukaryota; kingdom Metazoa; phylum Arthropoda; class Insecta; order Lepidoptera; family Noctuidae; genus Orthosia; species Orthosia cruda. The sequence goes on from OZ059847.1 coordinate 9,571,276, forward strand.
GTCGTCAACATGACCACATATTTAGCGATGAAGAAGTCAGACATTGTGTCCTCTAAGAATAAGCTTTCCACTATTGCCTTAAAGATAACATTAAGGCTATTGGTAATTTGGGGGAAAGTCCTGTAATAGGGTACAGAGCTTTCTTACTTGTACAAAAGAGGGGTTCTGCTACCATGGGTGGACATCGCCGAAAAAAACGTCATCATCATTAGTCTTATAATGTTCCCACTTCTGGGACACAGGTATCCTCTCTGTGAGAAAGATAATGGGCCTTAATCCACCACGAGGTCCCAGTGCGGGTTGGTGGATGTCACATGTCTTCGAATTTTTGGTTCTAGGACATGCCGGTTTCCTCACGATGTTTTCCTTAACCGTTTCAAAAGCAGTGATGATAAACGTGTCGTAGGTCGTGAGTTCGAACCCAGGCAGGCGCTTTACTTTGTGAAAAAGACGTGACCCTTAAGAATACGATGAGGCCTCAGCAAGGCTAACCATCCTTTTCTATTATATGTGGAGAAACTGACTCTGGCCAGAAGTTTCAATACTCAGCAGGGCGCATAATAAACGCATTACCGAAACACCGCGACACGTGTGCGTGACAGCACGCGAACTATAGGTACATAGTCTTAAGTATATAGATACATACATACTTTTCATATACCCAGTTAGCCACAAGTGGTTCAAAAGGTGATGCAAGTGTATGTTTTATAATATAACTCATTATAGTGCTTTGCAGAACAAAGGACTATTCTTTTCATGAAAACATGCAGTGTTTTTTGCATGTTGCATATTTGAAATATTTTATGTTATTTGTTGAATCATAATAACATAAAATAATGTTTACATTGTAATATTGTTAGATGGTAGATATTTTCCACCTACTATTTTAATGGTACCTACTTTGATGATTGTGTAGTTGGAGAATTTTTTAATAGAAAATGCATACAGAGAACTGCATTGCAGTTGTGCTCCAGATTATGTTAGAGGGAGAAATTTGACTCACCTTTGGAACCTTAGCATGTCCTCCAGTGCGGACATCCCTGATGGTGGCAATGTCCAGCATCTCCACTTCCATGTTCTGGTCGGTCCAGTACAGGAAGAACCCCTTAGGGTCCACCCGTAGGGTGACCGGCAGACCCGTTCCGGAGTCCTACATACACAACTATACATTAAACTAGTTTTTTTTTTAATAATGTATACAAAACTCATAACATTTTAGTAGTATATGTATGCAACATAAAAGAAAGTACTGAATCACAGCAGTTTTAATGCATTGATAAGATAGATTGTTTATTTACATTCAGGTTATCACAATAAATAATAATGAAATAGAAAAGCACCTAGCAACTAATATAAATTATCGGTTCATTTTATCTTACTACAGAACAGACTTGGTTATTAAATTGATAAGAGAGTTTAATTTTCCATTGATATTGCTACCTCACTAAAATTTTCTAAAAAAAACTATCAATGTATCAACTTTTAACTTATCTTAATTACCTATCTTATTCATACTGGTGTTATTAATAAATTGTAGCACCAAAAACTATTAGGTAAAAAATTTTCAAATTAGCAAAAACGGTTTTGAACTGTTTTAGGTAACTACTTACAAGATATGCATAAGATTACAGAATATACTAAAAATTTGGTGACCCAAAAGATTAAATAAATGCAAAAATATATTGTCCAATTAGAATCTAATAAGAAAATATTAATTAAAAGTAATAATTTGCAAGAGCACATAATTGGGTACCTACATGTAAGAGAGCAAACAAGTGTGAAATTTAATGTAGGTACTAAAAAAGCAACAGTGGTCAGAACCAAAAAAAAAATATAGCAGCAAGTTAAAAAAAAATACCTCATCCCACTTGATGAACTTCTCTCCCTCCTGTAAAACCTGCGGCACTTCAATCGGCTTCAAACTGACTCTAGCAGATCTCGTAATTGCAGTCATCATGAATAATAAACACAATTATGCGGAAATAATATCACTGTTGTAGATGAAAACCGTCATCTTCCTCACTGTGCACAGATCTATCTGAGAAATCTTTGAATGGTACGCTCAACAGACGAACACCGAGTGAATGCAGACAAACTACAACTTGATATTGAATCAATAATGACTAACATATTAGAACATTATCCGCGATAAATAACACCTGCCTAATTACTAACAAACAATGATTTTTCCCACATACTCTATCTCGACGAGACCACCAAAAATCGAGAATGTCAAAATGTACTAAGAACCGTAGTGATGTGCGAAATATTATCGATAAGAAACGAGAGGATATTTCGTAGTGGTTTTTTTTTTTTATTGTTGCTATTTATTGTATTCACGTGACATGTATACATTTTTTACATTTTTCTCTGCTAACATGAGAGATAAGATATTTCATGATTTTGTATTTTTTGTTCTTAATACCGCGGTATATATATAATTGGAAAATAAATGTTGCTGCTTAGTAGTTCATTCATTCAGTTCAGTTAACAGTCAAGCCTTGCTGCCGTTGCCGCAGTCGCCGTTCAACTAGCGACCTGAATGTTAAACTGCAATTCAATCAAACGCCTAAGAAAATGACTTGGCCCTACAACGTTAAACTACTAGGGTAGCCCGCTAGTTGAACGGCACCGTTTAGTAAAAAGTTGTTTTTTTTTAACGAGTTTCTGGTAAATTAACAATTACATTAGGTAAAAATTCGATCATGATAGCTCAAAAAAAATTCAATACTGGACATGACAATTTTATAAACATTTTAAATGTTACAGTAAACATATAATAAACACATCAACACGGTCTAGGGATATTTTTAAAAAAGCGAATTACTATCAATGTGTTAATTATTTATATGACATGTATATATTTAAAAGATACGTTATTTAATATTCTACCATTTTTTTAATAATGGTTAAGGTACTTCGATTAAAATTTCAGGATTTTATGGAAAAAAAATTAAGCATAGACGGAAACCGTATATGAATTAACTTTTAATTTATGAGTAAAAAAGAAAAAAATAGAAAAATCATATAATTTGTGTTTATAAATTTGAAGTTAGTAGTCTGAGAAAGCGCCCATGATGTTCATAACACATCGGCAACGATTCGGCATGCTCAGAACAAGGTTGTCAATGTCTTGCTGCGGAATATTGTCCCATGTCCTTCTGAGGTGCGCAAAAAGTTGATCTTCTGTAGCCAGATTTTTAGGAACTTCCTTCAGAGCTCTTCTTTGCAGAATATCCCACGCATGCTCAATGGGATTTAGATCTGGCGATTGAGCAGGCCAGTCTAAGGCCCTAACATTGTGTGTATGTAACCAAGCTGCTACCGTTCTCGCCATGTGTGCCCGGGCATTGTCGTGCATGAGCAGGAAATCTTGCCCCATTTGTGTTCTGTGGGGCAAGATTACGGGCCCCAGCACTTGTTGGACGTATCGGTCTGCCGTCATATTGCCCCGCACCCAAACGAGATCCGTCCGTCCTCCAAGACGAATTCCTGCCCAAACCATAATTGTTCCTCCTTGGTATGGGTGAACTTCCTGAGGGTTCTGAAGACGGCTCCATCGTCCAGGAACTCGCCAAACACGCGTCCTTCGTGAATCTGGATGGAAGCTGAACCTGGATTCATCCGTGAACAGCACATTGCACCATTGCTCACGGCCCCAGTCCACGTGATTCCGAACCCATTCTAATCGTCGTCCACGATTGCCTCTCCGTAAAGGTGGGACCCGGAGTGGTCTACGAGAGCGTAGATTACTTTCATGCAGTCGCCTTCTTACAGTTTGGTCACTCACAAGCACTTGGTGTTCCACTCGCAGCCTTTGGACTTGGTAATTTGCAAAAATCGGTCTTGTCTGGGGGTAGTGATGCGACTTGGCCCCCGGTGCCTCTCCGCTACTTCACCTGTGGCACGATAGCGTGTCCACAATCTTGAAATTACATTTTGGTGGGTCCCTATGGCCTCAGCAACATAACGCTGAACAGACCCAGCTTCCAGCATTCCCACAGCTCGTAACATCTCCGCTCTCGTCAAATGTTGGCGTTGCATGGCTACAATACCTCAATTTTAACTTTATCTTTCGTTTAAAAATGAAAAAAAAACTGTAACTAAACGTAATTCGTATTGTTTTCTAAATTTCGCACAAATGAAAATTCCCTCTCCTACACATCAAGACATTTTTATGCCACCGAAACAAAAGAATTTTCAAAAATTTGAATTTGGAATTAGTCTGAGATAAATTACAAACAAATCGGTGTATAAAAGATTCCAATGCGGCCAGTACTTTTCGAGTTATTTAATTGAGTATGAAATGTCCCTAGACCGTGTTGATGTGTGTATGTACTTTATCTAAGTAAAACAAAATAGAAAAATGAAACTCAAAGAAACCAAAAATAAATTCATATTATAGCTTCTCGATACTTCATTGTAACATCACTATCAACCGTGTGGCTGTAAAGAGAAAAATGTTGCCATTTAAAAAATACGTAGTGGTGTATGAAATCGACTAATACATTTTCAATATATATTTTGTTAATGGTGTTATACCATACCACAGATAAATAATACTTGCATACAGGAGGCCTCATCCCATACAAACTGTGCCGACCGTATACAGAGAAACTAATAGTGCTAACACATGTCCGTATTTGGTACGGGCGGACCACGAATGGCTACCATACCATGCCTTTCCTGCCTACCCTGCCTTTCCTGCCTACCCTGCCTATCTTGCCTACCCTGCCTACCCTGCCTACTCTGCTTACCCTGCCTACCCTGCCTACCCTGCCTACTCTGCTTACAATGCCTACCCTGCCTATCTTGCCTACCCTGCCTACTCTGCTTACCATGCCTACCCTGCCTACCCTGCCTACCCAGCCTACCCTGCCTATCCTACCTACCCTGCCTACTCTGCTTACCATGCCTACCCTGCCTACCCTGCCTACCCTGCCTACCCAGCCTACCCTGCCTATCCTACCTACCCTGCCTACCCTGCTCACCCTGCCTTTCCTGCCTACCCTGCCTATCTTGCCTACCCCGCCTACACTGCCTACTCTGCTTACCCTGCCTACCCGACCTATCCTGCCTACCATGCCTTTCCTGCCTACCCTGCCTTTCCTGCCTACCCTGCCTATCTTGCCTACCCTGCCTACCCTGCCTACTCTGCTTACCCTGCCTACCCTGCCTACCCTGCCTACTCTGCTTACAATGCCTACCCTGCCTATCTTGCCTACCCTGCCTACTCTGCTTACCATGCCTACCCTGCCTACCCTGCCTACCCTGCCTACCCTGCCTACCCAGCCTACCCTGCCTATCCTACCTACCCAGCCTACCCTGCCCACCCTGCCTTTCCTGCCTACCCTGCCTATCTTGCCTACCCTGCCTACCCTGCCTACTCTGCTTACCCTCCCTACCCGACCTATCCTGCCTACCCTGCCTTTCCTGCCTACCCTGCCTTTCCTGCCTTTCCTGCCTACCCTGCTTATCTTGCCTACCCAGCCTACCCTGCCTACTCTGCTTACCCTGCCTACCCTGCCTACCCGGCCTACCCTGCCTTTCCTGCCTACCCTGCCTATCCTGCCTACCCTGCCTACCCGACATATCCTGCCTACCCTGCCTTTCCTGCCTTTCCTGCCTAACCTGCCTATCTTGCCTACCCTGCCTACCCTGCCTACTCTGCTTACCCTGCCTACCCTGCCTACCCTGCCTACCCGGCCTACCCTGCCTACCCTGCCTTTCCTGCCTACCCTGCCTATCCTGCCTACCCTGCCAACCCTGCCTACCCTGCCTACCCTGTCTACCCTGCCTACCCTGCCTACTCTGCTTACCCTGCCTACCCTGCCTTTCCTGCCTACCCTGCCTACTCTGCCTACCCTGCCTAACCGGCCTATCCTACCTACCCTACCTTCTAATTTGTATCTATCATCAATAGTTTTCTCAGCGCACGCCAAATAATGTATTTTACAGACAACATTTTGCTACCTTGGGTTACATTATTGCAATTTTCATAAGGATCTCTATTTTTTTTGAAAATATTTTATAGCCTATGACACTCAGGAATAATGTAGCTTTCTACCGGTGCAAGAATTTTCAAAATCGGTTCAGTAGATCCAGAGATTACCCCTTACAACGTCACAAACTCACAAACTTCACCTCTTTATAATATTAGTATAGATAGATATATATATTTATTTAGGTATGTATCATATAATATATGTATGTATATGTATTTTAAGCAATTAAAATTTTTATTTTGTTGTTAAATTGTTGATTCAATGCACCTGCCATGTTTTCTCTTCACCACCCTTGGTTGACTGGTAGAGAATGCCTAAGGCATTAAGTCCGCCATTGTACCTTTGTGCATGAAGTTTAAATAAATAAATAAAGACACGCCTGGATATTAGCACCATTGAACCTGTAAAGATTGGCATCGCCCCATTCAGAGACTGCCTTCAAGGACAGATACAAGCGCCCAACCATGGCCTCCCGGAGAGACCGGATCTGAGATCCAGTAGCACGCGCGTCGAACACTTCTTCTTTATTGTACTGATACTGATACTTAAAAAAAACCTCATCATGCTCGAATTTATTTTGTATTTTTTTAAAATAAATATACAAAAATTGTATTTGTTTTTGCATTATTTTATTTCCAATAAAATTTACCAACCAAAACAACACAATCATACATATACACACATGCATAAGTATACATATACACAGTATACACATATGCATAGACACACATATACACATCCATATTACATCCATACACACACACGCACATATATATGTAGTCCCGGTACCGGTTCATAGATGGCGCTGTACATGCGCTGCGTTTGAACCCCAAAAAAAAGGCTGAGTTGCCTATCTATACCCAGTATATAATAGTAATCTTTGCACGTATCTCTCACAGGCTTGCCAACTTAGGGCTTTTGGCCCCAAATTTAGGGCGAAAATTTCCACGTAGGGCTCTTTTTAGGGCCCAAAAATATTTAGGGCTTTTTTTAGGGCCGTAAATAATATTTCATGCATTACTATAGAAACCAATTATTCCTTGAAATGCTGCAAAGTTTAATGATGACACGATTCATTTTAAAAGAGATGATAGATCATTAGTTACATTTACTCCATTGCCGAAAATGTTACAGTTTGTTTATTATAAACATTGTATAATGTATGACCCAAAGAACTCCGAAAGCTCAAATGAAACGCCAAGTTGGAACGTAAACGATTTATTTACAATTATTAACAATATGGATCTTTAATTCGTTATAATAGGTTCTAATACAAAGTAATTAAAACTAAGTATTATTTACCTTAGTAAAAAAGAGACAAAAAAAAAAAAAAAAAATGAATATGTACCCAATACAGGGTTTTTTTTGGGGCTTTTGAATATTGCATTTAGGGCTATTTCATCTTGTTCTTAGGGCTATTTATTTTTAGGAGTTGGTAACCCTGATCTCTCAGCAACTGTGCTCACTCACACTGTCGTCCGCTTATCCAAAGGTGTATCATATACATTACAATTATTGTTCAAACATTTAAAAGTCTCTGACGTGTATCTTAAGATTTACTGTGCATCATGTTGATCTGAGTGGGAATAAGATGAAATAACTTTAGTTTCTTCTTTTTATCGATTTCAAAATCGCCTAATCAATTCGAATACAATGACTACACATAATCAATAAAAACCTGTGTGAATAGAACACACAGCAAACAGCAAAAGCTACAAACTGACGTTCGTTGTCATTGTCGAGAAATTGGCAGTTTGCATTGCGAAATTTCATTATTTCATCGCATTCCCGCGGAACCGCGGCTTGGATTTGTTATCATTTGTTCACAGGTCACAGAGGATTTGTTCCAATAAGAAATTAAAATTACTGTTCTAATTGTCATCTAAAACATGTCGGAATCAGAAACTGCCGAAGTTGTTGATCAACAACCTAAACCTGAACATAGTCCTAGAAAACGAATACGCCATCGTAAAAAGCAAATTTACGACAATATTCAGAAACAAATGGAGTTCTACTTTAGCGACGCTAACTTAACTAAGGACCGATTTTTAGCGGAACTCGTTAAGAAAGAACCATACGTGCCTCTAGAAATGTTCCTCAAATTCAATAAAGTTCGTTCGCTGACGCAGGATGTCAACGATATAGCAAAAGCGATGAAGAACTCCACAGTCTTGGATTTATCAGAGGATAAATTAAAGGTACTTACTAATATTATGTTTCTAATACAGAGCTTGGCCGAGTGAAATCAAGAGTCTCCCATCTTGGTGGATGTGTAACATTTAGACACAACTTCATACTCTTGCAGGTAGTCCATGGCAATGGTTGTATGAAAATAGCAACAAGATGAGAATTCCTATGATTAACAGTGGGTTTCATAGATTTGAGATAGTGGTTAAGAACAAGCCTATCAAAATCAAAAATTAAGTATACAAAATTTTAATATAATTTTGTCAATAAGTAAACAGTATTACACATACTTTTTTAGGTAAAGAGAAAGACTGAAGTCCTCCCATACGATGCAGACGCGAGGACAGTGTATGTGGAGTCCATACCTGTTACAGGCAGCAGAGAATGGCTGGAGCGAGTGTTCTCAGATTATGGCAAAGTTGCTTACATATCACTACCCAAGTTTAAAAACTCACAGAAAATCAAGGTAAACCAAACTATTATTTTTACTTGAATCTTTGAACATAATAAATTAAAACACATTTTAGATAATCATGTAGGTAGAAGGAAATTGTATGTTGTAATTTTTTCATGTATTTTTATCAACATTGCAGGGTTTTGCATTCATAGAATTCCAGAGGCCAGAGGATGCCCAAAAGTGCTTAAACACATTCACTAAAATGGGTTGCAAACTGCCAACTTGCACGCCACCTGAAGAACTGTCATCCATAAAGATGTTCTCGGTAGATGGAACATCAGAAGACTTGCCTGAGAAGAAGAAAGAAGAAGAATGTGAACCTCCACCAAAGAAGAGGAAAAAGAAAGACAAGAAGCTCAAGAAGTTAGAGTTGAAGATAGGGAGTGAGTCTGATAGTGAGAAGAAAGTTGATACACCTACTGTGAGTATCTATACTAATATTAAAGATGAATAGTTTGATTGTTTGTTTGAACATGCTAATCTCTGGAACTACCAGTCAGATGTGAAAATTTTATTTGACTGCTGATACATTATCTAAGAAAGCTATATAATCACACTATGACCAATAGGAGCATAGCATTAATGAAAAATTGTGTAAAAATGGGGAAAATTTCTGTTACATGCGCTGCGTAAAGAGTTAAAGTTACACAACAATCATGTATGTGGGGTATAGGTGGGTAGTGTAGGGTAGGTAGGTAGCCAGTTAACAGAAGCGAAGCCACGGCGGATAGCTAGCATTAGATATTCATTAAAGATTATGAATTATTAATTCCCTGAAAACTTCTGAATTCTATAATTAAAAGAGCCTTCATCAATTAATAGAAAAAAATGAAACATGGCATGGAGCATAAGTCTTTGCAAGGCCCTTTTACAGTAGTCATGAACAGATTATGTGATTTGGAGTTAAATGCATCTTAATAACTTTTTCAGGAAGAGAATAAAAGCATATCAAGTGTTGCAACACCAACAGAGGTAAGTACTTGAATAACTGTTTAGTTCTTTTTAAATAACATTACTAATAATGAATGACATTGAAATGTTCCAATCACAGACAAATCTAAATGTATGAAAACCAAGCATGCCACTTTTCACACACAACACAATATGATATAAAAAGGCATTTTTCTAGATTTCGGTGGATTTCCGATGCCGATAATGCTAAATGATCATTGATCGTAACTTTACTCCGTTTTTTGGTATGCGAAGTGCATACAAAAAAAAAAATATTTATGTCTGTGGTTCCAGTAATGTGAGTATTATAATTATTTCAGGAAAAAAAACTAGATGTTGAATCAAAAGACGAGATGACCAGTCAGGATGAAGGCAAAGACAATATTACAAGTCAAGATGAAGGCAAAGACAATGGTGACACTCCAAGGAAAAAGAAACTGCGAAAGCGTACTGCGAAAGAACGCACCAAGTCTAAGGTCAATGTGACAAAAAACGAGGCCCCAAAAGGTGCACTTTGGGGATTACAAGTGTTGTCTAAGCCAGAATGGAAAGTATTGAGAAATAAGTATCTGAACCTTCAAAGAAAATATATGAAGGAGATGAAAACTAATTTATATAATAAAAGACTTCAGTATTCTAGTATTCCAGCGCCGGCTGCCCCATCTGATGAAGTTGAACCAGGTGAAATTACATTTATTGTTCACACTGAGCAATAGTTACTGACTATAGTTCTCGCCAAACTTCTGGGCCGCCCTGAAGTTGACTTTCCGATGTGCAAGGCACGAAACAGTGCTGTTTTTGTATACGATTTACTACTGCGCAGTGCGCAGCCATTGTAGCCAACTTCAGGGCGGCCAAGAAGTTTAGCGAGAACTATACTCCATCCTTCACCACTGCTTGTTATGTTAAAGCCACACAATTCAATAGAATTCTGTGTAAAATTAAAATTTTCTGGCATTGAACATAAAAATTGTATATTCTTGTTTAATCAACTCTCCTAAGTACAAAATTATGGAATATTGGGCTCTTAATTCACATTTCAAAGATTATTTGAACGGATCATTTAAAATTGATGCCAATAGATGGCGTATTTTTTAATTTCTGGAGCATTCCACTTGATTGATAAAATTTGCATTGTAACCAGTTTGGTGCGAAAAAATACTATAAAACGAACCTTCACTGTATTTAAAGAGAAAATATTCACGAACTAATTAAACCCTTTTACTTGCAAGTCGCTGCTAACACCATCTATTGCCGTGAAACGGGATCTAACGCGATGTACTTTCAAAAATAACAAAATTAATCGGATTAAAAACGCTAGTTACGTCGTCATGGTTTCTTTGTATGGGATGAGGCATCTGCATGCTAGTATTATATTATCTGTGTTTAAAGTAAATAATGTTTTGCCTAAGGACCAAAATCTTGCAAGCTAATTAACCTCTTGACTGCCGGAAACGGGGATCCACGCCAGTAACAATGCCTAAATTATTTAGGTAGTTACGGCATTAAACCAGTTAAAGGTCGTTCCATACTTAATTATTTCCGGTCGGCATAGGACATTAAGTTCGTTTCATACAAAATGCTAAGGGTCACCACGTCGCGTGTCGCCGTGTCGTCCGTGCACCCGTGACGTATGTTTGCTTTTTAACCGACTTACCAAAAAGGAGGTGGTTCTATGTTCAACTTCGCGAATGTTTTTTTTTTTTGCTTTTTTATGTTCAGCGATATCTCCGTCAATTGTGGACCGATTTTGAAAATTCTTTTTTATTTGAAAAAGTATGTGCCGAAATTGGTCCCATTTTAATATGGTGAAGATCTGATGAAGAACTTCGAAGATATACAGCAGAACTTTTCAATGAATAACGGCAAATCTCTCGGGATTGCTGCAATCGCATGTCTGTTTATTGTTTATACCATTTCATAGCACATCATCACGCCAGTACGCTCTTAAGGGGTACGCAGATCTCTCAATTCACCGGTTATGTTCAAGTTTCATGATATTCTGGTAATATATTCTGGCATTATAGTTACCTTACAAAAAAACTTGCCTATGTAGGTACAACTAAAAAGTGAAAATTATAAAACTTTTATGAAAAAAAAATATTTTTTTACTACTGACTTCCAAATTAAAAACTACAAAGTGAAATATAACTTTATTTTTGGAAGTCGGTGTCCATAACGCAAAAAATGGTACCTACGAAAGACACCGACTTTCAAAAATAAAGTAATTTTTCACTTTGTAGTTTTTTATTTGGAAGTCTGTAGTATTATATTGAAAAAATATTTTTTTTTCGTATAGTTTTTCTACTGAACGATATTTTCAAAACTTTTCAGCTCGTTTCGTACGGAATACAACAAGTTACGTATTCAGCTACTTTCGACGATGTTTTTATATATGCTATAAACTGCTTACAGGAATGCCTTCCAGTCAAACAGACGCGCCTAAAGGCATCGCCTCCATAGAAAAAGTACCAGGTCTATTTGTCAAAGAAGTTCTGCCGGAACCATGTTTAGATGTGAGGCTCACAAAAAGAACGGTAAGTGGAAAGTTCGACATACAACATAGTACAACCCCACTTCCTGGTATATTTCTCGGCAAACTTCTGGGCCGCCCTCAAGTTGGTTTTCCGATGCGCAAGGCACGAAATGTTGCTGTTTTTGTATGAGATTTACTACTGCGCAGCCATTTTAGCCAACTGCAGGACGGCCAACAAGTTTTACGAGAACTATACCCGCGCGGCGTCCCGCGTTCACCTCGTGCGCCAATAGCGAGAGTCGAACGCCAGAGTGACGTCACAGCGCCAGGTGCACAATTATTTTGACCGAGTAGAAATTATAGTTCCTAGAATATACCTATTCACAACCATTATATTCCGTCGCGAAGCGAATGGTTGCGGTTTTGTAAGGTTTTAGGGAGAATGGACAAAATTACAAAATATAATTTAAAACTGTATACAATTTTAAAGTGGTCATTAATTATTATTATTAACTAGCTATGTCCGCGGCTTCGCTCCCGTCAACTGCCTACAGTGCCTAACCTACCTACCTACCAGTTCATTTTCTAAGTTCATTCTTCCGCGGAGAATCTTATCACCGGCATTCAGAAAATGACGGAGTTCAACTGTCCGAGTGTCTGAATTGCGAGATTTACGTGTGTTGTGATATTTTACTTCATGAACACTTTAAATTAATAAATCTTTTGATAGAGTGAACCTATTGCGATGAAACAAATTAATAAACCAAGTAATAACTTCAAGTTACGCACATTTTTTATGTATAAAAGTTATCTACATTGGTTTCGTATATTATACGTGATGCGAGCACAACTAAATAGATTAGACAACAGACAAAAATTCAATAAATGCTGGAAATGGGTTCTGTTGGTTATCCTTTAACACCCTGGCTGTTTTTTAACCGACTTCAAAAAAGGAGGAAGTTTCTTTGTCGATTTACAAAAACGACCTTTCTATAGATTTATTATTACGTATTGATGATGAGTATTTCGAAACATATTAGGTATGTTAGTTACCTTACAAATCTACAAATATTCGATTCGGAATGCTTTTTAAAACTCTGAGAACTTTCTTTGCCTTAACTTAATTTACCGTATTCATGACCATATTACTACTCTTTTTTATGCTTCCGTACTCAAATGGTAAAAACGGGACTCTATTAATAAGACTCCGCTGTCCGTCTGTCTGTCACCAGGCTGTATCTCATGAACCGTAATAGGTAGTTGAAAATTTCACAGATTATGTATTTCCGATGCCGCTATAACAACAAATACTAAAAACAGAATAAAATAAATATTAAAGTGGGGCTCCTATACTACAAACGTGATTTTTCTTGCTGTTTTTTTTTTGCGATAAAGCTACGGAACCCTTCGTGCGCGATTCCGACTCGCACTTGGCCGGTTTTGTTATTATTGATAGGCTCGCGCTTGACCACTATCTCACCTTATGGTAAGCGATATTGAGGTCGACGATGAAGCACGCTTGCCTAGAAGAATCCCTATTCACTCTTGACTTGAAAGATTCCCAGGTTGTAGCTATCGAGAAATACTGACTCCGACATGGAATTCTACTCCTTTGCTGTACATTATAAACGTATTCCCAAAACGTTTGGTGCGTATGGGTGGGATGTCCACCATGTACCAGCCCCGGATCTACGATTTTGCCGAACCGGTGCAAAACCTTGATAGTGACGCCCCCTCCCTTCAGTGTTAGAAAAAAACTGTTAAAACTGCCAATGAGTAGCATTTTTGTGACCATTTGTTAAATTAATAATCCTTTAATAAATTTAAACTTTTTACTATCTAATAACTTATAACTTTTTTATTTTAGATAGTTTTGCGCTTGACCACTATCTCACCTGATGGTAAGTGATGATGTGGTCGAAGGTGTAGCACGCTTGCCTAGAAGTATGAATAGGTTTATTCACTCTTGACTTAAAGACCTCGAGATTGTAGCTATCGGGAAATACAGACTCCGGCAGGGAATTCCACTCCTTAGCTGTACGCACACAACACACACACGTGACTACAACTTTCATTTGTGACATAAAACAGAAACACAGAAAAAATATATAACCAGGAAAGACTACAACTTTAAACGGCTTGCTTTCTTTTCTGCGAGAGAAAAGAAAGCAAGCTTTTCTTTTTAGCTTCGCAAAGTCCGTCGCATAGGCAGTTTTGTTTTTAATGGCTAAAAATTTAGCTTTAAGCTAGAAAAGTTTGTTTTTCAAACATATTATATTAAGATTCGATCACTTGATAAAAACTTATGAGATTGTAGGAAAAGAGGCTTCATTTGTTCGATATTTCGAATTCCTGTCTTAAGGTTTTGGCGACCCCATGAAACTGCCGCCCGGGCAAGTACCCCGGTTTCCCCCCCTTAGATCCGGGGCTGCCATGTACCGATGACGCATCGCCGTACGTCTTGTAGTCCGATGATGGAACGGGGAGAGCTAGACTAGCCAGAGTAATTATGCTATGAAGTATTTTTTTTATCTTATGTTCTTATTTTCATGTTACAGATCAGGAGCAATGTTCACGCACTACACGTCGATGTGAAAGAGGGACAGACAGAAGCAATTATTAGATTCGATACACCAAAATCAGCAGAAGAGGTAAATATATAGTATAATTTTAAAGAATTCGTTTATATTTTAAACAATAATAATAAGACATTACGTCCAATAGGACAATTATAATCGAGTTCAGTTCCAAATTCAACGTGGCTGATATAGGTTCAAATGAATTCTTCTGTCAAAGTCTGAAAACTTACTTTTTAGGGTTCCACGGTCCGTCTGTCACCAGGCTGTATCTCATAAACCGTGATAGCTAGACGGGTAAAATTTTCACAGATGATGTATTTCTGTTGCCGCTATAACAACAAATACAAAAAACAGAATAAAATAAATATTTAAGTGAGGCTCCCATATAACAAACGTAATATTTTGCCGTTTTCTTTGCGGTAATGGTACGGAACCCTTCGTGCGCGAAACCTACTTTTTTACGATGTCCTAACTCTCAACATTAGGAATTTCCCTTGTATCGTGGGTGAGTTTACAAACATAAAATCACAGCTTCTCTAGCCTTAAAAATACCTTGTTCCGTACGGGAATCGAACCCGCGACTCGCAGCGCTACAGCCGACCGCTCAACTACTACGCCAATCGTGTACATACTTTTGTAATTTTATTGAATTTAGTTTGGGAGGCTTGTAACCTGCGGTGAAGCACCATAGTAATAAATCAATAACTATTTCCAGTACTGCGCGAATGCTGGCACCGAAGCTCGCATCCTGTCAGGTCCCGACGAGGAGGAGCAGTGGTCGCGCGCAGAGAGTGCGCTGGCGCAGCGTCGCCCGCGCGGCCGCTGTCGTCTGCTGGCGCAGCGCGACTCGCAGCCCGACACCAGGCCACTCGCGCCGGCTTCCCCGCAGCCTACTAGCACTCACATACGATTTGAAGATGAATAACTTTCATTAGTAATCTTCAAATCGTATATGGGTCCTTGTATGTTATTGCGTTGCAAGCTCACAACAAGACGCGAAGCGACGAGGCAAGCAATTTTAAACAAATTTACTATACCCAACGCGCCAAGAGAATTAAAAAAATACCAGGATCCTACAACGCGCATGGCGCTTTGTTAATATTTCTTTAAGATTTGTATAGTGGCATCGAACATTATAAAAATTGGATAGGTAGTGAAACTTTATTTAGCATCGGCGCGTCTCGTTGTGAGAAATCCTTAAGGCCCAAATTATAGAAGCTCACCCAAGACCCAAGCATTATATTACTTTAAAAGAACTAGTTTCAACCAATCAAATTGCTTCAAACGAGTTATAAATAATGATTGAGAATATGTTACAGTAGTCATGTGTTCTAATAAAACATTTTGTAAAGTTATTACTTGTTTTACTGATGCCTCGACTTTCGTCTCTTCAGCAATATAATTACTATTTGCAAAAATATTATGTCGTTACATACATAAACTCACGCCTTTTGCCCATGGGGGTAGGCAGAAACTACAGAACGCCACCTGCTACGATCCTTACATACTGCCTTTGCTTCACTCACATTCATACATCTAGTTATACACACACGCCGGTTATATGTACTGCGCACCTGGCCTTTCTGAAGAACATCACCTATAAGGTGATGTTCCTATTATGCAGTTGTTTGCTATTATTATCAAATTGAAACCACTTGAATATTATAAAAGAAAATTTATTACATCAAATAAATGCCAACATCAAGTTCAGTCTTAAAAATAAGTTTGCTTATCTTAATAATACAGGAGGCACTGGCACTTTAGTTTTTATCAAAAATTAATTTATATATCGTCTTATAAACTAACACAGAAAATACAACATATAAAACTTACGTATTGCTAATAGACCTGTATGATACAACCTGATTTTGTTTACCTTAGCATACTATGTTTATCAATGAGCTGCCAGTATTAAGATAAAACGCGAAAACATATTACAGCTCTTCAACACTTTGTTATTGTTTGATCTAAATGAGGCCATTACAACCAAGTAGTAAGATTATCTTGATAAAGATTAGATTAAGTACCCAGTATTTAACAAATTTATCTATGACCTACGTAGACCAAAATCATTTGTACATTTTCTGCTGCAGATTTATTTCTCATGGAACATCAATTAGTCAATAATAGTATTCTATCATCATAAAATTATAAAATGATTCCTATAACGAAGTACATAAAGAGCACCAAATATTTAAGTAAAATTCCTAACTGTATCATAATAAACAATTATTAAAGCTAAGTACTTGATCAAGAAAACTGGAACATATAAAAACTGTTAGCAAATAAAATTCATCACAATAAAAATAAACACATTATTAATTAAAATTGTAATATATGTACACAGAGGTAGATTTATATAACGGACTTAAATATTACGATGCTTCCATGTGTCTATGCACAGTTACGGGCGCTATTATGCTGTTCTTACCACAAGGCAGGACAGTTATATTTAAATCATTAGCTTTTAATCTTGGCTTTATCTTTGCTGGTAGAGGACAACTTATATCAGACTTTGTGTCATCTGATAACACAATTGGTTCATTCACTGAGAACCCAGTGGCCTCGGAGTCTTCATGGGGAGTCATGGTTGAATACCCATGATCAGAGCCACCAGCTGTGTGTGGTCTCCTATATCCTGTCACAACCCTGTACGGTGATATAGGAGCTTCTATCTCCATGGCTGGCAACAACTTATCTTGACCAGACTGATCATGCATGTCATCAGACTGCAAGTGACTCATTTGAACATCTGCATCGTGCCAGGTTTCTGCTGGACCGTCAATATACAAATTATGGCAACTGGCAGTAGTAACATTCTGCCTGTAGCAATATATGGCAACAGCTATGACTAAGCTTGCGGTGACGATACAACCTGCGATCGGCCCAATAGCAGAGTAGTTGCCGAAGGCGTCTCTATTGATATGACCAAGAGTGCCTTCCCCATAAGGTGTGACTGCGCCTAACACGCCATTGAAACACGTTGATTGAGAAGTACAGAACGGCGCCGATAGTGGTGTCCTACCGTCGGCGTCTATTTGACACCATTCACAACCAAGAACGCCTAAACAGGAGGAATGCGACAGATAAGTTTCGCACTGAAAATCAAAACAAGATTTTAAATTTTCTGCAAAGTTGTGAAAGTAATGCGACTTGTGGTTGTTGTTCTCTAGCATCATGCCACATAGAGGGATCTCTTGATTGAAGCGTGATACGTTTGAGTTGGGACACTCGTAAAGTTCTGAGCTACATTCACATGGGCACTCACACTCGGTTTGTTCCATACGATTGCAATTTAGACAAAGACGGTCGACCATACTGCAGGGGCAGAAAGCGCCCACGCTGCATGATGCGTTGACTAGGCCTATGAATGCATTGGTGCCTGGTATGGCAGCGATGTAATAATGAACACAATGATCGCCTGATACTACATTAGAGAGCACATTAGGTAGAGAAGTATTAAATTCGTAAAATCGCTGTATAGTTTTATCATAAAAATTATTACACAGTCTTTTAGTAACAAAACCCTTATGATTCAACATGTCAATTGCGATCATAGATTCCTTATGAGTGATATGCTGTTGTTCAATGGGACCAGAACTATTTGGATCCATAAGTCCAGGATGTGACACCAAATAGCCCTTATTATTCATGATAAAACATTTAACATAAGACATGGCACAAAGAGGCATACTATCTATGAGAAGCTTGTACAGAAAGCCCATAGTAACATCCATTGACACAACCATTGTAGGATAAAAGGAACTTTTTACTGCATAAGATATGGAGACAACATAACCAGCTCCACCAACATCTAAATTGGGAGGTGTCAGAATAATCTTGTCTGGATTCTCTAAAGCATATGTGTACCATGGCCTCCTCACTGGTTCATAATCATACTCTAACACTGTGCCAGGGAACATCACCAGCACTCCACTCTCTGTCACCGCATACCTTCTTACTATGTATTTTGAATAAGGTCCATGCAAATGTTGTCTTTTATAATATGACAAAATTGAGTTCAAAAAACCAACATCTTGCTGAATTTCATTCTTAAGACCAGGATTGGAGAGTAAGCCATGGGCGACACTTTTTAAATAAGCTAAATAGTTCTGCATGTATGTTACAGCCTCCTGACCGTCACCCATATCATACAAATAAGTGAAAGGAGATTGGAAGCTAGATGGACTTAAGTACACAGTACCCTGATCTATAGTGGCTATTTGTTTGAAATGTCGGCACATTTTGCCCATTTTGGGAGGGAATAAATCCAACCTGTGAAACAATATCTCCTTGTTACTTCTAGTAAAAAATATGTTTGTTTTGTTAAATGCAGCAGGTTCAGTTATTTCAGACACAATACAAATTATATACAAGTTTCCTATCCATTTCCAAGAGTAAATAATTGATTTAGTAGAGTTTCGCTCAGACATAGTCAAATTGCCCGAGTTATTAGCTAACATTTCTTCTTTTACAGTTGTGATGAATGTGTATGTTTCCACACTTTCTATTTTTGTGAATTTAATTTTATCCGAAGCAGATTCTGGCCTTGGGAAGAATGTGTGCATTAACACTGTACCTGAAAAATCCATCACAAAAGCTCTTTTTCTTTCATTTGTGCCCTTGAAGTACACAATGTCTTCAGCGAGATCTGACCAATACAGGTCAAGTCCAAGCACCCCACTTGTTGTTGGTAGCACTAAAGATATCATGAAGTCTCTTTCTGTTGCTTCCCAAACTGGACCTTCAATTTTAATCCTTTTACTGCCATAATGGCCGGGCAGCAGAGATATAAATGCAGAAGCAACTTGTCCAACCACTCCACTGTCATTTATGTGCAGCCTCATGACAGAATGATTGTTAGTATGTGTGTGCCACTTGTCAATGTGCAATATGCCTAAAGAACTGTTCTTATCTGCTTGATTCTCATAAATTAGTCCAATAGCAAACTTTAAGCTCTCATCTTTGTTTGAAGAGTATGGAAATATTTTGAGCCATGTTTCATTTTTCAAAACCTTTGTGTCTGTCAGGAAAATGAATAGCTTGTGATTTGGTAAATCCCTCTGGAGGAGCAACCTTTTAAGTTCTCTGTTAATAGCAAGAGGTGACACATTAGTTGGAGCAACATCTAAAGATGTTAAGTATTCTTTTAGTAGTAGTTTATTGTTCTCTGTGGCATTTCCCATGTCCGACATCCCATCTGTACTGCAAGTATCTTCAAATTTAAGGAATTCAGTCATATTTGTCATCTTCAGAGCTATCATGTCAGAGTCTTGCAGGGCATACACAGTCTCTTTAGCAACATGCACAGCATGTTGTAATGAATCTTCCTTCATATTATTATCAATTATAAACACCACCAATTTTGGTTCAGGATGCACAATTTTATGATAGAGGTACCTCAAATTAGAGTGGGGCATTGTTGCACAATCCTTATCAGTGGCATAGTCCATATGCGATAGGAAATACTGTCTCTTAACTTTTAGATCTTTAAAGCGACCCAGCATATTATTTTTAGGATCCTGTGAAGGCAGGCTGTCGTATACATTGGAACTTTTAATAAACACAGACTTACGAATAGAGTTGAATGGGCAAGGATGTGTGAAGGACGGAGTACTGTTATCGCTTATAACGTTATTCATGTCGCGAAGTATGTTTGTAGCTGATGATAGCTTGTAGCTCAGTTTGTCAGCGATACTGGTAAGCACATCATTGTCGGATGTTTGGTATCGGCTCACTTTATAAGCGGTCCGGATTTCAAAGCGCGCCGTGTACTCGCTGCCTAGTTCTTTGACCACAATTTCACTAAATTTACTTGCTAAAGTGTCTGATAGCTTGCGAACACATAGTTTATAATCACCACGACTGTTAGTTCTAGTACAGTTATCGCTTTGAGCGAGGATCACACAGACGCCGCAACTCGTCGTAATCATAAATAACAACGATAAAACCTTCATCTTGTCGGCATTATCTTTGATCGGCACTCACTTTAAATCTCATCACGGTAGCATATTTCTGAAGTAATACGTCCTTTGTATTATTCGCACTGATATTTTCACATGATTTTCTTTGATAGACTTCATCGATATTAGAGGAAACAATTGTTTATAAATAAAAAACTAGTAACGCAATACACACAGCACAACCCAAGACGATATTGAATGATATTGAAAAATGACATTTACAAAATAAACATGGCGGGCGGCCCAACGCGTTCCGTTTTACACTGTGTTGAGTTTGGGAGCATAATTTGTTTTTATTTTTACTTTTAATAAATTTTATATAAAAATAATTAACAAACTGTAGTGTGTCTATGAGATTATTTATGATATCTTCCGTCAACACTTGACGTCTTGTCATGCATATTCTTCTATCTGTTACTTTTAATTATTAGCTTGTATTTTAGCAGAATAAAGCCAAGATTTCTGTTGGTATCTTCGTTTAAATGTATCAATTTATTCTGCTAATAAAAAATGTCTGAAAATGATACAAAACCGAATACGATAAAATCTGAAAAATCTTCAAGCATGCAACGATATTTACGACCGGACCGTTTCGATACCGAACCCGGAACGGTGGCGGCTGATTCAAAATGGAGACATTGGTATACAACTTTCTCTAATTTTATAATTGAAGAGGATTCTAATATTTCTGATTCTATGAAACTGAAACTATTGACAAATCATCTTTCTCCAACGATTTTCTTATTTATTAACGAATGCGATACGTTTGACAATGCTATTACACGGCTCAATGAAATATATATCAAACCTTTCAATGAAATACATTCACGCCATGTCTTGTCAACTCGCAAACAGCAATCAGATGAATCAATATCCAAATATATCCAAGCTTTGAAACAACTCGCGCAAGATTGTACGTTTAAAAGTGTAACTGCTGATGAATATAAGCAAGAGTACATACGTGACGCATTCATATCAGGAATTTCTTCGCAAAAGATACGTCAAAGACTGCTAGAAAATACGGTACTAAGCCTTGATGACGCTTTTCGACAAGCTATTGCAATTGATTCGGCTGAGAAACATAGTCTCGCATTTGTAAACACACTTGATCCATCACAACTTAATGCTGTAACATCCAATAATCATATCCAACCTTCTGAACCAAGCCAAAGCTCAAACTTAGCGGCTGTGTCACAAAGGAAAAGACGTTGCTTCTTTTGTGGATCTAATACCCTACATCAACGCATCAAATGCCCCGCATTTAACTCTATATGTCAACTTTGTTCGAAGAAAGGGCATTTTGCACGTGTATGCCGATCTTCGAAAACTTTCGCGAATGCAGCGGCCAACAATGATGAAAACAACGCCTGTATTTCGGCTGCATCTCCGTCTAGTCTACGGAAAGCGACTATACCTATATTACTGAATGAAACTCGTGCTGAAGCACTGATTGACACGGGAAGTTCTGTAAGTTTTATCGACGAGGCTTTATCAAGAATAATGAATCTCAGAAGGAAGAACATAAATCAATCTGTTTCTTTGGCTTCTCTTAATCATTCAACATTCGTCAATGGATTATGCCAAGCGACTATCAAACTTGACAAACATATTTACAAACAACATCCTCTCCTCATCGTGCAGAACCTGTGTGCTGATGTAATCATTGGCCATGATCTCCTGAAACATCATAAGTCGCTAGAATTCCAATTTGGAGGTGAAAAAGAACCTCTACATATATGCAACGTTATGCAAGCATCTGTGCCGCCGGCCTCTGTCTTTTCTAACCTCTCACTTGATATAAGGCCGCTTGCAATCAAGTCCAGGTCCTACTCAGAAGAAGATGAACGATTTATTAAAGAGGAAGTATGTAAGTTATTAGCGAGCGGCATAATTGAACCGAGCATGTCACCATGGAGGGCCCAGGTTTTAGTAACGGGAGGTATTAGTCACCGTAAACGAATGGTAATAGATTACTCTCGTACTATAAACCGGTACACTGAATTGGATGCCTTCCCTTTGCCGAAAATAGAATCCATTATATACAAAGTCTCAAAATATAACTTCTTTAGTCAAATAGACCTAAAATCCGCGTATCATCAAGTGCCAATCTTATCTAAAGAAAAACCTATGACGGCATTTGAAGCTTGCGGAAACTTATATCAATTTACACGAATACCTTTCGGTGTAACCAATGGCGTAGCTGCTTTTCAAAGAACGCTGTCTTTCATCATAGAAACTGAAAAGCTAAATGGCACATTCTGTTACCTTGATGACGTTACAGTCTGTGGCAAAACAAAAGAAGATCATGATAAAAATCTGAAACGATTTATGGATGCAGTTACCAAATACAATTTGACTTTAAATGAACAAAAATGTATTTTAGTTGTGAAGAAATAAATTTACTCGGATATACAATTCACAATAATATTATAAAACCTGATGAGAATCGACTTAAGCCCCTTTTGGATCTACCATTACCAAAAGACAGTAGCAGTCTTAAACGAACTCTTGGTATGTTTGCACACTACTCGAAGTGGATATCGAACTTTTCTTCAAAAATTCAACCGCTAATTCGTGCCAAAGTTCCACTAAACAAAGAATCTACTGAATGCTTTCAACAATTGAAATCAGAAATCGCTAAAGCCGCATTAGTAGCCGTAAATTATTCTGATTTACTCACTGTAGAAACTGACGCTTCTGAGTACGCTATCGCTGGCACCCTATCTCAATGTGGCAGGCCTGTCGCTTTCTTTTCTCGTTCACTTAATAATTCAGAGAGAAAACATCCATCTATAGAAAAAGAAGCTTACGCGATCGTTGAATCCTTACGGAAATGGCGTCATTATTTAATTGGAAGACACTTTTTATTAATCACAGACCAAAAGTCTGTAGCTTTTATGCTGAATCAAAAACACGCCAGCAAAATCAAAAACGAAAAAATTGAAAGGTGGCGTTTAGAACTCTCTTGTTTCAAATACGATGTGATATATCGCCCTGGCAAAGAAAACGTATCTGCAGATGCGCTATCAAGAGTTTGTGCTGTTATGAACACGGATAAATTATATGAGTTACACAATTCTCTTTGCCATCCAGGTATAACCAGAATGGCGCATTGGGTTCGTACAAAGAATCTTCCCTTTACAATTAATGATGTAAAATCTATGACAGCATCTTGCCGTGTCTGCGCGGAATTGAAACCACGTTTCATGAAAACTAAGAGTCACTTAATTAAAGCTATCGAGCCTTTTCAGCGTCTGAACATCGACTTTAAAGGACCTCTGCCGTCTAACACTCATAACAAGTACATTCTCACTATCATTGACGAATACTCAAGATTCCCATTCGCTTATCCATGTAGCGATCTTTCAGCACAAACTGTTATCAAGTGTCTCAAAGACTTGTTTCTTACTTTTGGTTCCCCAGCCTATATTCATTCGGATAGGGGTACAGCATTTATGTCACAAGAGCTAAAACAATTTCTGTATTCTTATAATGTTGCTACTAGCAGGACAACTCCTTATAACCCAGAAGGAAATGGCCAAGTCGAGCGGCTAAATGGAACGCTTTGGAAAACAATCCAACTATTTCTTAAGTCGAGACAGATGCAAACTGCGGAATGGGAACGAGCGCTACCTACTGCGCTGCATTCTATTCGATCTCTATTATGTACAGCAACAAATCAGACACCACATGAGCGATTTTTCTTCCACACCAGACGATCTACGACAGGTGAATCCATCCCTTCATGGTTATTGTCACCAGGTCAAGTGCTTATGAAAAGGAATGTAAGAACTTCAAAATATGATCCAATCGTAGACGAAGTCGAGCTGTTACATGGAAATCCATCTTACTCGTATGTCCGTTTGTCCGATGGTCGAGAGACTACTGTCTCTAATAGACATCTAGCACCACTACCTACCGAGGATCTAGAATCTGATGAAGAGGATTCGGAACATGAGATTACAGAATCAGAACTAGCTGTACAGCCAACGCAAGAGGCTCCGGTACACGAAAGTGTAGAATCATCAGAACGAGCTGAACAACCTCTGCGTCGATCCACCCGGGAAAGGCGGCCACCAGCAAATTTTCAAGATTATGTCACTAACTAAATTAGCAACGACATGAAACTGGTGGGGGTGAATGTAGTGTGTCTATGAGATTATTTATGATATCTTCCGTCAACACTTGACGTCTTGTCATGCATATTCTTCTATCTGTTACTTTTAATTATTAGCTTGTATTTTAGCAGAATAAAGCCAAGATTTCTGTTGGTATCTTCGTTTAAATGTATCACAAACTGAATACAATATTTTGTTCATAATGGAGAGTATGCATGGTTTTTTAAATATTAAAATAATTTGATAACGAAATCCTGTCACACAGATACAGGGCCGAATCTAAGGGAGGGGGGGGGGGGCGAGTCGGGCAAATGCCCGGAGCGGCATAAATGAGGGGCGGCCAAACTGAACTAACAGCCCTTTTCATTTCTTCAGAAAACCTAACTTATTCGTGGTGTGGTGCTCAAATTTTGAAGCTCGCTTCGCTGTCGAATATTATTGGTTCTTGCTATAAACCAACCGTTCAATACCTTAACATTCATAATTTTGCGAAAATTCTTAGGTGAAATTTTCGAGCTCACTTCGTTTTCATTTCGCTCGAAGTTGTCAAAAAAGCGGCTTTATCTGATCCGACGGTTAAAAACAGCATTTTTTATTCAATAGATAATATCCTCAAACATTTAGGTACCTCCATTTATATTATATCGATAAGGAGTCATTTTAAAGGGCTCCAAGGGTGGCAAATATTGTCTATGCCCGGAGCAACGAAATTGCTAGATCGGGCCCTGCACAGACATTTGAGTGGTTTGGTTTCAATACTGGCCAAATCCACTCGTCACTTTTTTCAGTACCGGACAATAACTAGATTTTGTTTAAGGCAGCCCTCTTTCAAAGTTAATTTTTGGCGAGTGATTCAAACGAAGTTAAAGATTAGTCCTACGGTCCTACCTTTAAAACAACTCTAGTCCAATACAAATAAAGTTCAACATTTTCAATTATCTGAAGGATTTGGCCGGTTTTCTTTTCTTAGTAAGGAAGGATTTTACTGATCTTGAATGTTGCTTGGTGGATTTGAGTTGACCATTTTTGTTACCCGAGTAGGTACCTATTTAAAAGGTCAGGGGTAGTCAACGGGTGACAATTAAATGCTGTGCTGTGTGTGCGTGTGTGTGATGTGTGTGTGGGAAACATCTAACTGTAAACTTATATCTATGTTACTTTCGTTGTCCTGTAAGTGCCTACGCTTAAAATAACATAAAATGGTTAAGATATTAAGTTTCTCATGTAAGTGAATGCCATTGTAATTCTTTTGAGAAATAAAGATTCTTTAACCGTACATCGTGAGGAAACCTGCCCCCGTACCATGACGTGTCAAAACTATCATGGTGCGACTGGGAAAAAGGGACAGATGTATACAAGTCATATACATCTGCCCTTACGCACACTCGAAATAATCTTGCTCTAAGAGCTAATGGCTATCCCCCTGGACTTATATAGTTAATGTAAGTCTGAAATAGCCAAGTCAGAGGCCACTCTTCGAATATAACTAAATATTAAGCCATGCGCATGTCTTAGTACGCGTCTTGGTACTTAGCACAAAGACACTGACTACCGGGTAACGGATATAAAGAATTTGCTAATCCTGAAGATCCTGGTAAGGATAATGGGACAAAATATTATCATCGGTCCTTGTGCAACGTTTCAAATTAATCCGACGTTTTGAAGGGGGTGAAAATCACGTTTTAAGATTCCGTTACATAGACACATAGATTCATAGATACATACATACCTACGAAACTAATAAAAGCGTGTTAAAAATAAAGACTGACTGATTGTAATAAGATTTTCTTTATTTTTCCCTCAACAAAATGATCCTTGTAAGGAAGTTTCGGTTTCAGCTGAAACTGAGACTGTTGCCGAAATTCGGTTTCGGTTTCGGTCGGACACTAAGCCTTAATAGACGGATTAACCGTATGATGTCGGATGTAAAGAATAGCACCATATCTTCCCATGGGTATCATAATAAAATGCGACTAAGGGACTTACCAGAGAATGGGCAGCAGCATTCTCTGTGCACTGTAACAACAAACTGCGATCTCTAACCCGCTTGCCAAGCATGGCAATTATGGCAAATCCCCAAACATGGATAGCGCAACAAGAAAATTGGCCCGGGTGCCCGGCAGCCTGCCTACCCTCGATCATGGGAGCGGTCAAGGTTACGGTGTGGCAAGAAGTGCAAAGAACAGAAAGAAAAAGAAGCAGGCTACCTAAATTCAAACCGGCGACTGTCCCTGGCAAAATATAGAACGCATACACTCCGGACAGACGAGAAGATCACTTGACTTACTTGACTTAATGTCCTATAACCCCTAGATGGGGCAGAGGGCTTCCACAGATGTCCTCCATCGCGATCGATCTTGAGCTTCACGCTTCACCTCGCTCCATGTCATTCCGATGCTCGTCGCTTCTGCCAACACTGTGCGACGCCAGGTTTGACGGAGACAGACACGCTTTCTTTTCCCTTGGGGATTCCAGTCCATAGCTTGCTTTGGTATGTGATCGGGACCCCTTCGGAGCGTGTGGCCAATCCATCTCCACTTGCTACGCTTGATCTGGCGGTCGATCGGGCTCTCGTGGCATCTCTCCAACAGCTCTAAGTTGGAGATGGTCTCGGGCCAGTAAATTCCGAGAATGCGACGGAGACAGCGGTTGACGAAGACTTGTATTTGGCGTGAGATGTCCTTTGTGACCTTCCACGTTTCGCACCCGTAGACCAGCACGGATTTGGTATTAAACCCGAAGATTTTAAGTTAAATCCTTCGCGTCAGTTTCCGCGATTGCCAAACAGGTTTCAGCTGCGCGAAGGTAGCTCGGGCTTTTGCGATCCGTGAAGCGATGTCCTCTTCACTAACCCCAGTCTCTGACACGACACTCCCGAGGTAAGTAAATTTGTGGACGCGTTCCACTGCCTCTGTGCCAATCAGCAACGGTGAATGATTCTTCACACCAGTTCTCATTGCCTGGGTCTTCCGTAGGTTTATTTTGAGCCCCGTTTTTGCCGCCGCCTGACGAAGATCGTTCAGCTTTGCTTGCATATCTGCGTGGGTATGACTCAGCAGGCATAGGTCATCGGCGTAATCTAAGTCTTCCAAGACGTTGGATAATCCCCAGTCTATGCCGCGGTGCCTGTTATCATAGATGCGAAGCATAATTCCGTCAAGAACGACTAGGAAGAGGAGCGGCGACAGGAGGCAGCCTTGGCGGACACCCGCGTGTACTGCAAAATCATCCGATATGAGGCCGTCATGTTACAGCAATAATTTTTGTAAATACTCTGCAACAGACGGACTATTTTCGGTGGCACTCCAATGTCCAGCAGGCGGGACCAGATACTGGACCACTTCAGCGTATCAAAGGCCTTTTCGAAGTCTACAAAGGTTAGATAAATCTCCCTCTGCCATTCTGATGCCTGTTCCAGTATGATACGGAGAGTGTTGATCTGGTCCGTACAGGAGCGGTTCGAACGGAAACCAGCCTGCTCCTTGCGTATAAGAGGGTCCACGGCCTTCGACAATCTATCCAGAATATTCTTGCAAAAAAACTTAGAGGGAATCGAGAGCAACGTTATACCTCTCCAGTTATCGCACTGGCTAAGATCACCTTTCTTAGGAACAGTTATTAGAAGACCTTTGTTCCATTCGTCTGGGAGTTCTTCGGCAATCCAGATCTTTTCAATGAGCGGACTCAGGACGTCGACGGCGGTGGGTAAGTCGGCTTGTAGCATTACCGCAGTTATCAGATCGAGTCCTGGTGCTTTGCCTGTCTTCAAAGAACGGACTGCCTCTGCAACTTCAGAGGCTGTCGGTGGTTCAGTGTTAATGTCAAGAAGCCGGGATGGTGGGGAAATGGCTTGCAGCGCGTCAGGCGTCGATGTAGCTGACAAACGGAAGACCTCTTCAAAATGCTGACGCCAGCGAAGTAGCTGCCCTTCTGACGTCACAATGAGCTGACCATCTTTGGACTTCAGCATCCTCTTTTTCAACTTGTTGTTACCTGCCAAGGTTTTGGTAGCTTTGTACAACTCTTTCAGGTTACCGGAGTTTGCAGCTTGTTGAAATCATTTGAAATCTTACTAACTAAATACACTACACAAATACGTGTACAGCACATAATGCATAAACATAATACATACATATATATCTAAAATACATACATATTTATTGCGTCATGTTGACAGGAAATGTTCCTTAATTCTTCTCCTGAATATCCCTAGTGAAGGACTATCCCGTATGGAATGAGAAAGATTATTCCAGAGGCGGACAGCACGAACAGTAAATGATCCACCGTAACGACTTGATGAGTGGGGAGGAAAACGAAGGAGAAGAGATGATGAGGAGCGGCAAGGCTTTCCTCTCGGAACAAGATACTCAAAGCGTTCTTTAAGATACGAGGGAGAGGTAGGATTGTGAAGAATAGAAAAGAGTAGAGAAAGAGTGTGGGTATCTCGGCGCTGCCGAATAGGCAGCCACTTCAACCGCTTCCGAAATGCCGAAATTTCTTATTTTATTTATTTTAAAAATTTGACTATCTAACTATTTAGGTACCTATTTATGTTTTGAAAACATAAATCTACGGACTGAAAAGACAGATTCATGCAATAAATGTATTTCTACTGGGGTTTTTATTGTTTTAGGTTTCCTAATAAAATCAAAATCCAAGATGGCGCCGAACGAAATTTCGTAAATAATGTCGTCATGGTTGTCATTTTTATGGTTTTTGGGGTCGGTAATTGCGAATAAGGAGACAAAATGAAAATTCAAAATAGCGCCGACCAAAATTTGCTACATTTTAGTCATGGCTGTCAGTTGCATGGTTTATGGGGTCGCTAAATGCTGTTAAGGCACTGACCTCTATTGTATGATAGAGGTCAGTGTGTTAAGGTGTCAAAATGAATATCCGAGATGGCACCGACCGCTGAAATTTTGATCATATGTATCATTTTTATGGTTTTTGGGGTCGCTAAATGCGAATTTGGGGACGAAATGAAATTCTAATCTTTAAATTTCATTTCTTGCCCTTATTCGCATTTAAACATCCATCTGTCATCGCCATCTGGCGTCGACCGAAATTTTTGAAACCTTCATCATGGGTGTCATATTCATTGTTTTCGGAGTGGCTAATTGCGAATATGTAATATTTGTAACATCTCTCACACCGTGAACTACCTACGTTTACAAATAAAGATTCTTATACTTTACATTTTACGTTTCATACTACGGTCTGTAGCATACGATTAGAGTATTTAGAGGTGAAACCCTAGTTTCTCCTCCAATATTTGACCATTATTTTTTAAACAGTAATCGGTCTGTGGTGTGGGTGAAAGTCGCCGGTTGGACGACCCGCTGCAGACCGCCTTTGTACCCGTAGAAATAAGTTTTCTTGTAAAAGAGATGTGTAAAATTTTTTGGTGTACCATAAAGTATATTCTATTCTATTCTTGTTACGTCGTAGTGTAGTACTCGTTATTCTCGTAGCAGTCGTAGTCTCGTAGAGCTTGCGCTTGACCAGCTGCTACGACGTAGCGCAACTGTTGTGCTTGTGAATTGTGATACGCCGCCCGTAGCAGTTGGTCAAACACGAGGGCTAGCTAAGGACAAAAGGCAAGACCGTAATACGTTCTCACCGAACTCCTTGGCCGCCCTGTTGTGCGCAGTAGTAAATCTCATACAAAACAGCACCGATTCGTGCCTTGCGCATCGGAAAGCTAACTTCAGGGCGGCCGGGCGGCCCAGAAGTTTGGCGAGAAATATATTATACGTGCCCTCCACAAAATTGGCAGGCTTAGGGAGAATTGCGGGCTTCCCTAGTAAAAGTTATTCGAGGTTTGGCTCTCGCCTATTGCCTCCTCCAGTATCCATAGCGGTCGGTAGTCGGTGTCCATAGCGAAAAAAATTGGTACCTACCAAAGACACCGACTTCAAAAAATTAAGTTATTTTTCACTTTGTAGTTTTGTATTTGGAAGTCGGTACCTAGTATTTCTTTGCAAAAAGTTTAAAAAAATATACTTATTACGTAAATACCTAACTATTCTTGTTACGACATTGGCGATGAACACAATCGGTGCGAAAGAATTAATCGTAGTTTTTTTAGCAAGTTGTTGTGCATTGTTTTGTAACGCACCCCAAGGCCTCCCTTGAGGTGTAAATCCGAAGGTCTCGGCCTTGGTGTCAAAACGACCTGAATTCTTATCAAATGGATTGATATAAAGACTTATAAAGGCTATACAGAACCATAAAAAGTAATAGGGGCTATATAGATTCCCTTTTCGACTTATTAAATGCGTAGGTTGCCGAGAAATTCGAATAATTGGGTCGGTATTTAGGTGACAGTAAGTAAGTAAACCAAATAAAGCATTGTGGCACCCGAAGCATTCTGTACTTTTAAGGTGCCCTACTAAATAATTTTATTACCTAATCACATCCCCGCTATACTTATTCTGTTTTACATAATATATAAGGTAATAACTACCTGAACTTTGTAATTCTGTCTTCCCATTTTCGCAAGTCTGCACCTGCAACAGAAATTCATATCAAAAGTTTTCTCGACGTTTACAACTTTCCAGTTTCAGTAATAGCTAGTAGAGCAAGTTATTATTATTTATCGCCTGTAATAGAGGAAACGAAACAGTTTCGTCGACTTGAGTATTATTCCATGCAAATTAGTATTATGCTAATGGTCGAGTATTATTAAGTTGCAAGTAAGTGCGCGTATACGCGAATGTGTGTGTGCTCGTAGCCGGCACACGTAGCTATGTGTTTCCATCGATTGGTCAGGGGCGGCGTGGCTTACCGTCCGACCATTAACCCAGTTGTGTGGCGCGACGCGGCCCGGCCGGGCACGCGAGCCCTCGCCGTCAGTCCACCATCATGCAACTGCCCGAGACCCCGCCGCCGCCGCTGGCTCCGCTGTGGGACCGCGTGCTGCGGGCGCGTGCCCTGCCGCCCGACCTCGACGTGGAGTTGCTGTATGTCGCTATCAGGGACCGCCTCACGCACCCCGAGTGGGAAGTACGTCTTCACGCGCTTCGTGTTCTCGCCGATCTTCTGCCGCTCTCCGGGAATGCGCTATCGTTTCCGTTCGATCAAGTCGTCGACAATCTAGGACACAACTCTCCCAATGTTCGGAAAGCTGCGCTGGATGCACTTAAAGTCTTCTGCACGCACTGCGAAGACGTGGAATGTGCGGCGCGAGCCATTTTAGACAAATGTTCCTATCACAACATAAGGCCTCATTCCGCGAATATTGACACAAAAGTGAACGTTATTACTGGCCTTATATTGTCGATACCATCGGTGATGGGTATATTGAAGAGAAGACACTCACATCTAGATATGTTACCAATATTTCAAGTTCTCGGCGAGAAGCTGTTCGACCCGGTGCATAGAGACGTCGCGCAAAGATCTCTTTTGAAGCTAAGAAGAGCTTGTGGACCACGGGATTACATGATATATCTTTCTAGATTAGATCCCAAAGTTCAGGAAAGATTTAGACATTTGTGTGAAACTTACGATGAAGACTCAATGGATGTTTATTACGCTCCGAGAAAAACTGCCTATAGACATAATAACAATCAACCTTTAGTAAAAATCAATCATGTTTTTAATAATAACCATACGGGCCCTATTCGGGTGTCGACTGATTCATCTTCGGAAGATTCTTTTGGACCTATACCTTTTTATAATAACAATTTTGCAAAAGTTATCATTGAAACAGAAATTAAATTTGATTCTGATACAGCGATCACAATGACCGTTTTAGAAGAAAATGAGACTGAATCTGATAAGAATACGGGAAGCGAGGACGACTACGATAGCTCAGACAGAAACATGTTAAAATATAGTGATGGTGATTCCGAAGACACGGATGTTGTGGTTAAAAGAGTGCGTTTTGGTGGTGAGAGTGTTAAAATAAGGACCCCTGACAGCGATAATTTATTAACAAGTGAAGATGACAACAACATTCATGAACAGCAGAAAAGAAAAGACAATTATAAAGAAATAATGGCACCTGTTACCCCTGGCATAGTTGGTAGAATGAATGAAATAAAGCGAGAGGCATTAGAAAGAGAGTCACAAATCAAACAAGGGAAAAAGAGTGGTATACCTCTACCAGTGATCCACAATAAGGTGCAGCAGAAGCCGACGTTTGTAGCTAAATACAATGGAGTCAAAGTAAAATCAAAGTCTTTGAGTGAGTTGTACGATTACTTTAGAACGAAGAACGACGAAGAGGAAGGTAAATTGCCAGAAATGTCGGGGCTAGCGTTATCATTGGCAGAAGTGCGTTCCCCTGAGAAGTCTGGGCGGAGTTCTCGTAGTCCCGTGGAACATCATAAAGAGGTGGAAGTTCTGCATAACTTGCAGCGAAGTCCGTCTGTGTCACCACGTCGTCATCAAACAAGGGTAGAGTTGGAGCGTGATGGGTAAGTTCGAGATCTATCTTGATAAATCCAGGTATTGATAAAATGAAAGAATATGGTATTAAGGATGTCTTATTGCTCTATTTCTTGGACATTTAGGTTCGTGTTAAGTCTCCTGGCGTCGTCACCGCCGAAGGAGACCGACATCCTAACTCCGCGCACCCCGACACCACTGCGAGCTCACTACGACTGGGAGGAACTGGGGGTAGTTCCGCAACATGTGTCCGACCAGCTGCATAATACGGTAGAGCATGATTATTTCCAATCCTACGAATGTGAAAGTTTAAGGTTTCATTATTGTTAATCTCGCACGCCAAAACTGTTGGACGGATTTTGATGAAACTTTTCAGTAATATAACATAAACATCGGAATAACACAATTCTATAATTTAAATATCTTTAATCCGCGGGTGGCATCTAGTTTCCCTATGTTTAAGTTACCTAAGTATCCACATATGTAGGTAGACTGAACCACTATTTTGGTATGACACCAATCGATAATGGGGTTGTTAGTATCTTTTGTCTAGTATCTAAATTGATGTACCTTACCTACATTAGAATGCTCAATACATTAGTGCTTGTAAGCGCGACTAACTAAGTACTGAGCAACAACTAACAACTAAATACTGGGCTCTGGGTTCAATCTCCTGATTATTGCAAGGGTTTTAATTTAAAGATGCCTCAGTATAGGTTCATCATATATATTCCATTTCATAGTCCAGATTTGAGCCCGGTTGTAAAAAGTGCACATTTAGTGACTAAATTCTTTGGCATTTTTTTGGCATTAGACTCGGGATTCTTGAAAGAGTTTGATATAAGGTGGTCTACTACTGGGTCAAAATTGCTGTGCACCCCTGTGGACCCCGCGTTCGCCTCGTGCGCTAAGAGCGAGAGTCGAACGTCAAAATGACGTCACATCGCCAGGTGCCTAGTTATTTTGACCGAGTACTACTTATTGATAGTTCGTATCCTATGTTTGTGATAGGAGAACTGGATAGCAGCAGTACGGGCGGCGGACCAGCTCCACAGCACGTTACTGGAGGCTAGCAGCGTGAGGAAGGTGGAGCCGGCCGCGCTGTCCCTCGTGCAGCACATGTGGGCTCTCAGCGATGAGGTGGATATTACCCCACGTATCAGTGCTAAGTGTTCTAGTGCAGGGCCTGGCACAGAGATGTTCTATTCATCACCATCATCAGACCCGTTTTTATTTTTAGCTTTCCCACTGCAGGGGCACAGGCCATAATCCACCACCACCCACGCGGGCCCAATGCGGGTTGGTGGATGTCACATGTCTTCGAATTTTTAGTTCTAGGACATGCCGGTTTCCTCACGACGTTTTCTTTCCCCGTTTTTAGAACAGTGGTGGTGAAATAATTTACACAAAGTAATGTGTAATGTTGTATGTAATGTTCTATTAGCATCAACTTTTTTTTCCTTTTTAACCGACTTCCCAAAAAGGAGGAGGTTCTATGTTCGACTTCATGTTTTTTGTTTTTTTTTTTTTTGTGTATGTTCACCGATTACTCCGTCAATTGTGGACCGATTTTGAAAATTCTTTTTTTGTTTGAAAAAGTATGCTCCGAAATTGGTCCCATTTTAATTTGGTGAAGATCTGATGAAGAACTTCGGAGATATACAACAGAACTCTTCAATAAATAACGGCAAATCTCTTGGGATCGCTGCAATCGCATGTCTGTTTGTTGTTTATAACATTTCATAACATAACATCACGCCAGTTCGCTCTTAAGGGGTAAGCAGTCCTCTCATTTCACCGGTTATGTTCAAGTTTCATGAAATCTATTCTGGCGAAATAGTTCCCTTACTAACTTGCCTATTAGGTACGTACAACTAAAAAGTGAAAAATTCAAAAACTTTTTGCAAAAAAAATACTACCGACTTCCAAATACAAACTACAAAGTGAAAAATAACTTAATTTTTTGAAGTCGGTGTCCATAACGCAAAAAAATGGTACCTACGAAAGACACCGACTTCAAAAAATTAAGTTATTTTTCACTTTGTAGTTTGTATTTGGAAGTCGGTAGTATTTTTTTGCAAAAAGTTTTTTTTTTACTTTGGAATGGAAGGCAGAAAGGAACGTTTCTGCAGTGAGACAGTAACAGGCTGAAAAAAAATAATTTGCGGCAGACTGTTGTATCGTTTCTCGTCTAGCATTATTTTCTCGACGCTTTTCTAGTGGTTGCAACTGTGGATTCTGCAGCCTTATTGCGTAGTGAATTCGGCAAGGCAAAGGGCAAAGAGTATGAAAAATCGGCCAATCACATTCGAGATGAAAGACGCGATGTAGATTTCCGTATATGTGATTAGTCGATTGTTAATACTCTTTGCCCTTTGCCTTGCCGAATTCACTACGCAATAAGACTGTTGGTTTTCAGGAGATACAGTGGCTGGGAAAAGTGTGGCGAGCTGGTCTCTTATAGCATCATTTCTTATGCTGAAGGACCAATCCTTTTTGGGTCGGAACTTCTGCGGCCAAGGTTGCGGCCGTTCGTGCAACCAGCCGTGATCTTGGCCGCTGGGCGAGGTCCTAAAGGGAGGCTATTGACTTGTCTTCTAATATTAAGCTGCATTGATCGTTTAGAAGTAAGAGGTAGAAACCGAAATAGGTTTTGATAGGTAAGTAGTTTTACGTTTGTAAAAAAACAATTAAGGCCGGGCAGACCCGCTTGCCCGCATTGGCATCAGCGTTAGCAAGCCGCCATTTTTTATGATCTATCGCGCACACGATAAAATAAAACAAATAGTTATGATAATTCAAAATAAGTACACAAACATGGGAGAAAGTTAAGGGGGATGCTATGTCGTGTAAATAGTGTATGTTGGGTAAATTTGTGTGGACCACAGATATAAATCTAACTAGATGACGCGATTGTATGTACTGCACGTGTCAAAAAACGGAGTAAAGTTACGATCAATGATCGTAATCTGAGCTTTTCATTTAGCATTATCGGCACCGGCAGTCCACCGAAATCTAGAAAATTGCTTTTTATGCCATATTGAGCTGTAAAGAATGTATAGAAAAACATTTCCAATGCCTCGGGAAATGTTTTCTTTCATTGGTAAGTAAATTTGTTTGTGAAAAAGTGGCACGCTTGATTTTCATTCAGATGGAGGGAGTTGCGTTATCTAGTTAGATTTATGTCTGTGGTTTGGTTTATTTTATTTTTACTTCTGCAATACCAGATAGATAGATAGGTACGTTGCCATATCCCAGACACTAGGCTCCTTCAAAAGCTCCACTCCATGCAAGTGCAACTAAGAAAGAGGTTTTCTCAAACTCTGCTATTGAGTCATCTTCATCTGCCTAGCCTTTTTTAACCGACTTCAAAAAAAGGAGCAGGTTCTCAATTCGTCGGAATCTTTTTTTTTTTTTTTATGTATGTTCCCCGATTTCTCGAAGACGCCTGGACCGATTTCAAAAAAACTTCTTTTGTTTTGAAGGGTATACTTCCTAGTTGGTCCCATAGTCATCAGGTCAGGATCTGACGAAGGGATCCTAGAGAAATCGAGGGAACTCCTCAAATATTATAGGCATTTATATAGTGATTTTGGTATTTTCACCAACAATGCAATCATTTGCACTCAGAAAGTATAATTTGGTGGAGTGGAACTGATGAAGAAGACCACAGATGGCCACTGAAACTCCTTAATGCTAAGTATGTCACGGGTATAAATATCTCGAATAGTTAACTGACTATGATTAAGCAAATACTTATAAATGAATAGTACTGATGAAAATGGTACCATTGAACTGTTCTGATGATGAAGCCGGAAGGTAGGCACTGGAACTCTAAAATAAAACAATGTATCCTAGTCGTGCTTGGGCTTATTGGAATCGTCATGAGATGTACTTTGGCCATAAATGATTATCATGTGAATTGGAGATACCTACCAAAACTAAAAAGAGAAAAATAAAAAACTTTTTAACAAAAAATCAAACCGACTTCCAGAACAAAAAACTACAAACCAAAAAATAACTTTCTTTTCCGAAGTCGGTGTCGAAAAACTGAAAAAAGTGGGTACAAAAGACACCGACTTCGGAAAAGAAAGTTATTTTTTGGTTTGTAGTTTTTTGTTCTGGAAGTCGGTTTGATTTTTTGTTAAAAAGTTTTTTTCCCAATTATTGTTGGGGTCGGCTTACAGTCTTACCGGATTCAGGTGAGTAGCAGTATTTTACATGGAGCGACTGCCTGTCTGACCTCCACAACCCAGTAACTGGGCAACACAATACCCCTTGGCAAGACTGGTTTCAGATCTCAGGCTTCTGACTACCCGTAACGACTGTCAAAGATCTTCAAATGACAGCCGGGACCAACGGCTTAACGTGCTTTCCGAGGCACGGATGAAACTCGGTATATTGAAATGGTCACCCATCCACGGACCGACCGCGTCAAGCGTTACTTAACCTTGAAGATCGACCTGTGCGGCTGTTATAATTTAGCCACGAGCTCCTCTCTACTCTGCTATTGAGTGAGGAAGAATAATTGAAAAGTTTAAATCTACTTTTAGAAAGGTTGATAACTTATGATTTTGGAAAGGCAAAGTACCGAAACTAGGTTAGGTTAGATTTTTGGAAGTTCATTTGCCTATTGTTCGTATGACAACAGCCGGATAGGTAGCTATTTGGAATATGGCGTTTTTACCCGACTGCCGAAGGAGGATAATGTGTTTATCAGTCTATGTATGTTGGTTCCTATGTGGCGTTCTAGAGACCAAACGCGTTGGTCGATTTTGATGATTCTTACGTCAATCGATTCGTCTTTACCACTGCGAGTGTCACTGGCTACGTAATAAAAATTGGAAAATAACACAAAATAAATAGATATTATAGATTTTGGGCGCCATTTTGTGGGGGGAAAATTTTTGAACAACTTCACACTTAAATGTTTAAATGTACCTAATTCAAAAAAAAAAATTACTAAAAAGTTGTAAATAAAAAAAGATAATGGAAAATCAAAAACCCGACTGCTTAAAAAGCGAACTAAAAAGACGTAAACAAGAAGAAATTCATGCTGTGCAGTCGGAGGATACATCTGGTTTTGGTCAGCCAGCTCGCGAACATGTATCCTCCGAATGCACAGCATGAATTTCTTCTTGTTTACGTCTTTTTAGTTCGCTTTTTAAGCAGTCGATATGTCTGCCACTATTATTGTCGCAGTTTTGAATATTTTGGATGTCTGTTAGATATCGCTGTCAGCGCCAGCGATAAGACCGCCTCTGTACCCGTATAATTAAGTTTTTCTTATAAAAGACATGTATAACTTTTATGGTGTACAATAAAGTAGGTATATTTTATTCTATTGGGGACGAACCCTATTCTCGTCGCGTGTCACAGTAGCTGATAAAAATACTTAACTGTATCGCGTATTGTATGCAGCCATTAGAAATACACCGGATTTTTTGAATTTTATTTATTTTTTTCAATACGAACGATATATAAATTTCTTTTGAGGTTAACAAGTGCTTGAATATTTAATCAGAACTTAATCAAAGCCAACTTGAGGATAGGTAGAGAACGGAATAAAAATCTGCAAAAAGAAAAAACAGTAACTTTAGTTGCCCACAAAAGTTAAATAGAAATGCACGCAGCAAACTAGACTGACAAGAAGACGACCTTATTCCCCAGCCAAATTCATTCACTGAGGAACGGTAGCCAGGGTAAAAAGTGACAACAATTCGTTTCAGTTCAGGCATGAACTAAACTTTTTTATCTATGGTACAGGTGGCAGCAGCAAGAGCCCCGGCAGAGGGCGCTGTGTGTGCCCTGGTGCGGGGTGCAAGTAGTGACTGCGCACGGCAACTTCTTCCCGCGCTGATCTCGCGCATGGCTCGGGAACCGCTCCCTGCAGCCTTACCACACGCCTTGCTACAACGACTTGCGCTGCATCACATCGTCGACCTCATTTTTGATCCGAGTATGATTGGCGTAAGTAGAGTACACTTTTTATTGGACCCAAATTGGACGTGATTGGCATAGATGTTCAGGATAGTAAAAACCCAATTTGGGGCTGTTTCACAACCTTCAGATGGAAAGTCTCTTATTCTGTATATCAGATTACTTCAAAATGTGAGCAGAATTTGTCAGCGGAACTTATCCGAAGGTTTTGAGCCAAAACAGACCCTGAATCTTGATTCTCAATTTATCTAATATTTGTTCTTATTTGTGTAGGTGGGTGGTGATAAGGACGTGATTCAAAGCGCTCAGCTACGGGCCACGTTGTGCCTGGCAAGAGCAGCTGGTCCAGCTGCCGTACTGTCAGCTGTGAGGAGGAGGCTGGCTGGCACCGCCCGGGCCGACGTATTTTGTAACAAGGTACGACACAGACGTACGACATCCGAAGTATTCATAGCTGTCTGCTACGTTGTTCCTGGTAAGAGCTGCTGCTCTTCATTCAAGGTAGTCAGGCATATTGTCTACTGCGAGAAGGAGGCTGGCTGGCACCGCCCGGGCAGACGTGTTTGTAATAAGGTAGATTTAGTTACGAAAGATTGTCTGGTCATGGAGGCGTAGCTTCTTAATTCTATTCTATTCGTAGACGCACTTGGAGTTCCAACTTCTACTTGCGTAGGTATGCCTTCGTGCAGAGTAGACCCGGGTCATGTAGAATTGTAGACCACAGAAGCCATATCCGAAGGAAACTTCGAAGCTGTTCTAATAACAGTTGAAATTACCTACGGATACACTAATACAATCGTAAATTTTCTTAAAGACTTACTTTAATTATCTTGTACATATAAAACTTAACAGTTTCTGTTTGTTGCAGTTGAGAGAAAGGCTGAATCGTCCTATAGAAAACATCAGGCCATGTCATGTCAACAGGTTAGTTCTTCAAGTAACCTTATACGTTATGAGATCAGGAATGCTCAGTTCAGAGATCAGGAAGCTTTAGTGTCGTTATATGCCTCCTCTATCCTGCCTCGATGAACATCATTAGGAAAGTTTTGCGTATGAATGTGGTTAAGATAGTCAATAAGAGACATCCCCTACTCGTGTAGACCTCAGAGACGAAGGATGGACTGCGTAAAAGGTAATATGAGGGCATAGAAAGTTTGTGACTGCTGTGATTACGACTAATACAGAAGTAAGCAAGAAGAATACATCGTTCTTCTTCATTTCGTGTGTGGTTGTGGTCACCTCTGGTGTCAGAGTTAATTAAGCCGCCTCTGGGAACCCCACAGGCCCGGATGGCTATTTCAGACTTACATTAACATACACACATACATATATGTCCAAGTTTCCTTACGATCTTTTCCTTCACCGTTGCCTATAATGTCCAAGATAAACTTAGAAAGTACATGATTATGAATTTGAAAAAGTCACATTGGTACCTGCCCGGATTTGAACCCACAACTTCAAGCACGAGAGGCGAGACGTAGCCACTGGGCCACCACGACATATGTGAATAATGATATGCCTCTTTGCAGATGTTAATTATTCCTTTGATGCAGGAGCTCTCAACTGCCAGTGCCAGTGAGACGTCGCGCCAGGTCTACGCCACCTCCCGCTGCGCCACCCCCTCCCAGAAGACTGCGGCCTCTGCCTGACTCCGCACCCCTGCCTGGTAAGATTACAAAAAAGTAAAAAAAGGCAACCAATCGCCAAATATGATAGTCCAAAGCTTTGTGCTGTAGAAAGAAGTTTCAATGTTATAATTATTTGATATGTCATCTTAGTGTGTGAATGGCAATGTAGGTCGTACCCACCCAAAACTTGTTTATATCACTAACTTAAGGTCCGCAAAATCAGGACCTTGTAAAGTTTTACATCGTTTGCACCACCACATTTTTACGCATTTTTACCCGATTGCCGAGTCTATGTATGGTATGTAAGTATATATGTATGTTCCTATGTGGCGTTCTAGAGACCAAACGCGTCGGCCGATTTTGATGATTCTTACGTCCATCAATTCGTCTTAATCATGCGAGTGTCACTGGCTACATTAAAATTGAAAAATTGCCGATTTGGGCGCCATTTTGTGCGGGTTTTTTTTTCTTCCAAACCCTTCGTGTGGGGTATCAAAATAAACATACATACATACTTAAACTCACGCCTTTTTCCCATGGGGGTAGGCAGACGCTACAGAACGCCACCTGCTACGATCGTTACATACTTCTTTTGCTTCACTCACATTCATACATCTAGTCATACACACACGCCGGTTATGAGTATCAAAATAAATTGTATAAATAAAGAGGAGATTTCAAAAATATATCTTATATGTTTAAATGTAGTTAATAAAAAAAAAACAAAAAACCCGACTGACGGGGGGGATGGAGTTGCTCGCGTCCGTAGGATTTACCACCTTCTCCTAGGCCCACCCTACACGTATCCCCCGGGTGGTGCAAAACGAGCAACAACGCCGAGCCACGGGCGGCGGTTGAATAACCCGTTAATTGGTGTCCACTGGCCATGAAGAACTAAATTCCTTCATAAAGAGTGGCCATAGTGCCTTGGGAAAGCACTATGTGATCATTTCCCAACCCCCCTTTTTATGAAAATGTCGATTAATGAGAGCGAGTATTTGTCATGCGATCCGGCTAACACCCGGCGCCCTCCGGTATCCGGGCCGGTGGGTGAGAAATTGGTTACCGAAGACTCTATGGAAGTAGGCGACCAGGCTTCCATTGTAGTGAATGTTACTGGCAGCAAGAAATATGTTCAGCAGGCTTTCCACCCTAGTCTGTTCTTATCTCGACCTAGATGCAACTCCCTAGGTAACACATCAAGTAAGGAAATGCAAGAGCCGACAGACTAACAGAAGCAACAAGCGCAAGAAACTCTCACAATCACCCTCACCAGAGGCGATAAAAACGTCTAATAAATATAGTGG
The DNA here is from genome assembly GCA_964057195.1 of Orthosia cruda. Lineage (NCBI taxonomy): Eukaryota > Metazoa > Arthropoda > Insecta > Lepidoptera > Noctuidae > Orthosia > Orthosia cruda. Next base: position 9,613,281 of record OZ059847.1, read on the forward strand.
CCTTCAAATAGATCTCACCGAAGATGAAGGTGGACCAAAACTAAAACGCCCTAATAAACCTCCGCCAATTATTTTGTACGGCGTTGAAGATGTCAACAAACTTACAGAGCTCCTACATACTGTTGCACATAAGGGAGAGTTCATCTTCAAAATCGTCAACAGAAATCAGTTGAGAATAAGTAGCTTGGACATTGAGGCGTACAAGAAAATTATGACCCTAGTCCGTGAAAAGGGCCTCATTGGACACACATTCAACAGGAAGGATCAACGATGTTACCGATTTGTAATCCGGAATCTGCACCACTCAACCCCACACAGTGCCATAATAGAGGAAATTGAAAAAACTGAAAATAAAGTACTTGGAGAAATTATAAATGTAAAATTTGGGCCTGAAAAGAAGCCAACCTCTACATTTTTTGTGAACCTAGTCTCTGACCCAAATAACAGTGAAGTTAAAAATATAAAATCAATTTACCAACAAACAGTTGCAATAGAAGAGCCTAAAAGAAAAACCTCTATTCCACAGTGCCAACGATGTCAAGAATATGGGCACTCGAAAAACTACTGCATGATGCCCTATCGCTGTGTGAAATGCGCACAAGCCCACAAAACATCTGAGTGCCCAAAAAAAGATAGGAACACACCGGCAAAGTGCGTTTTATGTGAAGGCTCACATCCTGCAAATTACAAAGGATGCACTGTGTACAGGGAGATTCTAAATAGAAGAACAGGCCATAAACCTACAGCCAAAGCCATACCCCTTGCAGAACCTAAAATTTTACCCGAAATCGGAAAAAATGGACCACAAGTCGAAGATAATCAGCCAAAACATTATGTTAATGACAGACATGGACTGACATATGCAGAGGTCACCAAAAAGGAAACCAAACTGGAAACATTGCTCACAAAACAGGCTGAAAAGCTGGACAAACTATTAGACCAGATGTCGACAATGATGAACCTACTCACAACAATTATCAGTAAACTTGTCCGTTAAATGGCTACACTCAGAGTTGGAACCTGGAACATAAATGGATTGGTCAAACACAAACAAGAAGTAGAGATACTCCTTGCACTACACGACATTGATGTACTTCTAGTTTCTGAAGCACACCTGACATCCAATCATTTATGCACCTTCAAAAACTACTGTACATACTCCACATTTCATCCCGATGGAACTGCACACGCAGGGACAGCAGTCATAATAAAAAAACACATTAAACATGACGTTTTAGAGGAGTATAAAACTGACCAAATACAGGCTACTACGGTAATGGTTCAGGATAAGCAAAGCTCACTAACGCTCTCCGCTGTATATTGTCCCCCTAAGCACATCCTAAAGGAAGATAGATTTACCGATTTCTTCAGCACTCTTGGCCAGAGATTCATTTGCGGTGGAGACTGGAATGCCAAAAATGTCTACTGGGGTTCTCGACTGACATTACCCAGAGGAAGGGAAATGAAAAAATGCCTTGACAAAAATAAATTAAATGTCCTGAGTACGGGTGAACCCTCATACTGGCCAACAGACTCCAATAAACTCCCTGACCTATTGGACTTCTTTGTGTATAAGGGACTTTCTAACATGTACCTCAGTGCTGAAAGTTGCCTGGATAGCAGTTCAGATCACACCCCTGTGATAACCACTATAAGCACAACAATAATAGAAAGAGAAATCAAAGAAAAACTCTACAACACGAAGACTGACTGGGCTGGTTTTAGACAGTACATCGAGACACACGTGAACCTAAAAGTACCGTTAAAGACAAACGACGACATTGATGAGGCTGCTACAAATATCACAAACCTCATCCAGACAGCTGCATGGAAATGCACACCAACACCTTCAAAGCCAGGATGCAAAAATATTTCTAAGGAAACAAGAAGTAAGGTGCTGGAGAAAAGGAGGCTCAGGAGGGTTTGGCATGCCAGTCGTCATGCTTCTGATAGACGAGACTTTAACAGAGCGGCTGAGGACCTGAAACAATATCTGAAGGACATTGAGGACGAAACTTTAAAAAACAGACTGGAGAATCTGGACGCTACAGCTAAAAACGAATATTCGCTTTGGAACACCGTAAAGCATAGCAAAAATGCGCCACAAACTGCTCAGCATCCTTTAAAGCTGGCCAATAATGCATGGGCAAGAAAAGATGGCGAACGCGCCGAGGCTTTCGGATCTTTCTTGGCCGATGTATTCACTCCCAACTCCGGTGACAGATCGCGCGATGAGGAGATCCAAAAGTATTTGGAGACAGATCTTCAACTAAGTCCTCCATTAAAGTTCTGCTCGCCTCGCGAGATCTGGCGGATTATAAAAGGTCTCGAACTGAACAAAGCTCCTGGATACTGCCTTATTACTGCTGAAATTCTACGTCAATTGCCAAGAAAAGCCATCGTCTTCATTACACAACTATTTAATGGCATTATGAGAACTGGGCATTTTCCGAGAATATGGAAAGCATCGGAAATCATCATGATCCCAAAGCCAGGAAAATCACCGCACCTTGTGTCGTCATACAGGCCAATAAGCCTACTGCCTGTTATGTCTAAACTTTTTGAGAAAGTCGTTGCACGTAGGCTCAACGACATACTTACAGACGGTAAAATTATTCCACAACATCAGTTTGGTTTCAGAAGAGGGCATTCAACTGTAGAGCAGGTGCATAGAGTGGTGAATAAGATACGAGAGGGACTGGAACGAAAGGAGTACGGTTCGGCAGTATTCTTGGACGTACAGCAAGCGTTCGATAAGGTTTGGCACCAGGGCCTGTTGTACAAAATAAAGAAACAACTGCCACATAACCTTTACGTACTACTTAAGTCCTACTTGGAAGACAGAATTTTCCGTGTAAAAGTTAATGACTCTTACTCAGAATTCTACAACATACATGCTGGCGTACCCCAGGGCTCCGTATTGGGTCCAACCCTCTATCTTATATACACAGCAGACTTACCAACGTCAGAGGAAATTCTCTCTGCCACCTTCGCTGATGATACGGCTGCTTTGTGTAATAACAAAGACCCTAACATGGCCTCACTCGCACTACAAAATCACCTCGACCAAGTATCCAAGTGGATGAGAGAATGGAAGATAAAAGCTAGCGCTAACAAATCGACACATGTGACATTTACTCTTAGAAAGGACAACTGTCCACCTGTTAAGCTCGGAGGTGACACACTTCCACAGGGGACAACAGCTAAGTACCTCGGCCTACATCTCGTCAGGAAACAAACGTGGAGACACCACATAGAAAAAAAACGAGACGAGCTAAACATCCTGCTCCGAAAACTGAACTGGCTCTTGGGAAGATCATCGCATGTGTCACTGGAGAACAAAGTACTCATTTACAAGGCAGTAATAAAGCCTGTCTGGACATATGGCGTCGAGCTGTGGGGCTCTGCGAGAAATTCAAATGTGGAGATTCTCCAGCGATTTCAAAACAAGGCTCTGAAAATGATATCAAATGCTCCATGGTTTATGAAGATCTCAGAAATACATGAGCATCTACAAATAACAACAATAAAAGAGGAAATAGAACACAGAATGCAGACGTACAGGCAACGAATAACATCACATACCAACACCTTAGCCATAGCCCTAAGCGAACCAATTACCTTGAAAAGGCTCAAACGTCACCATATATGGGACTTTATTAAATAAAGTGGAAACAATTTTGAGAGGCAGATTCTTCGCTGGAAGAATGGACCTCAGCAGTCAACGTTCTAACAAAAAATCTGCTAAAGGTTGATAACCGATTGCAAGATAAAAAAGGAAAAAAAAAAAAAAAAAAAAAAACCCGACTGCTTAAAAAGCGAAAGGAATGTTCGCAAGCTGGCTGACCCAAAACCAGATGTATCCTCCGACTGCACAGCATGATTTTCTTCTTGTTTACGTCTTTTTAGTTCGCTTTTTAAGCAGTTGGGTTTATAGTTTTTTTTTAAATTATTTTTGTCTTTAATTATTTTTGTCTTAATCTGGTCGATGGTCCAAGCTCAGATATAAGCCCTTTATGTCATTCTACAGGTGTGTCGCAGCCAGGCAGGGAATACATTCCATTCCAGCCGCTGTCACCAATTCCTCTGAGCGACAGGTTAGTCCTCTTTTATACTTCCCAGAATAATTCAGATGAAGAGCCATGCAGCACATACCAGCCATCTTCTTCACTCTTCCAATTCTTTATTTAACTGTTTCGTGGGGCTAAGTAGCTAAGGACTAGTCGGCTGTGGATCACAACTTCATAAGGTTCCCATTTCGAATTCTGGGTTATTTTAATATTAACATTATAAGCGGGATATTTACCATGTTTACTGTTTGTAGCGAGTTTCCGATATTTCGGTGCTGTTGCAAGCTGTTGCGAGTTTATCCGTGATCATGGTGCTTGCAACAGCACCGAAATATCGGAAACTCGCTACAAACAGTAAACATGGTAAATATCCCGCTTATAATGTTAATGACCATGACAGTTAAAAAAATTATATCTGGGTTATTTTACCGATCATATTAACACAAATGGGTGATATGTAATTTGGTATTTTTTCTAAAAGTTCAAGTACCCACAAAATACAGCAACTGTTTCCAAGTTCATGAACCTAAATAACTATAGTAATCTGAGGAAGTCAAAATGTATAATTTTATCGTGTTCTGTCTGACCGATGAATAATTAAAGTCGGTACTTATCGATCAGAACTAATTTAGCTTCCAAAATTAATTATACAGAATTTAAACAGAAAATTCGAATCGGGTTCTAGAGCTTCTGTCTAATACCGCATTATTCATTCGCCTCAATGGCGTTCGAAGTTCGAACCGATCTTTTTGGCGTTTACACAGAGACAATGATCCCACTTCTGATTTAGCTTATAATACCAAAATATTTTTTTGGAAAGATGAACTTAAAAACTTTAAAAAAGCATATTAAAAAAATATATACATCAGCTATTTCCTCATAAATATATTACCTACTAGCAGTCAATAATAAATTCAAGAAACAAAAGTTTTCTACCCTGTGTCAGTCAAGTGCTAGGTCTAAATGCTTTGTCCTTCGGGTTGTGGGAACTGACGCACCTGACAGTCATAGTTTATAACGTAAGCTGAACTTGAAGAAATTATGGCTTTATTGAAACCAAATCATAGTGTAGTGGATAAGAGGTACTACCAGAGCTAGGGCTGCTCTGTAATTATTTAACCCCCGACAGAAAAAGAGGGGTGTTATAAGTTTGACGTTTGTTGCTGTTTATCAGTGTGTCTGTCTGTGGCATCATAGCTCCTAAACGTATGAACCGTTTTGAATTAGTTTTTTTTGTTTGAAAGATGATTTTGTCGAAAGTGTTCTTAGCTATGTTTGAATAAAATCGGTTCAGCCGTTCAAAAGTTATGGGCGTTTTACTGTTTAAATCGGGGTGTTTTCGCAGGATATCGTGTCATAATTACGAGTACATGTTCAATAGATTTCCGATCGAAGCGTATCTACTATGTACTAGATAAATTATGTAGCATGAAATAAAAATGTGTCGGGGGTTTTTTAAGTTTTGTAATTTTACTTGTCTGTATGTCAGTAGATACTGAAAGAATCTTTAGCTTCATATGGAAAATAACTAGAAGGATTATTTGGAACAGTTTGTGAAATACGAAAAGGTCTTGGCATTTCCGATTCCCGGAATCTCTACTTAGAGCTAAAGCTAAATCGAGTCGCTATAGATTTACTTTATGAATTTCCTAATTCCATATTTCCAGAGAATAATATTCTGTTAATTGATGCCGACCGAATGCCTCTTATCAAACCTCACAAAATCTAGTGAACCTTGAACAGAAGTGATTGAGGTCTAATCTTCAATAGAATCACGGAGTTAATTCGTGTTCCAATTTCGATTTTATATCACCGGCTTCGCTACCAGCTCCCAGCTGACCGCTACTGCGCGATATTATCTATGTAAATCTACCCGCCGATTACGGGCGCCAATTACAGTGAAGTCACTAACCCCTATTTCAAAGTCTGACTAACAATCAATAACGTAATGGAGCAAAACACACGTAGAGTTGTATTCGTAACGCTTTCAAGAAAACAAGTCATTCGACCTCGAAGAAAATGTCAACCGGCAAACAATTTAAATTATCATATACTTATTTATGTATTGAATTTCAAGAACAAAGTAATTTTGGTAAAGTTTGGGGTGTGAATAGTGTTGTCGCGTGGCAACGGCGTAGTATCATGACGAGGCGCAATGATGTGGCACGCCGAGCTTGAGGATCGTAGAACTTCATCAACTTACGAAATGAAAACTTTCGCGAGTGTTTCACTTGTTGCGAAAAGTTATAACACACAGATAACTTTACTACAACGTTAGTTTGCTAGATTTCCACTGTCTGACAACGACAAATAAGTATTCAGCTTGCAGACTGGACCGCATTTAGCTATATATCCCCTCTAATCCAATGTTCCAGGAAAATCGTCCCAAATAAAACTGGCTGGCGTCAAATACCACCTAACGTCGTAATGGAGCCTTCAATTTGTCGAATCGGGCAAATGGAATCCCTTGACATATCGACCCACTTAATATTTAATTGGTAAAGGCTAGGCGAGGGGCAGTAATCAACTGCGATGGGTTAGGTATTAACCATAGGCACGTCGTGTGACTTATGTCAAGGTACATATACGCCTGCCTTCAGTACCCAAGAGTAATGGGTGTAATAGCGTGCCAGTGCCACAACTAACCTACATTTTGTAAGTTAAATTATTGGCCCACTTTCATTCAGAGCGTTTATGAACCACGGACGAGACGACCCATTTACCTTATCGTATGATCGTTCCACTTTTGTGTTCAGCAAACACCACGTAACTAACAGTCCTTTAGCTTCTATTAATAATTAAGAAAATTATGGAGCAGTTACATGGCCGCCTTCGTAAATCTTATATTATTATTATTGGAAACCAAATATCTACACCATTACTTTTCTGTAATTATATACCTAGAGCTCTTTGAAAATAACTAGGTAACTACCAGTATATGACGTAGTTAGGTCGTTTAAAGAACCCTATTGAATGCTGTCTGACTAATAGAGTTGAGCCTTACTCATGGTTACTATATCATGAACTACACGAATCTAATGACTAATGACTCTTTTACCGACCGCGCGACCGCTAGAAATTCCGTGTAGGTGGGCTAATCTGCATAATATGCAGGTAGAGTGAGTTCATCAACATAGGGCCAATTGATCGCGGCGTGGCGGTGTCGGTGGGTGTACACACACCTCGCCTACTCTGTACACTCGGTGTGGTGTCGTCGGCGTTACTCGTCAGTCGCGGAGGCGCCGCGGCGGCAGGCGGCAGGCGCGCGCCATGTTGCGCTGCTGCTGCCCCCGCGCGCCCGTGCGCCCCGAGCGTCCCACCGCGCCCCCGCTCCAGCTCGACCTCGTGGCCGACCTGCCCCCGCACACGAGGTAGCTTTAGCGACCACCCCCCGACACAAGCATTATAAACAAACACTTGTCTCGTGACGCTATTGTATTTATTTCTGTTCACAGAGACTCGAGCGCGCTTACCAGCTATGAGGACGGAGAAAACAATAAAAAGACTGCCGCTTCCAAGGAAGAATCTGATGAGCGGGCGATAATAGGCGCTACAACCGAGTTAGATGTACGACCTGGTACGGTACCAGACCAATTCAAGGATTCAGTACCATCGCCGCCACGTTCACCCTCCATCCGCGTCGAGGATTACTCCGAGAGATCTAACCCGTCACCGGTTAGTGGACGGTCATATTTACATGTCGAGCCCCCGACACCTCAGCCGCCAGGGAGCGCTGGGGCCTCCACCGGCCATGAATCGCTGGAGTCCCGTGCGAGCACCGTCGTCGAGGTATCGCCGGTGCGAGCGAGCGCGAGCGCGCGTCCGTCACCCACGCCGCCAAGAAGCAGCGCCGCCTCGCCCGTGCGGAGCGGCGTGCCCACGCCGGAGCCGGCCAGTGACGCGTACGACGAGCGGCCGCGCCCCAGCGAGCGGGACGTGCGGACCGCGCTCGCCGAGTGCATCGTGCCCGCGCGCCACGAGGACTGGGAGGTCATCGTCAGCGGACTCGTGGAGACCGAGCGGCTCGCGGCGGACACGACGGCACGCGCCCCGGCCGTCAGCTGGCGCGCGGCGTCGCGCTCTGCCGCCGCACACGTGCGCTCGCTGAGGTCGCGCGTGGCCCGCGCCGCGTGCTGCACGCTGGGCACGCTCTTTGAGCATCGCGGGCGTGCGCTCGACCCTGAGGTGGAAGAAGCCGTCAGTGCGTTGCTCGAACGCTGCGCCGACGTGAACCGGTTCCTCCGCGCCGACGCGGCCAGTGCACTAGTGAAGGTGGCGTGCGGCGGCAGCGAGGTGCGTGCGGTGGTGGCACTGGCGCGGCGTGGCGCAGCGCACCGCGCGGGCCCGGTGCGTGCGGCCGCGGCTGCGGCGCTGGCGCGGCTGGTACGGCACGGCGGCGCGGCACACGCACTGTCGCTGCCAGGCGAGGTGCGCACATCCCTGCTGCGCGCGGCAGGCGAGCTGCTGGCGGACGCGAGCGCGGACACGCGCCTGCACGCGCGCTCCTTGTGTTTGGCGCTCGGGGAGGATGCGCGCTTCAAACAGATGCTCAAGGAAGCGATGACAGCGTCACGATATCGTGCCATCGAAAAGTACGTCGACAAGTTGCGTTACCGATAAGAACCGGTCAGAGCCTCTGGCGCCTGAAATTAAGAGTTCCTCCCAAAAGTCGTAACGCGATGGAAGACGGCTACTTGTAAGTGTAATTGTGAAACGATGACTGAAATATGCGAAAGGTATTTTTGTAGTAAAATAAATTAAGTATGACGATGTGTTAAATGAAGTTGATTGTTATCCTCCAATGGAGCGAACTTTATTATATGACAATTCATTTATAAACTTTTATTAGGAAATAAATATTCTGGTCTAAACGATGTTTTATTTGACAGTAGAATAGAATTTGTTACTTTGAAAGATTATAGTAGGTATATAGGGACCAAACCTTCGACTACTTTGATCCAGGTGCGTAGGTCGGCGCGGCGCTTGCAAACTTTGTGACCCAAGTTCACGCTCTTTTCTTTTCCATAACGAAAACAAATATCAATCCACCACATGACATTACAATCTCAAACTGACAGTCAACATCAATAACCAAATATCTTTCAAACAGCAAAACTACACAAAAAAACAAATAAAACAATACCTAATGCAATAAAAACATGAATTCTGACGAAGTACACAAACATAACATATATGTAACATAATGTATATAAAGTGCATATGTTGTGATTTTATTTTTAATTTTCAATACCCAAGACCTGAGTGGCAATGGCGGGTTTATTCAGACCCCAACTATCAAACGCGTCCATGTTCAAGCTGGTCTCGTTCTTGTTCTGGAACTGGATCTATATGATGACATACGAACACTGCAAGGAGAAGGGACCGGAGTGGTGCTCCAGGATGGTGACGGTGTTGCACGGTTGTGTGTGTATTATCATTGGCTATATGCAGTGCAATTTTCCTTTGAATGCGTACACTTTATCCAGTTAGTAGAATTTTATTTTATACTTACTAGCTTTTGCCCGCGTCTTCATCTGCGTAGCACTAGTACTTGGAATAACCAATTTTTTATATCGTGCAATAATATTGTAGGCGTGTGAGCCGCCTTACTAGAGAAATTATTACACACAAACTTTCACCCTTTAAGGATGATATCCAGGATAAAATCTATCCTATGTCCTTCCTAGGTTCTCAAACTATCACTATACCAAATTTCATCTAAATCAAGGTAACTTACAGACAGACAGAGTTACTTTCGCATTTATAATAATTATTATTATACTAGCTTCTGCCAGCGGCTTCGCCCGCGTCACAGATAATATAATACTAGCATACAGATGCCTCATCCCATACAAAGAAACCATGCCGATGTAACTGGCCTTTTTCATCTGATTATAGCGTTTTTTTTTTTTTAAATCGAATGGGTTCGGTTCCGTTTCGGTCCGGTTATCATGGCGTTAGATAGATCACATCTATATCCGTGGAACGGAACCGAACGCACGCAATGTACAAAAAATAATCAGAATAATCAGTACAGTAAGTCGGCACGGTTTCTTTGCATGGGATGAGACACCACTGCCTGCCTGATTGTTGAAATTTAACCCAAGGAACGTATTCATCTCACATCTGGCGCCTAGAGCGACCGCTCCGCTCGCTCTACACCAGCAGCCTTATTGCCACCAACAGCTGGCGCTGCACATACGTAATGAATGAGTGAAACTGCCACTTATTTGGAGTACACCTTTGCACCGATAAAAACCAAGATATAATAATTTGCCCAAACTTCGTTTTAGGGAGAATAATGCTGACCCAGTACAGTCTAATGATTGACAGCTGGCGCTGCACATACGTAATGAATGAGTGAAACTGCCACTTATTTGGAGTACACCTTTGCACCGATAAAAACCAAGATATAATAATTTGCCCAAACTTCGTTTTAGGGAGAATAATGCTGACCCAGTACAGTCTAATGATTGACAGCTGGCGCTGCACATACGTAATGAATGAGTGAAACTGCCACTTATTTGGAGTACACCTTTGCACCGATAAAAACCAAGATATAATAATTTGCCCAAACTTCATTTTAGGGAGAATAATGCTGACCCAGTACAGTCTAATGATTTGGTCGTGGGGATACTTCACCTTCGACCTGCTGTGGTGCCTGGTGTACTGGAGCGAGAACCGCCTGGTACTGTGTCACCACGCCGCCGCCATCATTACTGTAACGAGATACATTCAAAAACAGCATACAGGATGCTCCTTTGCATGTTCGCTGCTTCTCTTGGAATTTACCAGTCCGCTACTGCAAGCAAGATGGTTAGTTTTTCAGCTGTTCTATTAAAATTTAGTCGCCTAGGTAATAGTACATTATGGTACAAGTGTGTAATGTTGGTGATTACCGCTGAGGCGCCATTGAGACCCGAGCCGTTAGGTGAGGGTCTTAAGAGAGCCGAGGACGGTAATCATCAATACACTCGTGTATCATACGACGTTTTTCACCACACTTGTGAAGAAAATAATACAAAAGAAAAATTTCAACAGTGAAAACGAGTTGGGAAAAAAAATTCGCAATGGCGGGCAAATTTAATCAGTTTTCCTATGCGCGCGCATCTAACAATAGCGATCGGCAATAGACTAAAAGAACGAGGTTTCTTTTTTTTTGGCATTTCGCGGATATCATTTTAGCTACGTTCAAAATGGGGAATTTTAAGTTTTGTTTATTACAGAGAAAAACAAAAGTTATATTTGACTGAAAGTTTTATTTATTAAACACGTACAAGTTGACATTATCTATTTAAATACGAAGTTGCATAAAATGAGCAAGCAATAATTAAACAACATTAATTTATTTGTATACTATTGCGCACTATCTTTTTTGTATCGAAACTTTTTTAAGAACAAAGCAATAAATAAAAAAAAACTATAACTCACTTGTGAATAATAGTAATGAAAAAGTCACAGTTTGATAACAGGTGTCATTATGTGCCTAATTGCGGTGAAATTAGAGCCACTTTATGAGCAAGTGTGTTGAAAATACATTTGTAATTCACGGGATACCTGCAGCCGAATTGCGTAAGTGAATTCGGCAAAGGAAACAGTTTGGTACCTTCACAAAAACGACTTTATTACGTATTGCATATTACACTCTGAAAAGGAAAGGAGATGAATCTTTCCATGACTAATATTTTGATTGTAATGATTATTCATTTTTTTTTTCAGTTTTAAGGAACCATTATACATTTTTAATTAAAAGCATTAGAAGACCATTAGTTGTAAGTAAAACAAAATTAAATTATGTTCTAATTATTTGGAAATAAATCATCAGGAGGATGATCGTACTCTTTCCAAATTAGTTTCGCAATACCGAAACAGTTGAAAGAAATGATTCTAACTCTTTGAAGGTTCCAAACTGTGTCCTTTGCCGAATTCACTAACGCAATTCGGCTGTTGTGTGTGTCTGCGTCTCACGTCATCAGCATCACAGTCTATCTAATAGTTTTACCAATAGAGTAGTTTACTGAAAATTTGTTTTTTATCCGTCAGGTACTTAAATTAATAAAAAATATTGGACACGTATTTTTTCTTTTGACACGTAAACATGTAGTTAGATATAATGCGTTGAAATATCGTGAAACGTCACGACGCTAATACACCTTATACTGCCTTAGTGACGTCACAAGCCCCCACTCCTGAACTTTGATGTTCTTTAACTTTGTAATTTTTTTATGGATTTGGTAAAGCAAAAAATACGTGTGCAATATTATTTGGTAATCTCACTGACGGAATAAATAGAATTATCATTTTTCTACCTAGGAAACAGTGGCCGCCAGTGCCGAGCGGTAAGTAGGGTTCCTACTTACCGCTTGGCATTGGCGGCCACTGTGATGCCGACAGGCGCTACTGATGTGATGCAAACGGTGTTATTGTGATCGATCTTGTTGGTCAAGCGCTCTACTGCTGATCGTAGAGTCCTCCAGGTTCAATCCCAAAGTTCTCCAGGGTTCTAATCCTTCCCCCCCGGTGGGTCCCCGCATTGTCGAGGCGGAGGCGCTCAGTTACCGTGGCTTGCAGTGTTTCTTTTAGGTACGTCCGTCGTTTACGTCGTTTGGAACTTAATCAATAGCAATATTTACGTATATTCGCGACGAATATCCCTACAATTTGGCAAATTATGTAAACCTGGTATCATTTTAGAGCTGGAAACCCTTTATTGACGTGAAGTGGCACTCAATCAGCCAATCAGGAATTGAGTGGTGCATGACATATTAAAGTAGCCAATCAGAAACCAGAATAGAGCCTAGAAAGAACGACACACTTTCGAGAATATCGCCATCCCATTTCCTGTAACGCTATCCCATTATTACTAGATGTTTAATTGGGGATGTTTCGTCCCGATTTTTAATATTTTGTTGCAACACTATGTCAGTTAGCTGTCATTTGATTTTGACAGCTGACACTTGACAAGAGTCGAAAAGAAAAACTTGTACCGAGCACACGGAGAAATTCGGGTTCTTGTGGAATTACTCGTATATCTAATCGAGATGTGGTTCGCCCATTGTGATTTGTAATTGCGCCAGCCTTTCGCGATCACTGTCGGTTTTGTGTATATTTCACGCACATCGAAGTGCTTTTGACTGGAACGTGCTGCCTGGTGGACGCCGGCCGGAGTCTTCGGTCTAGACAGTCGTCGGTTATCCCCCATCTTCCCTTATTATATATATGCTTTCCTCTCCCTATACAACGCACAGTACGGGATTGAACGTGGAGCAGAAGATCACCACGGAATCTCAGGTAAGTGACTAATGGTACCACCCAACCCTTGTGGTCAGCTTTAGATCACAGATCGACACCTAGCTTACCACTGCTGCGTTACGGCAGTTTCGTGGGGTACAGGTTCAGACAGGGTCCAGGAGTCCCAACGCTGCTATGGGCCCCAGCGTGAGCTCCTGGCTTGGTATCCGCAGACCTGTATTTAACAGACCCTTTCGCTATCTTATTAAATCGTTCTACTTGTAAGCACAGAACTTATCGCTGTAGGTACCTTCCTAACCACTGGAAAGCATGGGCCACAAGGATTATTTTTTTGTAGGTAAAACCGGACAACGTTATACCTACAATAGGCAGGTATGGTGCTCGCCAAACTTCTGGGCCGCCCTTGCTCCTGTAGCCAAGTTGACAATCTACAATCGATAACGCTAGTAGAAAAAGAAACAATGTATGGAAATGACACCACTGAACGTTAAGTCACGTGGTCAGACCATACAAATAGAAGGCGTTAACGATTGTAGAAAGTAGAAAGAGGTTCGATACGAAACGTTGTAACTTGGCTAGGGGGCCTGAAGTTGGTTTTGCGATGCGCAAGGCACGAAACGGTGCTGTTATTGTAAGAGATTTAGGTACTACTGCGCAGCCTTTGTAGCCAACTTCAGGGCGGTCAAGAAGTTTGGCGAGAACTATACTAGGTTGTGATGTCGGGGGTGCGCGTGAATTTAATTGTATGCTGGGCCCCCAACGCATGGTAGCGGAAGGAACAGTGGGGTTTTAGTCGGTTGGAGTCCGCCATAACCCTCCGTTTTTCCTAGACATAGGGTAACCCTGAGAATTGCCCAAAAAAAATAAAGCTACTCTAACGTTGAAATATTAAACTGTCCTTCGATTTTGTATGTCATTAACTTGGAGCACTAATAATAGGGCCAGCGGAAACGCCATTTGTTAATTACCATACCTAGTTAGTCCTTGAACTTATGTAGCTACCTATCCTGCTATCGTGTTCGTGAGTTCTAGTACTACTTAAACAAATAAAAATACCTTTTCTTTTCATGTAGGTATAACCTTGTCCGATACCTATTGTAGATAAAGAAAATAAATAAGTACCTAATTATTAGTTTTTAGGGTTCCGTACCTCGAAAGGAAAAAACGGAACCTTTATAGGATCACTTTGTTGTCCGTCTGTCTGTCTGTCAAGACCCTTTTTCTAAGGAACGCGTGGCGGTATCAAGCTGGAATTCATATCAAATACTCAGGTCTAATGTCCCTTAACGCTGTGAAAAAATCATACTTCTAAGCCAACACAATCAAACGATACAGCCGTTTATGTCGCAAATTTCCGCAAATTTTCGACACTCTCAAGGGAATCAAAACCTACAGGGTACTTCCCGTGAACTCAGAATTTTGAAATTTGGTACGAAGCAACGTTTTGTAGCACAGATAAAGAAATAATTGCGAAAACCGTAAATTTTTTGTCACATCATAATAAAAATATTTTTAATAATTTTAAACTTACTACCCCTTTCCTCATGAACGCGTTATTAAATTGAAATTCATATCAAATACTTAGGTCTATAATACTTTTGTACGGAACCCTCGGTGTGCGAGTCCGACTCGCACTTGGCCGGTTTTTTTAACTTTGATAACAGCATAGGTAGCTTGGTTTTTCATTTTGTCAAATGTCTATAGAAAACTACTTAATGTTTAATGGTTCAATTATCAATTTGTGAATTTTAAAGTAAAATTTTAGTTTGGAAAATTTATGCTGTTTGATATATTATGACAAAGTCTGTGCTGGATTTCTGTAAAAATTGGAGACTCTGGTATTTGAATAGACGAAAGAATCCGTCATGGCGGAGACTTCCATGAAGTTAGTTGAAGTAATTAGTTGGATGAGACGAGCGAGCGGCGTTTTAGTCATCACTGCGAACGAGTTGACCTTGACTCTGCCCTGCACACGCTCGAGGAGTGCTCTGCGTGGGCCTCCGAGTGGTAGGTTTTGTTCGCCTGGATCGGGCGTGACCTGTCTTTGCCATCAGTCCTGAGGGCCATGCTGGCAGAGACAGAAAACTGGAGGGAAATGCCTCCTTCTGTAAGACCGTGAAGGAAGCCGCCGAGCGGGATCGAGATAGAGCCGATCCCACTCGGAGAACAAGGCGTCGGGGGAGGCAATCACCCCGATGCCTACTAAAACGTCGAAACCCCGCCTGCATCATAAGCGGACGCGGGTCTCCGGGGGCGCAGGCGCTCAGATTGGGGACACTCAAAATAACCTTACTCTAAGAGCTATGCATAGCTCTTAGAGTAAGTTTATTTTGAGTGTAAAAGTTTATACAGCCAATGTTTTCACTGTGCACTGAAAAAATGCTGGCATAAAACACTTATGTGCTACTTGGGTGGTCACCCGCCTTCTTTTTTTTATCGTGGAGAAACGCTCATGCATACTGCGCTACCACGAGGGGATAGCGCAGTTATGTGGGACTCCTACCCACTAAAACTCCACGGTGTCCTCCTGTGCCGCTTATGGCGGGAACACGGGCACGCGTTAGCACTCACCGCGAACCCGCCGCGGCTGTCAGTCACCGGACCCTCCTCTGGGGAGTAACCCCCATCACCGGCACACCAGAACACACAGTACGACGTGAACAACCCTGGGACCAACCAGCACATGGGCGCCAGACGACTACGTGTATGGCACCCTTGGTCCCCTTGTGACGGGTCAAGGTCAATGGCCCCGCCACCTACCATTTTTCGGCTAGCAGCAGGGGATAGGGAGAGCGGCCAACTCTATACCGACACTCCTCCTCCCCTGCGGCCCCACCGCGTCCGCCATCAGACGGTTGCGACCCCGTCTAGGCCGCGGAAGGTAGGGAGAGCGGCGCACCGTAATACCGGCACTCATTTCCCGCCGCGGCCTCCAACCCTCAGCCGCGATATCGTATGGGACCTGGGACGCTCCATAAGACATCGCGGCCCGCCTCAGTTGCGATGTCGCCTGTTACCAAGCGGCACCGCAACTTACATGTTGGCCGCTACGTCGTCGGCTTAATCGGCAAAAGCCCTGACGAGCGACCCCTCCTCGGGTTCCTCTTCGCTTCACCGTGGGTGACCAAGTCACGGCTACTGAGCCCCCCCGCCTCGACAATGCGAGCACCCACCGGGGGTGATTGGTCACCCCCCTGAACTGAAAGCGTTTGTGCCAATTATATTTGATTATCTACTGCGTGTCATTCCTTATTATTGTCTACAGGTTTCTCAAAAAAGAGGGATATGGGAAAACAACATTGTACACCGTCGTCGAGCTCATGTATCTGGTTCTGTTTCTTTTTCTACGCGGAGTATTGGGCACCTATGCGATGTTCGTCATCATGAGATCAAGCTTCTTTGATTTGGAAGAAAAAATCTTGTCGGGGTCTCTCTATATCGTGTCTCTAATCTTCATTTACGATATTGCTGGCTTCATATGGTACAAATACAAGAAAGGAATCGTAAGTTGGTTTTGTTTTATTATTCACTGTTCAGTGGTGTCTCTGTCTACAAGCTACAACACGGTCAAAATAAAAGTGCAGCTCGCCGGAATGCAACCCCACTTCCGATTAACCGAGGCCGCGCTCGTACGGCAGGTGCACAGTTATTTTGACAGAGTAGTAGGTACTGTACAGGGGGTGGCTCAGTGAGCTAATAATTAAACTCAGAAATTACTTGTATATAATATATTTTAGCAACAATGTGCCTGCTCTTAGGCGGCTTCTCTAGAATTGACCATCAAAGCCTAGCAAAAACATCTTCACTTATTTATGCGTTCGAATTTCAGTTCCCTTACAAAACTAAGTAATGTATTGCCAGTCTTATTATAGGCAAGGAGTTTGCCTTCTTAATTGGTGAGTCCTCACAGTACCTACCTACTGTAAAGAGGGCGACCTCCTTGCCTCTCTTATAAAGCTGGCACGTTTTGGAAGAGTTAAGTGTAGGCTCAGATCAATTGGGTTGTTGAACCAACTTCTTTTTTGTAATAAATGGAAAGATCATATATAAGTTTGAGTACAAAACAATTTTTTTCTTTATTTACAAAGTAATATCAAATTGAAAATATTTTTTTGTATTCAGTACCTAAAACACGCCGACAGTTCCCGAACAAACCCGAGCCCGTGTGACATCACGATGTTCATTTCTTCTCATTGTAGCAAACAGCCGATACAATGTTTTGACTTATATAACCGATTCAATCTTGTTATATACAAGGTGTTTGTTTTTTTATGTGTTTTCTCTAGGGTTATATTCTATAAGTAAAAAAATAAAAAAGTCCTAGAATATGTGGTCAAAAAATGCATAGTTTCGAAGATATTACCAATCATAATTAATTTAGATCAAAAATTGTCACCCGTATGACGAGTCTGTTGTTTTACATTAATAATCGTTACTTTGTCGAATTATTTTGAATGAAAAACGAAAAACATAATGATAATTGGAAAATAACTGATATGCCAGTTGATTCTTTGATATGGTCTCATTCATACCCTAGAGTTATGGGATACAAAAAAAAAACACCTTGTATAAATATTAAAATAATAAAAATATCGAACATAAAAATTATCGTGCTTGCTTCGTACCATTATGTACGAATACTACAAAAAACTACCCAAGAAATGTGATTCGCAAATGCATTGCATTAATATACAAGTGTTGGTACGTGGCTATTGTGCGAATCACACATTCTCACTCAGTCTTTCAATCTGTACCAGTTTTGAGAAATCTTCTATTGGAATCTAGTTAGTGATTCCTATTATGATGTGTTAATTATGTTTCCTGACTGACTGACTCATCAACGCCCAGCCCAAATCCCTCGAGGTTCCCTTTTGTAGACAAGGAATAAGGAAGGAATTTTCGAAATTCAAACCCTAAGGGAGTTAAATTAGGGAATGAAAGTTGTATGAAACTGTCATTTTTTATTTGAAATGAATTAATTAAGACATAAATATTAGGTCTTTACATATGAAATTGGCGTTTTGTAAGGGAGAACATAAAGTCGTTTTTTTTAAATATAATTTATTTATTTAATCAAAGTATGTACCATTGCTATCTATGCACTTTTACCATCTCATAGGTAGTTCATTGTTCCTTTTACTAAAAAAACCATTCGGACGGGAACAATAAAATCTTTGAAGGCGCTTTGGACTGCCCCATCGGAGTTGAATTTTATTCCTTGCAAGAAGTTATGGTTACGGTTTGGCGCCGAATGTGATTGCGCCGATGTGCTTAAGCACCAGGCGTACCTGGCATGGGCCGACGCACGATCGCGCATAATGAGTGACCACATTAGCCGAATAGGCACCAAACTTGCTTCTTACCCAGCAGGTTGTAAAGCGTTTTGGTCCCTGGCTAAGTGTCGGTCGAATCGAACTTATGCCGTCCCTCACTACCACCACTGCTGAAACCTGATGGGTCACTGGCCCACTCTGCTGAAGAGAAGGCAAATTTATTAGCCTCCCTTTTTGCGGAATCTTCGCGTCTGAATCCTGGTGATTCGCGGCCCCCTCCTTTTCCTGATGGATGCGAGACGAGTATGTCGGACATTCGCATCCATCAAAAGGACGTCCGTAGGGTGCTGCGCAACCTCGACGTGAACAAGGCTAGCGGCCCTGACGGAATACCAGCTATAGTTCTTAGAACCTGTGCGCCTGAACTGTCTCCGATCTTGACACGCCTATTCCGCCTTTCATATGAGACTGGAAAAGTGGCGAATGCTTGGAAGCAAGTCAACGTACAGCCCGTGCCCAAGAAGGGCAGTCGAGCTGACCCGGCTAACTACAGACCCATCTCTGTAACGTCCATATTCTGTAAGAGTATGGACCGTATACTAAACACTAAGCTCCTGGCATACCTAGAAACTAATGAAATCCTTAGCGACCGCCAATACGGCTTCCGCCGAAATCGGTCTACTGGGGATCTTCTAGCGTATGCCATTCACATATGGAGTGAGGCCATCGAGAGGCACGGAGAAGCGCTTGCCGTCTCCCTCGACATCTCGAAGGCTTTCGATAGGGTCTGGCACGAAAGCCTTATTGGTAAGCTTCCTTCATTCGGTCTGCCCGGTGGTCTGTGTGATTGGATTGCAGACTTTCTGAGGGATCGGTCCATTCGAGTGGTTATCGATGGCTGCTTGTCGGACCAATTGGATATTAATGCCGGCGTCCTCATGGCTCTTCTTGTTGCACATCAACGATCTGCTAAAACCCGACACCTTTGGGTATGCAGACGACAGCACTGTTTCTGAGAGTTACTTGTCCAACGCACGTGCTACCGGGCCACAGATCCAGTCTCTCCGTGAGGCCATGATGGAGCGTTTGTCCTTGCAGGCAGTCTCCGAATGGGGTGATGCCAATCTGGTCAAGTTTAATACTGCTAAAACCCAGGCATGTCTTTCTTCCGCTAAAAAGAGCCAATTTCACCCGGCTCCAACTTTCAGTGATGTAACCGTGCCAATAATGGATCATCTTGAGCTTCTTGGCATTACGCTGACTTCAACTCTCAATTTTGGGCCATACATTGAGGCAAAGGCTCAGCTGGCTGCCAAAATGTTGGGGATCCTTGCGAAGGTGCGAAAGTACTTCACGCCGGAACAGCTGCTCAACTTGTATCAAGCGCAAGTTCGATGGTGCATGGAGTACTGTTCTCATCTCTGGGACGGATCTGTCAAATACCAGCTAGATGCACTAGAGTCGATCGAAAAGCGGGCCAAGAGACTCATCGGCGATGAAGCACTAGTCAAATCAAAGCTCCAGAGCATTGAACATCGTCGCCGAGTTGCCAGCTTGTCGGTATTTTATCGGTTACATTTCGGGGAGTGCGCCATGGAATTGCATGATTTAATTCTGCCCAGCCCGTTCCATCATCGGACAACCAGACGCACGGCGATGCGTCATCGGTACATGGTGGACATCCCACCCATACGCACAAAACGTTTTGGGGACACTTGTATTATGCGTACAGCTAAGGAGGGGAATTCCCTGCCGGAGTCTGTGTTTCCCGATAGCTACAGTCTAGGGGTATTTAAGTCAAGAGTGAATGGGTTTTTTCTAGGCTAGCGTGCTTCACCGTCGACCACATCATCGCTTTCCATCAGGTGAGATAGTGGTCAAGCGCGAGGCTATCGATAATATAAAAAAATATATATAAAAAAACAAATTTCGAAAAAAGTTATCTGTTGGAGCAAGGTCCGGGGAGTACGGTGGATGTCTTAGACATTCCAATTGAAGCTCCTCTAATTTGGTAGCCGTCTGTTGTGCAGTGTGTGGTCTAGCGTTGTCCTGAAGTAGCAGTAGCCTACAGCGATTGATCATCCTCGGCTGTTTAGCAGCTAGCTTTTCCATCATGGTTTGCAGTTGCTGACAATAGACATCCGTTGTAATCGTCTGGCCAGATTTAAAAAAGCTGTAGTGAACGACACCGGCACTAGTCAACCAAGCGCTCACAAGTAATTTTTTTGAGTCAGTTTTTGCTTGGGGCAGTATTTGGCTGGTTCGCCAGGGTTCAGCCATTGCGATGAGCGTTTCCGATGATTGTACAGGATCCACTTTTTATCACAAGTAAGGATTCGAATTAAAATCCCTTCATTATTGTGCCGGTTGAGTAATGTAACACAGCAGTAGCCGCGCGTTTGGCGGTTTGCTGCACTCAATTCATGAGGTACCCACGTTTCAAGTTTTTTCACCTCCCCAATTTGCTTCAAGTGGATTAAAACAGTTTTATCACTAACACCGCAGTCTGCAGCTATTTCCTTCAATTCTTCATTATCAACTTTGGTCTCTGGCCATCCACGGGGCTTGTTCTGCACGGGTCTTGGTCGAAATTTCCAGAACGAAAACGTTGGAACCAAAAACGCACTGTATTTTCTTTTAATTAATCCTTTCAGCCGTTTCTGCAGCACTGGTGCCACGATGGAACTCGTGCTTGTAAATAACGCGATATTTCAAGTTTTCCATTTTGTAAACTGACTGGCGCAAAGAAAAAACCAAAAGAGCAAAAAAACAAATGAATTACGGTTTGCCAAACACAAAAGCATGAGTAAATAGCTGTATAAATTTAAAATTGGAATTCCAAACCAAAGAAGAGATATTTTAGATCAAAGTGGCCAGTACGACAAAACGCCAATTTCATAGGTAAGGACCTATAGTTAAATTAAAAATTATTATTTCTAGGATTTTTTGAATTTCATCAAAAGGGGAAAAACGGGTGTTAAAGTTTGTTAGTAAAATAAATTGTTTATTTAAAATTACTTGATACTAAGTTTTTCTGCTCCCCTAAGCGTCGCCACATTGACCGGTCCCGTGAGTCTCGCAACCAGCGGATCCCCGCAACCTTCACCAGATCATCGGTCCACCTGGTGGGAAGTCTTCCAACGCAACGTCTTCCGGTTCGCGGTCGCCACTCCAGAATCTTTCTACCCCTTCGGCCATCCGTTCTGCGAGCAATGTGCCCTGCCCACTACCACTTAAGTTTGGCAATTTTTCGGGCTATGTCGGTAACCCTGGTTTTCTTGCGGATCTCTACATTTCTAATTCGATCACGCAAGGAAACGCCGAGCATAGCCCTCTCCATTGCCCTTTGAGTGACTAAGTTTTCTGATGAGGCCCATTGTAAGCGACCACGTCTCAGAGCTATATGTCATCACTGGCAACAGACACTGGTCATAAACTTTCGTCTTGACACCCTGTGGTAAGTTGGACGAGAAGATACCGCGCAACTGCCCAAACGCTACCCAGCCGAGTCGGATACGACGGTTGACCTCTTTGTCGAAGTTGGCCTACCAACTGGACCTTTTGTCCCAGGAAGACAGTCTCCCATAACTTCGAGTGTAGAGTCTCCGACCTTGCTAGGAGAGGGTGTAACATGGGCATTCAACGTCACCTTGGTATTGTCCATATTCATCCTAAGACCTACTCTTTCGGAAGCTCTACTGAGGTCATCGAGCATTGTACTGAGGTCCTACATGGTCTCGGCCATAACCACTATATCGACGGCACACCGAAGGTGAGTGATGTACATTGCCATTGATGTTCTCTCCAGTCCAGAACCTTGATGACAACCTCCAGTGCAGCGGTCAACAGTTGCGGAGATATGACGTCTCCATGTCTAACACCTCGCTGCAGAAGGACGGGTTCCGAGATCTAATCCTGAAGTCGAACTGACATGGTGGCGTTTTAGTACAACACTTCAAAACCTCGATGTACCGGTAGTCGATTTGGCACCGTTGGAGAGACTGCAGTACAGCCCAAGACGCGATCGAATCGAAGGCTATTCTCGTAGTCCACAAACACACAGAGAGGTAGGTTGTACTCTTCAGTCTTCTCTATATCCTGCCGCAGTGTATGTATATGGTCTACGGTGCTGGAGCCTTTACGGAATCCGGCTTGTACGGGAGGCTGAAAATCGTCAAACCTACGCGCGAGACGATTCGTTATAACTCTTGAAAACAGCTTGTAGAAGTTTTAGATATGGCTAAAAAGTGAGATGGGCCTATAGTTCTTCAGTATGGCATTTCCACCCTTCTTGAAGAAGTGTACCACCACACCCCCGCACCATGCCTGTGGCATTTTCCCCTCGAGTATGACGGAATCAAACAGCTTCTGAAGGGCCTTAAGTATTGGTTTTCCACCCGCCTTCAGTAGCTCGGCCGTAATTCCCGGTGCCTTGTTGTTCTTAAGCTGTTTCAGAGCCATCATAATCTGGTACAGGCTGAAGTCCGGAATGTCTTCGGTATAGTGTCGGGTCAATCTCTCTAGGGTCATTTGCTAGATTCGCGACGGGTTTACTGGTTGAAGTGTACAACTGCCCATAGAATCTCTCGATCTCCCTCAGAAGCTACGGTTTGGCGGATACGATCCTACCGTCATTGGACTTCAGTTTCGTGAGCTGGCTCTGTCCAATAGTCAGATCTATTGCAAAGACCTTGGAGCCCTTATTCCGCTCAATCGCATCTTAAATACTTTCGGTATTAAAGCGGCGGAGGTCGCTTTTCAAGGACTTTGAGATCCGTTTATTAAGCTGTCGGTATTTCAATGCATCGTCTGAAGACTGCAGGATCATCTCACGCCTATCATTCTTGAGCTTAATAGTAAGATCAGAGAGCTTTTTGTTTCTATATGTACGGCGGGTCATGAAAAACTTAGACCCGACCGTATGAACAGCTTCCACGAACCCATCGCTGTATTCGTCCACGGAGCTCCCTAGGCACTCGAAACGATTCTGGCTGATTCGAGCTGAAAGGTCTCGGGGTTTTGGATCTGGATCTGTGCTGGACGGAGCGAAGACTTCATCAGTCGAGACCTTTCAAGCTTGATATTAATGTTCAATGTGCCTCTTACCATGCGGTGATCGCTCCCGGTTTTTACCGAATTGATCACAGAGACATCATTGAACATTTGCTTCTTGGTTGACATGATGGAGTCGATCTCGTTTTTATTTGCACCATCGGAGCTTTGCCATGTCCACTTCCTGTGCTCACGCTTTCTGAAGAAGGAGTTCATCATATAGAAAGAGAAGAAAGAAAGCAAAAATATTTATTTGTGACCCGCACAGGAGGTACGAGAAATATGCATAAAATTAAACAATAATTTAAAAAAAAAACCAGGTGCGAGACCAAAAAGGCTCATATATCAGCATGTGCCCTCCTTCTCCATAAAACTGGCCAGTAGTGCTTCCAACGTCCAACTCCAAATTGCCCCACTTGCAGCTCATCCTCGTCTCGTTTGCCAGTTTCGCGTTGAAGTCCCCCAAGACAACGGTTATGTGAGTTTTGAAAACATGCATGGCTCTAGAGATATCATGCATGACTCAAGAAAAACATACTTAGGTATGCATTTTTAGAATTTCATCCCTTAAACGGGTAAAAAGGGGTGTTAAAGTTTTTATGAATGATTATGGATATGCTCGGGGGAAAGTATACCTCGAATACCACTGATACCATCTGACTATGTCTTTGAGTTTAAACGATTGCAATTCCCCCTTAAGGTGATATATACGCCCCAATGTAACGCAGTACTGGCCGTGCGCCCGCTCGGTGCCAAAATATCAAAATTGAACCTCCTTTTGAACAGTTTTGTTTGCAAAATATTATTTGATTTACATATGCTATGTTAGGTATAAAGTAATTCCAGTGAATTCCAGCCATCAACTTTTCTGTATAAAAATATTTTTAAACATCCAAGTCGTTTTGGAGGAGTTTCCAAAAGTTGCGAAAAAATATCGTGTTGTTAATTATTTTTTTAAAACAAAACTATTAGTTACACGAAAAAACCTTGTGTTCAAAATTATGTACATGAATCAATAATAAATATATATTTTTTTCAAACCTTTTAACCTAGCTGTTACTGAGGAGTATGCTTTAGAAAGTTACCGTTTTACGGCACTAAAGCGTATGTAGGCCCTTAAGGTCTGCTTTGCAATGACCGTAAATATATCTGAGGGCCAGTCATTAAGGGTGGCAGGCATA
This sequence comes from Orthosia cruda, assembly GCA_964057195.1. NCBI lineage: Eukaryota > Metazoa > Arthropoda > Insecta > Lepidoptera > Noctuidae > Orthosia > Orthosia cruda. The sequence continues at coordinate 9,638,109 of OZ059847.1, forward strand.
GATTTAAGGAAAGATTGCATCTCATATGGGCAATTCCACGTTGCCTTTTCCAGAATCAGTACTAGCAGCCAGGTCATTTTGGCACCAGACAGAAAAACCACCAATGATTGTAGTATACAAAGAAGTGCATAATTAAATTATAACTTCCTGATGCCGACTTTGTTATCGTAAACTAATTGAAGTACCCATATGTATACTGTACAGAATGGCGCAAAACACATCGGAAGATATTATCAATTGCACAGAATGAATTTTAAAAAAAAATCAGAGATAATCGCACCGTACCTAAATAAATTATAATTTATGTAAAAAAAACGTACCTAAATAAATTATAATTTATGATAATATTATGTAAAGTTTAAAAATACATAAAAAATAATGTTTTTATTTTATATCAACAACCCAATTGGAATGCTAGGAATATTTGAAGATATTTTTGTTTCGTTTTGCATGAGACTTCTGAAAAGCCTCCTTAGGCACATTGATGAAATAATATAAGTTTACAATTCTATTTGCTTATCATTTGAGCTCGGTCGGCTGCTGCTTACTGCCGAAGCTCGTAAAACCATCAATGATTCCGGTGTGATAGAGAGACGGCGCTGAGCTAGGTAACTATAGACGCATAGCACAAGTATCCCTCCCTTTTTCACAACAACGGAATCGTGCTGTCATTAACACGTCATAGTACGGTCCCAGTGGTTTTGAATTGAAATAAGCAAATTGGAATAGCATGCTAAACTTGGGTTATAGACTGTACCTATATCAAAACTTGTCTGCCTTCCCTAGCCGGTCATGGGTTGATTTTCTTTGTGTGACAAATTGTCTATTCTCCCTTTTTTTCTAATTAATTTTTGTGTTTTTCTCTTGTACAGAAGGCGGCGGGGCTTAGGCGGGAATTCTTCTATGCAACACAATTTGCACTAGAGAATGAAAAGAAGGATGAAGTAGCACAAACACCGCCACCGGGATTTTGGCGAATGCCTTGTTAGAACCAATAGTTAAAAATGTTGTTTGTCGCTTATGCCCGTACACAGGAAGTATCGCCTACATAGGTACACCCAATGATATTCAAATAAACAGATACGTTATACACTCACAAAACAATTGAAAAAAGTGTTCCGCGCAACAGCGGCAGCACACTTTTCATTCATCTAACATTAAAAAATATTTATTTTAATCAATAAATAAATAAATTACAAATACAGACGATGGCATTTTTTTTATTTTGTTTTTGTTTAACAAAGCCTATCGCTCTTCGCCATGCGTGACATAAACTAAAGACTAAAGGTCACAATTGTGACCTATTTAAGTCTTCACAATGCGCGCGCTCATAACATATCTGTTTATTTGAATATCATTGGGTTAGCCTCAATTTAATTAGATAAGCACATATAAAGCACTGTTTTTGCCTTGTGCAACAGTTCATTAAATTTTATTTAGATGTCGCGTATTGTTCCTGAAAACGGGCTTAACGAAGTAACGATAAAATCATTACCTTCTTTCCGGGGCACCCTAGTAAAAAGATTTAAAGTAGGTAAGTACTTATCACTTCAATATATCAACGATGAACTGGCAAGAACTTCTATCTGCTAAAACAAAATTGAACTCTATAACGTTTTATTGAGGTCGCCCGTTGAATGGACTAAATACGGTACCCAAAGCGGTAGGTATTCCCGAAATCGTGGACACTGGACAGATTAATGGCTCTCTTACGGCTTTTAGTCAAAAATTTACCGCACCGATGGTCACAAATCATGAGTTTTGGACGTGCGCTTAGGTCCAACGAAAGATATGGCATCCCATACATCTTCAATAATTTTGCAATAATATTGAATATCCCGTTGAACCAAAACGTTCAATTAGAATTATTTATCCAATAAAATTGACGAGCCATTACGTCAATATTTTCGTGCAATCAACATGTCTGACGACGAAGTATTAGCTGCAGCTGTGTTGATGATTTTGTAAGAAACAATACTTTTGGAACGAAGTTCCTTATCGCGCGTTGCGAAAGGGGGCTAAACGGACAAAAATTAGGACCAAAAGTTGTAACAGTTTTTGCTATAGTTGTAAGCCGTGCGGCGTGCGCGTGTTTCTCTGTCTGTCTCTCATAGAAAGCAAGTCAGTTATTTTCGTTTCGTAAATTAAATATAATATATATAACTTAAAAGACTTCGTTCCATCCGGGTGTCCCTTGACACCACTCAAGTTTTTTTTTTTTTACAATTTAATGCGCGAGCCTAATCTACACTTGACCGATCGCAATCTCTCTAAACAGTGTACTAAAAAAGATTGTGCAATAGTATGCCTTAACACGGGGTGCAGTGAAAAAATATTGCGCTATAAAATTTTAACTTGCTGAAACTAGTGTTTAATCATTGCGCAACCTTTCAAAACTATCTCCAAGTCCACACGTTCCATAGTATTGCGCAATGTTTTCTGGTCTTCTGTTTCGAGGACAAAAATACAGCGAACGGGGAGTTTATGAATGAGTGCATCAAATTGTATCGAGCCGTATAAATTGTAATGCCAGCTTTGAGGCACGTAAAAAAAATTTCAGGAGTATTTTTTTTCTAAATTCAATTGACCAGCACGGCTGTCGCCGTGCTATTTCGTCGTCAGACATGTTGCTCGCACAGATAAATTAATGCGAAAGTATTATTAAACATTTGGTTCTTCAATATTATTGCAATTACTTCTAAATTGTGTAGAATGGTGGGCGCGCGAGCTTCGAATCTTCTCAGTGCTGTGTTTTCATCTAGAATACAACCAATGGTTGTCAAACTTCACAGAGGAGTGAAGATGGGAAGGCATTAACATTATTAATTACATTACTTAGTTCATATTGCTGTTCATTTATTAGGAGCTACTGAAAGCAAATGTTATGCTCAGTTGCTTTTAAAAGTTATTGTCAGTTATCAATAACTCTTGCCAGCTCACACAAATGATTTATGGTGATGATTTATAAGTGTATTTAATAAATTCATTAAAATGTCAGTTACGATTTTAGTTCTTGTCACTTCACTTCATTATTGATATTGATTGCCATTATACTAAGAAACTTTGTTTTAAACAAGAATTAAATATTTAAAAGAAACAAGTCTTTTATTGGTCATTCCCCACTTTATTGATAAGGCATAATTATTTAAATGTATTTATGTGGAAGCACTTGTACTTTGATAGAATCTCGTTCTTACTTTTTAATATAATTATCATTGCTTATCAAACAACACCATTCAAGTCGACAATTGTCAGGTTAAATATTTGAATATTATTGGCTAGAAGTCTTTAGTTGTGGTTCAATCTATGAATGACATTTTTTCTGCAATCAACCAAACCCAGGCAAAATAATTGTCACATGACTCCAGTACGATAACTTATAAAATAATTTTTTGCTCTACTGTAAAGCTAATCGAAATTAATTGAGCGTTTGATAAGCAACATTACGTCTTTCACATGCAACTGTTGGGCAGCATCCGAATACTTCAATAATCCAGTTTCTGTTGAGTATTTTTATGTACAATGTTTCACCACAACAAAACCTCTACCTGTGGTAGTTTGGTTTCTTATTATTTCTCCTTTCTCTCCAGTTGCCCGAGTGCTTATTTCTATTATCTTTGTTCCTATAATGGTTGTCATTGTGTGCTTCTCTGGGTCTGAAGTCATCTCTGTATACCTTGTTGTCTTTAGGCCTGTAGGGATGATGCCGATGAGACCATTTACCCTGTAAGCTGGCCATCACCAATGGGTCATTACAGTCTAGTTGCTGCCTATTCATATTGACAGGCTTGAAGTTATCTTCTTTTAGATGCTCTGTCATATCAACAAATTGTTTAGCAATGTTTGTTTGTTGGGGAAACTCTATAGGTGGTTCCAGTCCGTAACATCTAATTGGCGGCGGCAGAGTTACCATTCGTCCACGACTTTGTAGTGATAATGTTCTATGATACAAGACGGTACCTCGAAATAAGTTTAGAGCGTAAGGCACCGATACTTCATGACAGTATGTAACAAAAGCAAAATTCTTTTGGCGTCCATCTCGATCCCTCGGAATTCTAACTTTCTCCAACGGCCCCGCCTGTAAATGTAAATATGTTGATAAATTGTTGCCAATAAGTAAGTCTTCCAAAGTTTTTAAATAAATAAAATGGAAACAAACAAACCTGCAAGAACAGTTCGTAAAGTAATTCCTCGTCAACTTGTTCAGGTAAATTCCCGCACCAAATTGTTTTATCATCGTCTTCAACCATGATGTTTTGTCCTAATTGTATAACTATAACTAATAACCGAAGTTACTGGAAATTGGAATTCCAAAATTTTGTAAATCCAACCAAATCAAATAATCTCTAGCGGCCATGACAGTGTAAAATTGTCATATTTGAGTTTGACAACGATTTAATAATGTTGCTGTGTTCAAAAAGTTTCGGTAACATCAATAATTGACACTTTACTCAATTAGTCGATTATTCTAATACAACTGCAGTAGCATAGAAATGCCGGGGGAATAGCTCTCGCCAAATTTCTTGGCCGCCCTAAAGTAAGCTACAATGGCTGGGTAGTAGTAAATCTCATACAAAAACAGCAACGTTTCGTGCCTTGCGCATCGGAAAACCAACTACAGGGCGGCCTTGATGTTTGACGAGAACTATACGTATCGCCTGACACCCACTACTCGAACTCATCATGTTCTTACACAATTTCGAAGTAATTAGAATAGTGACAATTCGGCTAAAGTGATAACAAAAAGTAAAAGAGCATTCGATTGTATTACCGTCTGCACACCCCGTTATTGCACAAACGTTCAATAACTGTGGAATAAGCAGTGGGCTGGGTCCGTATAGGCCCCCTGTCTGTGATTCCGTCAGGAGTTTGCATCTTGATTTTGTATAGCCTAGCTCGTCGTCCTTCGATGTATGACGGATTTCGGTTTAAGAAATTTTGTTTTATAGAAAAGGGTCTCGTTGAGTATGCCTCGAGTAATTCCATAGACTCATATTTAGTATTTTAGTCGACTATGCGTTATGACTTTCATTATTTCTTGATATTTTGAGTTTGTTGTGTACTAACACATCAAATGTTCAACTGTATCAAAAATAATTTAGTTTTCGTCTACAGTTTCTCCTCTTTTAATTAAATTACCAATCTCAGACACATTTGTTTTTCAATTTACTTTCGATATTGGCAGAATAGTCATCATCGGCTTTGCTTGCCTCATAAAAATATAGAATAGAGTTTTTTGTTGTCACGTCCTGTCACTGTCACTGCTTTTTCTACAGTTTTTCCACTGCTTTCCCTGAGATTGCTGTTATTTTATAACTAGTAAATTACGATTGTTACATTAATATTCCCGAAAATGTGTGGATCTGTATGTATCAAGTGATAGTAATTAGTGGCGTACATTTTATTTCTAGTTACTACGTAAACGTTTTGGACTGCTTTAAGGTTAAACTCCGAGCGGAAACATGGAAGATTCTTCTAAATACCAGCAGATGCAAGATGAAATGTCAAGGTTAGTATTTACATGAAAACATAGAACCCACATCGCTATACATTTGCAAAAGTACACATGCCGATAATGTTTTAGAATGGTGACATGCAACCATATTTCTAATAATAACTTAAGTACTACTTATCTTCATATTAATTTATACCACTGCTTGGGCCTCAGGATAATTAAAGCATCTATACAAAATACCATGCATGTGCCATGTTTGACTGCAACTAAATATTCTTATTAACATCACTAACTGAGGTTCAAACAATAAAACAGCTGCATGCAAAGATAAGATTGTAAAAATATTTACATCAAGTTTAGTCTCACATCTTCTTACAGCATTACTAATGTTTTCTTATTATTCTGTGATGTGCTCCTGTTGTGAATAAAAACACAGGGTGGGGTGTGGGTTAGATATATATTCATCAAAAACACAAGACTCATGACTCCAAATAATAATATTCTTATAAAATCAGGTATATGCTATTATGCTGAACACTCGAAACGATCTCAAAAACATGATTGACATAATCAGTTACAATTTAAATATGACATATGCATTTGATGGAAAATAAAGACGAATATTCTGTTCAGCCAAGACTTAAAGAGTTTGATAACCAAAACTCATTCCAACACACCCCCTCAATCAATTGCACATGCTAAATGTTAAAGTTTGTTTTCAATAACAAGGCACATAATCTTCAATAAACTTCGTTATTTATTTAAAACATTTTCCAATAGTTATAATGACACATTGTAGTAAAATTTTCACACACTGACAGACACTTATTCTTCTTTAATACCACAAACAATGCCTTAGATAAAATAAAACCTCAACAGTCCTCCTCAAATTTAACTTTAAGAATCAAACTTAAATTGAAATTTGCTACCTAAAACTACTCACGAATAGTAGCATAAACAAAGACAATGTTTGCTGACTTCATAAAGATTATCAGATAATATTATTCACAATAAACATAGTACACAATAAAATAAATAACATTAATAAAACTCCTCCTGAATCACTATAATAGTATTCATGCTAACACAAGAATTGATTAACAAAATTGTTAAATTTCTCTTTACATAAACTCTTTGTCATTAAATCTGCCAAATTATCATTTGAGTTTACATACTCAATGCTGATGATGTTCTTTTCAACAAGATCTTTTAAATAATGAGCTCTAATGTCAATATGCTTAGTTCGTTTTGAATTTTCGTAACTCTTTGACATGGAGATGGCACTTACATTATCAACAAATAATGTTGTATCACTGTTAATTCTTAAATGTTCGCATAACCCTTTTATATTTACTAGCTCGCGTGCTGTGGCAGCAGCTGCTATGTACTCTGTACTCTTCGCTTTTTTTGTTCCTTCCTCTTTTACTTTAAAAATCCATTTAGTATCAATTGCTTTTATTCCTTTTGGTAATTCTTTTTCTTCCCATGTCTCTAATTTTTCAAGTGCTCGTAGTTCTTTATCAATAGCTTCCTTCCAATCTGTTTGACTTGCAGCGTCTTCAAATGAGCTTGGTACATTTGCACTCAAGCAAACAACTGTGTTATAAGATTCATATTCATCGAGATATATGGGACGTTTGACATTTCTTCCTGATCTAGTACGATTTTCTTGTTCTAATGTATCTTCAGTAGCTTGAATTTCGCAATTGTGTCTCTTTGTTTCTTCTTCTTCATTTTCTGTGTTCGGTTCTGTTACTTTTTCCATCTCAGTATGTTTTCTTTCTTTATTTTCCTCTTCTTCTTCAATATATTTCATTTCACTACTTTTCTCTTCTACTTCTTCTTTATATTGTATATCAGTCTCATCAAATCCCACATCTCTGGATTTTATAATGGAATTGTCTTCTGGATTCCACAATCTGTAACCTACTACTCCATATCCAACCATTCTTGTTGCTCTGCCTCTGTTGCTCAATTTATCCTGTCTTGGTATAATAGTGGCCCATGCTTTGGAACCAAAAATTCTCAATCTTGACAAATCTGTCTGTCCAAATCTCATATAGCAGGGTGTCTCGAAATTAATTGCCCATGAAGGAGATCTATTTAATTGAAAAGCTGCACATTGAATAGCTTCACACCACAGAAATTTAGGGAGCTTAGTTTCTGCGAACAGAGTCCTCGTTTTATCACACAACGTTCGATTTAGTCTCTCTGCACATCCATTTTCTTGAGGACTATAAGGTAAAGAATACTCTAAACATATCCCTTTCCTTCTGCAAAAATCTTTAACTTTATTGGCGGTATACTCTGCGCCATTATCACAGCGAATCCTTTTTACTTTATTTCTAGTTTCATTTTCAATTTGTACTACATAGTTGATAAGCTTCTCTGTTGCCTGTGATTTACTAACTAGTGGATATATATACTACACAAAAATGAGAATAATCATCTAGTATTGTCATAAAATACTTCTCACCATTTAATCCACAATCCTTGATTGGCCCAGCAATATCTGTATGTAACATTTCTGCCACTTGCCTTGACTTCGGTCTTGGTGTCTGTTTAAAGGGTCCTCTTGTAGCTTTCCCTTCCATGCATGCACTGCAAACTTTGTTAGACATTGGTAAATTCATAATTCCTAAAGATTTTCTATTTAAATGTCCTAACCTCTTGTGCCAAAGATCATCATCACATTGAACTTTACTAATATTACAAGACTCATTACAAATATTAGCATACAATTTATACAGCTTGCTCTCTGATGTTCCCTCAAGATAAGAAATGTTACTTTTAATGGTTACTTTATGATTATTAAATTGTACATTATGTCCAGCCTCAGTAATTTTGTGTACCGATAGTAAGTTATACGATATATCTTTAACAATTAATGCCTCAAAGTTTATCTTTAAATTGCCACATTTTATTTTTAAATTACCTTTTTTGTTTGTTAAGAGATATTGACCATTAGCAACCAGTATTTTGACACTCTTGTCTAATATTATTACATCTGTCATATATTTTTCAAACTTACTACTTACAATATGTTGAGTACAACCAGAATCCACTATAAAAGAAATATCATAGTCTTTGTCCTTTTCACTCCTTACGCTTAAAGCATTTTCACTTGCAATGAATCCAATTTCACCATCCATCATCATTGATGTTGCTTCTTGTCCCTGAAATCCTCGTCCTCTATATCCTTGTCCTTGAAAACCTCTTCCACGAAGTCCGCGACAACGTCCTCGGCGAATCTGACTATAAACTCGTCCTTGGCTTTGACGTTCCTCTGTCATTTGCATAACTACTGTTTATTTGACACTCGTATGACTTATGGCCATTCTTTCCACATCTATAGCAGGAAATATTGAAGGCATTCTCTTCGCTGTACTGCGTTTCTTCTAATTTTATCTTAGTTTCAGCATCTAACAACCTTGCCTTAACAAAATCGAAGGTCAACTTTTTCTCCGCAGCCATTGTTTCAATCGAAGTGATAACATGATCGTACTCTTTAGGTAGTGAGGATAACAGATAGCAAATCTGATCTTCATCTTCCACTTTTACATCTATAGCCTGCAGTTGACTGATAATAGAGCTAAATTTAATTAAATATGACTGTAACGGCTCTTCACATTTCATGGATATCAATTTTCGCTTAAGGTGGAAACGATTGTATACACTCTTTCTTTCAAAAATATTTTCAAGTAGCTTTATCATATCCGCGGCAGTTTCCCCATCCTTTACCAATTCTACATATTGGTTCGACAGGCTTTGTGCGATAATCGACCTTGCTTTCGCGTCATCTTTCTTCCATTGTGGTTTCTCGACATCTTTTGACGTTAGAACATATGCGACTTGTCTCTCTTCCAAGATTAATTTTACACGGAATTTCCACGTGCTAAAGTTTTTGTTTTCTGTTAAACACGGTAACGACGACACCGCAGCGCTCGTCATATTTATCCGTTTTATTTAAATATAATATATGTACGTACGTGGATCGCAACCCAGTATCTTCTTATTTTTTATCAAAATAACAAGCTCTATAACGCTCTGCTACCATGTTAAAGTTTGTTTTCAATAACAAGGCACATAATCTATACTAATATTATAAAGCTGAAGAGTTTGTTTGTTTGTTTGTTTGTTTGTTTGAACGCGCTAATCTCAGGATCTACTGGTCCGATTTTAAAAATTATTTCACTATTCGATAGCCCGATTATTGAGGAAGGTTATAGGCTATAAAACATCACGCTATGACTAATAGGAGCGGAGTAGTAATCAAAGATGCGAGTGAAACCGGGAGTTTCAGCTAGTCTTCAATAAACTTCGTTATTTATTTAAAACATTTTCCAATAGTTATAATGACACATTGTAGTAAAATTTTCACACACTGACAGACACTTATTCTTCTTTAATACCACAAACAATGCCTTAGATAAAATAAAACCTCAACACTAAAACCCTTACATCTACACAAACACTTCGCATTTCCTAAAGTTTTCTAAACATTTCTATTAGCATCCTTTATATAATAAATTACGACATATCTAGTAGCACCCTGTATATTATAAGTTTCAACATAAATTTCACAAACACCAAACTGCCTTTAAATAACATCATAAACATACACTCATTAACATTAATATAAATTCCCACTTCAACAATATTCAAAAAAACAACAACAACAACATTTCAACAATCCTATATATAATATCTCCCACATAAATCATCTGAACATCAATCTAATATCAGTAAAAACTAATCATCTTTTTATTATTCCTACTACTCGAAACAACATAACATTCCATATTAAATATCTCAAAAAATCTACCTAACTGAAAAACATTTATTTAATAACTCCTACTCAACCTCATCATTACAAAACTCCCAGATAACTTCATCATCACAAACCTCCTACTCAACTTCATCAACACAAAACTCCTACTCAACTTCATCATTACAAGACTCCTACTCAACTTCATCATTACAAACCTCCTAATCAACTTCATCAACACAAAACTACTACTCAACTTCATCATTACAAAACTCCTACTCTACTTCATCATAACAAAACTCCTAGTCAACTTTATCATTACAAAACTCCTACTCTACTTCATCATAACAAAACTCCTAGTCAACTTTATCATTACAAAACTCCATCATTATATATATTATATTCTATAACTCCTTCTCAAACCTCATCATCATATTATATTCTATACTATAACTCCTACTCGAACTCATCATCATATTATATTATACTAGCTTTTGCCCGCGACTTCGTTCGCGTGGAATAGTGACTTCAACTCTTGACCAATAGATGGCGCTGTATGTCCGGAATAAATTTTATTTTATTTTTTGTAATAAAAACTGTCCTATGTCCATTCTCAAGTTCCAAACTATGTCTGTACCAAATTTCACACAAATCGGTTCAGTAGTTTAGGCGTGAAGCAAAGACAGACAGACAGACAGACAGAAAGACAGACAGACAGACAGACAGAGTTACTTTCGCATTTATAATATTAGTTTGGATAACTCCTAATCGACTCATCATATTCAAATATGACATGTGCATTTGATTGAAAATAAAGACGAATATTCTGTTCAGCCAGGACTTAAAGAGTTTGATAACCAAACCTCATTCCAACAGCTCCCATTTTCTTATTGTTCACTGATGGCAGTGTTCATGTTTTTAACACTCTTTTATTAATTTCATTTATATTTGATTTGTATGTAACGGAATCTTTGAATGTGATTTTCACCCACTTCATAACATAGGATTAAATTGAAACTTTGCACACTTATCAAGAACTGGTGTAAAGACAATATTAATGTTATCACTTAAAAAGCATGGGGTGCTTTGTATCATATTTTCATACTAACTCTACATTGAGAAATCGTATCAATGGAATAATTATAACAATTACATATTGATTTAGCTATGTTATTGACCCCTAATAATCTGATGAACAGATTTGAGGCGGAGATCTCAGGTGGTGATGGCGGAGTCAGCATGGTTTCCCGTGCCGTGATTGGCGCGGCCACGTTTGGCGCCGTTCAGCAACAGCTTGAGCGCGCCGCTGCACCCATGATGCCTGCCTTCGACATGTCCATGATGTACCCCACAGTACCTCCCCCACCACCGCCGCCGTCAATCATGGTGCCCTCACAGGTGACTATGATGAAGATTACATATTCTTCACAAATGCAATAACTGATAGATAATGAACAGCCTCAAGTACTATGTAAGTTCATAATTCCTACTGATTGGAAATGGCTAAAATGTTCAAAAAGAAAAAACTTCTCCATTTTTTTTCTTTAATCATTATGCAATTATGAAAGAGGAAATTTACAAGTCCGTGTTTAGACCTGTCGTACTGTATGGATCAGAATGTTGGGCTGTGAAAAAGATGGATGAAAAGAGATCGCATGTAGCAGAGATGAGTATGTTGAGATGGATGTGCGTAGTGACGAGAATGGATAAAGTGAGAAATGAATATATTAGAAGATGTTTGAAAGTGGCGCCAGTGACAGTATTTTTTTTTTTTCCACACCTTTCATATCTGCCAAACTCTACGAGGTATTTCAGTAAATACTCGCCTCCCATCTTCAGAATAGTCGACCCTCAATTATTGTCTATGGTCCAGTTGCAATATTTGCCATCGTTTCAGCCTTGTGATGTAGTTATTATTATTAACCAGGTCCCTGGCGAGTTGGTTTGTATGCCTTCGAAGCCTATCCTTGTATTTTGTGGCGTATTTATTTACCTCCTCCATAATGATGGGCACATTTAAGTATTCATGTATTTCCACATTTCTTGTAAACCATGGTGCATTTGTGCAAATGCACAGAAAAGTTGAAAGGTAACCGTTTGTCCTGGTATGGTCATCTGATGAGAAGGGATGAAGCGCATGTTACTAAAACGTTATGAATTTAAATGTGGATAGATGGAGAGGGAGTGGACGGCCAAAGAAAAGATGGATGACTGATGGACTGTGTGAGGTGTGATATGAAAGAAAAGGGAGTCAGTGATAGCGTGACGGGGGATAGGATGGTATGGAAGAAGAAAATGTGTTGCGCCAACCCCAAGTAACATCGGACAAGGGCAGGAAGAAGATAATATCATTATGAAAATAATTGCACTATTACTTTATGCTTTGTTTTATAAAGTTCTCAGTTTTATTGAAGTTCATTTTCTTTTGACATTATATTTTAAAACATTTTATCTGGAATCTTCCTTTACAGTTGGATATTGAAGCAGAACCCTCAAACTGTGATAACTTAAGACTGTTATGTTGGTGATTTTCATATTTTTTTTTTTAATAATAAACTCTAGTGGCCCCAAGTGCTACCACTGAGAATGAGGTCCTGCGTTCAACATGATATTGGGTTTTTCCATCTGCGGAGGCAAAGGCCCATTTTGTAAGGGAACATGGGCCCGTTAAGAAATTGTTGTGTATATATATTTATTTTCTGAATTAACCCTTATTACAAACCATTAAGGTGCACACAAATGTCTAAGTGAAGTAACCTGATCTGCTGTTGTCCGTGCATAAAGTAAAGGACACGGATGGAAAAGCGAAAAATAAATCCGATTTTGAAGATAGTATTTAAAATCGCCATCCCCGATACCTCATAAGGGGCCTATGTGTGGGCAATCTCTTTTCTAAACAGGGGACAAATTCAGTCTCCGGGTATCTGGATTTATGCTTGGATGGTTGCAATAGGTTCACCCTTTATTTATTTTATAGCATCAAAATCATAGGCCCAATGTCAAGGCTGACTATTAAACTGGTATGGTGCCCTAGTTTGGTAGCTGCACGTAAGGGAGGAGTATGGTCCATGTCACGATGAGCATCAACACCACACCCTCACACAGCTATCTCAGGCACCGTCTTAGTCAAACTCTAGTCCTGTAGCATTGATATTTCACAATACTTTATCTGTACTCTCCTTAAAGCAGCAGAGCCATGATAACCCGGGACTGTTTTTTATTTATGCACACACACATAATATACAGACAAGAAGAAGAAACAGAAAAATAGGTACATAGGTGATGCTTATTACTATAGAAATCTCTTCCAGCACACCTGCGAAAGGAAAGATGAAAAAAAGAGATGTAGATAGACATAGTGTGTGTTTTTTGCAGCAATTTATTAATTTATTTCAAAATTAATAATCACTTTTCTATGTATAAGTAACTATGAGGAGGTCGTGGCTAAATAATAACAGCCGCACGGGCCGATCTTCAAGGTTAAGCAACGCTTGCCGAGGTCGGTCCGTGGATGGGTGAAGATTTCAACATACCGAGTTTCCTCCGTGCCTCGGAAAGCACGTTAAGCGTTGGTCCCGGCTGTCATTTGAAGATCTTTGACAGTCGTTACGAGTAGTCAGAAGCTTGAGATCTGACACCAGTCTAGCCAAGGGGTACCGTGTTACCCAGTTACTGGGTTGTGGAGGTTAGATAGGCAGTCGCTCCATGTAAAACACTGGTACTCAGCTGAATCCGGTTAGACTGGAAGCCGAGCCCAACATAGTTGGGAAAAGGCTAGGCAGATTGAATTCTAAACATGTATAAGCCAACCTCTTACATGTTCGGTAGAGTGTTGTGACACTCCTCCCGCACTGGGCAGCAAATTTGGCCAACGTCTCATCAAAGCGTTGAGCCTATAAAAACATTATACCTTTGCCAGGTCCGCATACGTCCCGGCGGCCCAGACGGCGGGTTTCCGCCCGCCCTAACGTTCCTCCGCCCCGGCCTGCCAGGACCACAGCTGATACCACCTCCTCCGCCCAAGCCACAGCCTGTGGTGCTATCCGCTGCACCCAAGCTCTACAAGCAGCCTAAAGAGGACGATGAGAAGAAGGAAAAAGAAAGTAGGAAGAGGGTAAGTTACTAATATTTTTAATTTTGCAATAAAAAGTCATTAAAAGGTATTCAAATTATTCTGAGAGTAAACGACAAAGCTTACATTGCTTCATTCATCGCTTAGCAAGAAAAAGGTGATCATGGTTTGAATGTGTAAATAATTTTCACATTTTCACAAGATGAGTTTAAGGTCTAGCTTGCTTGCTTAACTGTTTAGTTAACATACTAGTATTGTACTCATTCATTTTAAAAGACATGTTTGTATTCATCCTATCTTGTTTAAAAACGACTAATAGCATGTGTGGCCTTAAGGGTACACAAGTCAAAAATTCTTCCATACAAACGTAGTCTAGAGATTATTCCACTGTTTTACGAAGTACTTTCAAAATAAAAAAAGATATCAATTTGTCTCATCCTAGATAATGATGTCCCTGTATGGAACCGAAAAAATAAAAAAATAAAATATTTGAAAGTTATGAGCGTCGTAAGTTCCATATTTCAACACTAATTTTAACGTATCTTTGGGCGCAAATAAATACCATAAGAAGGAAAATTAAAAAAGGGCTTCATACAGGGATAGATTAGTAATTCAACAATCCAAATAATTTTATTTTGATCAGATACATTCAGTAGTTTTTTCATGAAATCTAGACTCCCAAAGGTCTGTTTATAAAATTTCGCGCGCTCGGTTTCGTCCTAAATCATCATCCATTTCGATAAAAGATTGCAGAAGTGCTAATTCGTACGCGAACTAGCTTCTTACTGCTCATCACAGCATCTATATATTTCGCACGTGTTGTGGGATGAGATAGCATGCATTTTAACCTCGCGCACAAAATAGTTCGTGCCGTCGACTAGTTTAACCTTAATAAGTAGATCTGAGAACGTGCCCTTTGGTGTGGTGACGGCAGTATCCTCTTTATGCCAAACTCCAGTGGAGTCCTGCCTGCAGCCTAATTGCGCGAGTGAATTCGGCAAGGCAAAGGGTTCGGCCGCCATCAATCGACCAATTACATGTGAATGGTCGATTGATGGAGGTCAAACCCCTTGCCATGTCAAATTCACCGGGATTTCGCGACACGCCCGAATTTTCTTTGATTTAGCTGTTTGGCTTAATTGTTGTTTTGTTATTTTATACCTGTACGTGCCTAGAACTCAACACAAAGACTTTAATCCACTACACAATTTTGCACAAAGATGTCTACTCCACTAGGAAACCCAGATTTATGAAGAACTAGCTTCTGCCCGCGGCTTCACCCGCGTGAAAGTGTTTTATTATACCGGAGTTGAAACTATTATATGTTTTAATCCAGGCTTATAAAATAGACTGATAAACACATTACCCTCCTTCGGCAGTCGGGTAAAAAGTGTGCAAAATTTCATCCATAAAGGTGGATGCGGGCGTCTGATTTATGAAAATGAAGGTAAAAAAAGTTCTCTTCATGTACCCAAAGTGATATATAATATGAATGTTTGGGGATCGGTGCCTTCAAGCCTAATTTCAACACAAGTTGGTCGATTTGGTTGGTTGGATAGAGTTTAAACTCTTTGCGCACTTACGCAATACGGTTGCATTTCATAGAAAATTAAGTGAATCATGGTTGGCAGTCTCTAACTGAAGAGAAATTAAGAGCAGCGGGGGCCCAGTGGTAACTGCCGCGACTTACAAGTTGTAGGCCGTGGGTTCGAACCCAGGCAGGCGCTTTACTTTGTATCAATTATGTCAACAAAACACAAACCAAAAATACGAAGATTTGTGACATCCACTAACCCGCACTGGGCCCGCGTGGTGGATTACGGCCCATTCCCTTTCCCCATTCTGATGATGATGAATCTCTAATTAGAAAACTATTTCCGTGTGTTACAGAAGCGCACTCCCCCGCCGCCACCGCCGCGGCCGGAGCCGGTGGTGGAGGCTCCGCCCGTGGCGCCGCCGCCGCCCACCATCAGCGTCCCCGACACCATTACAAAGCCCAAGAAGGAAAAGAAGAACAGGAAGGTATGTATCTGTTGTACTAGTGTATCCCTTGAACAAGTAAAATTTCAAAATTTTGAAAACCCCCGGCATATTTTTATCTAATGCTACATAATTTATCTAGTACATAGTAGATACGCTTCGATCGACAATCTATTGAACACGTAATTATGACACGATATCTTGCGAAAACACCCCGATTCAAATAGTAAAACGCCCATAACTTTTGAACGGCTGAACCGATTTTATTCAAATATAGCTAAGAACATTCTCGACAAAATCACCTTTCAAACAAAAAAAAAAACTTTATCAAAATCGGTTCATCCGTTTAGGCGCTATGATGCCACAGACAGACACACAGATACACAGCAACACACGTCAAACTTATAACACACCTTTTTTTCCGGCGGGGGTTAATGAATAATAATAGATTTTTACTGTTTTGCTTATCCCATGGGAACATTATACCGGAATGAAAAGTATAGTCTATCTCTGTGCCAAATTTCATCCAGATCCGTTCAGCCGTTCTGGCGTGACTGAGTAACAAACATGCATCCATCCAAACTTTCGCATTTATAATATTAATAAGATAACCATCTGGAATAATGTACCTTTTTAATGGTGAAAGATTTTTTCAAATGGGTTTGGTGGTTCCACAGATTATGCTGATCAAACTCATACAATTCGGGCTCTCTCTTTATAATATTAGATATAGTTATCTCCCTGAAGTTGACTACAATGGCTGCGCAGTAGTAAATCTCATACAAAAACAGCACCGATCCGTGCCTTGCGCATCGGAAATACAACTTCAGGGCGGCCCAGAAGTTTGGCGAGAACCATACTCGAGAACATACGTTACTTGGCAAGTGTCGTTAGATGCGCACAAGTAGTTTTTCAGTTCTCTTTGGTTACCAAGCGGGACGCGGGGAACGTTTAGCACCGTTACGAGCGCGCGATTGGTTTGTCAGTTGACACAAGCATCGACCGACCAATCACGTCGGTATGGTGGTTGGTCAGTTCGCCTACTATGCGCGAGCTACAGTTACATGCATATCTTTAATTTTTTTCCACTGGTTACAGTTGACCAAAAAGAGTTTTTCTTCCAACTATGCTTTAATTTCATCACAATCACACTAAAAAGTCAGTACAAAGCGAGTCTTTAATGCTCTAGAGCAACAAAAATGTATGAAATTTCATTATTGCACAGTTTATTTTTTAATCGCACCAAAAGGTGCCAATCTCAATGGATTAGCTCTATTCAGCCAGCCGATTTCAATACTTTTTTTTTTAACGTACGTATTATTCGTTTCTATCCTACTTGTTCCAAATTTAAAAAATGATTGCTGCTAACTCTGATTTAAAAATGAAAGAAATTTGAAAAAGTGATTTGGCGGGAACTTTGTTAATTTTGCTTGACAATATTTTTGGAAACGATAAAGTGTGTTAATATCTGATTTGAGTGCTTCGGCTTCGAATTAAAATGGAATCATCTAGCGACACATTAACTCCGGAAAACATTCTAAATGAAGCCGACAGTGTTATAGAAAATATTTTAATTTCAATAATTAAACTTCTATTTTAACTGTTTGACATGAGTTTCTTTTATCTACTATGCCTATAAGTAATAGTTGAAAGAAAAGCAGATTATACACCTCGCCTTAAGTAATTTATATTGCCCTCGTGCCTGTTATATTAGAGCCCTCGCTAACGCTCGGGCTCTAAATCAGGCACTCGGTGCAATAATAAATTACTTTGTGCTCGATGCAATAATCTACTATTATTTTCTAACGTAATTACCAAATATCCTGCAGTTTCCTCTTTTTAACCCCCAACGGAAAAAGAAAGGTGTTATAAGTTTGACATTTGTGTCTGTCTGTGGCATCATAGCGCCTAAACGGAAGAACCGATTTTGATTTAGTTTGAAAGGTGATTTTGTTTTTTTCGAGAATGTTCTTAGTTATGTTTGAATGAAATTGGTTCAGCCGTTCAAAAGTTATGGGCGTTTTACTGTTTGGATTGGGGTGTTTTCGCGAGATATCTTGTCATAATTACGTGTTCAATAGATTGCCGATCGAAGCGTATCTACTATGTACTAGATAAATTATGTAGCATGAAATAAAAATGTGTAGGGGGTATTTTTTTAATTTTGATATTTTACTTGTTTCACTAAGGCAATCCTGCTTAGTTCTATGAGTCATTTAAACCATAAATAATTGTTTCCGTTTGTTGCCAGGTTGTCAGGACAGCCGGAGGTCAGGTTTGGGAGGACGTGACACTACTGGACTGGACAGACGATGATTTCCGCATGTTCTGCGGAGATCTCGGCAATGACGTCACAGATGAACTGCTTGTGAGTATTTAACACTTCATTTGAAGATCTTTGACAGCCGTTACGGATAATCAGAAGCTTGAGATCTGACACAAGTCTTGCCAAGGGGTACCATGTTACCCAGTTACTGGGTTGTGGAGGTCAGATAGGCAGTCGCTCCATGTAAAACACTGGTACTCAGCTGAATCCGGTTAGACTGGAAGCCGACCCCAATATAGCTGGGAAAAAGCTAGGCAGATTGATTGAATAAAGTTTATCATATTAATCATTTGTTGGTTTACAAACATGGGTATTTAGTACATAGATGTTTTATTATACGAGTCCTCCATGGTCTACCGTTAGATGGGCATGTAAAACATAATACACAAATTTAAAGTATGTGTACAAATGCAGTCTTATTGCTGACAGCGATATCTACCAGACAACCTTTGGATGGACTAAAGAACTAAAGAAAAAACAGGGGGTAGCCTACGGTGTACTGCTATATAAAAAAAAGACGTGTGGCACTTGGGGACTGCCGCGGTAAAGCTATTGCATAGTATTTATTCTAGATCCGGTCCTGGAAAATGCGTCTGAATGTCGAATTGTATAGAGTTGCAAAACCACAATATTTTAATTTTATCATACTCCGTTAAAAACTCTAAAACGTAGCGAGCCAAACCCTCATTTATTTCCGATTAATAAAACTCTAAAAAACAAAACAAAAATATAAAGTGACCCTTATTCACATTGAAATAAGGTCGCTTTTCTTTGACAAGCAAAAGTGACCCTTATTCTTATACGCATTCAGCATAAGGTCCACATTGATCACCATTGTCACAGAAACAGCTCAGAGAGACCGATAAAAGGATTTTTTTTTACGACCAACAAAAATTTTAAAACCCTCATATCTCAGAAACGGTTGGAGTTAGCGCATTTCTGACAAAATTTTGCCCCCCTGCCCAGCGCTACTTCATCCAGGAGAACAAGATAGGATTAACCCCCCCCCCCTTAACCGTCTACCTCCTCCCGCAAAAAAAACGCCATCTAGCGGTGAGAGGAGTCCGTGTTCCCGTCGAGCCTGTCGCGACACCCAAGTCAAAGTATCACCGCTGTGCCGGTCAGAGTGGGGGGTGTTATTTTCGTTACGGAATTTCTGGATTCGGTCTCCACGCTCAAGGTCCGCGATAGAAGCTATGCAATAGCTGAATATTAATACATATAAATTATATAGCTATATCAAATACTATACACAAACTTACATACAGAATATTAAATGTTACAAAATTTCAAAAAACTGTTGAGCAGCGTTTGAATTGCAGTAAAAGATGTCACAATAATATTATAATGTCTTCAAAGTTACAATAAAAATAAAATAAAAATGGTACAATAGCATAGCAATCAGTCACTGATTAAAGAAAAATAATAAGATAAAAAAAAAATGTCTTGTGGCGAAATATTTGAAAAATTGGGATCCTAAAATAATCAGTGACTGGATTGTGAATGTCAAAAAGACAGTCGCTCCACAAAATATTCTAATATTCAATTGCATTTGATGAGATTGGAAGTGCCTACCCCAACAAAGTTGGGATACTGATGAAGTGTGTAGTTTTTTTACAATAAAAAAGAAAAAGAGAAGCAAATAAACAAACAAAATGAAACAGAATTGTGACATTGTCTCCCAGCGGTGCCCATAGAGGATGTTTAAAAAGCGGTGTCACTGACCCCACAACAACAACAACGACAACGAGAATAATTTAAAAATCCGTGTCGAAGAGAATAATTTTAAAAGTTTTCCCTGCTGTCCCCCAGTGGTGGCTAACCAAGTGGTGGACATCGGGCATAATCGTTTTTTTTATTACTTACAGGATTTTATTAAGTATTAACGAAATGACATCATAATCATCTTCATTCTAAATCTACATGAAAACAGCAATAATATGGCGGACTCCGAAAGATAGTATAGCGGACCAATACTTTTTTATGCGCCCTTATGATATGGGTATCTAATGAAAGAGTTTGCTGAGGAGAATAAGAAAAACTTATAGGTTTAATTTAAATAATAATTTAATTTTTCCTGTTCTTTTTAGACGCGAACCTTCAGTAAATACACCTCGTTCCAAAGAGCCAAAGTTATAAGAGACAAGCGGACGAACAAGAGCAAAGGCTTCGGTTTCGTCAGTTTTAAGGACCCCGGAGACTTCATCAAGGCTATGAAGGAGATGGATGGTAAGAATTTTATTTATACATATATACAACTCACGCTCTTTTCTCATGGGGGTAGATAGGAATACAGAATGCCACAATCCTTACATGCTCTTCACTTTTATTTCTAAATATTAAATAAACCATCCACACTCGTTCTGCTCGTACACGAGTCCCAGCATTATGCTTAGCGAAGGTGGTTTTGTTCAATTTGTGTAGTTTCTCATTTAGTATTATTTTCATGCTTATTTATGGGTTAAAATAAATTATTTCCCTTTCTTTCCTTCTAATTATGAAATCAGCCTTTATCAATAAAAAAATATTAACGGTATTTTCCCTTTTTTTTCTGCGTTGTCTCACTGTCACAACCAATATTAATTTTTCATATAATTATTTTCTTGAAATCATTATCCTGGTCACAGATAATATAATACATACAGATGCCTCATCTCATACAAAGAAACCGTGCCACGTAACTAGCGTTTTTCATCTGATTATACCGAGTATTTTTTGTAAATCGATCGCGTTCGGTTCCGTTCCACGGCGACAGATAGATTACCGTCTAATAATCAATCGATATCGATAGATAAATCAAATAATCAGTATAATCAGTACAGTACGTCGGGACAGTTTCTTTGTATGGGATAAGACCCCACGTCCCGGTGTTGTTACATCATCCTTAGATCTTTTGTTCACGAGGCACCGCTCGACACGATTTGCGGTTTTTAACACACGCACATTGCATACGGTCTGTCGTCCGTTCGTTTGTTCACTAGACACGTTTCTGCAACGACACTGCAGTGCACTTGTATTGTTTTATAAGCCATTGAGTGACGAACCACGCGTGAGCCGTGCGGTGTGGTGTGTCGTGTCGTCAACAAGCGCATACCGGTTTTGTTCATACGCTAATTCGTCAACGCAAAAAAAACCGCGACGAACGCAAAAAAAATAGCGGCATCGACGACATAGCCGAATAACCGTATGAAAATCGTGTCGCGTGTGGTGCGGTGTCTTGCAATGAACAAACGGTCCATACAAATATATGGAGCTTATGGACCACATTTTGCGGTGTCTTGTGTCGCGTCGTGAACAAACGGCCTTATAGTGGAAAAGTATCTGGACTGTAATGCCGCCTCCACACGCTCGCTGTTTGCCACAAACAGGGCGAACAGCAAACACGTGCCGAACTCTGACCACAAACACCCAACACAAACACGGCATCCACACGCTTGGCGAACATGCTAGTCTATTCCGGATTGGCAAACATGGCGGATGACGAGCTTGTTGTGGCAGCGATTACTTTCCGGTTAAATTACTCTTAGTTAAATACTCTTCATTTTTCCTTGCAATTTAGCTTAGGATACACAAAATGTCACGATTCGTAAATTTGACCACCACTATTAACTCCACAGATTACCTCCCAATAGATTCCGCATAGAAGACAACTTACGCGCACCACACATCAGCCTATTTAGGCTGATATAACTCAGTGCACGAAATTATCTCTTTAGTGTCGACCAGACATTAGAGCTGTAGGGACGCAAGCGATTTCTAGTTTTAATGCTGTTTAAAAACTAGTTATCAGCGGTTTGCCTTAAAAAAAATGACGAATTGCGCAGTAAAATGGTGTGGAAAATCAACCAGCCCTTCAAGTTCAAAAAAAGATAGGATAACATTCCACCAGTAGGCAAAGTAATAAATATTGACCAATCTAAAAAAGGTCAATTTATAATGGTTAACAAATCAAAATTGCACACTTTACAGTAGCGCTCGTTGATGTCTTTTGTGAAAGTCCCTTTCACTCTTAAGGAATTATAATATTGCTATCTTTTTCCCACAGAAGTAAAAATGTTGCGACAAATACGTTTTTTGCTTATCCAAAAGTATCGATGATCGATGTTTAATAAGGTATATAGGAGAATAAAATAATTTTGTTAAAATTGATTATTTAAAAATTAACAAATTAGTTTATTTTTACTTTGAACTAATTGTGCTAAACTCATAATAAGACTTAGAGTGGCTTTGTTTACTTATGATTACAATTAAATTAAATCATCTTTGGCCAAAATCGAAATCTTTTCTCGATCGATATTTTTTCTTTATTAAAGTAATTATAAAATCGCCGGCTAAGAAATTTTACATAAACTACCATTCTGTTTGAAAAATATCGATATTTTATCGACTTTTAATGCGCATGTCACGTCACTACGACAGATACCGTGACCTTCAATAGCCAATCACGACGCACTTGTCACTCCCCGCGCAACCCGTGCCTTCCGCCAAATTTGGTGAACTCGGAATCAAACAAAACAGTAGGCACGCGGTATCTATTGGGAGGTAATCTGTGATTAACTCCGTCCGCCGCCCGCAAGCTCGCGCGTGCTACTGAACTGAACAAGCGTGTGGATACATCACAAACACGTTCGCCGAACACCCTTTGATTTGCTCACAAAAACCGACACCGATGCCGAACACGGGCGAACACAAACAAAAACAGCCAAACAATCAAACACCCATCCACACGTTCGTGTTTGTTGTTTGCTGTTCGCCATTGTTCGGCGAGCGTGTGGAGGCGGCATAACAATCAAACATTTGTTTGAATAAACTACTGAGTTTAATCTTCAACTTCCTCATAAAAATTCTTAAACCGTTACAGGTCGCTACGTCGGCAGCAGACCGATCAAGCTAAGAAAGAGTACGTGGCGTACGCGCAGTCTTGACGTCGTTAGAAAGAAGGAGAAGGAAAAAGCAGCTCTTCTGTCTCTTCTCATGTCTGGCAACAAGAGCTGACAGCAATACTAACTTGATAATGCATCTGTGGACTTGTAGGGTTGCCAATTAATAAAAGGATATTAAAATACGATTACTGTAAAAACATGCTTATTATTTGTGTATACTCTCCGTCCTCCCTGCTTAACATTAACATTTGACAGATGCACGCATTACGAAGTTTCATAATTATTAACAGGTAACCATAGACAATAAAATGCATGGACGCTTACAGTTAGTGAAGCGACGTCCTTAATCGCTCCGTTATTGGAAATTACGTAGCAATAACAAAATATCGCAGTCTACACAGCTTTTTGTGAGTTTAAATTCTGAAAAAAGTATATTGGATATTTATAATCTATACCAATATTATAAAGAGGAAAGATTTTTTTGTTTGTTTGTACCGAATAGGCTCCAAAACTACTGGAGCGATTTCAAAAATTCTTTCACCGTTGGGAAGCTACTCTATCCCCGGGTGACATAGGCTACTTTTTATCCCTGTATTCCCACGGGAACGGGAACTACGCGGGTGAAACCGCGAGACGTCCTCTAGTATTGAATAAATATAGAAAAACAGCAAATAAAATAACTAAACGTACTTACGATTTTATTATGATGAATCGTTAGATTCTTCGTCATATAAATTGGTATCATCACTTGAATCCTCATTATCATCAGCCTTTTAATGTTCCCACTGCTGGGACACAGGGCTCCACTCTGCAAGAGAGGGAATGGGCCTTAAGCCACCACGCCGGCCCAGTGCAGGTTGGTGAATGTCACATGTCTTTGAATTTTTGGTTCTAGGACATGCCGGTTTCCTCACGATGTTTCCCTATTTAAATTTTTAGAGCAATGGTGATGAAATTATTTACACAAAGTAAAGTGCCTGCCTGGGTTCGAACCCACGACACATAAGTCCGGGCCGTTACCACTGGGCCACTACTGCTCTTCAATCCTCAGTAACATTAATTCTGGAGCGCATAAATTGCGTATAATATCAATCTGTTAAATCGATTAAAACTTCTTCATTGCTAAAGTCGATTGTTATAAGAAATCGAATCGGTACCGCATTAGTTCATCACTATAAATTATTAATTTTGAGCTGTCAAATGTAAATAACAGGCTGGACGGAGAGTATAATACTCACAACGGATCTTAGTGTCTCTGAATTGGCTGCAAGACCCTGCGCAGTAGCTATTTTTGTGTCAATGTTGAAAGTGAACATAGCATTGTCTATCACTATCTCTTTCATTCGCTTACGTTTGTCGCATCGTTCTATCTCGCTTACTCTATGCAGTATATTCTATGAGAAACGGTTTCTTCCGCAATGGTTGGCAGAGCCAACTTCAGAGACAATGATCCGCTGTGGCTATTATAAGTGCTTGTATAGATCGTCATGGTATAATTTCACACCTCTCCACTTATTGTTCTTATAAATTACTCCAAAAATGTTCGTAACAAACAGTGGATTGTGTGCAGTTTTAAATAAGACAATATTTACCCACGTGTGAGTTTCTGACCCTTAGGCTTTTTGCCCCACAGTCAGTAATAAACCCAGTAGGGTTTAATAATATAAAGGCTATAAATAAAAACTTAGTTTCTTCTGCATTAGTATAGTTGAAATATCCAGTTTGTAGTCAAAAACTTGGCAACCCTTTATTTTTACTAATTAGACGGCCACCATTGCATTTGTGATGCACTCTTTTACACTTACCAAAGTACAACTATTTTCATAATGTCCTTCGGCAAACTTCATGTTTCGTCAGTCGTCGGATTTCTATCAGTTGCCCTTTGCACTTAGTGCAGACCCATAGAGCAAAGTAATATGTGCTCTCAATCAACTTGGAAGTACCTATATAGAGTTGTTAACACTCTTTTAACATAATGTCATTTATTTTTCATCACACTTGCACGTAAAAAGTATCTAAACATACAGGTTAACTTGGCCGTAATGCCCCATATAAAACCCTAGGGCTTTCTTTTTGTCATGAAACCCTAGGGCGGTAAGTAATATTTTTTTATTTTATGGCACAGCACACAGGTCATGCAAATTCAAGCAAGGAGTTTACACGCAATTGAAAAATTGTCTTAAAATGTTATCTAAACAGGAATTTCTTTGCAATCTCGCTACATGTTACTTAAATACTCAACTAATGTTCTTAATAATCGATTTTAATAGTTATAGTATGAAAACGTCGAAATTATTTAATTCTTTTTACACTCCGTCATGGTTGTATACTTACGTAAGTATTTGCCCTTAAAATTTCTGAACGAAACAATGTATAATCTGTGGTGTGGGCAAAAATTCGCCAACCGCTTAAAAAAAGGTCATGTATTTCGTAATAACAGCTGTGCTGACACTGCTGACTTGTGTATTAAAGCTATAATTCATAATTATTACTCGCAAATGTGATGAAAAACATTGTATGTATCACGGGCGGTACGGGAATTACGAACCTCGACTCAGAAAGCCCTCAGTCTTCGACTTCGGGCTTCTACTTGAGTCTCGATCGTAATTCCTTACTTACGTGTATGTGTATAAAGGGGAGGAAAGCTGCTATTAGCATACTTTTGTATTCTGAAATGCGACGATTGCCGAGGGACAATAAGAAAATAGTTGTACTAGTTGAATTATGAAATTATTTTTTCTTTATAAAAGGTTGAGTAGAGTCGTAGAGTTATGCGGACAAGGTGAAATGTTCTGCATATTCTGAAAAGGAAGGTTCCTCCGATCAGACGGGTTTTGTGTCCGGTGGGCGGGCAGTTGCCTGATTTTTGTTGTATGTACGGTCGTCCTTTAATCACGTGATGTTTTTAACATTTTTTAATGACCCCTTACTTCTCGGTGATACGTGGTGAGGTTTTAGACTACCCTCTTCCCTAATACCCAAAAACACGTTTGTTTTCTTAAAAAGATCAGAACATCTTTATATACAGGTGTAATCTAATTTGTTCTAGAAAAATAAGCACCGTAATAAATAATTATGTTCAGACAGACATTAAGGACGCTATTACATTTTTCTACAAATAACAGTGCTTTTCAGGTACAATTTTAATGTATATGCAATCACAGATGTGAGGATATCATGGTCTTAATTTATGGATAGTATATTCAGCTCCAGATTGGCATCAGAAAAATTGCATGACATCATACAAAAGTTTCGCACAAATACGTTTTTCCCATCACAATAATCGCAAAAATATTAAAAAAGTAGGGTCCGAATAGGTCCCAGTTTAGGTAATTTTACAGCATATTTTATCTTCAAAATTATAAGAAATTGCGGTATATATAGTCCTTTACAGGTTCAGCTAATTATTTTTTACCCAAATCATTTTTTTTTTAAATATTAGCTAAAATAAAAACACTTGCCGACTTCTTCATACATTTTGCACTCGAAGCTCATCATTCCGCGCTCAGAAGCGCTCGTGGAAGGACGAGCGTATCGCCTTTTACCGCAAAAAAAATACGATAAAAGAAATAGAAAAGATTGTAGTGTGCATGTGTGAGTCGTTTGTCGTGATCGAAAGGAGTTGATATTTTATCGGACCGAAATAAAAGTATGTTTGATTTTCCTATTATTATTAGGATGTGATTTAGAAATTATGTTGGGTAAAATCGGGATTTGGATAGGTGGTGTTAAGCAGTTGTTGACAAGGTTGAGAAAAGGATGGGTGGGTTTAAGCAGCTTTTAGTACGGTTATAATTTGGATGGGCAAGGTTAAGCTGGCGGCGGTGAAGGTTAGAAGTGGATGGGTGGGAGGAGATTTATGATTTGAACCGGTTTGTATTTAGGTGTGTATGACGAATACGGGGTCAAAATAAAATACAAGATGGCGCCGACGAAATTTTGGCCGCTTTTCGACATGGGTGTCATTTTCATGGATTTTGGGGTCGCTTATATCTAATATAAGGTCAAAACCAAAATACAAGATGGCGCCGTCGAAAATTTGACATCTTTTCGTTATGGGTGTCATTGTCATGGTTTTTGGGGTCGCTTATATCGAATATGGGTCAAAACCAAAATATTTATTTATGATTTGAACTGGTTTGTATTTAGGTGTGTATGACGAATACGGGGTCAAAATAAAATACAAGATGGCGCCGACAAAAATTTGGCTGCTTTTCGACATGGGTGACATTTTCATGGATTTTGGGGTCGCTTATATCTAATATAAGGTCAAAACCAAAATACAAGATGGCGCCGACGAAAATTTGACATCTTTTCGTTATGGGTGTCATTGTCATGGTTTTTGGGGTCGCTTATATCGAATACGGGGTCAAAACCAAAATACAAGATGGCGCCGACGAAAGTTTTACATCTTTTCGTCATGGGTATCATTTTCATGGATGTTGGGTAATATGTCATTAGCTGCTGCTCATTATGTAATGCTCCAAATATTTTAGATAGTAATATTTTATATGTTCCATGTAATGCAAAATGTTCAAGTAATTTTTAAATCCTTGTGACCGGAAATTATTTCGTTTTAGGTATCTACTTATTTCACGTAGTGTTTTTTAAAAAAATACCTACTTACAACTATAAAGTGAAAACAAATTTTCTTTTCCTATTAAACCTATTGTTTTTCGTTTTTCGACACAGGAAAGTTATTATTTTTCATGTTTTAGATTTTGTTGGTACCCCATATTGGGTATACTAAATAAATCTGTTTACCCTCTTAAACCGTACGAGTGTGATGTTATATTCGGGTATGGTGAAAACAAAACATAAACATACGATCACAGTAATCGCAAGTCATTTGCTGTTTGTTATTGAAGAGTTCCATTGTCTATCTCCGAAGATCTTAATAAATTATACAATAAAACCTTCCCTGAAAACACATACATTTATCGACGAAAATACGATCAGTAACGGATTAGGAGATTTTAAGAAAATTGCGGATACATACGGGTCGAATAGATAGAGAACCTCCTTTTTTTGAAGTCGGTTGAAAATAATAACATACTTTTTACGACGACGGTTTGTAACAGTTACCAAATGCATATTCAAAGTGCCAACTAACTTTCCTGAATCAACTTCGATTAAATTAAAAAATAATATCAAGGACCAATATTATTTGAGTGGTGTATAAAATCGAGCGCTCAGTAGTTTCAATGAGTGCGTGCGCGTAATGTTGCTGTGTGCGACTAGATACCTAAATTTGAGTTCGTCGAAAATGTAACAGCGTCCTTAAGGTTGGTTTTGAAATAGCGCGTGCAACGAAAAAATAAAAACACATGATATCTCACTACGCCCCTTGTGATATATCGTGTTATTTTTCGAAACGCCTCCCCCTCTTTCGAGCCTCACGTGATGTAATGGACGGCTAATCGCGTGAATAACTTTGCTTGCGCGATGTAGTAATTCTATGACGTCAAGTACATCTTTGTAGTCATGATTATCTCTGCAATTATTATAAATTAAATAAATAGTTAATTAATGTTTGATATTAAACCCCAGCTTCAAGTGAATCCAACTTCATTTGAAAAAAAGTGATGTAGAAAATAGGGAAAACGAAAGGTTCCCAGCTTTCAATTAGCCGGAATCCATGGGCCACCAATCGACCAATTACATGCTAGATAAAACACGCGATGTAGATTTCCGTCTATGTGAGTGGTCGATTTTTCATAGTTACTCTTTGCCCTTTGCCTTGCCGAATTCATTACATATCTTCGTTATATCTAATACTAGAGGACACCTCGCGGTTTCACCCGCGTAGTTCCCGTTCCCGTGGGAATACAGGGATAAAAAGTAGCCTATGTCACCCGGGGATAGAGTAGCTTCCCAACGGTGAAAGAATTTTTGAAATCGGTCCAGTAGTTTTGGAGGCTATTCGGTACAAACAAACAAAAAAATCTTTCCTCTTTATAATATTGTTATCTAATATAATACCTTTAAACGAGCAATTCTTGTATATATGTATATATAATCTGAATCTAGCAAGTTTCGGGGGCGATAAATCGATCTAGCTAAGTTACATTTTTGGAAAACATCGTTTTCTCTATTTTCACCCTAAGAACTCGGTCGCCCTGGTACTTAATGTTAATATTTACACTCAACACATATACATTTTTTTTCTATTATCTATAACCCATGGTTGCTTGTAATAGTACATTATGGTACAAGTGTGTAATGTTGGTGATTACCGCTGAGGCGCCATTGAGACCCGAGCCGTTAGGTGAGGGTCTTAAGAGAGCCGAGGACGGTAATCATCAATACACACGTGTATCATACGACGGTTTTCAACACACTTGTGAAGAAAATAATACAAAAAATCATTTCCAACAGTGAAAACGAGTTGTGATTTTTTTTCGCAATGGCGGGCAAAATTAATCAGTTTTCATATGCGCGCGCATCTAACAATGGCGATCGGCCATAGACTAAAAAGAATGAGTTTTCTTTTTTTTGGCTTTTCGCGGATTTCGTTTTAGCCACGTACAAAATGGGGAACTTCAAGTTTTATTTATTACAGACAAAAACAAAATTTATATATGAGTGAAAGTTTTATTTATTAAACACGTACTGTTGAAATTATCGATTTAAATACGAAGTTGCATGAAATGTGTTGCATTTGTACTATTGAGCACGATCTTTTTTGTATCGAAACTTTTTTTAAAACAAAGCAACTCAACCAATAAATTAAAAAAAAACTCTATAACTCACTTGTGAATAATAGCAATGAAAAAGTCACAGTTTGATAACAGGTGTCATTATGTGCCTAATTGCGGTGAAATTAGTGCCACTTTATGAGCAAGTGTGTTGAAAAATAATTAGTAAGTTGTAGAACTAGTAGAGGTTGCAACCATTTTAATTAATTTCTGCCTTTCTGGCATAATATATTTATGCGGTGGGATCCTACACAATTTCTACGATCGTATTTTCACGAAGTGGAGCCATCATTTTTCCAATGAGAGTAAGAGAGTTGGATGTTTAGCACGATCCCCTTTACGCAGTACGGAACAATGATGGTTGTTAAAATTTCATACTGGATGAAAAGACAAGTATTTAGCATTGCATTGTAACAGTACTTATACCTAAAATAAGTAAGTTCTGTACTAACATTGTCCATAGTTTTCACTATTAAACCCACTATGTGATTTAGTCCTTATATTGATTTAAATAAATTGTAGTAGTGTACTAGTACTTGTGTGTATTATTATTCCTGTTCCCTTCTTCTTTTCGAATCGATATTTCAAGTTTTTGTCTCAATTATTATTAACATTTTGTCCGATCAGTATGCGGCTGCTAGGACAGCTCTGTCATTTGCCAAGTTCAGATCCAGAAAGGTGCAGCCGGCAAGCCGCAAGGGGAGACAATGAGGTGGGGCATATCCTGTTGGGCCATTTTTAAAGACATATATGAGACATCCACCAACCAGCACTGGGCCCGCGTGGTGGATTATGGCCCATTCCCTGTCACAGAGCGGAGGCCTGTGTCCCACCAGAGGGAACATAAAAAAATAAAAAAACCCGACTACTTAAAAATGAACTAAAAAGACTTAAACAACAAGAAGAAAATCATGCTGTGCAGTCTGAGGATACTTATCGCGAGCTGGCTGACCAAAACCAGATGTATCCTCCGAATGCACAGCATGATTTTCTTCTTGTTAACGTCTTTTTAGTTCGCTTTTTAAGCAGTCGGGTTTTTTTTGATTTTTATAATTAACTTTTTTATCTACAACTTTTTAGTTATATATTTTTTTTAAATTAGGTTCATTTAAACATATATGTGTTATATATTTTTTAAATCACCTCTTAAAACCCCACACGATGGGTTTGGAAGAAAAAAAGATTGTTCCCCCACAAAATGGCGCCCAAAAGCCGCCATTTTTTTTCCAATTTTTGATTTAGCCAGTGACACTCGCAGGGTTAAGACGAATCGATTGACGTAAGAATCATCAAAATCGGCCAACGCGTTTGGTCTCTAGAACGCCACATAGGAACAAACATACATACATAGACTGATTACCCTCCTTCGGCAGTCAGGTAAAAAAGGCTGATGTTGTTTCCTGCGAAGGTACACCTACTGGGTTTGGGATGGGTCTATGATACTCCATTTGGCCAGGATTTTATGGATTCCCTTATGAATAGGTGAAAGTATGAGAAATAAAATATATTCATTTAAAATTAATAATTTATTCAATATTACTAAATGGTAAGATTTTCTTTGGCTAAACTTCTCCAATCTATACACATTTACACTTATCATAGGTATATATATATGTAAACTAGTAAAATATGGGCTATTGCATTAATTCAGTATCTAAGTAGTAGAACTTTTTCTTGTATTTCACTGATTTGCACTGTTTTTGTAACGACTTAGTAAAATCTTGTTTTTCTTTTAGTAATTTTTTCAATAAATTAAATCTGGTGTACCTAGGTACCTGCTAAAACCAAAAATATTACAAAACAACTTGCAATTGCAGAACATCTCTGTACAAGGTTTAAAGCTGTAATTTTGTCACAAATATTAGGTACAAAATTTTCTCACTTTTATATACTAACACATTATTTCAAATGTTGCAAGGCGCAGTTCACAAGCCTACCGAACAAGCAGAATATATATATATGTGTTACAGCTCGGTATTATAATAATATGTGCTGACCCTGTCATTGGCGCCGGAGCCACTTTGGTCAGAGGCCGTAGTGTGAGTGTTGTAAGTACATGATCGCGTAAACTTAAACGTCCTCTTGTGTCAAATTTATATATAAACAAGTAAAATTTAAAAAACCCCGATACATTTTTATTTCATGTACATGTAGATACGCTTAGATCGGCAATCTAATGAACACGTAATTATGACACGATATCATAAGAAAACACCCCGATTCAAACAGTAAATCGCCCATAACTTTTGAACGGCTGAACCGATTTTATTCAAACATAGCTAAGAACACTCTCGACAAATCCACCTTTCAAACAAAATAGTTTCGGTTCATTAGTTTAGGTGCTATGACGCCACAGACACACACAGATACACAGCAACATACGTCAAACTTATAACACCCCTCTTTTTCCGTCGGGGGTTAAAAAGAGATTTCCCCTTACTGTCACCAGACGGCGCTTATCTAGTTTCAATAAAAATTGAAGAATCAAGCACGAGTAAAAACTCGGCATAAGCCCAGCAGACATTAACGAAAGACGTAGCATTTTCTTAAATCAAAATCCTTCCCTAGACGATAGTATAATAGTCGCTGTCATTGTGCCTGGCCCTCGGGCCGCGCAGGCGCACGGGGCGTCTCCTGCGCGGCGGCTCGCTGGCGGCGGCGGCGTACAGCTCGTCCAGGCAGCAGCGCTGGTCACCTTCCTTCAAACCCGACGTGTACGGGCAGAACGGCGTCGAGAAGTCTTCTAGGCAGTACGCGCCTGATGCACTGGAATTTGGGAATAGTTGTGTTGTCACAGTTGTCCATATGGATGTATTTATTAGATATAGGCGTAAGAGCGGTTACGCACTACACGTCCGTGTCCGAGATTTGAGTGCAAAGTTCAAAATATTCTGAATTATGACGGATTGAGTTCGGATTTAGTGCGTAAGCTTAAGGTCATCGGCACGTAACATAGCAAGAGTCGTTAGATGCGCAGAAGTCGTTTTTTAGGTCTCCTTGGTAGTGAAGCGGGACGCGGGGTACAAGGTCGCGCCGATCCGAGCGCGCGATTGGTGACTCAGTCGATCCTTGCCTCCCGAACCCTGTCCTAGCTCCCGATTACACTTGCGTGCACGAAAGTTGTATACTTTGTTTATGTTGAGTTTTTGTTAAGATTTTGATAAGTTAGTTTTTGTTAGGAGTACTTGTTGTTGTTTTGAATTTAGTTTTTATTACGAGTTTTACTGTTTTATTTTGATAACAATGCCATAATTTTTACTATCTTTTTCATTTTTTTTTTATTTGTGACTGTATATATTTTATTTATAACACCTAATAAACTTCACGAATTCCTCTCCAATAATTAACTTTCCTCTAAACATACATTTAAATAAATAAATGATGGTGTAGCAGCCCATACTTACGTTACGTAAATGTATAAACATACAAATTAGAGGCGCACACAACCGCTCGCCACCGTGCGCCCGCGCATACTAGCTAGCCAAGGTGAAAGGAATGTCGATCGGCCGGCTGTATCATCGCGCTCGGACATCGAGGGGAGCGCGGCACATCCTACCGACATTACCGAGATTGTGTTAGTCTTAAGTTTATTTGCATACCCTATTATATTTGATATTGATGAGTTTGTAATGTATATAAGCAGCGCTTTTATAATAAAACATATAGATCGTTATTCGTCTTCTTACTTTCAACACATATCCCTAAAGTGGTGACCCCGCGTTCAAAATGACCAGCGAAGAAGCGATCGAAATGATCAGTATCAAGTCGCGCATTCCACAGTTCTGGCGTGACAAACCTCGTCTTTGGTTTGCCCAGTTCGAAGTCATGATCGCCAACCAGAAGCTCGGAGAAGAAGGGAAATTTGGACTGGTAGTAGCAAATCTCACCAAGCCAGAGGTGGAGCAAATTAGCGACATCATCATGGCCGCTCCGAACACAGGAAGATATGAAGGAGTCAAGAAGAGGCTGGTGTCCGTATACGAAGAATCTGAAGAGAAGCAATTGCAGAAGTTGCTCAACGAAATGGAGCTCGGCGATCAACGGCCATCACAACTACTGCGCCGAATGCAAGACCTGGCGCGAGACAAAATACCAGATGCTACGCTACGCATGTTATGGATCGGACACCTGCCTGCCGCGACCCGCGCGGTACTAGCCGTAAGCGACGAGTTAAAATTGGACTCGCTTGCCGCCATGGCAGACAAGATGCATGAGCAAATGAAGGAGGTAAACTCCGTTTGTTCCTGCCACAGTCAATCTTCAACAGCACAACAGCAAACATCGTCAGAACAGAACATAATCAGCATGATTGAAACCCTGACCAAGGAGGTAGCTGCGTTAAAAATGGATCGAGAGTATAATTACCGTCAGCGACCCCAACGCTATAGAAGCCGATCACGTTCAAAATCCCGTGATCGAAGGAGTGGGTCGTGCTATTTTCACCGAAAATTCGGCAAAGAAGCTTACCGGTGTAGGAGTCCTTGTAATTACAAGAAAAATACGCAACCGGAAAACTAAAAAAGACCGAAGCTATGGCGGTGGCAGAAGTCGAAAAATTATCAACATACCGCCTTTTCATAAGAGATGTAACGACCGGCCAACAGTACCTTGTCGACACAGGCGCAAATGTTTCGGTTCTACCCGCAAGTGCGAACGAAAAAAAGAATCGGAATCCAAGCAACTACCTTTACGCAGCAAATGGAACGCAAATACCTACATTTGGAGAAAAAACCGTCGTATTGAATATCGGATTAAGGCGACAGTACAAATGGCAATTTGTGATCGCAACAGTCAGTAGGCCGATCATAGGCGCCGATTTTTTACATCACTACGCATTAATGGTGGACCTGCACGGACGGCGACTGGTGGACCAAAAGACAAACTTATCGACATCTGGGTCCCTGTTATCTGCATCGGAAGGAAGCATACGCACCATCGACGATAAACTTCCATATCACGACCTACTAGCCAAGTACCCTGATATCACAAGACCCAGTTCGTGGCAATTGAGCAACAGCGAAGTCGAACATTACATCGAGACTACCGGCCCACCAATGTACGCAAAAGCTCGCCCTCTCTCGCCTCACAAATATAACGCCGCCAAGGAAGAAATACAATTAATGATGGACCAAGGCATCTGTCGACCGTCTAACAGTCCATGGGCAAGTCCTCTACACATGGTGCTGAAGAAAGACGGCAAATACAGGCTATGCGGCGACTACCGTAGACTCAACGCGGTAACCATACCAGACCGCTATCCAATTCCACGTCTGCATGACTTCACCTACAATATGCAAGGCAAGAAGATTTTCTCAAAAATCGATCTCAAAAAGGCATATTATCAGATAAGGAACCGAGAGGTAGATGTAAAAAAAACAGCCGTTATAACACCGTTTGGTCTGTACGAGTTTACGAGGATGTGTTTCGGATTAAGAAATGCCGGCCAAACATTCCAGCGCCATATTGACAACGTGCTACGAGGATTGCCAGTTTTTCCATTTGTCGACGATATTTTGGTGGCGTCTGAAAACGAAGAGGAACACAGAAGAAATCTCGAGGAAGTGTTCCAGCGACTCAATGCCAACGGTTTGCAAATCAACGTCGCCAAGTGTTCCTTCGGCCAGACCAAACTCGATTTCCTGGGCTACTCAATAAGCTCAGAAGGCATTCATCCTACAGAAGAGAAGATAAAGACCATCAAATCATACCCACTACCAACAACCGTTCAAGACCTACGTCGTTTTGTCGGAATGTTAAACTTTTACCGTTCGAACATTCCACACGCAGCCGAACACCAAAAGGAATTGAGTAAATATTTTCATAACGCCAAAAAAAACGACAAAACAAAGATCCAGTGGAGCGAAGCGGCAAAACTAGCTTTCAAAAAGTGTAAGCAAGATATTGAAGATGCAGTTCTCATCTCCTACCCATCTCAGAACGATCCATTCGCTATCATGACAGACGCGTCGAACACCTGTGCTGGTGCAGTCATTCAACAGAAAATTCGGGGGACATGGAGACCGCTAGGATTTTTCTCCAAGAAATTCAGCGAGGCACAACAAAAATACAGTACGTACGACCGAGAACTGTTGTCTATATATATGGCAATACGACATTTCCGGCGCATATTTGAGGGCCGCGAACTAATCATTTACACGGACCACAAGCCATTGATTCATGCACTGACGGCCACCGGCAACAACGAAACACCACGTAGAACAAGATACCTTGAATATATAGGACACTACACGTCAAATATTCAACACATCACCGGCAGGGACAACCAAGTCGCAGACGCACTCTCTCGAATAGAAACCATATCCTGTCCAACACCAATCGACTACGACGAGCTAGCAAGAAAACAATCCAAAGATAAAGAATTGAAAACCCTAGCAAACAAAGCAAAATACCAATTCCAGGAAATCATCATTCCTAAATCAACCACCAAAGTTACCTGCGAAATGTCATCAAACACTGCTCGGCCATATCTACCTTCAGATTTTCGAAAAGTTGCATTCCAAGCAATTCACGACCTTAGTCACCCCGGCATAAGGGCGACAAGGAAGTTAGTCACTGCCCGCTACTGGTGGCCCTCCATGAATAGCGACGTAAATGAATGGACCCGAGCGTGCGACGCGTGCCAGCGCGCGAAGGTGCAACAACACACGAAGACACCTATTGCGAGTTTTCAACAAGCAAACAGACTCGAGCACGTGCATATTGATATCGTTGGTCCGTTACCCATCTCTGACGGTTATCGATATTTATTGACCATGATAGATAGGGCTACCAAATGGCCTGAAGCCTGTCCACTGGAAGACATAACCGCAGAAAGAGTTGCTAACGCATTGTATGACGGTTGGATCGCAAGATTCGGTTGCCCAGTTACAATAACCACCGACCAAGGGAGGCAATTTGAATCAGACATATTCAACAAATTAATGCAACGCATGGGAATCCATCGCACCCGCACCACTGCCTACCATCCGCAGTGTAACGGCGTGATAGAACGATGGCATCGCTCACTCAAGACGTCACTCACTGCAAGACTCGAATCATCAACATGGTCACGTGAGCTATCTACGGTGCTGCTGGGACTGCGTGCCTCGATAAAAGAGGATATTGGTGCAAGTACTGCTGAACTACTGTATGGCCAAACGCTGCGATTACCCGGCGAATTTTATGAAGAATCAACAAGACATCGCGACACGGTTTCAAACATCATGGATAAGTTAAATGGAGCGTTAAAGAAGGCCCAGGCGCAACGGAAATCAAACCAATCCCGAGCGACATTTATTCACGACGACCTATATAAATGCTCGCATGTTTATCTACGCAATGACGCATCAAGCAAGCCTCTGACGCCAACCTACAATGGCCCGTACGAAGTGATAAGTCGTAAGGACAAATATTTCACTATCCAGTTAGGCAAAAGAAGCAGCAACATCACTGTTGATAGACTAAAGCCAGCTTTCCGGATTAACACAGAGCCAGAAAAGCCAGTCACAGATACGTACGCATACGTCACGAAAACAGGCAGGACATCGAAGCCTTGTGTACGTTTCACTAGCGGGGGAATGATGTAGCAGCCCATACTTACGTTACGTAAATGTATAAACATACAAATTAGAGGCGCACACAACCGCTCGCCACCGTGCGCCCGCGCATACTAGCTAGCCAAGGTGAAAGGAATGTCGATCGGCCGGCTGTATCATCGCGCTCGGACATCGAGGGGAGCGCGGCACATCCTACCGACATTACCGAGATTGTGTTAGTCTTAAGTTTATTTGCATACCCTATTATATTTGATATTGATGAGTTTGTAATGTATATAAGCAGCGCTTTTATAATAAAACATATAGATCGTTATTCGTCTTCTTACTTTCAACACATATCCCTAAAATGGCCATAACCATTGAAAAATGACAAGAAATAAAAGTGACCACTTTTTTGTGGCAATAAGTGTACGATGCGCGAACTTACCCCCACTACGCCAAAACCTTGCCAAGTTACGTGCCGATGACTATACAAGAAGTAAAATCAAAGTCAAATGTGTTTATTTCAAGTAGGCCATTAAGCGGCACTTTTGTACGTTAAATTTTACAAGTAATAACAATTTATTCTACCGTGCATTCGGAAACGTAGATTGCTATGGAGAAGAACGCACAAGAAACGCCATACTTACTCTTTAAAAAAAAATAAGTGTCGTTCAATATAAGTACCTACATACATTAATAAATGCATATACCTATGTGAGGACGATGCACCCAGCACTACTATACTACATATTATTATAAGTATAAAGAATTACAAGCACTAACAGGTAAATTCCTTCACTTGATTAATAGGAACATGGTTCTCACATACTTACAAATATTGCAAACGTAGGTAAATTACCTAATTCAACAACAACGAAACAGTGTGCGAGTAATTTTTTATTAAACAATAAAAAAAAATTAAGCGTTACAATAATTTTGAATATAATACAAATTAACCAGTTTGATTTTGTCCAAACTAAAGATTGCCCTATGGAGCAGGACCAGCATGTTTCCAAGCATTCTTATCTTGAATATAATCATCTAATTTGTAATATGCTTGTTTACAAAGTGTGCTTTTAACTATTGTTTTAAATTTTCTTTCATTTAGTTTTAGTATCTCACAATGTATTTTGTTAAAGAATTTAACACAGTACCCCATGAAGTACTACGGCTACTTCGGAACCGAAATTTCACGGACATGGATCGTATGCAGTGCGTTGAAAGTGGTTGCGGGCGAAGCACATTTATTTATTTATTTATTATAAGGTACACCAACAGCATTACATACAAAACAGTTTGTAGTAAACAAAGAAAAATAAAGGTGCTGGTATGTATGCCTATTACAGGTATACGCAGCTTACACCATATGGTCAGAAACACTAAATTATTTAAAATATTAATATATATATTAATCTAAATTTTTAAAAAAAAAACAAAGTAAAAATAATAATAAAAACACAAAATGAAAAACACACATAATAAAAAAAGAAAACGAAGTAGGATGTTTATGTTCGTAATAAGACTAAGTTGAAGTATTTGCGCACTCCCGTACCTCCGAGATTGCTCTTCTAAACTTATTCAGTGAAACACCGTGTAAGTCAGTATCTGGTGTTGTACAAAAACTGTTATAGCTTCTACACATGCGGAGAAGTGGAGCGTTGAGGCCTAGGTTGGTTTTGCGGAATGGAATATGGAGTAATTTTGTGATCCAATATTCAGTCCCTACAAAACTGCCAAGACATCCCCTTGGCAGTTTTGAAGGGACTGAATATTGGATACATTTCTCGCATTGCTGATGGGACCAAAAAGTTCTTGACAGACGCAGCGTTGTTACACCCTCACATCATAAAAATCGATCTGCCTAGCCTTTGCCCAATTATGTTGGGAAAACCTTAGCTTAGCTTCCAGTCTAACCGGATGCAGCTGAGTATTAGTGTTTAACATGGGGCGACTGCCTTTCTGACCTCCACAACCCAGTATCTGGGTAACACGGTACCCCTTGGCTAGACTGTTGTCAGATCATAAGCTTCTGACTACTCGTAAGGACTGTCAAAGATCTTCAAATGACAGCCGGGACCAACGGCTTAACGTGCTTTCCGAGGCACGGAGGAAACTCGGTATGTTGAAATGGTCACCCATCCATGGACCGACCTCGTCAAGCGTTGCTTAACCTTGAAGATCAACCCATGCGGCTGTTATTATTTAGCCACGAGCTCCTATCATCATATAAGCACAAAATTAGAGCCGATGCCTTAGGAACCAGTTTGATTCGATGAGAGCGCAGAACGGCCCTTATTGCCACAACCACAAGACTCTTAATACAAAACTTCATAACGTAGACACTAATTTAGTTAACATTTGTAACAATGACTCGTGTATTGATAACAAAGACTGGCCCGATAATTTTAAATCTAGTCGAAAGTTTTTTGATAAGACAGTTTTCATCTTGCAGGTGATAGGTAGTCTTTCGTTTAAATGATAATTCCAAGGGAAGACTGCTTGAAATCGAAGGCAATAGTAGCAGATAATAACGTACCTCATAGGGGCAGGCTGGCCGATAGGCACGGGCAGAGCCGAAGCCCTCGCAGGCGGCACCTTGACGGAGCAGCGCCGGCCGCACGGCGCCGCCTGGCGCGCGCGGAACAGGCTCTCCGCCTGGTAGCAGATCGACCAGATGTGGCTGCACAGCGCTTCGTCTGCACGAAAAAAACACAGGAAGATTTAAAAATATACACCGAGCCACCATTCTACCCGGGACCACGGTCGTTGCAAGATTGCAACAGTGTTGCCAGTGGCAGAGAGTCAAATGTTACATGAGACATCTCAAAAAGTTACATTTTCATGAGAAAAGTTACATTAGGTACCTTATTTTATGTTGAAAACGACACTAAAATAATAAAAGACTACAATTTGTTTTTTTTTCTACTAATTTTCGCGCGGGTGGGCCCTCCCCCGCGACTACCACGGGTAAATCCGTGGCGTTTAGTTTAGAACATTCAAATTACAACTAGAAACAACTATGTAGCTAGGTACCTATTTAGTCGCATTAGCGAAAATATCGATAAATAAAATCAAATCTAGGTTACGCCGGCCGGTAGATATTCATCCCACTCTAGTTCTTGTAAACGAAACCAAAGTAACTTAAAAATGAGTAATAAATATCCAAATGAACTTCTTGAAGCTATGTGCAGTGCATGGCACACATATATCACGCTACTTGATAATCTTGATATTTAGTTGACAATTGATACAAAAATAAACAAGACGACTTTGTTGTTGATTTACTGACAACACGACGAACAAAAGCTTTCTTAGATGCGTTCCGTTTCACGATTATTTTTTTGTTTGGGGGCAAATATTTTTAGTAAGTTCTAAAAGTTACGTAAAAGTTACATTTTGAGTCGTGTTACATGGAGGTTACATGAGACGGTTAAAAGTTACGTAAAATGTAACAAAAGTTACGTTCTGGCAACGCTGATTGCAACACGGCCGAAATGTCGGGTGAAATAGGTAAATAAACAATCGAAATCATCGCGTTAAATGCCCGTGGTATATTGTTTTTCAGATTTAAAAATACTAAAATCAGTCAACATCAATTTGGTAAGTGATAAAAATGAAATTATCCTATATCCATCCCTATCCATGGTAACATGGACTAGGAAGATGATGATGTTTCAGAATAAAACTGGAATAAAACAGGCAAGAATGTATCTGCTCTCTTACATCTCTGATTTTCTTTGAGAAGACGATAGACTAAATACACCAATCCTTCACATGGTCGACAAGAGAAATCTTAAAAACAAATGATAAGCAGAAAAGTTATGAAGTATTTGTTGGACCTGCTGAAGACTGTACGAATAATTATAATGTATATTTGTGTTGTATAAACTCAATTTATTTTTTGGATTATATAACTGCACAGCACATATGTGAGTACTATGTAAATCTACCATGTCTCTCTGATGGTGGCACATGTGTTGGATCATTCGGTTCCCTTCATGATGGTTGAGCTGAGTGGTGCCGATCCATGTGTCATGTTCGTGAACGGGCGCCATCAGTTGGGATTGGTCATATCTTAGCTGCCTCCGCCTGTTTTTAATTACCTATTTATTGTATTTTAATTGTTTTTTTTACTCTAGACGCTTTTAAGTGCGTTTTTTTTACATCGTTCTCACATATATGTATTTTTCCTACAAGATTATTGTAACCAAATACTTGTAAAACACTTTTTTTTTTTTTAAAAGTGTAAGTGTGGAGTGTAGTATTATATTATCTTTGGTGTGGAGTTTCTTGTCCGTTCTTCTCCATAACAAGCTACATTTCCGAATGGACGGTAGAATCAATTATTATTACATTTAATTTTTATTTTTGACGTTCGAAAGTGCCGGCCTAATTGAATAAAGAAATTTTGATTATGATTTTGGCTTCCTATATAAATGGCATGACGGCAGACTCAAAAAATTTTTTTTGTACATAACGCACGTTTTTGTATGTTGTGAAATCGAGGTTAAGTTAACTACTGCAAACTAGGGAGGGTTATGACTGTTCCCTCTATAACAATGAGGCGCAGCCCCAGTTGCTGTACTCACTGGGAGTGTCCTCACAGTACGGCTGGCTGCGTCCTCTGTTGAGGCAGAAGTCTGCATGTCCTAGTCGCGCGGCCTCACCGTAGCGACCCGCGTTTGTATGTAGTACATGTACAGTTATACACACAACACTATCTACTCACTGGGAGTGTCCTCACAGTACGGCTGGCTGCGTCCTCCGTTGAGGCAGAAGTCTGCATGTCCTAGTCGCGCGGCCTCACCGTAGCGACCCGCGTTTGTATGTAGTACATGTACAGTTATACACACAACACTATCTACTCACTGGGAGTGTCCTCACAGTACGGCTGGCTGCGTCCTCCGTTGAGGCAGAAGTCTGCATGTCCTAGTCGCGCGGCCTCACCGTAGCGACCCGCGTTAGTATGTAGCACATGAACCGCGCGAGCATCGCCCGGGTCCAGACGTAATGCTGGGGCTGAACGGATCAGCGGACGAGCTGGGTCTAAGCCTGAAAAAGGTGAAAGCCATGTGTAACTTAAAAAAGCAAAAAAATACATTCTCTAATGACTGACTGTAGAAGTTTGTAGTGTCTGTCATCCTAAAACTCCTATCCCATGATATGAGAGTTGCAACCTATGTAAGGATTATTTTTGTCTTGGTTTAAAATCTTTTGGCATATCGATTACTTGCTGGATCAAAATACGAAGGATTTTCTCGTCTTATTTTTCGTCGTATCAATGATTCCTGCAGCCTTATTGCGTAATGAATTCTTGGGCAAGGCAAAGGGTTATGACACCATCACTCGACCAATTACATAGACGGAAATCCACATTACACGTCTTTCATCTCGCATGTGATTGGTATTTTTTTCTTATTCTTTGTCCTTTGCCTTGCCGAATTCATTACGCAATAAGTCTGCTGGTTTATTTATTTATTTATATATACTTTATTGTACACCAAGATAAGACAATACAAAAGAAACATTAAAATTAAAACAAACATACA
The DNA here is from genome assembly GCA_964057195.1 of Orthosia cruda. Lineage (NCBI taxonomy): Eukaryota > Metazoa > Arthropoda > Insecta > Lepidoptera > Noctuidae > Orthosia > Orthosia cruda. The sequence continues at coordinate 9,681,378 of OZ059847.1, forward strand.
ATAGGCGGCCTTATCGCGCTCTGCGATCTCTTCCAGGCATGGGGTATCAACTCATACAAATTATAATTAGTATTAAAAAAAGATCATAGATGGCAGCATAGGTAACAAATGTGAAAGTAACAATCAATTAAAAATGTTTAACAGCAGATTCAGGCTGAAATAAGTTTAGTAAAAATCAAAACTTGCTTCTTTAATGTTAATTTATCCATTTACACTCATTAATCAGGTTTTTTGAACAAAAAAGATAAGTGAAGACTTTGTATGTTAAATTAGTTGAAAGTAGCCATCGACTTTTCGTTTTGTTTTGAGTTCTTTGCAATAGATGGCGTGTTTCACAATTTGTCCTAAACTATATATCCATCGTAAGATTCATTTTCTAAGATAGTTATTATTTATTATAGGCGTAATTTAAAAGATATTATTTATTATAGGCGTAATTTCAAATATTACAGTTTTGGTCTATTATTTAAAATCACTTTTTTGTGAAGCTTGTTTACACGTCGAATTAACTAGATACCTCGCTGGAACAGGACTCGTATCACGCTAGGGCCTACTCAAATCGCACGGGTACTAAAATAAGAGATAACGCGACGCGTGTGCCGCTTGCCGTCCGAGTTTACGTGTCGCATAGTAGGTACAGTTTGATTCATACTTAATAACGGCTCGAAACACTTCGTGAGCCACTACGCGCTAGCAATTTCATGTGACAGCGGGGGTGAGGGGTAGGGTAGGTACTGCCATGCTGCGTACCTAACTAAAGTATTAAAAGTAATCATTTTTGTAAAAACATCATGTTCTTTATATATCTAAGTACCAACCTAAAATAAAAAAGCTAATTTAAAAATCAAACACCCGACTGTTTAAAAAGCGAACTAAAAAGCTGTAAACAAGAAAATAACTAGCTGTGCAGTCGGAGGATAGATATTCGCGAACTGCCTGATCCGACGGCACAGCACGATTTTTACTTGTTTACAGCTTTTGAGTTCGCTTCCTTTTTGATTTTTAAATTAGCTTTTTTTATTTACAACTTTTAAGTATTTTTTTTTTTATAAATTGTTTTAAACATATACGTGGTATGTATTTTTGTAATCACCACTAAAAGCCCTTAATTTTGATACCCCATTCGACGGGTTACAAAGATAAAAAATTGCAACCTCTACAATATGGAGCCCAAAATGCGCCATTTTTTTTTAATGGCACTTATCTAAGAATATTTGGGTGGCCAAGACCTATCTAACGATGTCTTAATTATAAAAATCCGTCATGTGGTTTGAAAGATACGAGGTAATAAAGCATATTACACACATACTTACATACAAGATACGCGCGAAAAACATAACCCTTTCCTTGCAGCCGGGTAAAAAAGGATAGCCCTTATAGTGAATAATAAAATGACATGAAGTAGGTACCTACTTTCTGTCATTCCGTTGCCGCGGAAGCAAGCTAACTACCTACATTTAATTCTACAACGAATTCTACAGTTTTGATTGATTTGGAATATTCGTGAATATTGTGAAATTCGCTACACAATGCGACCACTTAGATTTAAGAAGTTACCGCGGTCTGAGCGGAGTCTGTCCCGAACCGAACATACCTAATGTTATTATACTTTGTGCCTCGTCCTCGAGATTAGTACCTGTAATTAATGATTATTATTTACATGTAGTACCGGCTACGGGAGGCTACTCAAATCACTATGTTTTAGAGACAATTTTTTTTTTTTTTTTCTTGCCCTGGCAGCTCTGTGTCGGCTGTCAACTTGTCATTCGCGGTTTTAGTGCGGCGCTATTCAACACGCTATTAAACTTTTAAATACAAAGAACAGTTTTTAAAAAGTTGGAAAATGCCAAAAAGGAAACATCATTGTCAACCGAGGAATACGAGAGAATCAGGTGAAAAATGAAAAAAACCTGGAAACTATTTAAAACAAAAATCGTCTCAAGAGTCGACGCCATATTTAGACCCACAAGGTACCTAACTCTGTAAAAATATATTTTGATTTAATTGTACATATATCTACAACTATTTTACCAATCCTATGGCTTAAACTTGCATCTCTAACAAATAATGCACTTCGGGCAAGCCATCGGGCCGTCCCACTGCATATTCACGAGATTATCAATCAAAAGAAATGTATTTCTATTGTCTAACGACTGTATTCGAGCTGAAAATCGGACTGTCTCACAACATTAAATAATTCTTAAACAAATAATGCATTTCGGGCAAGCCATCGGGCTGTCTCACACGCATACTTACGAGATCATCATAATTTAATTATTTTACCCGAGCAGAATATCCGACTGTCTCACAACATTCAATAATTCTCAAACAAATTATGCATTTCGGGCAAGCCATCGGGCTGTCTCACCGCATACTTAAGAGATCATCATAATTTAATTATTTTACCCGAGCAGAGTATCCGACAGTCTCACAACATTCAATAATTCTCAAACAAATAATGCATTTCGGGCAAGCCATCGGGCTGTCTCACTGCATACTTACGAGATCATGAAATATAATATAATTCTTTTACCTAACGAATGCACTCGGGCAGATCATTGGACTGTCTAAACAACATTCAATAATTCACTGGTTTCGTTCAATTCTTTGGAATTGCTACACCCACCAGATTTTATAACTCGGTTATCAACCGGCAGTAAAACAATGGTTTGTAATCATTCCAGGCAAAGTCCTGGACGACGATGCCACAAATGAAATGAAAACAATTAAAGTCGAATATGACCAATAAAATACCAAAATAACCACGAACACTAGTGATCTCCCTCACAATTCCAGGCCGGAAACACACAGACGCTCTCAAAATTCATTGGGTTGACCCAACATTGAACACAGAGTATGGTGATGGGGCCGAACTCCACAAGGAAGTGGCCAGCTGTCTGGAACATCTTGCAACATGAGGCTTGTTTCCATAGAGACCACAGGCTGGTATTTCCCCTACAGCTCCTTGCGCAGGGAAAATAAACGCTGACATTGAACGTGACAAAACTTGGGGCTCTTATGCTATACAGCAAAATGCCCAAATTATTGATAAACAAGGCCATAGAAGCAAAACAAAGACTACTCAGCACCATCTCCATCCTAGGAGCAACATTATCCAAAGTATTGGATACAAAAGAAAATTATACAGATCTATTAAGTTGAATAATGGATACCACTCGTACCTTATGTGAAGTTCAACATTGTGAGTTGTGACTCAATTACTAGATGCAAATTTAGCTGCGGCTCAATAAAAAAGGACCTTAAGGGCAAGTTCAAAACACAAAGATGGAAAAATATCAGTTCGGGTAAACACTTGCTGAAACTCTTCGAGCTGGAAAAGTGGCTTCTAAATCAGGTGCTGCAACAGCACCCAAAGCCAAGAAAGAACCCAACACATTCTAAGCAAAATACTCGAAAGCTCCACTAGCGCCACAAGGGCGACAGGAGAACAGGGAGCCTGTCTATAGCCTGAGTCAGCCATACAATATCCTTTAGGTGGTCATTACATCTCACCTCGACGCCGCTAAATTCAGTAAGGTACCCTGGTTGCTTATAAATTCTTATAAATAGTGGTAATTTATCACTGATGATAAGACCATGTTATCATGGATTGAGGGTTTCATGGGTGTCCACAACACTTTAAGATAGCCCAGCTGCAAAAACACTATAAGATGCAATATCTAAGTGCCAGCCTTGGAAAAGGAAAATTTGTCTCAAGTTTTTCTTAAGACAAAAACCCAATGGCAATAAAGCCTTAATAAGTGCATTGATGTAAGTCGTTTCAAACTTGAAGACTTGTGCACAGAATTAAAAATGTTATCAAATGATAGTTCCATGGCCATACATAAAATACATTAAAGATTCTCTTATAAAATATCACAAAAATTCTAGCAAATATCTAGAATACCCTCTTGGAAAATTGTATAAGTTCGATCTACTGCCATTTGGGTAAAACACTGCACCTTACATTTTCACTAAAGTCATGAAATCTGCCAACAAATTACCTAAGATCCTGTGGCCATTAATTGTTGACTGAAAATATTGAAAACACTAAGAAGTTAATCACAAGTTAGTAAATAACAAACTTACACCCATTAATAATGGTATATTTTTGGGATATATATTATTGATAAAAGACTTATAACTGTCATGTAACATTACCTACAGATAAGAAAAACTTATCTATTATGAAATCTGACAATTTATATGTTTTGTAGGACTAGGTACTGCTCTCAGCGTGCCCTACTATTGAATATGGATGGCTTTATATATACCAAAAAACTAGAATGTGTAAAATCCTAAACCTCCAAGATGAAGTAAATTATGAAAAATACATAGATATCCCTACAATAATTCCCTGAATGGTGGCCATATGCCATTCATTCGGGGGGGGGGGGGACTGCCTGTGGGGATGAGATTGCTAGGGGCCAGTGGTCAGACAAGGAATGTGAATATCAAATGAATTTTAATTGGATTTATTAGCATCATTCTTTGTCTTTTTAAATATTTGGTAAACTTTTCAATAATTGTGAAATACTCTTATGTATAAACAATCCAACAGCAATATAGGCTGCATTAATCGAATGGGTAGAATTCATTACCCTCATCTCTTCAACTTAGCCAGCGGCATTGGTGTGAAAACCATTATATTTCATTTTCGCTCCTTACATTAGGTTGACTGAAAATCAAGTAGTTGATACTGTATTGCAGAAGTCACATCCCGATGTAGAATGGGAACTAAAAGAAAATGCATATCATTAATAATTGAAAGATAAATTTGGAATTCTGAAATTTACCTATCTGTAAGTCACATTAACAAAAAATATGACAAATACATAACAATTGACCCATTTACAGTATACTGGTAACCAATTTTCTTTTCTGCGTTTCCACCATTCTCAATCATATTAAAATATCTACGAAAAATCATAATGGATAAGGCTAAGGGCATTATTGTGGTCACCATGGCCAACTCTGCCCGATTGGGCACTTCTCATAATATAGAGATGATCATACTTAAACCTAATGAAAATAATAAAGTATCTCACACCAAGGGAAAAATCCATACCAACCTTACTCTGGCTGTCGGAGTCTAGTGTGTAGGTAGTGAAGTCTATTATGACGAAGCATACTACCATCATCAATAGAAATTATGATAGCATCTCTATCAGAAAACTTTTCCAAACAATTGACTCATGTTTAATAAACTGGTATAATTTAAAAAAAAAAAAAAAAAAAAAAAAATATATAATAATAACATCTTGAACAGCAATGGTATTATAATTTCTTAACAGAAGTTTCTAATTCTAATAAAAAATATATCAAATGCATAACTGTCACAAATTGGCATTATCACTGATAATACCTTGAACATTAATGTACTCTGAAAATATTTTAAGGGCATGTTCAGACTACCTTTTACCTGGCCAAAAATACAATGCCACCTGGGAAACATCCCAGATTCTGGAAGTATTAGGAATTTGGTACCCAAATGAGATGTTGTCTCTAGAACAACTGTCAAAAATAATATCAAAGTATAGAAATAGAATGAATGCATATAACCAACAAAATTTCAGATCTCAAAAAATCTCTTATATATGAACTAAATCAATCAATACTTCAGACAAAGAACAGTAATATATCCAGCTGATACCCTTGTAGCCCACATTAATTAACATATAAGAATTATTTTAGGCACCAAGAAACCATACCACATTAATGTCCAAACAGACTATCAGTCGTTGGATTAAGTGTACTTTAAAGACTAGCAGTATTGATGTAGGTACCCATATATTTAGCTCACAGAACATGCCACGCTGCTACTTCTAAAGACAGGTGTGACAATTTATGAGATACTAAAAACAGCAGGCTGGAGTTACAACTCAAGTACATCTGGAAATTTTATAAAATACCTATAGTGTAAAGGATCAAAATGATTTAGCAAGATAAATCTTTAGCTGTGATTAAAGATATCTTATTTAACTAACATGTACTAACTAATACAACAACCAGCAACTTTAACTTATAAGGAAGGAGTATCAGTATAAAATGTAATGTTAAGGAAACTAACAATAGTAATAAAAAAGCAAAACTGTATTTTGTTAAAACAGATATATGTATAATATTAACTAAATGGTTAATTAAGAACTTTAGTTTTCCAATGACACCTATGATTGTTATTCTATAAAAAAACCTTAATATTGATATTAAGTTGGCAACAAATATTCTGTTAAAAAGATAATTAAGAATATATATAAACATTTTGGTTAAGAACCTATGTTACTTAAAAGCAACTGTGATTGTTAGTCTATAAAAAACTTTAATACTTATTGACAATAAATAATAGGCAAATAATATTTTGTTAATAAAGATAATTAAGATAAGAATAATAATTAAGAAAATGACTGAATGGTTGATGCTGAATATGAACCTTTGATATCTAATGACAACTTAGATTATTAATCTATAAACATTATAACAATGAGAATAAGAAAGTAAATAAAAATTTTGCAAAAACAAATAATTAAGAACATATCTGAATGAACTGATTAAGAACCTATGTGTGAAACCTATGGACAACCATGATGGTTGGTCTATAAAAATATAATTAAGAATTTTAAAGAAAGAAAGCTTTTACTTCACAAATTCATCATAGTGTATGTGATAATTCCAGAACTTAACTCTCAAAGTCTACATGTAAATAATAATCATTAATTACAGGTACTAATCTCGAGGACGAGGCACAAAGTATAATTTATGATTAAACGAACTTACCCTAAGTGAAGTTCTATCATAATTATACGAAGTGCCTCGTCCGAAGAGATTAGTAACACCCTCCCAACCCTAAGGTATAACCCAGAAGCGTTCTGGAAATATCTATAAAACATCATAACTCTAAACTAAATGACAAGTTGACAGCCGACACAGAGCTGCCAGGGCAAGAAAAAAAAAAAAAATATTGTCTCTAAAACATAGTGATTTGAGTAGCCTCCCGTAGCCGGTACTACATGTAAATAATAATCATTAATTACAGGTACTAATCTCTTCGGACGAGGCACTTCGTATAATTATGATAGAACTTCACTTAGGGTAAGTTCGTTTAATCATAAATTATTACGAATACGAAGTAAGCGTTCAAGGACAAGACAACTGGCAAATAACGTCTCTGAGTACCTACATGATACGATTCCTCGCTCAAATTGCCATATGATTTAGTATCTAGGCAAACTACTAGATGGCGTTAGAAAACCACAGTCTCGGGCTATTAAAGAGTCACTGGTGCTGCCGCCTGTTAAAAATATGGAGAAAGAAAAAATAGCCCGACCAATAGCCCGACTTATGGAGGTGACATTTCTTTGTATGGGATTGGGTATCTGTACTGTAGTATTATATTATCTTTGCTTCCAGGCAACCTTGAATGGATAGAGATAGCCTGGACACGACATGGGGTTGCACTTGGTGCCAATTTCAAATCATACAGGTAAAACAAACTACTAAAATAAATACATAAATACATACATACATCTAAATAAACAAACAAGAAAACAATACAGCTTAAACAAGGACATAATCACAGAGACAGGTAATGTTCCTTTATAAGTTTTTTAAAGACAGGCAACGACTGAGCACGTTTTATTGGGTCAGGCAATGCATTCCACAAACGAGCAGCTTGGACAGTGAATGATTTATCCAAAAATGTCACTACATTTTTTTTACTACATGCCTATGCATTCCACTGAATGCATAGGCATTTTAAATCGCAAGTTTTCTGATGACCTAAGAGATTTCGTGTGAGAATCACAGATAAACTGAAAACGATCCTTGAGGTAAAGAGGGGTGGAAGGAGTAAAGAGGACATTGTACAAAAGAGAAAGAATATGAGTATTCCGGCGAAGGCGAATTGGCAACCACTTGAGCTTCACACGGAATTCGGAAACGTGGACATATTTGCGCAAACCAAATATGAACCTTATACAAACATTTTGAAGTCGCTCAAGTTTATCGAGTTGTTCTTGAGTAAGGTCAAGATAGCTGGCATCAGCATAATCAAGGATGGGAAGAAGAAGAGATTGTGCAAGCGCAATCTTGTGTTATGTTGTGCTTATATTTGTTTTGACCAAAATTCAGCCACATTGACAGCGTTAGGATTAGTATCGTAAAAACCTTCTTGTAGTTGGGTAGTGGGTGATTCGAATCAATACCACTTCTATACTTCTATACTAATATTATAAAGAGGTAAAGTTTGTGAGTTTGTGACGTTGTAAAGTGTAATAATCTCTGGATCTGCTGAACATATTTTGAAAATTCTTGCACCAGTAGAAAGCTACATTATTCCTGAGTGTCATAGGTTATAAAACATTTTCAAAAAAAAATGTGATCCTTATGAAAATTGCAATAATGTATCCCAAGGTAGCAAAATGTTGCCTATAAAATTCACTCTTTGGCGTGCGCTGAGAAAACTATTGATGATAGATAAAAAATAGTAGGTAGGTAGGTAGGGTAGGCAGGGCAGGCGTAGACAGTTGACGGGAGCGAAGCCCCGGTGGTCAGCTAGTATAATATAAAACAAGTAATACATACCAATAATCCTATTCATCCTAAACGTCAGATAGTTAGCAATGATTCCACACAGATGCGCGCCGAGCGAGTGGCCCACACAGGTGAGGTTGTCGGTCCTCAGGCCGGCGCGCCGCAGCGCTGCTAGCGCGTCCGCCACACAGCGAGCCACTGGACGCAGGTTGTGCACGGCAGCTACGTAGCACGGGGGCTGGCAGAGAGCGCCCCAGTCCAGCAAAAACACATTGTACCCGCCGCGGCGGAGGTACGCTGGAACAATCGTTTACTGGTATCAAGTTTTGATTAAGCTATTATGTACTACTTTATTGTACAAACATACAGGACAAACAAACATTTTCAAAAATAAAGTGTACAATGGGCGGTCTTATCGCACAGAGCAATCTCTTACAGACAACCATTGGATGGTCTGAACTTTAGGAGAAGAATAAGTGCTATGCGGATAGATCACTGAGGAACACAACAAAAAAGATGATTTCATCCGCCTAGCTTATTACCCGACTGCTGAAGGAGGTTAATGTGTTTATCAGTCTATGTATGTATGTTTGTTCCTATATGGCGTTCTAGAGACCAAACGCGTTGGCCAATTTTAATGATTCTTACCTTAATTGATTCGCCTTAACCTTGGGAGTGTCATTGGCTACATTAAAATTGTAAAATAGATAAATAGCGGCATATTGTGGCAGCCCAATTTTTTTTTCCTTCCAATCCCATTGTGTGGGGTATTAAAATAAATGGTTTTAAAAGATGATTTCAAAAATGTATATATCACACATACACATATGTTTAATTGTCCCAAATTCGAAAAAAAAAGTTAATTTAAAAACAAAAATCCCAACTCCTTAAGAAGCGAACTAAAAAGACTTAAACAAGAAGAAAATCATGCTGCGAAGTCGGAAGATACATATACGCGAGCTGGCTGACCAAAAAAAGCGTCCAGCAGCCCTTATTATTGCGTAAGTGAATACGGCAACGCAAACGGTTTGACGGCTATCGATCGACCAATCACATAGACGGAAATCCACATCGCGTCATTCATCTCGCATGTAATTGGTCGATTTGATAGCGGTCAAGCCCTTCGCCTTGCCGAATTCACTTGCGCAGTTCGGCTGCATATGTATCCGCCGACTGTACAGCATGATTTTCTTGTTGTTCACGTCTTTTTTCTTCGCTTCTTAAGCAGTCGGGGTGTTTTGAATTAACTTTTTTTCCCAACTACATTGGGGTCGGTGTCTGGGTTAACCAGAATACTAATATTCAACTTGGAGTGACCGGTTCATCTGACGTCCACAACTAGGGTTGCCAACTTTTTTTGACAAATAAAACGTATAAAAGTGGTTTGGATAGGAAAAAAATAAAGTATTAGGAAGAAAAAAAAGTATATTTCAAATTTTATGTTTTTTTTGCTTTAAAAACGTATTTTTGTGTGCTTTTAGCACATGATAACAATTTCTTGTTATGTTTAAATGTTACAAAGCTTGTTTGACAATCAATATTTAAATTTAAATAGATAAACAATTCGTTTTTAATTAAATTTATTGATGCTCTATTTCTCTCTTCTCGCCACTTCAGATTCATTACAGAAAAAACTCTTTCAGTAAAAGCTGAAGTTGCAGGAACGGAGAGTAGGTAAGAAATATTTTTTTTTATATTTTGTTTTTGGTTTTTCGGACCAGTTTTGTACAATTTCGTCGATAATGAAAGACATCTGTGACAAATGTCACAACTGACATCTAACATTTCGTTCAGTAATTAAAAATTGTTTCCATTATCCGTTTTAAATATTTCGTTCAGCAATTATGAATCATTAAGTACCCATAATGAGTATTTTGTTTTACGCACCACAGTAAAGGTTGACAATAAAGTATTTTTGCATACTTTATTTGTATGTAAAAGTATAAAGTATAATTACCAAAAATAAAGTAGGATACGTTATTATAAAGTATGGTTGGCAACCCTATCCACAACCCAGCCATTGGGTAACACGATACAATACCTCAAATTAAGAAGTGGTTTTCTTTCAAACTTCTGTCTACCTAATGACTGTCAAAGATCTCGATGACAAAGTTGGCGTAGTGGTTGAGCGATCGGCTGCTGCGCTACGTATCGCGGGTCCGATTCCCGCTCGGAACAAATATTTGCATGGCTTACAGATAGTTGCGCCCGATCTGGGTGTGTGTGTGTATGTGAGTTTTAATGTTTGTAAACGCACCTACGATACAGGATAAAAATAACTAGTGCGGGGCAAAGATCACATGAAGTACACATTTTACGAGTACCTAACGATTACTTTCAATGAGATTCTTTTTAACCGACTTCCCAAAAAGGAGGAGGTTGTATGTTCAACATTGTTTGTTTCTTTTTTTTTGTGTATGTTCACCGATATCGCCGTCAATTGTCGGCCGATTTTGAAAATTCTTTTTTTGTTTGAAAAAGTATGTTCCGAAATTGGTTCCATTTTAATTTGGTGAAGATCTGATGTAGAACTTCGGAGATATACAACAGAACTCTTTAATAAATAATGGCAAATCTCTCGGGATTGCTGCAATCGCATGTCTGTTTATTGTTTATACCATTTCATAACATAACATCACGCCAGTACGCTCTTAAGGGGTACGCAGATCTCTCATTTCACCGGTTATGTTCAAGTTTCATGAAATCTATTCTGGCGTTATAGCTAGGTACCTTACTAACTTGCCTATTAGGTAGATACAACTAAAAAGTGAAAAATAAAAAAACTTTTTGCAAAAAGATACTAGTTACCGACTTCCAAATACTAAACTACAAAGTAAAAAATAACATTAGTTTTGGAAGTCGGCGTCCATAATGCAAAAAAATAGTATCTACGAAAGACACCGACTTCCAAAACTAAAGTTATTTTTCACTTTGTAGTTTTGTATTTGGAATTCGGTAGTATTTTTTTGCAAAAAAGATTTTTTATCAAATGATGTACTTCCTGCAATAGCAAAAGCATATCTTAATGTTAGGTTGCCCTCATAACGCAATGCACAGTGCAAGTGCAGTAATACAATTTCCACAACTGTCACTGCTGATATACAGTTCATCGAACTGGTACCTACTGCAACATACATAGAGAAAGCCGTGGGAGCGACTGCGCGGATTGTAATGAAAAGCGTGCGCTACTCACGGTTCCTGCCGAGGTGATTATATGTATACTCTGTGGATACCTGTGGACATGACAGTACTACACCGTAAACACTTTCACCTCTAACGAAGATCCAGAGGAAGTTGTTAATGGTAATTGTGGGCTCCTCATTGCAATAAAACACGCAGTTTGCTTACAAATGAACTGTGTTTTCTTTGCAATATATAAGAGGCAAATTATTATAGAAATTCTAGACAACAATCAACGAACTTAAAGAAACATTCAAGCTTTGACTTGGAAAGGTTGCTTTATTAGTCCGGTTGCTAAATTGGCCCATAGACTATGAGACTTTATGACTAAATTTGCAGTTTTGCATCTATGAGATGTGGTTGTCGTAATTTATTTGACCTTTCAGGTTAAGGCTTAGTGGTTTTATCCACGCCCTTAGATCTCTCCAGCTAGAGAGATGTACCTAAGTACCTAACACCGCTTAAGTTATTGTGTAGAAATTGGAAGGCCTCTGATTTTAGTAAGCTGTCTCAATCGCAATATCATCATCATCATATCAGCCGAAAGACGTCCACTGCTGGACATAGGCCTCCCCCAAGTGTTGCCACATTGACCGGTCCCGTGCTTCCCGCAACCTTCGCCAGATCATCAGTCAATCTTGTAATAAGCCTTCCAACGCAACGTCTTCTGGTTCGCGGTCGCCACTCCAGATTTTTCTGCCCCATCGGCCATCTGTTCTGCGAGCAATGTGCTCACTGCCAACTAAGTTTGGCACTTTTTCAGGCTATTTCGGTAACCTTGGTTCTCTTGCGGATCTCTATATTTCTGATTCGATCACGCAAGGAAACTCCGAACATAGCCCTCTTCATTTCACAGGTCATCACTTTGTGATGAGTGGAGACCTATTGTGAGCGACAACTCAGAGCCATAGGTCATCACACGCGACACACGTACTGGTGGACTTTCGTCTTGGGACACTGTGGTAATTTGGACGAGAAGATACCGCGTAACTTCCCGAACGCTGCCCAGCAGAGGCGGATTCGACGGTTGACATCTATTTCGAAGTTGGCCCTACCCAACTTGATCCTTTGTCCCTGGTAGACATAGTCGTCCACAACTTCCGAGTGTAGAGTCTCCGATCTTGATAGGGGTTGGTACTTACGTACATGGCATTCAACATCACCTTGACCATGTTCCAATCACGATATATACCTATCTAAATACTTAATTCATTCATTGTCATCAATGTAAATTAAGTAAAAGTTATGCTATCAAATTGGTATCGATCAGAACTGTACCGGTTTTTGCGGAAGTACAACATACTTAGCAGTCTCACTACAAACTGCCAATGTCGTAGAAATTATTCAAGTCGCAATGCGCGTACGATGCGCCCATGATAATTACTTAGTACAAAATTGGCACCGCCTTAGGCACCGCACCTAGGCAGATTTCAAAATCAAAATATTCTTTTTTATTTCACATATAAAATGTCGACAAAACTGTCGACAAACTGTCACATGGGCACTTATAAAATGTCGACAAAAGGTGCACGGTTCGGGTTGGTCGTTTCCTATGGAGAAGAACCGGCAAGAAACTCCATGGTTACTCTTTTAAAAATGGTTTGGTTTACAATATTTCCATGTTTTAGCATTAGTACTTACTACTTAGATATGGGGGGGACAACGTGGGCCTACGTTGTCCCTGTTTATTTTTTTAGTTTCTTACGACTTATTGTCATAAGTCGTAAGAAACTAAAAAAATAAAATAAAAAGATTATATATTATATAAAAAAGTTAACAAATGTTAACTAGCATCTAGAAGGCCTACAATGTTCACACATTCACAAAACAATCGGTAAAAGAATCTATACAAAAGTAAAAAAAAAAAATATGTATAACAAGACTAAATTTAACATGTGGCACAAATTTTGTTATCAGTGTTGTAACTATGACCTTTTAAGATGGTACTTATGTATTTGGATAATTTTGCTTGCTATATTAAAGTCATCTTTTTTAGGGTTCCGTACCCAAAGGGTAAAAACCTATTTCTAAGACTCCACGGTCCGTCTGTCTGTCTTTCTGTCTGTCACCAGGCTGAATCTCATGAACCGTGATAGCTAGACAGTTGAAATTTTCACAGATGATGTATTTCTGCAAATACTAAAAACAGAAATAAATAAATATGTAAGTTGGGCTCCCATACAACAAACGTGATATTTATGCCGTTTTTTGCGATAATGTTACGGAGCCCTTCGTGCGCGAGTACGTATCGCAATTGGCCGGGTTTTTTTTAAATCTTGTTGTTCGAGTATAGTAGAGGCAATCGTGGCTTAATAATAACAGCCACCACACGGGTCGATCTTTAAGGTAAAGCAACTTTTGCCTATATCGGTTCGTGGATGGGTGATCATCATTACATAGGGAGATACCGCCGTGCTTCGGCAAGCACGTTATGCCGTTGGTCCCGGCTGTCATTTGAAGATCTTTGACAGTCGTTACGAGTAGTCAGAAGCTTGAGATCTGACACCAGTCTAGCTAAGGGGTACCGTGTTATCCAGTTACTGGGTTGTGGAGGTCAGATAGGCAGTCGCTCCGTAAAACACTGGTACTCAGCTGAACCCGGTTAGACTGGAAGCCAAACTCAACATACCGCTAGGCAGATTGGTTTGTTTTTAGTAAACGCGATTAATAAATTAAGACCCTGAGTTTGATCCCTAGGTCGGTCGGACAAAGTGTATTTATGAATGTTCAATGAGGAAATTCAATAAAATTATTCACTAAAAAGTATTTTTATTAAATCAATCTTTTTTCGTATTCTTCTCAGCAAACCCTTTCATTTGATACCCATATCATGGCGGTGCACAAAAAATAACTAGTCCGCTATCTTGGGCCGTCCGCCATATTGGATTTAGAATGACGTCAGTCACTAAGCTAACCAAGCATTGTCATCAAAACTAAAAACGTGTATGCAAAATTTCATCTTAATCGGTGGAGGATTCAAAGGCTTTAAAATTCAATTGCACGATTTGACCCGAACACACATTGCAGTTACCCCCTGCCATTTTTTTCGCCGTGTAGTTCAACAGTGGTCAGGCAGGGGCCAGTAGTCCTCCTATAGTTTTAGGCAATGAATCCACTAAACCTACCAAACCCATAGCCCAATGCATTTTACCCTACTGCCGAAGGAGGGTAATGTGTTTATCAGTCTATGTATGTATATAATTATGTATGTATGTTCCTATGTGGCGTTCTAGAGCCCAAACGCGTTGGCCGATTTTGACGATTCTTACGTCAATCGATTCGTCTTAACCCTGCGAGTGTCATCGGCTACATAAAAAATAGAAAAGAAAAAAATGGCGGATTTTGGGTGCCATTTTGTGGGGTTTTTTTTTTCCGCCATATTTTGCAATAGTCCTGCACCAACTAGGGATTGCCCTTGGGTGCACTTGCGCAGTGCTTTTAGGGATAATCGTAGGTTGGTGTCACATTTCCTGATACATGCCTAACAAGGCTTCTGCGAGTTGGCTTCGGCCCCTCGCACGCCTTTGCATAAATACCTTGAGAGTTAAATAAAACTTGTAAAAAACAGTAGTAGCGAGTCTTAGGCGATCCGACAATAGCAAGGCTATTAGTTTGATACTTACCATCTCTCAGAACGACGATAGGCAAGGTGTCGTCTCCTCCTGCGTATCCATGTATCAGCAGGATGTTTTCGTGCGCCGGGTCCCAGCCACTCTGACGTAGCCAGTCTTGACTGCTAAGATCCACCTAGAAATAACAAGCATTTGATACATTTTTAACCGACTTCCCAAAAAGGAGGAGGTTCTATGTTCGACATTTTTTTTTATTTGTGTATCTTCACCGATATCTCCGTTAATTGTAAACCAATTTTGAAAATTCTTTTTTTGTTTGAAAGAGTTTGTTACGAAATTGGTCCCATTTTAATTTGGTGGAGATCTGATGAAGAACTTCGGAGATATACAACAGAACTCTTCAATAAATAATGGTAAATCTCTCGGGATTGCTGCAATCGCACGTCTGTTTATTGTTTATACCATTTCATAACATAACATCACGCCAGTACGCTCTTAAGGGGTACGCAGATCTCTCATTATCAACCGGTTATGTTCAAGTTTCATGAAATCTATTTTGGCGTTAAAGTTACCTTACTATGTCTATTAGGTAGGTACAACTAAAAAGTGAAAAATAAAAAAACTTTTTTGCAAAAAAATACTACCGACTTCCAAATACAAAACAACAAAGAGTAAAATAACTTTATTTTTTGAAGTCGGTGTCCATAACGCAAAAAAATGGTACCTACAGAAGACACCGACTTATGGAAGGTAGAGAATAGATTTCCCGAATATCATTAAACTTGACAATAACCGGTGAAATGAGACATCTGCGTACCCCTTAAAAGCGTACTGGCGTGATGTTATGTTATGAAATGGTATAAACAATAAACAGACATGCGATTGCAGCAATCCCGAGAGATTTTGAAGTCGGTTAAAAACAGAATAAAATAAATATTTAAGTGGGGCTCCCAAACAAGAAACGTAATTTTTTTGCCGTTTTTTACGATAATGGTATGGAACCCTTAGTACGCGAGTCCGACTCGCACTAGGGCGGTTTTTTTTTACATCATCACCAGACTTAGCACGCACTACGTTTTATTCGCGCGATTTTGCCCGCCCATTCTTCGACTTATGGAATTCTATGAAGTTGCACGCACTGCAGTAAAAAAAATCGCGCGGTAATAATACCGCAAGGATGCCGTGTATTGCCACAGAATCCACCGCACCGCGGCGCGGATTTAATT
Source organism: Orthosia cruda (assembly GCA_964057195.1). Taxonomy (NCBI): domain Eukaryota; kingdom Metazoa; phylum Arthropoda; class Insecta; order Lepidoptera; family Noctuidae; genus Orthosia; species Orthosia cruda. The sequence continues at coordinate 9,697,885 of OZ059847.1, forward strand.
CGCGCGAATAGGATCGAGCTCTATGAACAGGTAGAAAGTGACAGCAGTGCGTGTTAGTTAGATTCAGTACGCGGACAAAAATCCGCGCGGCTAAAAATCGCCTAAGCCTAATAACGGCGATTCTCATTCTACACTCTTTAGTCCTTTAAAGACCATATTACAAATCTTTGCATTCGGGAAAATACATATAAAGATTGTGAATTTACAGTTACCCGCCGCAAATATTAATTTTGTATGATCGATGCTTGCTAAGATAAAATATAGCAAGACAGTAAAACAAACGCTATGCATTTCTCAATATTAGTTAATTGTCATTAAAATTTTCTGCACGATTTTGAAGAATTGCATGATGATATAAAACGTTCTCAGTTATGTTAGATAAGATTTTCCTTTATTTATAGGGGAGACTGGGGATATTTGATTCTACGGAAAACTTGGTTCATAAAAATAATAAAGCTACTTAGCATCTTAAATTGTTTTAAAATGGTAATTCATAGACTAGAACTAATAGTAGAGTTGGGTTTGATTTTTAGGATTCCGTACAGAAAGGGTAAAAACGGGACCCTATTACTTAGACTCCGCAATCCGTCTGTCTGTCTATCTGTCTGTCCGTCTGCCACCAGGCTGTATCTCATGAACCGTAATAGATAGACGGTTGAAATTTTTACAGATGATGTCTATCTGTTGCCGCTATAACAACAAATACTAAAAACAAATATGTTTTTTTTGCCGTTTCTTGCGCGAGTCCGACTCGCATTGGGCCGGGGTTTTTAAATCAACCGAAGATTTTTAGGTAGTTTATAATTTTTATGAACCAAGTCTCCCGTAGAACAAATTCACCCCAGTCTCCCATATTTTTGATAATATCTTATGGGAGTGTATTCTTTGGCAGAATGAACGCAATACTATGTTGAATAATGTACAGGCTGTATCAGGAGCTGTTTACTATACGGACCTTGTGGAAACTAGAACAAATTTCCGTGCGTTCAAGCGCTTTTGCCATACCTATTATTGGAATCAAATATAACAGCTCACAATGTTAGGACCCATTAATATTAATGCTAATTTTTATCCGTGGTGCTAGGCAACTGGGCTTATCCCAGTTTTAAACGACCCTTTGTGCCTATTGGTCTTGTTTGTTCTGTCTCCTGCTTGATATGGAGGGAAGTGGAAATTTGTATTTTTTTTACTCCTCCATTTTCTTTTCTGATTAATTTCGTTGCGGGATCCAAGACAGTTAAATTCATTCTCCGGGACTTCGTCGAGCTTCATTGCCTCGGCGCTTTTCTGGTGGTCGCCACTGTTGATTCTGGCTTTCAGGAGTTGCAGTGGTTTGGGAATAGTGCGGTGGGATTGTCCCAAAAAAAAAAAAAAAATCTTGATAACAATGGATTATTATACATTTACCTACTTAGTTTGGTTTTACTTAGTGGGTTTTCAATTAACTTTCGAGAAATTAGAGCACACGTCTTACAACGTTCTTATTTTGTGTAACGGCATGCATCTTGATAATGCATCCCAACAATGTATACATTTATGGCCATCATCTGTTATCTATTTAATAGTACATTATGGTACAAGTGTGTAATGTTGGTAATTACCGCTGAGGCGCCATTGAGACCCGAGCCGTTAGGTGAGGGTCTTAAGAGAGCCGAGGACGGTAATCATCAATACACACGTGTATCATACGACGTTTTTCAACACACTTGTGAAGAAAATAATACTAAAAAATTATTTCCAACAGTGAAAACGAGTTGTGAAATTTTTTTCGCAATGGCGGGCAAAATTAATCAGTTTTCCTATGCGCGCGCATCTAACAATGGCGATCGGCCATAGACTAAAAATAATGAGTTATCTTTTTTTAGTTTTTCGCGGATAGCGTTTTAGCCACGTACAAAATGGGGAATTACAAGTGTTCTTTATTACAGACAAAAACAAAAGTTATATTTAAGTGAAAGTTTTATTTATTAAACACGTACAAGTTGAAATTAGCTATTTAAATACGAAGTTGCATGAAATATGTTGCATTTGTACTATTGAGCACGATCTTTTTTGTATCGAAACTTTTTTAAGAACAAAGCAACTCAACCAATAAATTAAAAAAAAATCTCTTTATCTCACTTGTGAATAATAGTAATGAAAAAGTCACAGTTTGATAACAGGTCTCATTATGTGCCTAATTGCGGTGAAATTATAGCCACTTTATGAGCAAGGGTGTTGAAAAATATTTTTTTCTAAAAAAAAACTTTCCCTGACATTAGCATCTACTTTCTCCTGTATCGTGGGTGCATTTACAAACATTATAAACTCACATCCACAAACAAACAGACCGAAACAACTATCTGTAGGCTATAAAAATATTTGTTCCGTGCGGAAATCGAACCCGCGACACGCAACGCAGCAGTGGATCGCTCAACCACTGCGCGAACCAATAGAACACAGAACCCACAAAGCCTTCTTCGATTCAAGGACAGACCCAAATAGTAAAAAGTAGGTTTCTAACACAATATTCTTGTAGGTTATTGTAAATTCAATGCTACCACCATGAATGGGTAGTATGTGAACGCAATAACTTATGAGTCCCGCAAAGGAACTCCCCTTGAGGAGTTGAGGACGAGTAGCGGTATTTCGGACGCATTCTTGCATTCAGCCGCACAGTGTACATCGTAATGAGAAAAGTGAAATTTGCTTCGATTGTGTCGACTTAGTCACGGGTTCGATCCTGTGTAAACACTTTAAGGCCCACATGTTTGCGAATTTCGAATACTGTTTTGTAAATATAAACGAAAATCTTTTTTACCAAAAAAATACAACCGACTTCCAAATAAAAACACTACAAAGTGACAAATAACTTCAATTTCGGAAGTCGGTGTTCTATGTTTTTGTTTCTTCGTTTTTTTTTCATTTTTGGGTTCTAAGTATACGGAACCCCCAAAATATTTTGTTTTTTTTTGTTTTTGTGCGAAAACCTTAATGCTGCTCACAGAATACATTACTTACCAAGTCTCAACAGCATAGCTTATAGTTTCGGAAAAAAGTCGCTGTGACATACAGACGGACAGACAAACAGACATGACGAAGGGTTCCGTTTTTTGCCATTTGGGTACGGAACCCTAAAAAACAGTCGAAATGAGAACCTCCTCCTTTTTTTTTTAAATCGGTTAAAAATGTTCAGATTAGCGATAAATATTTTTTTAAACTGCATTGGGAGTCCTTGTTAACACCTACCTTGCTAGATTTAAGGCAATTGTTGACATAAGGAACACCTTAAACCTGTCTACCTGCTCATCACCTGTTGTGATCTATGGTCAAGCTGACCTTCAATTCAAAACACAACATGCAAATATGCCGAATACTAGATGATACGGAAAAACGATTAAAAATTACGCAAAAAAAAACTTGCATGATCAATGGGTGATACTACAGTACTGAACAGAAGTGGAAATGTGGTCACAGCTGATGAAACACGAAGGTGAACGACTTTCGTTCATAATGCACATAATTTATATTGAAATATTACAAGATAGCGTCGTTTTCGTTCGTTGTAGATTTGTAGTAAGATTGGCCGCGAATTATGGCTTTCAGCTCGATTTTCAGAAATTTTAGGTCAGTAAAGAAGTCTTTACGAACAATGTCATCAAAACAATTTTTTTTTTTTAGTGTTTGGTAATCTCTGGCACTACTGATACGAATAAATCCATTCACTGTTGTAAGTTACACTTTCGCTATGTATATCGTATGTGTCATACGAATTATACACCACTTTTAATCAGAAACATGCGCGGTTCTTGTGTATCCCACGGGGAACGGAGAACGAAAGCGCGGGCAAAAGTTATTCGAATATAATTACGCTTGTGACGTCACTAAGGCAGTACAAAGTGAACTAGAGGTGTGACGTTTTACGATCTTTCGACGCAGTATACCATCGTCACTTTAAGTTTACGTGTCAAAAGAAAAAATACATGTCCAATATTTTTTATTAGTCTACCTGACGGACAAAAAACTATTTTTCAGTAAACTACCCTATTGCATTAGATTAGATTTCATTCATCATCAGATTAGGGATCTTTGTTGTGACATTTGGTGGATTCTAAAGTTGTAATGCTGTTTGTTTCACGGGTTGTGGGGTCAGATAGGCACGGTTGCAGCATGCAAACAAAGTTACGTAATAAGCAAAGGCATCTATGTGTACCTACATTCTATTGTATGAAGATTTAAAGAATTGAAAACGATAGTAATTGCAAGTTACCTATCTACCTTCTTAGAGACACGTGGGAACTTCGATCATAAACAATACGTTTTACGGATAATTTTCCATCTTCTATATAGATTTAGGTAATTGTGAATTTGTGACACACACTGATGATGTTTCACGCAAAGAATTTTGCATATTCATTTAAACTTTGGAATGAATAGAGGGGCCTAGGCTCGGTGTTTTGATGTTGACATACGAATAAAATCCTTTAAGGACCAAGATGGTTAATCACAGCTTAGACGGTTACCAAAGTTGGAAAACAAGACTCTTCATTGTGAGAGGGATGTTATCCCGGGACACATATCCCAAAGGTACCTATATAAAGATAAGATATCCCAGGGGCCAAAATACAGTCAGTACTGGTTTATAGTTGAAACCACAGGTCCAGACTTTAAAATAATGTGGGTTTTCTAAAATGATACCCACTAGGTGGCAGCACCGAGACGTGAGGTCCAGACATGTCAAAATCCTTATGTTTTCTGACATTTTATAATTGACGTCAACGTCATGTTGATGTTATAAGTTGCGTTTACAAAGGAAAAGACCTCTCGCCAATGTGGAGCAGTGAAATTTCCTGAAAACCCTCATTGTCAGTTATTGAGCAAGACAGGAACGACGCTAGAATCTCTAATTATTTCTCTGACATGTGTGAACATAATATACCTTTGCCTCTTAATCAACTAGAAAAATATGATATTTTTTTAATTGTACGGTTTCTCTCTATGATGTAAGTAAGTGGCTCAACAATCACAGACAAATGGTGTTATACTCACTACATTCTTGACGGGATCTGCCTCAGTATACAGGTGCAGGTTGACATCAGCATCTGGACAGGCTTCCTTGTCTCGCCGCCATACGCAGTCCTCAAAGGTGGCGTTACCATAGGCATCGGTGTGCAGTAATAAAGCCTCCTTGATCGGATTCCGTTGGGAGAATGCTCCTGTAGCAAGAGTGGAATGAACATGTTAAAAGTTGATGAAGGAGGTTGCAAGAATTTGAACAAATGTATATAGGGGATGTGGCAGGGTTTTTGAACCGATTCGTTCCGTCCTCGCCGCCGAGGCCCGTCGCGTTTTCTTTCAATAATTGCCCGCCAGCCCGCTAAGCTGAGCATTAGTTAAATTATTAGATATAATAGGAGTTTATTGTCCGTTCTTCTCCACGTAGGTAGTTTCCGAACGGAAGGTAAAATCACTTATCAAGATCCAGCCATAGTTGTCCCCCCAGTGACGCCCCGAGCCGAGGTTCGATCCCACCTGGGGTAGCCCTCAGCGTAATCGCTTAGTTTTAGAAATTTGGTGCCTGGCTGGAGGCTACTAGCTTGAGCTACCGGGCTACCGGTTAAGCAGAAGTCATCCATTTGTTTGAACTGCGAGATGCCACGTAAAAAAAAAAAGGGTATTGAGCGTTATTGGGGGCGGCAAGCTGCGGCTTGCGAGAATACCGAAAATATATCTGAAAAGTTTCAGATAGGAGCCCTTAATGTCCCTACTTAATTTGCAGGGCTGTTAATATTTATTTGATCGGGTGTGACTTGACGCAAAATGACATAAATAGACTAATATGAGGAAGAAGCTATGGCCTTATGGGGAGAAAAGCTCGGTTAATAGTCGTCAGAAATAGGGAAACTAAACCTAATGACTTTTATATGAAGTTTTCAAGTCAGATTTAAGAAAACCAAACAACGAACTGAGTACGTTTGTGGACCGAAGGAAAGTCTTTACGATCCTATCTACACATATACTTTAATAACAAATGGCCAGAAATTGTGGCATTATTACAGCATTTGATGTCATAAAGCTCGATATACCCGCATAATTGTATGATTATTACGCAAAATAGATGCATGATATAATTGATGGTGTGGAAATAAGGATTATGGTTTTAATTACCCATTTATGCAACGATACAGCGAAAGAAACTGCACAGCAGTGGTCTAGCATAGAACCACAGGAGTGTAGAGCTATGCTAGTATTATATTATCTGTGGTATAGTCAACGAAAGGGAACGGATTAGCTAAGCGTCACCTGAAATTACACCAGAAATCATTATTTATGCCTGTTGGCTGCAAGAAGGAAGCTATAAATTGCTGCATAAATAGTATAGCCATTTTGATTATAAACGGAATTATTCAGCGTCGAAGCCAAAAAATCTGAAGGAATACGCTCTCAACGCAGAGCGCCAGTATTTCTTTCGGAAATATGAACTTGGTAACAAGTGACACCGATTCCCGGCCACCGTAGGCGCGGGCTTGCGGACGGCAAGTAATGGGTAGCTCGCCGTCCGATAAGGATCAGGCCCAAGTCGACGGCGCGTCGTGTTCCACGCGCGCCTCAAATAGATGTCAGCAAAATTGACGGGGCCCGCTAGGGCCGATGCCTGTCTGGGTCGCGAATAAATTTGGAAGAGAGTTACCGCGGCCCTGGCACAAGCAATTGAAGGAACACGGGTGCCATGATGTCAGAAAAAGTCTGACACGCCCTCCCGCTTCCCAGAGCGGGAGAAGTCATTGGATGATTATCCAAATAAAAATAAAAAACTGGCCAAGAGCGAGTTAGACTCGCGCACGTAGGGTCCCGTACCATTATTGCAAAAAAACGGCACAAAAATCACGTTTGTTGTATGGGAGCCCCACTTAAATATTAATTTTATTCTGTTTTTAGTATTTTTTGTTATAGCGGCAACAGAAATACATCATCTGTAAAAAAATCAACTGTCTAGCTATCACGGTTCATGAGATATTCAACTGCCTAGCTATCACGGTTCATTAGATAAAGCCTGATGACAGACAGACAGACAGACGGACCGCGGAGTCTCAGTAATAGGGTCCCGTTTTTACCCGCTGGGTACGGAACCCTAAAAAGGAAATAAGTGACACCTAGAGCATTTAAATTTTAATGATAATAGAAATTACGGCCTCATACCCCCTTCTGCTGCGACACTTCCCTTGTGACGATTTCCAACCGATAGTTACTTCTAATTGGCCAATATTATGCAGTTTATGTAAGAATTGAACATCACACAAACTTGCATTATTTAGGTACTGCAACTGCAGTAAAAACATTATACGAATAATGTAGTAGGATAAAAAATCTGCTTATTAAAAATGTAGCGTTTGGTCTATGGCTAGTTTCCATTACAAACCCAGAAAATTGCCGAAATCTCGATAATTTCAAAACATTTACAAATAGCCGCTTACAAACTGGGGCAACACAATATAAATAAAAACTCCGCATAAAGTGTTTTGCAAGGCAGCCATATTATGTTTAACATACCTTGTACGAGGAGTATGGTTGCGATCGCAAAGCAGGCGACTTGCGCAGGCGCACGGACACGCGCCATTCTTCCCGAGCACTGAGCAAACTACTGGCGCTTCAGGGCAGTGGGGGCACTGCCTACCCCCGTACGGTAGCACACTTTGCATTTACTTGCCAAATAACATGCCTTGAATACCGATGAGCAAGTGAAATGGGCGAACTTGACTTGTTAGCTTATCAATGTCGCTGGCGTGGTAGTAAGCAAATATTTGTGCAGGCTACACAACAAGTGATAAATAGGTATTCCCCAAGAAAGATTTTAGGTTTTTTGCAACATATCTTAATACATAGATCCTAGTAGGATGAAGAAAAACGGCAGGCTTTACGTATCTTGCAAGAGCAAAACAATAGCAATTATTGCGCAATACAGATGTTTTAGAGTATTTGGCGGGTTTTTACCCGACTGCCGAAGGAGGGTAATGTGTTTATCAGTCTATGTATGTATGTATGTTTGTGCCTATGTGGCGTTCCAGAGACCGAACGCGTTGGCTGATTTTGAGGATTCGTACGTCAATCGATTCGTCTTAATCCTGCGAGTGTCAATTGGAAAATAGAAAAAAGGCGGCTTGTGGGGGCCTTTTTTTTTCTTCCAATCCCATCGTGTGTGGTATCAAAATAAAGGGTTTTATGAGGCGAATTCAAAAATAGGTAACACTTATATGTTTAAATGTAGGTACCTTATTCGAATAATAGTTTAACTAAAAAGTGTTAAATAAAATTGATGTTTGAATTAGTTTTTTTTAGAAATAAGTGCATTTGACAAATGCTGCACTACCACGGGGAGATAGTGCAGTTATGTGGAACATTAACCCACTAAAAATACACGGTGTTGTCCTGTGCCGCTTATGGCGGGAACAGGGGCACGCGTTAGCACTCACCGCGAACCCGTCGCGGCTCGGACCCTCCACCATGTCAACACTGTAGGTGATTCCGACTTTTATGACATAAAGCGTTTGATAGCGCGATGATTGCTGATTGCTGTTTCTTGCTTATTAAGCCTGTCGGTGTGGATTTAGCCGGCAGGAATCATAAGTTGCCCTCCATTTTCTCCAAAACAATGACCATAGAGGATTCTTTTAAAACCAAAAATAAAAGGAAAACGCACGAGATAATTTGAGAAGATAATGATTTATTTCTCACCACAATATAGGTGCATTTTTTTTTTTTTATGTGGTTGGTTTGTACAAACACTTTTACATGTCGAACATATTTTTTTAAAACTAGATGAGGTCGGCGTTTCCTATCTGACTACTCTGAGAAGAAAGGCCGAAACAAACTCAGAGGTCACAGTCTCTTTTAAAGTCCAGATAAAATCTTGGTTAGATCATGTAGACTGATGTCTGAAATGGTCAGATTGAGTGGACCTGTCCAGTCAGTGCACGCATTTGTCAATAACCGAGCAGCTCAACTCAGAATTTAAGGAGCTCAACGGTTCGACGAACAATACCAAAGAAAGGACATTCGGGTAGGCCACATAAACTACTCAAACTGCCAGACCATGATTAAAAACTAAGATAAATTTAAATTAAAACAAAAAAAAAAGAATGATCCACATAACTAGTCTTCACATTCACAATAATTAAAATAAAATAATATAATACTTTAAAAAATAAATATTCTTGTCATTGCAAGAAAACAAAAAAAAATATATATATATTAACAAAATGCATGGTGCAAAATATAATAAAAAAAACAAAATTAATTGGAGCAGCTTAATCCCAAGCCTTTTTGTCCTCAATGAAATCTTTAGTTGTATAAAACGCTTTCTGGCACAACTTACGTTTAATGAAAGATTTGAATTTATCAAGACTTAGATCTTGTACGTGGCTTGGAAGCTTATTATAAAAGCGTACACATTGACATCTAAACGAGCCACCTATTTTGTTGAGCCTTGTTGTAGGTACTACAAATTTGTGTTTGTTCCTAGTATTTATGTTATGGATATCACTGTATTTTTTAAACAATTTTATATTTTTATGGGCATATAAAAGATTTTCATAAATATACTGAGAAGGCACAGTATATTTATGAAAATGCATTTAGATAGGTATCAATGCAAAGTAGGTACGTAACAGTAGTATTTGGAAAGCAAGTTTGTATGATTTTCCGAGTGCCCTATTAATGTAACGCCTAACAATATATATGAACCCTCTAGCTTTTACCATTCGGCGCATTGCTATTAAGATTGTGATAGGAACCGAATATGGTAGACTATACCAGGTAAAGTCTAGAGTTGTCGATTAACGGTAGAGTCATAGATAGAGATGTTGGTTGGCTTGTTACCCAACTGCCGAAGGAGGGTAATGTGTTTATCAGTCTGTGTATGTATGTATGTTTGTTCCTATGTGGCGTTCTAGAGACCAAACGCGTGGGCCAATTTTGATAATTCTTACGTCAATCGATTCGTCTTAAACCTGCGAGTGTCACTGGCTAAATTAAAATTGGAAAATAAAAAAATGCCGGCTTTTGGGCGCCTTATTGTGGGGCACCAAATTTTTTGTCTTACCACCCGATCTGGCTGACCAAAACCAGATGTATCCTCCGACTGCACAGCATGTTTTGCTTCTTGTTTACGTCTTTTTAGTTCACTTTTTAAGCAGTCGGATTTTTTGATTTTTTAATTAACTTTTATTTTGAGAGGTATTCCTCCCGTGGTACCTACAAAAAAAAAAACTGCAAAAAAGAGAAAACAAAAAAAAAAAAAACAAGAAATTGCTTATCATTTATTTTACCAATTGACCATAAGCGATGCGCTTTGGTTCCAGTCAAGTTTGATTTATTTCAAGGTTGACATTTATTTTGTTATTGTTGATAGTGTACGATGCTGTGAAGAGGGGTCGACCTCGCAGTCATGATATCTTCAATGTCACCAGCTGTGGACAAAGTAGCAGTACTCATTTTTATTAGAAGCTTAGTGTAACTTTATTATGGTTCAAATCTCCTATTACCCAAAAACATAACATGTATCACACGCTCGATGTACCTAGTACCTACCCAAGTATTCTGCAATAGGTACAAGCAGAAACATCGAAAGTTCTCTTCCGCTGGTACACTATTGTTGTCATACAAAGGTATGCAATTCAATCAACAGTATGAATAGCTGAGAGCGATCCCGGAGGCTGCGCCTGCGTCGTTGTGTGCCGCTGGAGTGTCTCAGTGTGGTACTTCTCGGAGTCAATGATTGCTTGCCTGTGTGTGCGTGCACGCAGGTGAGATGGCGCGCCAGAGCGGGACGCCGCGCGCGAGCCTGCGCGCAGGTAGCGCCGCCGCCAGTCCGAGACATGCGCCCCGCGCGCCCGCGTCGTACCGTCGACATACGGACACGCATAACCTGCTTTTCGAAAACAACATCACATAAACGTGGGAAACAAGCGAAACATCTCATCAGAACTCTGACAAGAAACAGTTCATAGTGCCCAAAACAGTGTGTGACAAGTGCTTTTCGTGAACACAAAGAACCACGGTTGAGTTAATTGCGCGAATGCCACGCTCTACAGCCTACGCAGCCGGCGGCGTTCCCCACCTCCGTTCATTCAAGGACCAATCGTTGAACTCATGCCGCCTCGTCTTTCGCATCTACATGATCTGCAAGATTTGGAAATGAGCTCCAAAACAAAGCGATGTATTGACTGAGCTGGTAACCGAAAACGGTTCCAACAACAATGTCAATCAACCAGAACGCAGGCCAATTTAATAAACAGAAGCAACAACTAGGTAAACAGGGCCCGGAACCGGTCAACTTTCCACCGCGTTATCATCCGCCTCCTCTAGCCGCGAGCGGGCCCAAACTAGCCACTATCGACCCGTCCGCCAAGGAGTACAAACCGCCATACGCAGGCAAACCTATCGATCCTAACAAGTCGCAGTACCCCTTAGGTGCGCATGGTTCAGTCCCGGGTTCGTACAGTGGAGGATCTATTCATTTTTTGAAATATCCTCAAGGTTATCCTCCGGGATATCCTCAACAATCGGGAGCACTTCAGCGTATGCCACGGCCATCCGAGGTGGTGACGAAGGCTGTTGTGCACGAACCGGTAGAGCCAACTGCACGAGCGAGAAGTGCAGACGACATCCAGCGAGCGCAACGTAACATCGAAGAAGAGCAGATTCACAGAAGATCAGCTGACATGCTCAAGTTTACCAAACGCGTAGAACCCGAGGGACCTCGAGGATCGACTGATCAGAAAAGACAGATTCAAGCGCTCTTATCTCAGATAAAAGCACTGAAAGAAGCAAATCGTCGATTAAGTGAGGACAATCAGGAACTGCGAGATTTGTGTTGTTTCTTAGACGATGATCGACAGAAGGGTAGGAAACTAGCTCGAGAATGGCAACGATTTGGAAGATACACAGCATCTGTTATGCGACAGGAAGTTTCTGCATACCAGAACAAACTGAGACAGTTAGATGACAAACAGCAAGAATTAATTCGTGACAATTTAGAGTTGAAGGAATTGTGTTTATACTTAGACGAAGAACGTGAGAGGAGTACGTGTAGTAATTGTGGCCGAGCAGCAGGAAGGGAGAGAGACGACGGTGACGGCAGTAGTAGCGGGACTAATGCAGAGGAAGGTATGCGTACAGCGCCTGCCATACCTATCACACACCCGCAGCTGGCAGAACGAACAGTACAGTATGTTAAAGACTTAGAGCAAAAAGTTCGACGATTAGAAGCTGAGAAAGGACTTGGTAATGGAGGAAACGAACGCCCTGAAGCCGTGGTGCGCGCTTTACAGGTTTTGGAAGTGAGAGAACGTGTAGAACGTGAGCGAAGAAGACCAGCCCCAGACCTAGATTCTGGAGAGCAGGCTCTAGTACGAGAAATGTGTAACGTTGTGTGGGGTAAGCTAGAAGATGCGCCGCCGCAAGCTCCCCCGCGCTAGCACAGCATAAACAATAAACAGTTAAAGTTTCCTAGTTTAGTGTCAAAGTGGGTTCGATCGAAGGAGGTGAACGAGTAAATAAAAAGTTGTTCAAAATAAACGCAGATGGAATCCGACTTGATTGAGGTCATCGGTCCGCTGTCTCGTGACCTAAAGAGCAGAACTGTGTCGACCTTATAAATATAAAAGTAACTGAATTTACTTAGCGTTAAGGCCCTTAGAGAGAGTGTGATGTATAACTTGCCACGACAAAACAATGTGCGGGAAACCGAAAAGTACAAAATTACTTTATGAGTTGTAACTGTAGATCTATAGATTTAAGGATTTTATCTTTAGTTCGACAAACGTTCGAATAATTTCCCTCTTACTTTCTTATATTGTTATTAATAATTATTAATTTTATGGAAATATTTGAAAAATTGGTTAATTTTGAGGCTATACATTAATATTATTGTCTGTGATTTTCCTGTGAGCTGGTATAAAGCTAAAAGATTCCTTTGTCTTGGGACCATATAATTTTATCCTATTCTAATCGAAGGAGCTGCATTTAAAGTCCATTTTATCTTTCTTATTATTGAATATTGGTTCCTCATTCGCTTGTGCTCTGAAGCTGAACTTGTAACTATTGCCTGGGTCTAGTCAGCTACTGATTCACACGGTCTCACGTTCTATATAGTTATCCCAGCTCACTTAACTCGTTCCATTTGCATAGCTTGCTTCAATTTTGAGTATAATGTGTTATTAATTTATTCAGACATGGGTGTGTGAGAAATAAAGCTATTTCTGTTTATTTTTATTATTTGATTTCTTGAATCAGTTTACATACCTACGTAAATTGAAACATAAAACCTATTTACTGTTATTTTGCCACTGGTAGGTGTTTTATTTTTCCATGATGATGACATATCACAAAACACGTTTCGAATGTCAATTAACTTGACAATAATGTTTTGAAATTGTTTGTAATCAAATCAATTTTAAACAATAATTATGGCAGAAACTAAAGGCGAAAGAGGGGAGGATATTGATACCATCGGGGTAACTTTTTATCTTGTTATAAGTATAGCTGAAACATTACTTACAAAATTATATATAACTAGCGGAGGCCTCGCGGTTTCACCCGCGTAGTGCCCGTTCCCGTGGGAATACAGGGATAAAAAGCCTATGTCACCCGGGGATAGTGTAGCTTCCTAACGGTGAAAGAATTTTTGAATTCGGTCCAGCAGTTTTTAAGTTTATTCGTTACATACAAAAATACAAATGTTTCCTCTTTATAATATTAGTATAGAAGAACATTGATTTGAACTGTTCAAGTAGACTTCCGATGAATAAATTCTAACTGATTTGTTGAAGTAGTTTCTATTAAGAAATAATATGCCGCAAGACTGTGGTTTTGCTTGGTACTCGATACTTTCAGATACTCGATAATACATAGGTACCTACTTCTACATACATTTACATTTTTACAAATGATTCTAGTTTTTCATCATTATCATCTGTCCTTTCCAACTACATATGTTGGGGATGGGGTGGGCTTCTTGTCTAAACGGAAACGATTCTAGTTTTCTTTTATATTTACAAAGTAACAAAAACAAACAAATAAATAGGGTATGGTCTATGACACTTAACAGACATAATTTCCTAGATCTACGTAGGAAAGAGGAATCCTCAAGGTGACAGACATGGGGAGGGCTGGGCAGTACTCCCAAATGGAGACTACTACACAGGGTGCTACTGCCGCGGACAGAGAAACGGGAAAGGCTTGTATGTGTTCAAGAATGGCGCTCGGTATGAAGGTATGGTAACCTGAAACTTATGGGAAAAGCAAACAACTTTGGTAGATGTGGGATTCAAATACCGTAACGATAGTGACAATCTGTCCACTTTTGTCAAAGCTGGCACATATAGCCTTACACAGTATAGACTCTGTCGTGAAATATAAAGATCATTCATTTCCACAGCAACAATGTATTAAATCATTTCCGCAAGCTGCACTTCGCGAACCAGGATGCATCTTTTACTTCTTGCTTCCAGGAGAATGGCGCAGAGCCATGAAATACGGAGTGGGTCGCATGGTGTACCCAGATGGCTCTCACTACGAGGGAGACTGGCGGCATGACATGAAGCAAGGGTTTGGCGCCTACTACTACCCCAACGGTGACATATACGAGGGTGCCTGGTTTAAGGGCAAACGACACGGCCTGGGAACGTATTTCTTCGCAGAGTACCAGATTAAATTCATGGGAACATGGGTAGAAGGAACGATCCAAGGTCCCGGACAAATCATCTACCCACGTTACCGCTACCATGGATCCTGGATGAAGGGCAAGCCGAAGGGCCCAGGGTGCTTCGTCTTTGATACCAATTGTATGCAGCATGGTTTCTATCTGCTTATCAAAGACCCAGCTATGGAGGAATTCGGTGAAGGCGAGGAAGAGAAAGAAGAAAAGGAAGTTAAGGAAGAGAGATTGGAGGAAGAGTCTATTGAGTTTGACGAGACAGCAGGTATGAGGGGATATCGGTACCTTTTGCAAGTAGAAGAGTTGAAAGGGGCCTTCAAATAACAACCGTGCTGCCAGCGTTTTCTGGTTCCAAAATAGATAGTTAACAATTTAAAAGTTGTGACGATATTGAGTGGGTTTTAAACTTGTAAGTTTGAATGATCTTAGTGCCACTGTCGATTTGATAGCAGTAGGTGGATATAATAATATTTATGCAAATCTAATGCAAGCAAGTTTAAACAAGTCTAATTTTTGATTGAGGTCATTGTCCGTGAGAGACCTCGAACTGATATAATTTTAGACGAACGGGATTTAATAATTTATGTCAATGTCTGCAACTGCACAATTTAAAATGTCATAAAATGCATGGGCTTTTCAAGGCCCGATGACTTCCGAGAAAGACCGACAGATAGCTATAATAGTAGATTATTGCATCGAGCACAAAGTAATTTATTATTGCACGAGGGCAATATAAATTACTTAAGGCGAGGTGCATAATCTGCTTTTCTTTCAACTATTACCTATAGGAATAGTAGATAAAAGAAACTCATATCAAACAGTTAAAATAGAAGTTTCTATAACACTGTCGGCTTCATTTAGAATGTTTTCCGGAGCTAATGTGTCGCTAGATGATTCCATTTTAATTCGAAGCCGAAGCACTCAAAATCAGATAGTATCACACTTTATCGTTTCCAAAAATATTGTCAAGCAAAATTAACAAAGTTCCCGCCAAATCACTTTTTAAAATTTCTTTCATTTTTAAATCAGAGTTAGCAGCAATCATTTTTTAAATTTGGAACAAGTAGGATAGAAGCGAATAATAGGTACGTAAAAAAAAAGTCTTGATATCGGCTGGCTGAATAGAGCTAATCCATTGAGATTGGCAACTTTTGGTGCGATAAAAAAATAAACTGTGCAATAATGACATTTCATACATTTTTATTGCTCTAGAGCATTAAAGACTCGCTTTGTACTGAGTTTTTAGTGTGATTGTGATGAAATTAAAGCATAGTTGGAAGAAAATCATATTTTATCTCATTTGATCAACGAAAAGCTAATGTGATTACTCAGAGGGTTCTTTTTATGCTTCGCGCTAGGAAGTTCTTCCTGTATCGTGGGTGCGTTTACAAACATTTAAACTCACTTATACAAGACATCCAGATTGTCACAACTATCTGTAGGCCACACAAATATTTGTTTCGTGCTGTGATTTTTTGTATGAGGTTCTCTACTGCTGGCAGCCATTGTAGTGTAGTCAACTTCAGGGCGGCTAAAAAGTTTGGCGAGAACTACATCTTGAGGATTACAGCCAACAAGGTTATCAACATCAACAGCCTTTTTTTAATGTTCCCACTGCTGGGACTCAGGCCTCATCTTAAAGAGGGAGTGGGCCATAAACCACCACGCGGGCACAATGCGCATTGGTAGATGTCACATGTCTTCGAATTTTTGGTTCAAGGACATGCCTGTTTCCTCACGATGTTTTCCTTCACCGTTTTGAGAGCAGTGGTGATGAAATAAATTACACAAATTAAGGCGCCTGCTCGGGTGCGAACCCACGACCTACAACTCGTAAGTCGGGGCCGCAACCACTGCTCTCTGCTCTCAACAAGGTTATAGCCAACTATAACCAGGTTTCAGGTTCAGGGTTGAGTAGGTTTCCCTAATTTCGCGTTAAACACGCTTGCACGATTGTGTGACGTCAGTATTGTCGCCATCTGTCGTTTGTAAGTTCGCTCGCTAGTTGCATAGTTCTAACGTATCCGTATAGATGTCGCTACTGACTTCTGGGCTCCAGGCCCCGGATCATTTCATGGCAGCCATTCAGGCACTACACGGTACATATTGTATTCTCCGAAGGGCTAGGCAGAGGAGTAGGAACCGACAGTCAGCAAACACTCACGTTTCGGCAAACAATAGTGATTTTTGACCCCCTAACTAACTGATCCCTTCTTGGCTGCTATCAAAAAACCATAGTAATTTATTGACTTTCTTACCTCGCAGGCAAGATCGCAACATGGCGTGCACGCAACGTCACGGCTTATATTGCAGAGTTCCTACCCGACGAGCCAGTTCCTTTGCCTGTCTGTGACTCAGTCCCTTCTCTGACGGACGAAAGCTGCATCGTCACCGACGACCTTCATTTCGAACTGCCTTCAGTTGTGCCCGAGGATGAAGGGGGAGATGACAATGACTCCTGGCTTTTGCATAGACAGCAGTTCCTTGAGGAGGCCGAGAAAGAAGGAAAATAAAATAATATTACTATGTCGATTTTATATAGTTAATTTGTGTGAAGTGTTTTATTTATGTACTAAAACTTACAAGTTATTATATGAAGTAAGGTGTTTGTTTAATTTTTTATTTTTTTGTTGATAATTTTATTAAAACGATTATCGACTTTTTCTAAGCTCTATGGGCCAGAGTATCAAAGTAAGAACGCGTCTAACCCTACTGTATTAATGGATTTAACGGGATAAAGTAGATTAAAAATTGGCAGTATCAAAAATACAATATTGAGCTAGGTATTTTTTTTACACAGAACTTGCCTTAGTGAGGAGACATTGACAGAGTGGATGTGACCCTGTCACAAATATACAAAAGACCCACAATTAGCTGATCTGCTCTGTTTAAAAAAAATGTTTCACCTGTTAAATATTTACAAAACAAATATAGTTTTATATAAATAATAGTTTGCACAGCTGCCTAAAATTTCAGGAATACAAGCATGATTTGTAAATAATAGTGTATAAACAATTAATCACTACATAAGCACTACATATTATAAAACAAAGTCCCTCTCATTTGTATGTGATAATCTCAAAAACTATGTGAGAAACGGGGAAGGTTTTTGTTTGTTTTTTCCGTTGCTGACTCGTAGTCACACCAGGTTATCACACCAGTGTGACAAACAGGATTTTTTTCTCGTTTGTCACACCACTAATTTTTCCACACCATGTATACAATAATTGCTAGTGCAGTACCTGTATATTCTAATAAAGTCGATCTGCTGGTGATGATGATTTTAGTTTTTTATTCCGTTTTTAACGCAATATTTCAAGGAAATGGTCGACCCTTCTTTTTTTTTCGATGTCAATTTTCTTTTGATTGAATAATACTGTTAAAAATTTATTATTCAGATACTTATGCCGTTTATATCACCATGGCAAGTTACACGATTGAACAGCACGTTCAAATGATAAAAAATCTAAATGAGCGATTCGAGCGTTTGGGTTTCTCTCGCAGGTGTGATGTGAATTGGCCACAAAGGTCATGCGATTTGACACCGCTAGAACTTTTCTTGTAGGGTTTTTTGAAGTCACAGGTCTATGCAAACAAACCACAATCGACCGATGCCCTAAAGGTGAACACACACAGGCCATTGCCCAAATTCAGCCGGATCTATGCAGAAGAGTCATTGATAATTGGACCACTCGGATCCGTGCCATTGTAAACAGCCGAGGCGGACATTTGAACGATGTCATATCATACTCGTATTCCACACTTAATGGCACAAGTGTGCTTTCCAAATGTTAGAAAGGAGGTCTTTATACTTCAATGTAAATACTATATGGTTGAGTGAACACATTAGACAGAGTTTAAATCTGACATCTATTATATTGTGTTAATTGTTTTTTCACGTTGTGTCATGATTTTTCTGATGGTATTAAATAAATCTATTTGTTACCAAAATCCAAGTATCAGTGAATACATTCCACATCTTTATTCAAGATAACTGCGTGCAAGTTAGTTGGTGTGAGTTATACAGCTATAGGCTTACACCAACAGGTTATGGACCGTTCGTAAGTTTTTCCTGATAGAGAATCTTGGACAGAGATAGTGATCGAAGACACAATTAAGGTCAATAGCAGTACAAATACCTACGAGTAGTACGACAACTAGTACGATGTCTAGTAGTAGTTTACCTTCATTCGAGAAGTTAGAGGGCTCGTCAAATTATTCGACGTGGAAATTTTTAATGCAGATGTCATTAGTTCATGACGATCTGTGGACCTACGTAACAACTACGCCAGCTGCCACAGACGTAGAAGCTACAAAGAAAGACCAGAGGGCTCGCGCTAAGATCTGTCTTATGATAAATACTGATCTACTAGTATATGTACAGGGGGCTAAGACTGCTAAAGAGGCTTGGCAAGCATTAGAGAACAATTGCCAAGATAAAGGAGTGATAAATAGATGTCGGTTGTTGGGAAACCTTGTCAGCTTGAAGCTAGAGCAATTCAGTTGTATGAAGGACTATGTCACCACTATGATGAAGGTAGCTCAGCAGTTACGTGACATCGGTAAGGAAGTAGACGATGAACTGCTAGCAGCGATCATGCTACAAGGCCTTACTGAAGAATATGCACCGCTGAAAATGACAATAGAGAATGCCAACATCACACTGACATCAAATTATGTCAAAACCAAACTGCTTCAACAGGATAGTCCAATACCTTTGACATCCAACGAGAATGCTTTGATTGCAAGAGATAACCGTTCAAGATACAAGGGTAGTTCTTCGAACAGTGGAGGCAATAATAAGCAAACGCAGCAGAAGCGTGAGAAGCAGAAGAAAGAGATAAAATGTTTTGTGTGTGGAGGACCACATAAAGCATTGAGTTGTTCCAAGAATCCCAATGTAAACAAAGGCAAGAAGGAAGCTACATTGCTTGCATACAGTGACATGGACAGCAGCAACAATGAGTGGATAGTAGACTCAGGAGCGTCATCTATCATGACCTATCGGAAGGATTGGCTGACTAATTATAAAGACTTTAGTAAAGTGCAGGACATTAGTGTAGCTAATGGTCAGAAGTTGTATGCATATGGTTCAGGAGATGTCATTAATGATGGTAGTATGCAATTTGGAGTACAAGAGGTAAAGTATGTTCCTGGATTGTCTGCGAATCTATTGAGTGTGGATACATTGGTGAGTAGAAACAAAGTAGTCGTATTTTCCGAGAGAGGGTGTGATATATATGACAAGGATGAATGTTGTATAAAAGGAGGAGTGAGTTACAACTGTAAAAGTGAGAATGGAATTTACAAGTTTAAATCCAATATTACAGAACCTGACTCAGCATTTGCAGTTTCCGTGCCTGATGAGTACGAGCTTTGGCATAAGAGACTGGCACACCTTGGATTACCCAACATGAAGCTGTTGAGAGATGGTATGGCGACAGGAGTAAGTTTCAAAAATCCGGATCTATTACAATGTGAGCCCTGCTTGATGGGTAAGCAAACACGAACACCATTTAATAAGAATAGTACAAGGAGAGCAACTGAAGTAATTGAGCTTATACATTCAGACATTTGTGGTCCAATGAGTACGGACTCACACGGCGGCATGAAATATTTTATTTTATTTATCGATGATAAAACGCGGTACACTTTCGTTTATTTCTTGAGGAAGAAGAGTGAAGTTTTTTCCAAGATAGTGGAATTCAAGTCACTAGTAGAAAATCAAATGAATAAAAAGATAAACATATTTCGGTCTGATAATGGAAAGGAGTTCGTGAACAAAGAGGTTAGTCAACTATTTAGAGAAAATGGGATTATTCATCAACTAACCGTAGATTACTGCCCTGAACAAAATGGCGTTGCAGAACGTGCTAACCGCACTATAGTCGAGAAGGCTAGGTGTATGCTAGAGGAAGCGGGCTTAAACAGAAAGTACTGGGCAGAAGCTGTGAATACAGCAGTGTATTTGAAGAACCGCTCACCCACAAAAGCTGTTGAGGTGACTCCATATGAAGCTTGGTCAGGACAAAAACCCGACTTACGTGAGCTGAAAGTTTTTGGTTGTAAAGCTTTCATGCACATCGACAAAGCTAAACGCAAGAAGCTCGATGCGAAGAGCAAGGAGATGATCTTCGTAGGATATTGCGCAGAATCCAAAGGATATAGGCTTTGTGACACTATTACAGCTAAGCTTCAGAAGTCAAGAGACGTAACTTTTTTCGAGAACCAGTTCTTCAATAAAAGAGAAAATATAGTTACAGAAGAGAATGCTCCTAGTGAATTTCTAAATGTTGAAATACATGGAAATGAAAGGCAGCAAGAACTGACGCAAAAAAACAGTAACTCTGGTGAGGAGATTACTACGACAGAAACTATGGATAACGAAGATAACTTTGAAGATTGTACTGGAGATGCTACAGTAGAAGAGATTCAAGTCGAAAGAGACGAGACACTTGAAACCGTAAACGGTCAAGAGGAGCGATTGCCACCTGAAACACAAGTGGATAATAACAGGAGATATCCACAACGTGATAGAAAGTCCAAAAGTTACGATAACTTTTATTTGTATAATGCCACGGAAGGACACAGTGATGATCCAATCACTGTCGAACAAGCTCTCAGCAGACATGATAGAGACAAATGGCAGGAAGCCATTAATGCTGAACTAAATGCCTTGAAGAAGAATGGCACTTGGAGCCTAGTCAAGCTGGATAAGTCCCATGTTAATTTTAATGTGGTGGATTCCAAATGGATATTTAAAATTAAAAAGGAACAAGGGGGGAAAGAGAGATATAAAGCTAGACTAGTAGCTCGTGGCTTTACACAGAAATTTGGACAAGACTTCACGGAGACTTTCTCGCCTGTGATTCGGCACAGCACATTGAGACTATTGTTCGCTATTGCTGTTGAGAATGACCTTTCTATTGAACAGATGGATGTGGTTACAGCATTTTTGAATGGAGATTTGACGGAAAGAGTTTATTTGAAACAACCTAAGCTTTGTGAAGAGAAAGGCAAAGAAGACTACGTATGTCTATTGAAGAAAGCCCTGTATGGTCTTAAACAGGCACCCAGAGCATGGAATAAGAAACTACACGATGCTCTCATTGAGATGAAGTTCAAGAGATCTGAAAATGAACCATGTGTTTACTTCAGAAAAAGAGGAAATAACATTGTCTACATTGCAGTGTATGTGGATGATATCTTGATATTTTACGACAATGATATTGAGAAAGAAAAAGTCAAGAACGAATTGAAAACCAAGTTCGAAATGAAGGATTTGGGAAAAGTTGATAATTTTCTAGGAATGAAGATACATCAACATGGTAGTAAGATTACTGTTGATCAGGGTGAATACATTCAGAAAATTCTGAAAGAGTTCGGAATGTCTGACTGTAAACCAGTGAAGACACCGTTAGAGACTGGTAGAAAACTGGAGAGACCCGTGGAAGAGAATTATATCCCACCTAAAGATATTCCCTATCAGAGACTAATTGGTTCACTTATGTACCTAGCTGTTTGCTCGAGACCTGATATAAGTTATGCCGTTGACTATCTTAGCCAGTTCAACAGTTGCTATACAAGTGAACATTGGACTCAAGCAAAGAGATTATTGAGATACCTGAAGGGTACAATCAATTATAAACTTAATTTTGAGAAGACAGGGAAACGTCTAGTTGGATACGTAGATGCTGATCATGCCGGAGATATCAGTGATAGGAAATCTTTTTCTGGCTACGTATTCATTTATGGAGGAGCTCCTGTATCATGGGCAAGCAAGAAGCAACGTACAGTAGCCCTCTCCAGTGCAGAGGCTGAATATATAGCCATGTCTGAAGCATGCAGAGAGTCAACGTTCCTCAAGCGGCTTATAGAAGAGCTTACCGGAAAGGAACGCGAAGCTATCATGCTATATTCTGATAGTCAGTCAGCTATTCAGATAGCGAAGAATCCAGTTCATCATCAACGGACAAAACACATAGATGTGAGATGTCACTACATACGAGATGCATTGAATGATAACATTGTGAAGGTGGAGTACCTGCAGACTGAGGCAATGACTGCAGATATTTTGACAAAGTCCTTGCCACGATGTAAGAATGAGTTTTGTGTGAAAGAGATGAATTTGAATGCTTGATAATAATGATGAGGATGCGGATACTATATAGTTGTTTCATTGAGGAGGAGTGTTAGAAAGGAGGTCTTTATACTTCAATGTAAATACTATATGGTTGAGTGAACACATTAGACAGAGTTTAAATCTGACATCTATTATATTGTGTTAATTGTTTTTTCACGTTGTGTCATGATTTTTCTGATGGTATTAAATAAATCTATTTGTTACCAAAATCCAAGTATCAGTGAATACATTCCACATCTTTATTCAAGATAACTGCGTGCAATTTAGTTGGTGTGAGTTATACAGCTATAGGCTTACACCAACACCAAATAAAAAAAGAATTTTGTTAATACCACAGCTTCTTTTATTTCATTTCAACATCTAACCGCCCTTATTGAAAAAAAAACGAGAGAAAAAGATCCTGTTTGTCATACTGTGTGATAATCTGGTGTGACTACGAGTCAGCACTCAAAACCCTTTAGTATAACTAGGACAGCACTAGTTAGGAATCAATGGTGTGGAAAAATCAGTGGTGTGACAAACGAGAAAAAAAATCCTGTTTGTCACACTGGTGTGATAACCTGGTGTGACTACGAGTCAGCACTCGTTTTTTCAGGTTTTTGGTCACGGGCGAAGCCGGGGCGGGTCGCTAGTATTGAATAAAAAATAGAATTGTTTAGTCTTAGATTATTTAATTTAAATAGCAAAATAAAATTACTTCTACATTACTTCAACTTATTTTGTTGAGAACTTCATCGGGAACATTACCTATGTGATTATCATTTAGACATATCAAGGCCCATGTATGTACACCGCTGTATCATATTCATAAGACTATGTTAATTTAATAATAACATGCATAAAGTTTTTATCTAAAAACTATCTTATTTCTTCAGTACGGCAGTCTATGTGTACAATAATTCTCTCTATGGTTAAGGATTGGAAGTTGTTCCAAACTACTATTAAAACACGAAATGTGTACACAGCTAGCAGCCATGGTAACTTGAGCAAGTAATTGACTAGTAAAAATGTTATAAGTATCAGTAACTTAGTTTTACATTTTCACCGAGATCTGTTCGCTGAGAAGCAAAACTGATCACAACAACTAATATTGTTGTAACAATAGTTTGGATTCCTATTATTAGCTTTCTCTAAAATGGAGGAAAATTCTATTATTGCCATGTATGCAGAATAGTCTTTGTCACAATGATAATAACCAAAATTGATAACTAACTACAATATGCATATTATTACTGAACAGCATGCTTGTGCTGTACATCATACAACTATCGAAGTATTATGGTTGAGGGTTAGGTGGCGGGTTATTGCTGGTAGAGGTGTTGCTCTCGAAGGTAGTCTTGTTCTTCAGTAAGTAAGCAGCTAAGTAGTTGATTGGATCTGGTGGTCTCTCCTTAGCCAAGGCAGACAGACCTTGCAACAGTATTGGCACAACTGTCTGGTCGAGGTACTGACGAGTAGGAAGCGCGTTCAGGTCAATCCTGGATTTTCGATTGGCGTTCGACTCATTTTCCTTTTCCATTGATATTATTTTCTGTAAATAACAGAAGCGGGTATGTAAAAGAATAATGTAATTTTGCGGTTTGGTTATAAGTACCTTGATATGAATCGGTTTCGCATATTTGTATGTAACGTGTTGTTATGGTTACTGTATTAAAAACAATAGAAATATTAGTCCTTCTAACGTACTAACCCTTACGGATTCAGGTATCTTGGACGGAGGTTGCTCTTCCTTGGAGGCTTGCTGGGTTTGTAATGAAGTATCTGACATCGGTTGAAACTATCAAGTTTTCATCCAACTCGTCTAATTTATCTCATATAATATTTTAAACGTTACAATAAAACACTTTGGGAGACGCTCGAAAATTATTGAATTGAAATGTTTATTTTCAGAATGACAATGAAATGAAATGTCAAACTTTCAAGCGTTTTGCTGTTGGTTTAGATACGTGTCTTTTAGCCCAATACTTTCTTAGTTTCATTAGCCAGTATAATAAAATAAAATAAATAGAAAGTATGTAATGGATGGGTAATAAAATAAATGGATTTATTAGTAAGATCACAGATATTATAATACCATTATACAGATCCCTCATCCCATACGAAGAAACCGTACCGATGTAACTAGCATTTTTCGTCTGATTATTTTTTGTACATCTTCGGTTCCGTCACGGCTATAGATAGATGGCATTAGCAGCGACTTGCAAGTAAAAGGGTTTACTCGGTTCGTGAATATTTTTTCTAATAAATACGGTGACGATTTGCTTTATAATATTTTTTTGCCCGTTTTAACAGTTTCATTGCACCAAAATATGTTACAATACAAATTTAAAAAATCGTGTGGAATGCCTCAGAAATTTAAAACCGCGCCATCTATTGGCGTCATTTTTAAATGATCCATTCAAATAATCTTTGAAATGTAATTTAAGAGCCCAATATTCCATAATTTTGTGCTTAGGAGACATACAATTTTTATGTTCAATTCCAGAAAATGTTAATTTTACACACAATTAAATCGGTGCATATAGCACCATCTAGAGAGATTTATTTGAACCAAATTTTATTTCTTAGAGCTGGGACCCCGTGGTAAGATCTAACAAACTACAGGTGTACAAGAAGCAGGTTGCATCGGCGCCGGCAGGGTCTATAAACGCTGGGATTTAATAAAAAAAACTCGTTGCCTTTTCTCACATCGTCTCTATTCTGACCGCGTCAGTTTCTACTACATCATTTTCGTAGACCGTAGTGCGAGTATAGCTATACAATACAGGATCTTTTGGTGATGGCCAAAATCGAAAGTAATGTCGCCATTTGGTGTTTTCATTATGAATAGAGATTTAAAAAATGTTGACTATTGTTGATCGAAGCTAACAGTTGTCAAAATCATTCAAGCTCCAAAAGATCCTTGTGTAGCACAGTAAACAGTAACTGTGACACCTTCGTTTTGTGGCAAGTGTCGACATTGCAGCCTCTAGCAGCGGTTGCAGAGGTGCCTTCTTCGGGCCAAAATAGCCTCTTTACAGCAGTCTTGTTTCTGATATGTTCTGAGGTTAGTCGCTATTTGAAGACAATTTTTGTTCATCAGTTATAACTATTACTTCTGCATTGCAATTTTATTTAGGATTCTATGATAGCTCGCCGAGGTGACAACTAAAGCTTGGTGTTCTCCTTGGTGGCTTGAGTCGTTAATGGGAAGAGTTCAACCCGGACCATTTGGCCTTGACCACTCGATACCTAAATCCCTCAATCTTCTGCTGGTCGTTGCAATAATGTATTTTTATGGACGTCATTTCATATTTTGTTCTGCACATATTGATGATGTGGTATTTCCAATTTGAAATCATGTTAGTACGTTTTTACCACAGTCAAACAGTTATGGCCACTTAAGGGTTTCCAGGTATGACGATCACGAATTCACGACTTGCATGATATTTTTACCGCCATCAATCGACCAATCATATAGACGGAAAGCCACATCGCGTCTTTCACCTCGCATGTGATTGGCACTCCGGAACCGTGGTCCCACTGCGATGTCCTACTGGTGGGACAAAACTTTTTCGTGGTCCCACCAAACACACACTTGACAGTTTTGTTACGCCGAATTGAAGGAACGCCATATAGTAAATATTACCCACATTATAAAAAAGATTTTCTTGTCCTGTGGTATTATCCTACGTACCCAGCAATGAGGAGATTCTTGATCTTCATTTACTGTGTGAAATTTGTTTAATTTATACACGGCGACATAGGTAGCTCGCCCAATTCAGTCCTAGCAGTCCCAATTTTTTATGCTCTAATGAGCGATAAGAAAGAAGCCTCGTATTTTGCTTTATTTGATATAATAAAGACCGTATTTAAAAACGAGTGGAACCCAATAAGGATTCATATGGACTTCGAAATAGCTGCATCGAATGGTTTAAAAAAAATATTAGCTGATGTGGTTATAAAGAGATGCTATTATCATTTTAATAATTGTATCTGGAAGAAGGCGACATCGTTGGGCATCAAACACAAACTTTACAGATGTATAGTTGGTTTATGTGCAGTGTTACCGCTGGTTCCTATTGACAAAATTGACGATGGATGGAAATATATCCAATCGCGGACTTTGAATAAAGAAGATGAAAAATTAAATATCTTTATGGCATACGTAAAGAAAACATGGATGAAAAATAATTGTTTTATAAATGAATGGTGTGTTGCCCAAGAGAGACACAGGACAAATAACGTTTATGAAAAGCTGGCATTCTTTATTAAACAAGTCCATAAACAAAAACTATGTGACGTTGGCAAAACTCCTTGAGTGCTCCAAAAAAACGTGACTATCCAAAAAATTTAAAATCATAATAACACATTACAAAAACTAAGAAAAATCGAAATAGAAAAAGACGACGAAATTATAGAACTTCAAATGCAGTTAGTTCACGGTGAAATTTCAGTTGGCCATTATTTAAAAGCTTTGCGGTAAAAAAGATGCTGGAATTATTTTTAATTTTATATCCTTTTAATTATTACAATTTTATCTCGTTTACTTATTATTTTATTTTGTTTCAAGAAAGTAGTGACTATTACATACCACATTGTAACAAAACGGTCAAGTGTGTGTTTGGTGGGACCACGAAAAAGTTTTGTCCCACCAGTGGGACATCGCAGTGGGACCACGGTTCCGGAGTGGTGATTGGTTGATTGATGGCGTCAAAACTCTTTGCCTTGCCGAATTCACTTACGCAATAAGACTGCAGAGTCAGTTGTGGCAAATCGAACTGAGATCCCAGACGGTCTTAGAGTAAATAAAAATGACCATTCTAACTTTCGTCAC
The DNA here is from genome assembly GCA_964057195.1 of Orthosia cruda. Lineage (NCBI taxonomy): Eukaryota > Metazoa > Arthropoda > Insecta > Lepidoptera > Noctuidae > Orthosia > Orthosia cruda. The sequence goes on from OZ059847.1 coordinate 9,725,539, forward strand.
CTATTTCGCCCATATAGTAGATGAGTTTAGAAAAATCCTTTCATAAATGACACCTACAGTATACAATCTATATCTTCTCTCAATCTTCTATCATTTGTAGTTCAGGCTAGGCGTTGATATGTATATATATATGAGTCAGGACATAGCCTTTTTAACAAATTTAAATTGCTGGTATTTTTGTTGGATAACAACAAAATTGCCCTTTTTATTTGTTTGTATTGTTTTTTTTTTTACAATATGACAAACGAAACGGCGATAGTTAGGAGGGTTACATTTCTTTTTCTTTATTATCTACTGCAAATAGCCCCAAATAATGCCCTGTTTCGATTGATCCACGATTTTAGGTCCAACTATACTATACAATATATTTAGAATGGATGATTTCATAAAAAGACGGGATTTATTAACAAAAACAATGGATATCTAAATAAAACAGTTCAACAACAGTTCAGGGTCAGTAATAACAACAGTTTATTTATTTACAAGAGTTTTATTATAACTTAATAAATACAATGAAATTATTCAATCAACATTGTTAGAGAAAACTCGTGAACCACACTTAAGTCGATGCTGGGATTGCCACAACAAAAAATTTAAATAATTGTTAAGTGTTTGCTGCCTCAGAGCTCTTTTCTTTTCCAGTACAGAAGCAATGACTATTTGAATCAGCTCAAAGTAGGCCACAGTTGGACATTGGCTTCTCCCAAGGAATCTGAAAAGCCCAGTTACTTTTTATTGCTATGGCAACCCAGTCTTTCAGTTGAACCGTTATCAGTCCTTGGTTCAAATATTATGACACTGAACACTTTCTTCACTATTCGAGTACAGATTCAATCAAACTATACACAATACTTGACTTCATAAAACCGTCAACAGGCAGATGCACACATCCTTAAAAAACACGTCATTTATTAGACCTTCATGTCCGTTTTCACTAACAATAGGACTAAATGTATGCGTAAATGTTGAAAAGCCAACAATGCGCTACATATATTCATTTAAGTGTTCACTAATATTAGTGAAAACTGGCTCTAATCTTATAAATGTGAAAATCTCCTAGTTAAATTAAAAAAAAAGGCCTCAGATTTTTGTTTCCCTAAAGCAGGGAATACCGTCTTTTTGTGCATCTTGTCGACAACTACATACATGCCAACTCCACTAAACATATCCATGAGCAGTTTTTCCATCATTTAAATTGTAAAGACTCAGTTAATATATTTTATTTTTGAAAACACTGTTTTCACATAACTGGCGAGGCGTTAACATTATAATTAAAATTTCTTCTGTTAATCTATGGACATTACAGGAGTGAGATCTTCTAAATATCGTGTGATCGTGTGCACTCCCTTCGCCGGAGCCGGAGTTGTTCACCCAAACAAAAATAATATATAAAAATTCAGTTCCTAATGGGCTAAACGCTTCCAGGATCGAAATGACAATACGGCAACCATTTCTAAGAAACTATTCTACGTGTAACGTGTAATACAGGATGTAACACCTTTCGTGTGAACATATTTTAAAAATTGCTTCTGCTCATGTATATGAACAACTTTCTCCAAGGAAGTAGTATTGAATTCACAAAAAATAAAATTGTATCTCCAATATAAATTTTGGCCAGCTGAGGACATCTTTACAATTATGGAAAATTCATATTTTTATGGGCATTACCCATGACGTGGGTGCTAGTCCCATATAAAGAAACTGTCCCGACGTACTGTACTGATTATACTGATTATTTGATTTATCTATCGATATCGATTGATTATTAGATGGTGTTCTATCTATCGCCGTGGAACGGAACCGAACGCAATCGATTTACAAAAAATAATCGGTATAATCAGATGAAAAACGCTAGTTACGTGGCACGGTTTCTTTGTATGGGATAAGGCATCTGTATGCTAGTATTATATTATCTGTGCCCATGACTTCCTTGGAGAAACTTGTTCATATACATTGACAGACGCAGTTTTTAACCGACTTCACAAAAAAGGAGGAGGTTCTCAATTCGACTGTATTTTTTTTTTATTTGTGTTACCTCAGAACTTGTTACTGGGTGAACTGATTTTGATCATTCTTTTTTAAATTGAAAGCTGGTGCTTGTCATGTGGTCCCATTTAAATTTGGTCAAGATCTGATGAAGAACTTCGGAGATATACATCAGAACTCTTCAATAAATGACAGCAGATCACTCGGGATAGCTGCAATCGGATGTATGTTTATTGATTACATCATTTCATAACATAACATCACACTAGCACGCTTTAAAGGGGTACGCAGGTGTCAACAGTTCACCCTGGTATACTCTAAATCCACCGTTTTTGTTTAAGTTTCATGTTTCTGGGTTAATCTATTCTGGCTTCACTTTGGAGAATTATTCCGTTATGTACCCACAACTAAAAAGTGAAAAATAAAAAACTTTTTAACAAAAAATACAACCGACTTCCAAATAAAAACACTACAAAGTGAAAAATAACTTCAATTTCGGAAGTCGGTGTCAAAAAACGAAAATCCCAAAACAGGAACACCGACTTCCGAAATTGAAGTTATTTTTCACTTTGTAGTGTTTTTATTTTTTTAAATATGATCCCTGTAAGTATATATTCGTAGTTCAATTTCTTTAAACAAGTGCGCGTGCGTTTGTTGACGGATGTGGGAAGTCAAGTGTCTACTAAAGCTGATGGGGTGGCTATGTCCGAAGGTAGTGCGGGGGCGGGGGCGGCGGCGGCGCGGGGCGGAGGCGCGGCCCTCGCTCTAGCTGCCGTCGCCATGATGCCATAGCTTCGCTCAGCGTCCAAAGCTCAGACAGGAGAGACAAGTCCAGCTGCCGTAGACTCGCCTGGAAAAAACAGAATAAAAGTGTTAGTTATGAGAACGATCTTCTTGAGTAATGGAGTTAGGTCAATTATTATCCAAATGAGGGTTTTCTGAAAAGATGCCCACTGTGTGGCAGTACCGAGACATCAGTTCAGACACATTTCAAAACACTGATGTTTTCTGACATTAGTTAAATTGACATCAACGTCATTTTGAAGTAAAGTTGCGTTTTCAAAAAAAACCGGCCAAGTGTGAATCGGACTCGCGCACGAAGGGTTCCGTACCGTTAGGTATCGCAAAAAACGGCATAAAAACGTTTGCTGTATGGGAACCCCACTTAAATATTTATTTTATTTTGTTTTTAGTATTCCTTGTTATAGCGGCAACAGAGATACATCATCTGTGAAAATTTTAACTGCCCAGCTATCACGGTTCATGAGATACAGCCTGGTGGGGGTGACAGACGGACCGCGGAGTCTTAGTAATAGGGTCCCGTTTTTACCCTTTGGGTACGGAACCCTAAAAACCTTTCGCCAAAGTGTCACCAACTGGTGGAGTTAATTGTTTTTTAAAGTCTGTTTGTTTTTACGCTACAGGCATCAATTTCATTGAAGAGAAATCAACTCCAAACTGTACAACAACGACATAGACTCACGTTATCTCAATAAGTTTCAACTTAAATAATGAAAGTAAAGTGAAACAGGAAAAGCAATTTCACCAAAAGCGTAAATATGGGAATTCATGTATCAACAGTTATCTTAATTTCTCGAGCGTACCGAGAGTCGGCCAGAGAAAGTAAAGAAATTATCAGGATCCTATTTTACATACGAACGGGCAAGTACTAAGTGTAGTCAGTGTTTTTTTTTTTTTTATTGGGACTGTCCCACCGCACTATTCCCAAACCACTGCAACTCCTGAAAGCCAGAATCAACAGTGGCGACCACCAGAAAAACGTCGAGGCAATGAAGCTCGACGAAGTCCCGGAGAATAAATTTAACTGTCTTGGATCCCGCAACGAAATTAATCAGAAAAGAAAATGGAGGAGTAAGAAAAATACAAATTTCCACTTTTCCCTCCATATCAAGCAGGAGACAGAACAAACAAGACCAATAGGCACAAAGGGTCGTTTACAACTGGGATAAGCCCAGTTGCCTAGCACCAAGGATAAAAATTAGCATTAATATTAATGGGTCCTAACATTGTGAGCTGTTATATTTGATTCCAATAATAGGTATGGCAAAAGCGCTTGAACGCACGGAAATTTGTTCTAGTTTCCACAAGGTCCGTATAGTAAACGGCTCCTGATACAGCCTGTACATTATTCAACATAGTATTGCGTTCATTCTGCCAAAGAATACACTCCCATAAGATATGATGTGCAGATTGTACATATTCACAGTCAGATGTAGAACACTGTGTAGTCAGTGTACTAAAAATCAAGACCGCAATGGCAGAATTTCAACATTTCAAACAAGAACTAACTGCTTCGCGTTCAATTTAGCCGTTTATTACCATGACCTGATAAACAGGTGTTATTTAAATATACTCTAGAATCCAGTTTATGTAAACATTAGTTAATTATCGAACCGCTGAGCCTACTGCCTACATCGTAACACGTGGGCCGGTTTATTCATTCACTAGATGATTAATCAAGAGTTTTATTGATTTAAACTTCTGCAACGAAACGAAAAGCTGATAATAATTCAACGGTTGATGAGGTTCCCCTAGTCAACGGTAGGCTTATTACGTATCTTTTGCAAGAGCAAAACGATAGCGATTTTTTCGCAATAATTGCTTTTCAATACAGAAGTTTTAGAGTTGTTGGCGGTTTTTTTTTTTAATTAAGTGCGTTTTACAAACAGCGAACGATTAGCAAACGATTGTGTAGGACCTACCATACCTACACTGCAGCTAATTCCGACTTTTATGACATAAAGCGTTTGATCGCTATCGTTTTGCTCTTGCAAAAGATACGTAATAAGCCTGCGGGACGAACTATTTTGTGCGCGAGGTTGAAATGCATGCTATCTCATCCGGCAACGAAAGAGATAGATGCTGTGATGAGCTGTAGGAAGCTAGTTCGCGTACGAATTAGCACTTTTGCAATTTTTTATTGATATGGATGATGATTTAGGACGAAAACGAGCGCGCGTAATTTTATAAACAGACCTTTGGGATTTCATGAAAAAACTACTAAATGTATATTTTCAAAACAAAATTATTTGCATTGTTGAATTACTAATCTATCCCTGTATGGAGGCCGTTTTGCAATTTTCCTTCTACTTATGGTATTTATTTCAACCCAAAGATGCGTTAAAATTAGTGTTGAAATATGGAACTTTCGACGCTCATAACTTTTTTTTTGTTGTTCTACTTTTTTGTTTCCATACAGGGCTAGATAATGATGAGACAAATTGATATCATTTTTAATTTTGAACGTACACCGTCAAACAGTGGAGTAATCGCCAGACTACGTTTGGAAGAATGATTGACTAGTGTAACCTTAAGTCAATTATGTACGGCGTCTAGAGAATGAAGCTACAATTAAAATAAACATTGTAAGCTACAACAATTTCCATGACAAATTAACGACAACAGTGCTCGAAGCGACCTTCCGCGAGCGTTCTGGTCGATTGCGTTAGATAGGAATGCAGCACGATCACGACTGTATGTGGGACGCAGAAATAACCGAACAACTTATTGATATTAGCTACACAACGCCGACACATTCGCGACGCACGCGGATCTGGTTGACAAGCGACAGGTCTATCTAGATCCGAACTAGGTGAATAGGCTCTAGATGTAACCGTAACATAAAAATCGATCTCATAAAAACATATTTAGGTCGCTTCGAATAGTTTCTGCTTAGCCGTTAGAATCATCCTTTTTATTGCTAATCTTCAAGGCTTTACATTTATAGTTTTACTGACACACTTTCAGTGTTTCCAAGTTTAATTGAAAGTTTATTATAAGAAACTAGCTGACCCCCGCGGCTTCGCTCCCGTCAACTGGCTACCCTACCCTGCCATCCCTGCCTACCGTGGCTACCCTACCTACTCAACCCTACCTACCTATTTTTTTTTATCTACCATCAATAGTTTTCTCAGCGCACGCCAAAGAATGAATTTTATAGGCAACATTTTGCTACCTTGGGTTACATTATTGAAATTTTCATAAGGATCTCAACATTAAAAAAAAAAATATTATAGCCTATGACACTCAGGAATAGTGTAGCTTTCTACTGATGAAAGAATTTCCAAAATCGGTTCAGTAGATCCAGAGATTATCCCTTACAACGTCACAAACTTTACCTCTATATAATATTAGTATAGAAGTATAGATTGTCTATGACACTCAGGAATAGTGTAGCTTTCTACTGATGAAAGAATTTCCAAAATCGGTTCAGTAGATCCAGAGATTATCCCTTACAACGTCACAAACTTTACCTCTATATAATATTAGTATAGAAGTATAGATTGTCGATGAATTCAGGGGTCAATTTATTTTCTCGATGATATAGAGTACCTAACTGATGTTAAGCTTAAACTATGTAATGTATATTTGAGAACCGTCATAAAATTGATCGCAACTCACATAATACAAAGATGTTACAGCTATTATTCAATGGACAATTAAGTCACTGATCTAAGTAAAGCAATCAAGGAGATAAGAGAAATAAATGCAATGAATCATTGCATGAAATTCAATGCAGCACGAGAGAAAATTACCGACGCTGGCATCCCGTAGAGAATGTTTCGGAAAAGAGGGAAAGTGCCTATCGAGTCCACGCTTCGTTGGAGATGCAACCATCGAGGCTGTCCCGACAGACTAATTAGCAAGTACTCACCAGCACCAATCATACATAGACGAGACGATAAGCATGAAGAGAAACTCAATTGCTACTAAATTTAACAAGAATTGATCACAAGATTTTTTCCTTCAAAAGTATAATTCAATTAATACCGCGATGACGTGATTGAGTTGTAAATTATAAAACAGCAACAAACACACTCGTGCGTAAGACTCTTTTCCACAACGACAGATTTAGAGACGTTGAAACAATTTGATATTTGTCCTCAACAAGTGTATGAATGCCTGGAACCAATTCCAACCACTTTGTATTCAGATTGTAAAGTGCTCGACAAGTGGCACAATGAAATGTAATTTGGTATAGAAAATAAATCTCTCTACAGAACAAATACCCGAAAATTATTAGGTCGCGGAAAATATTTAACTGATGTTATTATAATATGCCAGTTGTGCGAACGAAGAAAAACATGTATTTTTGAAAGATATTATAAATGCGCTCGTTGTGGAGACATGTAGTTGAAATGTACTGTAAACATTTGTATATATAGCTTCGCCAAATGGTGTTCATGTTAATGGATCAAACAAACAGAACGAAGGTTAAATAATTATGCCAGCTCAAAGAAAATAAACGATTTTATGTGATGGATGAATAACGTTTGTAATTGATGCCTTTCGAGCAATAAAAATGTTTTTATCGCAAGCGAGTTCACGGTATGGAAGCTCTTCATAACATTTTAGAAAACGTTCGTGACAAATCATAGTTAAAAATGTTATCATTGTACAGATATAATGGAATATCGTGATGGCCCTTTCAAATGGATCGTAATAACATAACGGCCAAGGGGTGGCGAATGGTAAAGTAATTGAATTAGCTTTCCCGCACCCCTTCACACTGCCGGACATTGAAAAAGCTTTCAAAAAAGAATTTCCTAATGGCTTCAGAGCAGTAAAAGAAAATAACTTTGTTACATTCAAATTATTATTGAAATCTCTCGTAAAATTTTCAACACCCAATTGATACTTTAAAGAAATTTTCTAAATAAGTTTCATCAAAGAGCTCGTGTGGAGCACCTAGAGAACCGTAAAAGAAGCTTAATAGTTTCTAGGAAGGAAAGCAAGCGGTTACATTAACAATTGTGGCGTTGTTGTTACAACAACTAGTTCAAAGGAAACTCCTATTTGTGCAGCACTGCGTCCGGTCTATTGTGTACCAATGCGTCTAAAGTAGGACTTTATTTATTTGAGGTACTGAACTGTTCCGAGTCTTTTGCGTCAGTAGTAAACTGCTTTGCAAGGTTCTTATGATTAGCGATATATGTTGTCTCTGTGACGTTTTCAATATTTTCATCAACGTTTGTATCAATAACCTGTTTCTCATCGTCATTCATATTTAGAATATTTGTTAAATCTTTTTCATTTCATTCCAACAAAGCAGGTGTAGATATTATGCTCGAGACGTTTTGGCAAGATCCAAATATGTTGACCTCCAATATTTCAGAATCTTTGATGATCTACCCAAAGATTACATACATTTGTTCATTCATATTATTTCCAATAAACATTGAAACTCAGTGTAAGTGAAGTTATCCCACGCAGATCTTGTCGAGATCAAGTGTAATCTAGCTGTTCCGGTAGTGTCCAGTAGTTCAAGCATCAGTTTCATTCCCGCAAACTTTCTTCACGACGACGTGTTATTTGATCAGCACTGAGCAAACCCTGCGGTTTTATAGCCAATAAAGCATGAAGTAATTTAATTGAACTCCTATAAATATCGAACAGATGAAATATCAGTACATTTTAATATACATTTGAGTGTACACCAGTCGCATGATGCCAGATGATCCTTAATTGGCATGGTTTCAATTTCCACATGCACACATTCGACATTAATATTTCATACGAAACGAGAATAGAACAGAAATGAGAGTAAACTGCACGAAAACATGATGGAAATCACGATATCTACGAATAAATGTTTGCTAATGAAAATATCGCAAGGCAAAATTGGATTTAAAACTTTTTAGTTACGTTACTGGAACTTCATATCCAGTTGATATCAGATATTTATTGCCAAGATGATAATATTGTAGTCAGGTAGATATAATAAATATACCACTAAGAGCCCATAAGCCGAACATGATAAGGCATAAATTGAAGATTGCCGTTACATGGTTCCTATTACTCTATGGTCTTGGTTTCGGGAGCCGACGCCGGCGCCTCCGAAGCACCCACGTGTCTCCCATGTAATTTACATTCAATACCAGTCAAGATGCCTCCATGATAATACTTTGGACCGGAAGAAAGTATTATTATATTATCATACGTGACTCCCGTTATGGTGTGGGCTATATATAAGCTTGTTTTCTTGTCATATATATGTTATGTTCGTCCAAAACGTAAAATCGTATGTCAGTTTCATTTCGAAAATAAGATATGAACTAGTTAGTATTGCTGTCCATTTGGAGTGGAATTATTATGTAATTTCTGAATGACTTGACTCGTGATTTTCTTGAATTATAAACTTATAAGCGATATTTTAATTTAAGGTTACACTAGTTGATCATTCTTCCATACAAACGTAGTCTGGCGATCACTCCACTGTTTGACGATATGCGTTCAAAATAAAAAATTATATCAATTTCTCTCATCATTATCTAGCCCTGTATGGAAACAAAAAGTAAAAATAAAAGAATATTTGAAAGTTATGAGCGTCGAAAGTTCCATATTTCAACACAAATTTTAACGCATCTTTGGGCGATATATATATATATATATATAAATACCATAAGAAGAAGGAAAATTGCAAAACATCCACCATACAGGGATAGATTAGTAGTTCAACAATGCAAATAATTTTATTTTGAACATATACATTTAGTCGTTTTTTCATGGTATCTAGGAGCCCAAAGGTCTGTTTATAAAATTTCGCGCGCTCGTTTTCGTTCTTAATCAACATCTATTTCACTACAAATTTGTTAAAGTGCTAATTCGTTAGAGAACTAGCTTCTTACTTGCTCATCACAGCATCTATCTCTTTCGCACGTGTTGTCGGATGAGATAGCATGTATTAGCCCCGGGCACAAAATAGTTCGTGCCGTCGACTAGGGCAACCTTAATGTTATGATCTAATCCTAGGTGGTGATATAAACAATAAAATAGAAAGTTGTCCAGTTTTCTATATATGGTTTGAATTGGTGTTTGAATGATGTAGAGTGGCTTACTGCAATGCTTTACGAATGGGTCAATGTATTCCGATGCTCTCAGTACCAGCGGGTTTTGTCAACGTGCCAACATGTAGTACCCGTTCAATGTTCGTGTATACTTAAGTATTGAGTACAGTTAGCGCAAGAGGGCGTTAGAAAAACGTGTGGCCTCGTGGGACCCGTCCACCCACGGCCGTTCAATCCAGTCCACGTGTTTTTCTCCATGTTCGTAAACTTGCTCGATCATTGAGCTTCAACTTTTCAATGATCAGCACTTAGGCGATGCTCGATAACAATTTGTATAAACTGTCCGAAAGTTTTCAAACAAAGCATTAGGTCTTGTTGAATTCTTATTTTTGCCTTCCAAACCAGCTCACCTTAATTAGTTATGTAGAATTCTAACGCGGAGTATGTTGAAGGCACACGCACGTTTTTGCGAAGGATATACTGGATCCGGTTTCGAAGTTACATTTTACTAACAGCGCTGAGAATTAGGCACGTAGAGAACCCTTCAATCGGTTCGTAAAATCCCAGATGTATTTTTGGCACACGTGTTTTCTATTGGGGATTCGAAGGCATTCAAAAGGATATGATGAAAAAAGAAGTTCAGTTGTGGCTGCACTGTACTTTCCAAAGCTTCCGTCAGTGATTCGCTATAAGATTCATTTTGCTCCATTCGCTCCTTGCTCTTATGGCTCGCATCGGCCCGCGTTAGACGCAGGTTGTGCGCGTGCCGTCGACTCGCAATTAACAACATGTCCGCAGCTGCATCTACATTTTTTACTACACTCTGATCCTCACCAAATAGTCCTTTAGCTGTGACATTACAACCGACTTTACGAGTTATTCAGACATTTTGTAGACAGCTGCCGTATTCAATAACTTACGACATTTTGTAGAGTGTGCTCTTGAACGTGCATGACGTCATAAACCGTCGTCACCTAAACAATGGGCAGCAAGCAGCACACGCCCCTTTTTTGCAATGCAGTCTGACCAGTTTCGGCGACCACGACTCAACCGACAGGTGTGATCTTTGTAGGACATTTTGAGGACTTCAAGTGGTGAATGCAATAACAATAGTAGATCTTTATTTACTAGGTTAGGTAGGGGCAGGATAAACTTAGCATGGAAGAGGTACTGGTCTCTCAAGGAGGCAATGAAAAACCGTCACGTGCCACTTAAAGCTAAGACAAAAGTATTCGATTCCTGCATATTACCGTTTAAGACTTATGGTTACCAAAAATGGAGCCTAACCAAACAAAATGTACGTAATCTTGAAAATTGCCAGCATAGCATGGAAAGTAGCATACTTAACATCAAATTAAAAGATAAAATAAAACTATATAATATAAGAAAGCTACTGTATTAAAAAGCTGAAATGGAGGTGAGCAGGACATATGATAAGGAACAAAAAAGACAAATGGTCTAGGGACCCGGACGTAACAGTGTGGTGCCCAAGACAACACAAAATAAAGAAAGGAAGACAGTGTCGTAGATGGGGGGAACGATATTAGAAGGATAGCGAGTATTACATGGAGAAGAAAAACAGAGCCGCTCAGTGTGGCAAGCTCTTGGGGAGACCTATGCTGGAAAGCAAGACGATCTTCAAGTAACGAAGTTAGATAATTAAACTTTTAAAGTAAATGTAATTTGTACGTAAGGATTGTTAATTAAAGGCAATTTTTAACCGACTTCACAAAAAGGAGGAGGTTATCAATTCGACTGTTTTTTTTATGTGTGTTTCCTCAGAACTTGTTTCTGGGTGAACCGAATTTGATGATTCTTTTTTTAGTTGAATGATGGTGCTTGTCATGTGGTCCCATTTAATTTTCATCAACATCTGATGAAGAATTTCGGTGATATACATCAGAACTCTTCAATAAATGACGGCAAATCACTCGGGATAGTTGCAACCGCATTTCTGTTTATTGTTTACATCATTTCATAACATAACATCACACTAGTATGCTCTAAAGGGGTACGCAGGTGTAAACAGTTCACCTTGGTATACTCTTATTCCACTGGTTTTGTCTAATTTCCATGTTATTGGGTTAATCTATTCTGGCTTCACTTTGGGCATTATTGGTACCAAGCCTATATGACTAGTCCATTAGGATAGTACACCTACCTAGTAAATAAAAAATAAAATATATTTTTTTTACAAATAATACAACCGACTTCCAAATAAAACACTACAAAGTGCAAAATAACTTAAATTTCGGAAGTCGGTGACAAAAAGTTTTTTATTTTATTTACTAGGTAGGTGAGCGTGGGTGCGGTGCAACGTGCAAGAACCCAGTCTCCCTACAAGGTCGTCAACAGGTTGATCTGGGCGATATAGCGGCAGTCTGCAGACCACCGTTAATATAATGGTACCTATCAATAAAGGTGCGCCTTACGGTTCATCCATTATACAAGAATTGCTGCCAACATTCTTATTTGGACTTACACAACAGTGCAAACAAACCAGATTCTTAAAGCCTGTACGAGCAAAAACTTAGAAGCAAAGATAATAATGTGTAATGAGTTTTTCTCCTTTGATAAGCTAAATGAGTCAACAATTAAGATATCGTCCGTGGCGTGCATTCGTATGAAAGTTTTGTGTTGATAAAAAAAGTGACACATTTTTACTTGTAACAGTTGCATACTTGTGTTTTTAGATACAATTACATTGTGAAATATTGCTGATACTGAGATATGACATAAATAAATCCTGTTAACGTAATTTAACGTTTTGCTTTTCTATTTCAGTTCTTTCTGTGATAAACGTAACAATTTACATAATTCAAAGCCAGAGGCGTAGCTACCGCCGCCGTATCAGCCGTATCCATGACACGGGGCCCCCGAGCTACAAGGGCCCCGACGAGTGAATCAAAATTTAAAAAAACCCGTTATCAAATTATTTTTGATAGGGTTCGACTTTTTTATTTTTATTAAATAAACTTTATTTGTTACTAGCTGACCCGGCAAACTTTGTTTTGCCATAAAAAACACCAAACATTTATCACTTCTACCCCACCTATCCTACCCTACCCACCCTACCTACCCTATCTAAAAATAGATAGTAGCTGATTCTCAGACCTACTGAATATGCATATAAAATTTCATAAAAATCGGTTAAGCCGTTTCGGAGGAGAATGGTAACTAACATTGTGACACGAGAATTTTATATATAAGATGATGACCCTATAATCTATCCTATGCCTTTATAGCATCCTTATGCTCCTATTAAGTAAGCTGAAGCTTTAAACTTATCCGATCCAAGTCAGGATTCTCTCTTTTTACGCTCGTAGGTATCACTCGTGCTTCATCCTCTTCCTTCAAAACCGTTTAAGTTACCCAAGTGAAGAATTCAGTCTCCAATTATATTTATTTTGTAAGAAACATTAACGCTTTTAGTCTTTTCTGCATTCCGGTAGAAAGGGACCCCAACAAATTTCGAAACCGGGCCCAACTAGCTACGCCACTGTTCAAAGCGTTATTGACGCATTAAAATACCTGTTCATGAACGTATCACCAGAACGTGTGATTTGCGGTAAAACACTCAACAAAAGGTGTCAAACTAATATTGTATGTAATACCTAGCTACGTAGGTAAATAATTCTATGCACCAGCACAAGGTATCAATGACAAACAATAGTGGTTTGACCAGTCAAGTGCCGTTCGAACTAGAATAGATAGTATCGCGAAGGTCAGACCTGCAAATGTTAGGAACAATAAATGAAATAGATTTACTGACTTTATTTATCTAAAAGTGCTTATAGTTTAGTTTATAAAGGCATTTGTTTGTACGATAACAAAAGATACTAATGATATCGGGCAACCACTTGAGTTGATTGGATTTGTAATAATTACTTGTTCAATAGATTCTACTGAATCTGATGGAAAGCTAACAATGGATATGTTAAATATTTATGTTAAAATAAATTTGTTACCTCATCAATGTGAATTGAACAATGATCTAAGACTAAACTGCAGTTGGCAACCAAACATTGAAGACCAACTAGATCAGTCACCATTGTTTCCTCAAACCACTGATATAGTAGCACTACAAAGTCTGTAGGTATCGGAAGGTTGAGTGAAATTTGGTACCTCATCAATCTAAACTATTTGTCATTCTACAGATCTGAATTGAACAATGATCTCAGACTAAACTGCAGTTGGCAACCAAATATTGTAGACCAACTAGATCAGACACCATTGTTTCCTCAAACCACAGATATAGTAGCACTTTACTAATATGTACAACAAAGTCTGTATCGGAAGGTTGAGTGAAATTTGTTACCTCATCAATCTAAACTATTTATCATTTTACAGGTCTGAATTGAACAATGATCTTGGACTAAACTGCAGTTGGCAATCAAACATTGTAGACCAACTAGATTAGTCACCATTGTTTCCTCAAACCACTGATATAGTAGCACTTTACTAATATGTACAACAAAGTCTGTATCGGAAGGTTGAGTGAAATTTGTTACCTCATCAGTATAAACTATTTAACATTTTACAGATCTGAATTGAACAATGATCTCAGACTAAACTGCAGTTGGCAACCAAACATTGCAGACCAACTAGATCAGTCACCATTGTTTCCTCAAACCACAGATATAGTAGCACTTTACTAATATGTACAACAAAGTCTGTATCGGAAGGTTGAGTGAAATTTGTTACCTCATCAATCTAAACTATTTATCATTTTACAGATCTGAATTGAACAATGATCTTGGACTAAACTGCAGTTGGCAATCAAACATTGTAGACCAACTAGATCAGTCACCATTGTTTCCTCAAACCACTGATATAGTAGCACTTTACTAATATGTACAACAAAGTCTGTATCGGCAGGTTGAGTGAAATTTGTTACCTCATCAGTATAAACTATTTAACATTTTACAGATCTGAATTGAACAATGATCTCAGACTAAACTGCAGTTGGCAACCAAACATTGCAGACCAACTAGATCAGTCACCATTGTTTCCTCAAACCACTGATTTAGTAGCACTTTACTAATATGTACAACAAAGTCTGTATCGGAAGGTTGAGTGAAATCTGTTACCTCATCAATGTAAACTATTTATCATTTTACAGTTCTGAATTGCACAATGATCTTGGTCTAAACTGCAGTTGGCAACTAAACATTGAAGACCAACTAGCTCAGTCACCATTGTTTCCTCAAACCACTGATATAGTAGCACTTTACTAATATGTACAACAAAGTCTGTATCGGAAGGTTGAGTGAAATTTGTTACCTCATCAATGTAAACTATTTATCATTTTACAGATCTGAATTGAACAATGATCTTGGACTAAACTGCAGTTGGCAACCAAACATTGTAGACCAACTGGATCAGACACCATTGTTTCCTCAAACCACTGATGACCATCCCACTGTTTTTAGCTGCTATTGTATCTACACCACATAACAAGCTATCCATAATTGCTGAATCACATTGCTGGCGTGCTGCTATTAGTAAACAAACATGGCCCCTGTGTGAATCATAACTACACTTGCTATTCCTCGCAAAACGTGAGCTTCTGTACTGAGAACGGAATGTAAACGTAACTCGATAAAAACTGTTAGATTTACTGTATTTTTATTATTATTGTTATGAGCCTGTTTTGTCAGGGCAGAGGCCTCCCTTCCGTCTTTCCATTTTTTCTAGTCTCTTGCTACATATGGCCAATCCTTCAGATATATCTCTAATTCGTCACGCCATTTCTTTCTGGGCCTACCGCGTCGTCGGTTCCTGTTATTCGGAATCCAGTCAGTGGTTACTTTTGGCCAATTCTATTGCGACATGCGGCAGATGCAGCCTGTAGTTAGCAATATAGTATATTAGTTAGCCTGTACTGTAGTTTTGCATAACAATAATATATATTTCATCAACGTAACAGGATGGGTTGCCAGATAACCAGGTGCAGCCGAATCAGTATTTTTTGGCAAGCCTTACAGTCTAATGAGCCAAGGGCATGATCTGAAAGTTGAACGAAACAGTAATGTACTGTCGAACTATATTGGCAGCTGGCATGTAATCTACTAACCATTGTGTTCGATAACCATATCGAAGAGTTGCATCGTGACACAAAGCGTGATATAAACAGAACTAAACAAACCTTCGAAGGACGAGTCATATCTAACAGATAGTGCGCGTGGGCAGTGTATAAAGCACACATTATCCCATCACTCACGTATCTTTGTTATTGAAGCAAATCACTGAACATTTAGCTCTGGTTCGCGTTCATCAATGATTCAATCTGGAATATGAATCAGGTGGCTATTTCAGTCACAGTTCGGTAGTCAGATTTGTGCCTACCTGGGGCAGTGACTCAATGGAATCTTTACTTTTTTAATACACGTCATTTACCAACCGATCGTTACGTTTTTGATAGGTATATTACGCCATTCACCTAACCACTTATAACGCTTTTGTTACTTTTTATGGGACATCGTCAAATTCAAGCTTTCTTTTTACAATTTCAACTAAAAACCTATAACCGCCCAAAAAATGTATTTTTAGAACGGTTTGGATTATTTATCGTCAATAAATGGAGAGAACCGAAAGCCCATAGGCATGTAAGCGGAAAAATTTACATAAACTTTTGTCCAACAGCCATCGCGTAGGTTCGTGTAGAAAATTCATCCACCCACGCCAATGTTATAGGAAATCAGACCCCAAACCGTGGAGTCATTGGCCGCGCGAAGGTGTGTGTTGACACAGGGCATCGATCAACCCGTGGGGTGACTACATGTAGCGTTCAATTTATCAGTGCATGCGGATCAAAGCGTTGGAATATAGCTCATCCCTAAAACCAGAATAGACACATTTGCTACCATGTTGATTGTAGACAAACATCATCGTGTAACACCACTCTTTGAAGTTATATGGTTCAGGCAAGTTCTTTTGTTTGTTGCTTTTAGGAGCAGAGTGCATGGGACATCCGTGCACTCGAAGTAAATAGTAAAACAAAGCATTGTGTCGCCATTACGGAATATAAAGAGCCACGCTGTCTACGAAGACAATGACACGGCGTGGACGATGGACGCAGGCGGCAGGATCGAGGAGTATTGAATAGAACGTGTCAGACTCGTCGGTGGACAATAGACTAGCGTGTCTAAAAGATTTAATTACTTATCAAAAATATAAAAATATTTATTATTTTAGAACCAAAAGTTACCCAATACAATTAATGTTTAAAAGCAATTTTGCAGTTACAACATCAGCTGAATACAATGACGGCGTACATGTTTTCTGTCAAAGGCTACTTGATGCATGGCTTACGTGACCATATATTTTTGGCGTCGGAGCGGGACACGTGATGAATAAAAAAATTGTTTTGGTATTTTACTAGCGTTTATTAGACAATGTGGATCACCTAATATTAAGTAAATTTTAGGCCCACTTCCTCAAATAACTTAACTGAGAGTTAGTTGCTAACACAAGGTTAAGTTGTCAATATTATAATGACAACCTGTCAAGTTAACCTCGTGGTAGCAACTAACTCTAGAGTCAAGTTGTTCTTAGTACATATTAGTTAGGTTACTAGCCTTAATCACAGACCTCTAAGATCAAACTAAGTAATTATTTTGTTTATATTTATTCGTAATTATAGACGAAAACCTGTTCACGATAGCGGGACATTTTTACCCTCGCTGGGGACAGCGGGACTGACAGCCTGAAAGCGAGACTGTCCCGCCAAAAACGGGACGTATGGTCACGTCATGCA
This sequence comes from Orthosia cruda, assembly GCA_964057195.1. NCBI lineage: Eukaryota > Metazoa > Arthropoda > Insecta > Lepidoptera > Noctuidae > Orthosia > Orthosia cruda. The sequence goes on from OZ059847.1 coordinate 9,743,092, forward strand.
TGGCACATGCGTTGGGGGAACAATAACTTTTTTAGAAATATGGGTGTCACGTGCTCGTCAGCTTTTGGCCGCATCATATGAAAGCCGTGAGTGAATGGTGAACAAGAGTGGCATAAATAAACAAACCCGATAATTTTGCATTCGGTGCACGCTCGTCTCAGATTTGGTCGGCCGTCCGCTGTTGTGAGCCCAGAGCCGACCTTACCTAAGTGGCACAAGGCGTGCCGACGCTCCACGGAGATTCAATACACTATGATCACACTTAATCAAATATGATGAGAAAGTTAATATTGAAAACTAATTAACAATTTCTAACGTTTACGGAGAAGATTCGCAAAGATCACGCTGATATAATAGAAGCTTACGAAATTGCCTTGAAGGTAATGGCATGGCGATTAGCATTTAGAACAAACACCGTGACCTTTCGCAGAGGTCGTAACGAAACGGGGAATTAGAAAACATTAAAATGAAAACCTGCGTAACACAACAAAGAATATTGAATAATACATGAAACAACAAACGAGCATCTAACTAAGCATTGTCTTTGAGCCGTATGACATTTGAAAAAACAAAAGCCAAACGGTTTGTAAAGATATCTCTTGCATTTACATTCACAATGATAAAAAAACTTTTTACAAAAAAACTTTTTAACAAAAAATCAAACCGACTTCCAGAACAAAAAACTACAAACCAAAAAATGACTTTCTTTTCCGAAGTCGGTGTCTTTTGTACCCATTTTTTTTTCAGTTTTTCGACACCGACTTCGGAAAAGAAAGTTATTTTTTGGTTTGTAGTTTTTTGTTCTGGAAGTCTGTTTGATTTTTTGTTAAAAAGTTTTTTAATTTTCTCTTTTTAGTTTTGGTAGGTATCTCCAATTAACATGATAATCATTTATGGCCAAAGTACATCTCATCACGATTCCAATAAGCCCAAGCACGACTAGGATACATTGTTTTATTTCAGAGTTCCAGTGCCTACCTTCCGGCTTCATCATCAGAACAGTTCAATGGTACCATTTTCATCAGTACCATTCATTTATAAGTATTTGCTTAATCATAGTCGGTTAACTATTCGAGATATTTTATACCCGTGACATACTTAGCATTAAGGAGTTTCAGTTGCCATCTGTGGTCTTCTTCATCAGTTCCACTTCACCAAATGATACTTTCTGAGTGCAAATGATTGCATTGTTGATGAAAATCGCTATATGTTTGCCTATAACATTTGAGGAGTTCCCTCGATTTCTCTAGGATTCCATCATCAGATCCTGACCTGATGATTATGGGACCAACTAGGAAGTATACCCTTTCAAACAAAAGAAGAATTTTTGAAATCGGTCCAGGCGTCTTAGAGTAATCGGGGAACATACATAAAAAAAAAAAAAAAGATTCCGACGAATTGAGAACCTCCTCCTTTTTTTGAAGTCGGTTAAAAATACTGCCGACTTCCAAATAAAAAAACACTACAAAGTGAAAATAACTTTATTTTTGGAAGTCGGTGGCTTTAGTAGGTACCAATTTTTCGCGTTATGGACACCGACATCCAAAAATAAAGTTATTTTTCACTTTGTAGTTTTTTTTTATTTGAAAATCGGTAGGTAGTATTTTTTTGTAAAACAGTTTTTTATTTTTCACTTTTTAGTTGTACCTACCTAATAGGCAAGTTGTTTAATAAGGTACCTAGAACCCGATTATCATGAAACTTGAACATAACCGGTGAAATGAGAGATCTGCGTACCCCTTAAGAGCGTACTGGCGTAATGTTATGTTATGAAATGGTATAAACAATAAACAGACATGCGATTGCAGCAATTGCGAGAGATTTGCCGTTATTTATTGAGAGTTCTGTTGAATATCTTCGAAGTTCTTCATCAGATCTTCACCAAATTAAAATGGGACCAATATCGAAATAAACTTTTTCAAACAAACAAAGAATTTTCAAAATCGGTCCGCAATTGACGGAGATATCGATGAAAATACAAAAAACAACAAGCAAAATTTCAATATTTAAAAAACCCCTCGACACATTTATCTTGCGAAAACATTCCGATTCAAACAGTAAAACGCCCATAACTTTTGAACGGCTCAACCGATTTTATTCAAACATAGCTAAGAACACTCTCGACACAAACAAAAAAAACTAAATAAAAATCGGTTCATCCATTGAGGCGCTATGATGCCACAGATAGACACACAGCAACACACGTCAAACTTATAACACCCCTCTTTTTCCGTCGGGGGTTAAAAACAAACAAAGTCGAACATAGAACCTCCTCCTTTTTGGGAAGTCGGATAAAAAACGAAAGTGAAATGTGCGTACGGCTAATATAATCAAGCATAATTAATGCGATCTTAATGATCAATTAAGGAGCGGATTGGATCCTTGCGCGGACGCCGCAGTGCCGCCGGTCGTTGGCAGCGCGAAATTAGACGCGGGAAAGGTCGACAATGACTCACGTTATGATTCGTATATGCCACTCGGACACCGTGTTGTATATATAGCCGTTGTTACTTAATACATAGGTAACTGTTACATAAACAACTCTATTTGCGGTTGAATTAAATGAAAATGATTGCCATTCTGCGCTTCAGTGTATGTACCAGCTGAAATAACAAACGGCATTTTAAGATAGTTAATAAAACCGAATTTAAACGCAATACACCCTGATCATGTTAAAAGGAGGGAGTTGGATGCAAGAGGCCTAGATGGGGCAGTGAAGGACACTTACACTGCTCAGTGTTTGGGATACAGAGTGAAATAAAAAAAAATATTCAAAAAATCAATAAACCCGACTGCTTAAAAAGCGAACTAAAAAGATGTAAACAAGAAAAAGATTATGGTGTGCAGTCGGAGGATACATATTCGCGAGCTGTCTGACCAAAACCAGATGTATCCTCCGACTGCACAGCATAATTTTTTTCTTGTTTACTTTTTAAGCAGATTTTATTAATTAACTTTAACATTTTTTTTTCGAATTATGTACATGTAAACATATAATTGTTATATATTTTTGAAATCACCTCTTAAAACCCTTTATTTTGATACACCACACGAAGGGTTTGGATGAAAGAAAAAAATTGGGCCCCCACAATATGGCGCCCAAAATCCGCCGTTTTTCTATTTTGTAATTTTTATGTTGCCAGTGACACTTTAAGGTTAAGACTAATCGATTGACGTACGAATCATCAAAATTGGCCAACGCGTTTGGTCTCTGGAACGCCACATAGGAAAAAACATACATACATAGACTGATAAACACATTACCCTCCTTCGGCAGTCGGGTAAAAAGAGGGAGACCACACAGGCACACAAATTGTACATGCTCAGTTTCTATTTTCTTGTATTCAGTAGAGTACGACTGGCGTGAAATGAAACAAAGTGCTCTTCGCTTATCTTTCCACAGAAGTTGTAAAAAACATGTAAAACGTGGCGTTATGGGGCTTGTTAACGATGTGTTACTACTACATTTGCGCTAGTGGTCGTTAAAACCTTTTGCTTTTCGTAGATTTTCCATTTGGGTAATGTTTTAGGCGGCGCCAAATTCTTGGTACTGACTGGAGCTCCCGTGTTGCTACGCTACATTTTTCATGAGGAGCCGAAACTAAAATAAACTATGCTGCACATGCTAATTTTTATGCGTGGTGCTAGACAACTGGGCTTATCCCAGTTGTAAACGACTCTTTGTGCCTGTTGGCTTTGTTTGTTCCGTCTCCTGCTTGATATGGAGGGAAGTGAAAATTTGTATCTTTTTCCTACTCCCCCTTTATTATTTTCTGATTAATTTCGTTGCGGGATCCAAGACAGTTAAATTAATTCTCCGGGACTTCGTCGAGGTTCAATGCCTCGCCGCTTTTCTGGTGGTCGCCACTGTTGATTCTGGCTTTCAGGCGCTGCAGTGGTTTGGGAATAGTGCGGTGGCATTGTCCCAAAAAAAAAAAGAACTATGCTGCACTACTACACTGTAAAACTGCACATCCTTTGGAGAAAACAAAAATCTTTTTAACAAAAAAAACCACCGACTTCCAAATAAAAACACTACAAAGTGAAAAATAACTTCAATTTCGGAAGTCGGTGTTCCTGTTTTGGGATCTTCGTTTTTTGACACCGACTTCCGAAATTGAAGTTATTTTTCACTTTGTAGTGTTTTTATTTGGAAGTCGGTGGTTTTTTTTGTTAAAAAGTTTTTTATTTTTCACTTTTTAGTTGTGGGTACATAACGGACCAATTCTCCAAAGTGAAGCCAGAATAGATTAATCCAGAAACATGTAACTTAAACAAAAACGGTGGATTTAGAGTATACCAGGGTGAACTGTTCACTCCTGCGTACCCCTTTAAAGCGTGCTAGTGTGATGTTATGGTATGAAATGATGTAAACAATAAACAGACATCCGATTGCAGCTATCCAGAGTGATCTGCTGTCATTTATTGAAGAGTTCTGATGTATATCTCCGAAGTTATTCATCAGATCTTTACCAAATTTAAATGGGACCACATGACAAGCACCAGCTTTCAAATAAAAAAGAATCATCAAAATCGGTTCACCCAGTAACAAGTACTGAGGTAAAACACATAAAAAAAAAAAAAGTACAGTCGAATTGAGAACCTCCTCCTTTTTTTGCGAAGTCGGTTAAAATCAACTATATCGCAGGAAAGTATCAAGACAACCCCCAAAAATGCGAAGTTCATTTAAGCAAGTTCTACAACACAAATCTAATAACGTTAAGCCTTATAAACCGCGTAGAACATTTTTCAATCTGAATGTGTAATCGCTTGACCCGCAATATCGTAACACTCCAATATTGCCGAGGAAATGGAATTGAACGGCTGCAGATTTGTTTTGATAACATTTAGCGGGGATTATCTTACAAGCGTAAAGCCGCGGGTAAGCTTTCGCAACTTCACAAGCGTATACCACAGAAATAAATCAATGTTTGGCAGGACTGGATCATATTAACTAGGCCCAAGCCGACAAATTCACACATATATCATTGATTTTCTTGATGCCGTTGTCAATTTGCCAGCGCCGAATAAGATCACACTCACACCGTGTTTAGGATAAGACTAGCGGATGACTCGCGGTTTCACCCGCGTAGTGCCCGTTCTCGTGAGAATACAGGGATAAAAAGTAGCCTATGCCACCCGGGGATAGTGTAGCTTCACAACGGAGAAAGAATTTTTGAAATCGGTCCAGTAGTTTTAAGTTTATTCGTTACATACAAAAATACAAATTCTGGACAGAGGTAATCCATAATATTCCAGAATACAGTCGTCCTACATCTTTACCGAACATATTAATTTCCTTCCTGGGATCGTGATCAAGTCACAAACTTCAAACAACTCAATCTTTATCGCATATATAATAATATTGGTGAGATTAACAGCCAGGAAATGTATTTCCTCACTTAAAGTTTCCGGCCTATTCGTTCCTAATACCTCAAAGTACAATCAAGTTCTATAAAATCTTTATAATACGGTTAAAAGCGGAGAACGTGTGGTTTAGATGTGCGAACGAAATACGATCCCCGAGAACGAGTTTGTGGTGCCTTGTTGGTTCTGAACAATGCATCATAAAATTCATTGCGAACTTTTTATACTCTCAATATCCATTTCAGTATAATCTGATGTAACTTTACGCAATAAAGCAGGTTTATTCGCTAAATAAAATACAAATATTGGAACAGAAGTTGCTATTTTTCTGGCAAGGGGCGAGTTTGAGGCTCATATTCCAATGACAAGACAATAGCCACTTCTATGGGTTTCTCAAATTAAAAAAGATTGATCAATGCCTCACGGAAGGTTTCCCGTGATAATATGAAACAAAAACTGTTAGAAAAAGTGTTGTTTTGTGTTGTACAGCCGTATAAACGCTGGCTGAGTCACAGCGCCTTAGGCCTCGAGGTCTTTAGTCGCGCTCCGGTGAGTTCTATGACGGAATAGAAACAATAGCCTTCTCACGGAGCACATTATATTTCACCATCTAACAGAGGACCTTACGTTGGATAATACAGTAAATATTATTTCCTGTATAATTAATATTGTGTTGGTCTGGTCGTTTAAAGCTACGCTCGCGAAAACTGCCCTTTTCTCTCTCAACGTAGCTCCTTGCGTAAGTCTGTTTTCAGTTTCTCAAAGTCTAGCATTATCCTTAACAATGTAATGGCGTATTGTTAGACCTGTTGCGTTATGAGAATATACAATAACATCTCATGGCCTTTATTCGGAACAGTGGAGGTAAACAAATTCGCTCGTTCTACATTATTTTGTTAACGGATATGTCTATAAATTCGGATGCAGTAATTGCGTTTCCTTGGTCAGCACATTGATCACGTGCGCTGGTGCAGCGGTGAACATGCACTGCATATATAAAATGAGTAGACGTAAATGTGGCTTCATTTTTAGGGTTCCGTACCCAAGGGGTAAAAACGGGACCCTATTACTAAGACTCCGCGGTCCGTCTGTCTGTCACCAGGCTGTATCTCAAGAAACGTGATAGCTAGAGAGTTGAAATTTTCACAGATGATGTATTTCTGTTGCCGCTATAACAACAAATACTAAAAACAGAATAAAATAAATATTAAAGGGGGGCTCCCATACAAAAAACGTGATTTTTATGCCGTTTTTTGCTATAATGGTACGGAACCCTTCGTGCGCGAGTCTGACTCGCACTTGGCCGGTTTTATTAATGAATTCATTCAACGGTACCTTTGACTTACCTATTGGAAGGAGCAAGTTGGTTTTGAATTTTGAAATGGGTTTAGTAAAGGCGGTTTTTTTTTTGAGGAGCTCGTGGCTAAATAATAACAGCCGCACTGGTCGATCATCAAGGTTAAACAACGCTTGTTGAGGTCGGTCTGTGGATGGGTGACCATTTCAACATACCGAGTTTCCTCCGCGCCTCGGAAAGCACGTTAAGCCGTTGGTCCCGGCTGTCATTTGAAGATCTTTGACAGTCGTTACGAGTAGACAGAAGCTTGAGATCTGACACCAATATTGCCAAGGGGTATCGTGTTACCCAGTTACTGGGTTGTGGAGGTCAGATAGGCAGTCGTTCCATGTAAAACACTGGTTTTCAGCTGAATCCGGTTAGACTGGAAGCCAACCCCAATGTAGTTGGGAAAAAGGCTAGGCAGAATGAGTAAAGGCGGATTTTTATAATTCTCGTTTTGTAATGACCTCTTTGAACACAATGGGCATGACCAAGTGCTCATTTCTGACAATCAAGCCCTTTGTACAAGGCCACAGGTACTTCCTGAGTTCCAGAAGCTGTTGTTCAATAGTATCGCGTCGTGGGAATCAGCGGCAAGTAGGCTTCGTCTTCGCGACCCGGTTTCGTTCACGTACTCTGGCACTTGAGTGACTCTCTGAATGGCAAGTGAACGAATTTTGTGCGCACCGACAACCGCTGACATAAACTTTACTTTCTCGTGGTCGTGACCTCACTGTGTCCGAATTATTTCGTGAAGGTAATGTTACTTTTCCAAAGAACTAAATTGCTATTGTCATAAATAAAATTGTTGGCGCATTTAGCAATGATCTAAATATCAAGTCGAACAAAAATGTGTCCCTGGTAACTTTATTAAGAGTAGTAATGGATCCTTAATAAGTAATCATCGATTACGCTGATGCTTGCTATCTGGATGCCACGGAGGAGTTCTTAAATAAGCTTGAGCGCTTGCAAAATCTGTGCATCCGTATTGTTTTTGGTCTGAGGAAATACGATCATTTCTCTCAGTTCCGCAAGGATCTCAAGTGGCTCCCCATCCGTCTGCGCAGGAACACTCGAGTATTATGTCTTGTTTCAACATCCTTTTTAACCCTACGTACCCTGGATACCTGCGTGATCGCTTTTCCTTTACTCGCCTCGCCGATGACCAGTGTAGATCTACCACCTAAAGCATCATCTAAACTTCCCCACCCACATTACTAATTTCTATTCCCACTCCTTCTCTGTTCATGCAGTACGACTGTGGAACTCACTTCCACCTAAAATCCGTGACTCTAAAAATGTATAGTTATTCAAGAAACAGGTCAAAGAACATTACCTCTCCACCATCTTATAATTTAATTTATTATATGTATGTATTTTTATCTTCTATATAATATATAGTTAAGATATATGTGTAATTTATGCATAAATAGTTAAGTTATAATAGTCTATTTTAAGTTTCCTTATTTTTTCTACACACCGTGTCTTCGTCTATCATGCAACTTTCCTGTCGCAGGTCTGCTGGAAGAAATTTCTATAGAAATAAGCAGCACCTTTGTGTTCTATCTGTATTTTTTTTTCTCTTTTGAGTGTTTTGTATGTACATAAATAAATAAATAAGTGCTCTATTTAACAACGTCTCTTTCGATAACGATTCCACATTCCTAATCAGATAATTCTGAAATGCCTCACACATACATTGGAGGAATGTAATCAATAGAAGTGAGTACAGGTATCAGTGTTGTATGTGCATATTTAATGGTGTCTGAGGGAGTAGTGAGTCACGCCACGATGCCACGAGGCCCGCCCGGCCGCCTCCTATGAAAGAGTCCACATGAATGGGTCATTAGGAGAGCCTAGGGTTGCCAACCGTACTCTAATATAGAGTATTGTACTCCTATTTTACTTAGGTTTACGTTACAATCTATAAAAGCAATAGGCAAAAAATGTCAGTGCGAAAATAAATATACTGAACATCCTGCATGCCTACTGTATGTGAACCCATGTTTGGACAAATAAATTAAACTTATATTTAAGATGAATTCCTGTCATTTCACAGTGAGAGGTGCAAAGCGATGGAAAGCGAAAAACAGACTTCATTAAAATTTACTAGCAATTGTACAATTCTTTCATACAAAAAATGCCTATTGTTTCGCAATACAACAATAAACTGATCTTTTTTTAAAGCCCCCTCTCTAAAATCAGATATATACTAGGTGTTTTTTTTTATATCCCATCACTCTAGGGTTATATTCTATAAGTATAAATAATACAAAAAGTCCTAGAGTATGTGGTTCAAAATGCATAGTTTCGAAGATATCATAAATCAAAATTAATTTATATTCATAAAAAATTGCATCAATGTATGAAAAATGCAAAAAAAACATCATTGGAAAATAATTCATATGCCAGTTGATTCTTTGATAAGGTCGAAAAACACCCTGTATAGATACTCTATTTCTGCTGGAAAATGGTGGTAACCCTAAGGAACCCTGCCTAAACGTTTCCTACTACGACGTTGATGTATTACAATTTACGTTACAAAATATTCATACAATCTAGAGCAGGAAATGAAAAAGCATCACGTTTCCATGCACACCCATTGATTGCTCCATGATTTTGCTATCACGCTTTAAGTAAAACCCAAAGATATACCGTTGCAAATGAAGCCAAAACCATCGTTAATTTCGATTTAACTATGAATTTACATGAAACAGCATAACTTAACGAAGATTAGATAATTATTGAGCAATTACTGCTTTTGGAGTTAAATAACAATTTAGTTGATAACGCAGCAAATTGAAATGAAGACTCTGAAAGTCAAACATTGGTAGTTTTGAATACGTTTCCCCAAATAACTGAAGAAAGCGTGACGGTAGAACGTACAACAGAGGACAGTAAAAGTGTTGCTAAACGAACAGCCTGACACGAGATTGATTGTTTAATAAACAGAGAAAACGAACGGGGATAATGTTAGCAAAACATTTCGTGATCTGTCACGCGCACTATTTTGTAACCTTTCATCTTTGATAAATAAATAAACAACCAACGAGATTGAGATTCTGAGGACGAACAAACAATCATTAAGGACACAACGGTCTATGATATTTTGCACGGTTACTTGCGGTACAACCAGCAGAGTCACATGAAAGATGTATTCCTAAAAATCTTGCAATATATCCGTCAAATCCTAACATTTATCTAACTTGGCATGGGAAACCAAGATCCTTGTTCTGCCAATTAATTTGGTAGTCTTGTGATTTGTGATGCCGAACATTCTCACCAAAATATTTGTGACTAATTATTTTGAGACCGAGGTCAACCACATCAAATATTTCTGCTTGTAATAAATTACAAGTATTTATGAAAAATATGTCCGTCCTTCATCTGACTTTACTAAGAATTCAATAGTAAACACAGCAGAAACAGTTGAGTATCTTTGTTACTTAATAATACAGATTACAGATACAGCTGTCTAATGTTCTAACATTTCAACATTTTTATTTTTATGCTCACGCGTTGGAAGAGTAATTAAATATAACGAGTCAATTATAATTACTTTACCAACTTAACGTCTTTACAGTTTTGCTACAGCTGGTTTTACTTTCAATAACAATATATTCAACGAATATGATTATAAAAACATCAGAAACTATAAAAAGAACAGGAAAATGTGTGTTATCTTTTTATTTTGTCTGTATAGATAATGAGAAGATAACGTTACCTTTGCTGGGGAACAGGTCTTCTCTCTGTGGAGAGGAATGTACCATAACCTGGTTAACCACGACGCGGAACCCGTGCGGGATGGAGGAATCTTCGAAATTTTGGTTCTACAGGTTGTTTCATTTGTATAACATAAACTTAGGAGAAGCAAAAAACGTTGAACAGTTTCTGACACTGCAGAATGATTTATCGCATTTAATTTCCGAGGTCTTAACGGCCTATTGTTAGATTTAACGGAACATTACCGCAGCGGAACACCACATTCTATTGTATCTTAAATCATTAAAACTAATCAACAATGGGCCTAGTGAGAACCCTGTGGCATTCCTTGGGTTCAGTATCCACCGAGTTTGGCAAAACGGAAAATTGGGGAATACGCAAAAGAGTAAAATGTCCCAACATGGTCTTTACATAACCGTTACAAAATGATAGAAAACAGAACGAAACTGAATAACGAGCGTGGCTCTTCGGATTGGCGACACAAATTATGCAAGAGACCATAAGTAACGCAGACTGAAGTGATCTCGTGCATGTCATTAGCCCACATCGACGATGTCGTGATACAATAATACTAATATCATCATTTTTGATGTTAATCATGACATTAATAGAGTTTGATAATCTGGAACAGTGGTCAGAGATGTAACACTATTTTGTAAGCAAACATTGAATGGACAATGAATATGAACAATAAAAATAATAAACATTTGAGGAACTGCAACTGTTGCTACGGAGCTAAAACCACTACTATATATTTACGGAATACTTTCAGTCTTTTCTTCGAAGATATCGACAGAGAAACATTTATTACAGCATTCCACTGACCGAAAGAGGATTAATCCAAATGTAGGTGAAATTGTGTACGAATATGACATGTGAAAGTAGTCGGGAGCGTGCGTGCGCGCGCGTCCGGCGGGCGGCGGCCATGATGCGCGACCGCCACGCTCCATCGCGCACACGCAGATGCACCATTCAATCAGCTGGCTTTATCACAATTCACAACACCATACACTTCAGACTCCAAAACAATAGCAATCAACAAAGAAGACATCAAAGCAGATACTGTAATTAAGAATAAGGTAACACAATGACAACCACCTAGTGAAGATCGCGAGGAGCAAAGGATCAGTCGTTATGGTTGTGTGCTTGGGCGGTGTTCGGCTGAAGATAATGATCTAACACAGACAAATTATCTAATTCACATGATTAAATACTTACTTTTGTATACACACAAACCGGAAAGTTGCATATTGAAAGTAATTAGTTGCATGAAGTATAGAAAACTAATAAACATAAATCGATTGATTATTGGCGTGTGCAAAACGAAAGTGACAGTAATAGCCAAACTGTTTTTAATAAAATTGATATACGAATGAGACTGGTCCACGCTCCTAAACGTTAGTGATACACTTTAGTAATACGAGAGCAATCATGCCAAATTGCTATTAAAATTAATGTTTCTATTTTTCGAAAGACTGGATTTCTCTTTAGATCACTTACTCCAGCCAAGGTAAATCAATTGACAGCAGTGGATGTATCATTCGTTATTGAATATCTAATCGTTTCCGAGGCATTTGAAGTTGTGATTAAGATTTAATTAGCATCCGTTTTTAACATCATGGCAATAATAATTACGTCAACTTTCTCAAAAGTAGAAGTGAGCGATAGAGCTAGCCGATTCTGAGAAGAGCTGACAGAACTGTAAAGATAAGAAAACATACTGAGAGCAAACAAGAATAAGGGTCCATTACGACACGTGAGCACAGCGGAGGATCGCTAATGGAACAGATAAACACGTGCACAGAGTGCATGCGGATTGAGCTCAGGGCACAGGTGCGAACGATGCTTGTGCAAGTTAGCGTCCTACGGTGTGTGACGCGACTAAAACAAGCCCCCATTAACCAAGTGTAACGAAACCAGTAGCTCGATAATCCACGTACTGTAACACATACCGACAAACACTATTTCGGTATTGTTGACGAAACAACATAAAAAATAGCCCACTTTTGAAAACCATTCGTCCAGATCATTTATTTGCCCGTTCAAAGAAATACTTGCAAACGATCAATAGTTGAAACAGTTTACGATTACGAAGCCATTACAGGAATAGCAAGTAGTTCTAAATCATGTATTTTAGCAGAAGTCATAACTGTAAATTTTTCGTCAGACGTTACGAAATAGACAAACATCAAATTAAATAACAACACTAGTGCAGCGTTGACTAAGACACAAGATTTATTTTTAGCACCTCTCAGAATCCTGAAATAAATAAAACCGCGTAACAATAACACTGATAGTTTCTATATTAGTTCTAAATTAGCTGTGTGTGGCGTGGAGTGTTGAATCCAATTACGTATGTTATTAGTTTAGTCAGCAGTCAGCGATAGTCGGTAGACTGCCAAGTAATTGATGAGTTGTTAAGTTGTCAGTAATCCAATCGTGGCGCATTATGTCAGTGCCGCTGTGGGGTCGACGGACTTCCATTCAACTGCCCCGTGGCCGATGGTTGACATATTTTTTTATGATGCAGCCTATAATGTAATGCCCCCATTAGCCAATTTAGTTCAATTTGTGGTTATAGCTGAGATTGTTTTGATTTTCAACGCAGCATTTCGTTTTGTTTACGATACTGCAGAAGATATAATGACTGGAATGTTTAGCAAAAACGAGGTTATCGCGTAGATTAAAACTGTGAAAACTATTAAAACAACAGTAGATGTCAAATTGTCATAAGAGAACGAAAAAAAAAAACGTTGGATGAAAGAGCTTGCGCGAGTAAACGAGCCGTGTCGTCTATATTAAACATAGGTTCAGTTTGTTTTGCTTAATGCCCCGTTGACTCCGTTATTTATAGATGATATACAACATTTTGGTGCCGTCCGAAATGTCTCCATGCGTCTACTAAAGTCGTAGATAATCTGATAGGCTAATAAACCAGGCGAGTGACATTTTATCACATCTTTCTCCTGCGTCATTGGGGTTTATTACGCCTATTAAGCCCTCGTATCCACGAGGGGTTAAATGTTCTTCGAAGAGTAAATTTTCCATTATATCCGAACCTCAAACATCCCAAAGCAATTTCTAGAGGTTGGCTAGCGATAATTGTTAAAGTACGAGTGGGATTATTCCGGCTTTTAGGCAAAACATGCGCTTAAGGTAATGTGTGCGGTACTTATTTGGGTTCAGCGATAGCACACGTCCTTCGCGTCACGAGTGCGAGAAACTTGTACCCTTGTCTAATCTTTGTAATGGACGGAAACTTTTAAGAACAATGTTACACTAAGTACACCTATTAAAAACCTGGCCAAGTACCTACTTCGGCAGGATTAGAGTCCCTTGTTTCTACGCTGTTTAAGTTCGTAAGTCGTAGAGAATGCTTTCTTCAGAATATAACGTAAATTTTGAAGGTTTAATCGTTACAAAATTCAACGTGACAACAAGCCTTTGGTAGGCTACTTCACAACACCTACAAATAACAAATGATGCAAGTAAACAAATCAAAACACGTTCCAAGTCATTTAACACTAGAACGACAGCATCATTCTTAAAGGCAGTGTCGTCGTCTGACGTCGAAAATATCTCATTCAATTTCTCATTACCGTTGTCAACGGTGCACAGCCGCTGCTCTGTCCATTACTCGATCAGATCGAAGTTTTCGTCTAATCCGGTTACAGATGTGACGTAACCCGCCCCCGGGTGTTGCTCGTGCTAAAAATACCAGCACGTGCTCCCTCCAGGCGCGACATACTCTCGATACACGATGTCTCCTACCATATCATGCTGACATGACAAACGACAAGCTATAGGCAGAATTCCAAAAACTTTCGTTTGATTCGTACGTTTGAGCTTTTCAGTCTGCTAGCCTATTTAAGTCTGATAAAATGCCTTTGCCAAAGAAAAAATTCTCGATTCCGTTTTGAAGTTGCGAAATATTATTTGCCAACAAATATTTATATATAATTTGTTATCGCTTTTGATACAGTTTGTTTTTCCTTCAACGTTATTGCGAGTTCATTTTCGGAATCAATATTTATTTTAAAATACATAAATGTCTAACTAGTGACGAGGAACAATTGGAAAAGTTACTTAGGAAGCTTTTTTTTTTTTTTTATTTTTTTTTTTATTATTGATAGGCTTGCGTTTGACCACTATCTCACCTGATGGTAAGCGATGATGTGGTCGACGATGAAGCACGCTTGCCTAGAAGAAACCTATTCACTCTTGACTTAAGGTGATATATACGCCCCAATGTAACGCAGTACTGGCCGTGCGCCCGCTCGATGCCAAAATATCAAAATTGAACCTCCTTTTGAACAGTTTAGTTTGCAAAATATTATTTGATTTACATATGCTATGTTAGGTATGAAGTAATTCCAGCCATCAATTTTTCTGTATAAAAATATTTTTAAACATCCAAGTCGTTTTGGAGGAGTTTCCAAAAGTTGCGAAAAAATATCGTGTTGTTAAATTTTTTTAAAGCAAAACAATTAGTTACACGAAAAAACCTTGTGTTCCAAATTATGTACATGAATCAATAATAAATATATATTTTTTTCAAACCTTTTAACCTAGCTGTTACTGAGGAGTATGCTTTAGAAAGTTACCGTTTTACGGCACTAAAGCGTATGTAGGCCCTTAAAGACTCCCAGATTGTAGCTACCAGGAAGCTTCTAACCTAATAGATGTTATATGACGTTGAATTAAACCGCAGCGCAGTTCAAATATTCTGCCCGAATTATTGGTACACTTATGTAGGTGATATGATTAGGTATTGCAGATATACACGAATATTACAGAGGAAATGAATAAGGAAGATTGAAATCTATACTAATATTATAAAGCTGAAGAGTTTATTTGTTTGTTTGAACGCGCTAATCTCAGGAACTACTGGTTGGAATTGAAAAAATATTTTTGTGTTGGATAGTCCATTTATCGAGGAAGGTTATAGGCTATATGACATCACGCTACGACCAATAGGAGCGGAGCATAAATGAAAAATGTTGTAAAAACGGGCAAAATTATTCCTTTTTGAGACCTTCCGTTGCGTGCGCTGCGTAAACGGTTTAAGTTACGCAAAAATCATGTATGTAGGGTAGGTAGGGTAGATGGGTAGGAAGGTAGCCAGTTGAGGGGAGCGAAGCCGCGTGGGACAGCTAGTTCAATAATATAGAAGGAAAAAAGGTTAAGGAAATAGGGCTGAAAGTAGAAAACTCAGAAATTGCCACACAAAGAGATAGAAACACTGAAGGATTTTGTCTTCTCGAAATATACGATAACGAAAATACTAACGATTATGAACCCGTGTCATTTAGGCGAGTTATTCTCGTAGTAGGGGTTCAACATCCTGGCGCTGTGGTTGCCAACGCGGATGCAGTGCCACAGACAATGCGGGTAGAGGGTTAACGCCGCGGAGACATCAATCGTCACCAGCACATTCTACATGCGTTTAGAGGGACACTCGTACGCAGGCTGCGACTAAATAACATTTACAACACACTTGCTCATTAAGTGGCTCTAATTTCACCGCAGTTAGGCATATAATGGACACCTGTTATCAAACTGTGACTTTTTCATTGCTATTATTCACAAGTGAGTTATAGAGCTTTTTTTAATTTATTGATTGATACAAAAAAGAACGTGCTCAATAGTACAAATGCAACACATTTCATGCAACTTCGTACTTAAATCAGTGTTTAATAAATAAAACTTTCACTCAAATATAAATTATTCCCCATTTTGTACGTGGCTAAAACGCTATGCGCGAAAAGAAAAAAAAAACATTTTTTTTAGTCTATGGCCGATCGCCATTCTTAGATGCGCGCGCAGAGGAAAACTGATTAATTTTGCCCGCAATTGCGAAAAAAAATTCACTGTTGGAAATGATTTTTTTGTATTATTTTCTTCACAAGGGTGTTGAAAAACGTCGTATGATACACGTGTGTTGATGATTACCGTCCTCGGCTCTCTTAAGACCCTCACGTAATCACCAACATTACACACTTGTACCATAATGTACTATGGTATTATTAGTTAAACGATTTATTGACATTTTATGTGGCTCTCTATAAGTGTCATGGCTTGACTGTCCCAAATACGTAGTGTGAAAAGATGGATGCATTCCACATGCTTACAAGTGATTAAAAAAAAATCCTAGCTTAAATGAGCGCTTCTAATTTTAAATAATTAACCATAAATCAAAATGAGGTGACAATGAATCAATTTACTAGCAATTATACTGTGTTATTAGTTGTAAGTTGTAAAGTAAAAGCACATCAAATTGTTTATGGGTCTGTTAAAACAATTGTGTGGGAAGACGACGTCGTACAAAGACATAGAAAGTCGTCTCATTCGGATGGCCAGATAACGAGCTTTCATAATACGTCTAAAATAGGCAACTTAGAGATGTTTCAACATAGCTGTATCTTGAGGAGTATATATTGCCTCGATAGAGAATATTTCTTCAATCGAACGATTACTTTTAGTTTGTTTGATCACGTTATGTATAAAACAAGTTAATTAAAGAAATCTAAAAACCCGACTGCTTAAAAAGCGAACTAAAAAGATGTAAACAAGAAGAAAATCAGGCTGTGCAGTCGGAGGATACATATTCGCGAGCTGGCTGACCAAAACCAGATGTTAACTTTTTAGTATATTTTTTTATTAGGTTTATTTAATCACATAAGTGATATATATTTTTGAAATCACCTCTTAAAACCCTTTATTTTTTTCCACCACAAAATGGCGCACAAAATCCGCCGTCTTTTTATTTTCCAATTTTTATGTAGCCTGTGACACTCACAGGGTTAAGACCGATTGACGTTAGAATCATCAAAATCGGCCAACGCGTTTGGTCTCTAGAACGCCACATAAGAACAAACATACATAGACTGATAAACACATTACACTCCTTCGGCAGTCGGGTAATAAAACAACTGCATGGCATTTCCAATTTATCAATGCAGGCAAAATCCCTGCAGGCTTCCCCCACACTGACGTAATTTCCTCGAACAAAACATTCATTATTTTAGTGTTAAAACCTTGGTTTTGGAAAAGTTTAAGGAAAACGGCAGTGATGACGAAACGTAACAATGACATCGTCACGTTTTGATTTGGTCAATACAATGAGGAGCTACCTATTATCATTTTTGAACTGATCTTGCTTGGTCAAGCAGAAACAACATGAATGCCGGTCAACTAGGCTCATTGTCAACCGGGAACTTATACAGAAAAAACCGGCCAGTCGGACTCGCGCACCGAGGGTTCCGTACAAACCTCAGCTTAAAGGTTTTATAGATCTGAGTATTTGATATGAATTTCAATTTAATACCTCTACGCGTTCATGAGGGTAGTTAAGTTTAAAATTATTAAAAATAATTTTATTATATGACTAGCTGTCCCACGCGGCTTCGCTCCCGTCAACTGGCTACCTACCTACCCAAAAACCCGACCTACCCTACCCTGCCTACCCTACATACATGATTGTTGCGTAACTTTTACCGTTCACGCAACAGAAGCTCTCAAAAAGTATAATTTTCCCATTTTTGCAACATTTTTCATTTATGCTCCGCTCCTGTTGGTTGTAGCGTGATGTTATATAGCCTATAACCTTCCTCGATAAATGGACTATCCAACATAAAAAGAATTTTTCAATTCCAACCAGTAGTTCCTGAGATTAGCGCGTTCAAACAATACATAACATAACTTATATATAACGTAACTAAAAATTTATGGTTTTCGCAATTTTTCTTTATCTGTGCTATAAGATGTAGCTTCGTACCAAATATCAAGATTCTGAGTTCACGGGAAGTACCCTGTAGGTTTTGATCCCCTTGCGAGTGTCGAAAATGTGCGGCAATTTGCGGCATAATCGGCTGTATCTCGTGATTGCGTTGGCTTAGAAGTTTGATAAATTTCAGTTTGATACCTCCACGCGTTCTTGAGAAAAAGGGTCTTGACAGACAGACAGAAAGACGGACGGATAACAAAGTGATCCTATAAGGGTTCCGTTTTTCCTTTCGAGGTACGGAACCCTAAAAAGGTAAGTGTTTAATAGCTTCAGCTAATTCCTTACCTGATCAGATAAGTCTTTTCAGCTTTATACCATTCCACCTTTCACCTTTACAAAGTCCATAAAAAAAGTCGTTAACATTTGACCCCTTCCATTCGTTTCGAATTATTTATTTTTTTGCTTTGCAAACTTTTTGCTGCTGGTAACTTTATCAAGCGATCGCCTTTATACAAGGATATGGCATAACGCATGACAGCCAGCCCCGGCGCGGGCGCATGTTTAATCACACGTTAAAGAATCGCAATGTGATTTAGAAACCGGTTCCACTTGATATCAGGTTTCTGGACCGCGTAAGGTACAAGTTAATGGTGCTGCTAAGACTTATTGATTTGGACGTGCGATTTTCATTAACCGACTTCCCAAAAAGGAGGAGGTTCTATGTTCGACTTCATGTCTGTTTTGTTTTTTTTTTTGTGTATGTTCACCGATATCTCTGTCAATTGTGGACCGATTTTGAAAGTTCTTTTTTGTTTGAAAACGTATGTTCCGAAATTGGTCCCATTGTTTTTTGGTGGAGATCTGATGAAGAACTTTGGAGATTTACAACAGAACTCTATTATTAGTATATATACTTAAATAGGTTATATCATTTCATAACATAACATCACGCCAGTACTCTCTTAAGCGGTACGCAGGTCTCTCATTTCACCGGTTAAGTTTCGGTTTCATGAAATCTATTTTGGCGTTATAGTTACCTTACTAACTTGCCTATTAGGTAGGTACAACTAAAAAGAGAAAAATAAAAAAATACATTATTTTTCTCTTTTTGAGTGTGATATTATTTAGGTGACCATTTATCAGTTTTTACAGGATAGAAATAGATCCTGTACCAGAATAAAAAAAAAACAAAAAACATATTCTCGAGCTGGCTGACCAAAACCGGATGTATCCTCCGACTGCACAGCATGATTTTCTTCTTGTTTAGGTCTTTTTAGATCGCTTTTTAAGCAGTCGGGTTTTTTGTGTTTTTTTTTGTTTATTTATTTTTAGATATATTTATTTTTTCATATTAGTTACATTTAAACATATAAGTAATACATATTTTTGAAATCACCTCTTAATATCCTTTATTTTGATACCCCCACGCGATAGGTTTTTATGTTTTAAGAATCACCAAAATCGGCCAAAGCGTTTGGTCTCTGGAACGCCACATAGGAAAAAACATACATACATAGACTGATAAACACATTAACCTCCTTCGGCAGTCGGGTAAAAATTAAATACCTTGTAACTTTTGATCGATACTTGCTTGCACAAGTGTGTGCAACTGCTGTTAAGGCGATAAGGCCCCAATGTAACGCAGTACTGGCCGTGCGCCCGCTCGATGCCAAAAATTCAAAATTGAACCTCCTTTTCAACAGTTTTGTTTGCAAAATATTATTTGATTTACTTAAGCTATGTTAGGTAAAAAGATATTCCAGCCATCAATTTTTCTGTATAAAATTATTTTTAAACATCCAACTCGTTTTGGAGGAGTTTCCAAAAGTTGCGAAAAAATATCGTGTTGTTATTTTTTTAAAGCAAAACTATTAGTTACACGAAAAAACCTTGTGTTCAAAATTATTTACATGAATCAATCATAAATATATATTTTTTGAAAACCTTTTAACCTAGCCGTTACCGAGGAGTATGCTTTAGAAAGTTACCGTTTTACGGCACTAAAGCGTATGTAGGCCCTTAAACCATATGGGCAGATCAGCTTTAAACATATCATTTGCATCAATACAATTTTATTCAGAGTTCTACTCTGCCGTCATATTAAAGAAGGCCGTAATTACGTCAATGCTGATTCCGAGATAATCAAAGTTTTATCTAAAATGAAGGCCCACGATTTACTGAATAGTTTTAGTAAATGGTTATTGTTTTATACAACGTCAATAAATACAGGCGTTATTTTGAACCATAGTTTATTTAAATTTATACACACATATTAATTTAATTCAATTTTTTCCCTTTTGTTTTAGCAAAAATATAATAATAAATTGTGAAATACTTATCTGAAAGGCCGTAATTGCAAATAATGTAATTACGGCTTTTCATATAAAGAACTCGATCTTCTTAAAGCCGAAAAAAGTTTTCAAATTACTTATATGCAAAGCCCTTATTGCGAAGTTAGGGCTTTTTTTTGTAGTAAATTTTGCCAATTTAAAAGCCCTAATTGGTAATTGCAGCCTTCCTGACTAGCAATACGAAAATATTAACAAAAAAGGCCGTTATTTTGTAATTATGGCTTTTCAGATTCAAAAACCAGAATTTGTGTCGTAGTTATGGCTAAAATCCTTATGATATCTCTGGTCTCATACGAGTTACAGCTTTGTGTGTAAGTCCATAAGATAGCATTTTCTTTGCTGATTCAGAATATTTTTAGAACTCATTTTTGACAAAAATGTCAGTTACGGCCTTCTTTAATATGACGGCAGTACTTATTTAATCCAACGTATATGCTACAAGCCATATTAGACTTTATTTACTTACAGAACTACACAGGATAATAAACAATCGCCTACGCATGCAACTGAAAAAACTATTAAATATACACATACAATGACAGACAGTTACCATGTGCTTCTCACCTACGCAAATGTTAACGAAGATTCATTTAAATGCAAACGAGATTACGACATACACGTAACTTGAAGCTTGTAATAGTGGTGGTCAATATAACGTAAAGCAACTTAAAAAAGCGTGCTTATTATAAATAGCATAAAGCAAACGCTATCGAGGAACTCACTTGGCGCTATTTGCTTAATTCGTTATAACGCAGTATCGTTATATATAGTATTGACTAAGTATAATATTGTGTAAGTAATGATAAGGACGATTGATTGAAAGATTGTGTTGTTGTTTAATCTTTTGTTTTTTTTGTGTGTATAGCAGACGAAAATGTCTAAAAGAAATAGTTATTTACCAATATGGAACTTAAATTAGTGAAGTAGAACTGAAAGTATGAAGGAAAGTTCATTGTTTATTTTTACTGCTCCATTTTAACGTAATATATTCATAAAAGCGATGTAATCTTTTAAGCATGCTGTCTGTCCGAGTCCAACGCTAACAGCTGCGAGTTAACAGTCACCGCGCTTGCTTTATCCGTGTTGCCCCGCGCCCGTGCGTTATAAAAAAGCGCGTTATAATAAAGCGTGTAAAATAGCGCGCTTAAAATATAAAGCATTAAGCAAGTTATTGTCATATAGCTACTTTGAACACTACTAGCTTGTATGGTGTTAAACCGGATCTATCACAGAGATGCAGGTACATCAAAAACGATGAGATTTCTATTCAATATACATTAAATTCAGTATGTTACGTCTGGTTATGTCAATGTATTTTGAATAAAGACGAGCAATTTAGCGTCTTTATAAATCAATTTGCAGTTAATTTGATTGAATATTCAAAAGTTGGAAGAGCTGATTCCAATTCGGTCAAGTAGAGCAGCGGTTCTCAAACTTTTTAGCCACGGAACCCTTTTTTTTTTTTTTAAAACGTTGCCCCACACTAGGAATTTCTTCCTGTATCGTGGGTGCGTTTACAAACATATAAACTCACATACACAAACACCCAGAGCCGGAACAACTATCTGTAGGTCATACAAATATTTGTTCCGTGCGGGAATCGAACCCGCGACACGCAGCGCAGCAGTCAATCGCTCGACCACTGCGCCAACCGTGCGCCCAAAAGGAAACCTTAATATTTGGCGGAGGCCTAAAATACGTTTGTTGCCTAAAATAATAAAAATAAGCTTATGTGTACTTATTCTTTATAAGTAATCAAATAATCATGTCTTATTAATTACTTATATCTAACTAAGCTAATGAGAGGTGTGAAGCTGTTTTTTTTATTTTTCATTCATTGTTTTATATCAGTCTTGATAGAAGAGAGTTGAAGTCTCATATCGGTCTAGGTCCTTCATCCTGTAAATTGTAAAACAGATAGCTAGATTTCGCTGTTTTACAATTTACTTGCTTAAAAATATTGTAATTTTAGTGACTGTCGTATAGTAACATAATTTTCTCTGCAACCTTATTTTTCTTTGGTATATTTTTTAATTATGACCATTATTTTCGTGGCCCCTGTAGAAGCTCCACGGAGCCCTAGGATTCCGCGGATCACACTTTGAGAACCGCTGAAGTAGAGTTTAAAGTATGGGTCAAACCGAGGCACAAGTAGCACCGGTAAAAATCTGCAATGTAGATTGTTTAAGCGTATGCTTGCTGGGTGCCAAGATTATAACTGCGCATGAAAAGAATATTGTTAACCAAAACCATACATACATCTATCTGGAAAACATTTAGCGACAAGAAAAGCGCCTACGTGCTTGGATATATACATCTTGATCGTGAGTGGATCGTAAATAGTATGTCGTTCAACTACCTCGGTGATATCACCCTTCGGCTTAGTCCTACAAGTATAATTAGCTTAGGGGAATACGATTACAAGGTGCAACATAGATTATAGAACATTTTCTTTGCTGTTTGCACCTGGGCTTTGGTCTAAGGAGTGGCTCATATTCTCCAAGGTTTACTAAAGGAAACAGGATAGTATTTAATATTATTCTTTTAGTCTCAGATTAGCATGAAAACTACGATAGAATTTCTTACAACGGGGTAGGTATTCATGAATCACATTATATGTATTAAGGCGCTATATACGCCCAAATGTTAACGCAGTACTGGCCGTGGGCCCGCTCGATGCCAAAATATCAATATTGAAACTCCTTTTGAACAGTTTTGTTTGCAACATATTATTTGATTTACATATGCTATGTTAGTTATGAAGAAATTCCAGCCATCAATTTTTCTGTGTAAAAATATTTTTAAACATCCAAGTCGTTTTGGAGGAGTTTCCAAAAGTTGCGAAAAATATCGTGTTGTTAATTTTTTTTTTAAAGTAAAACTATTAGTTACACGAAAAAACCTTGTGTTCTAAATTATGTACATGAATCAATAATAAATATATTTTTTTTAAAACCTTTTAACCTAGCCGTTACTAAGGAGTATGCTTTAGAAAATTACCGTTTTACGGCACTAAAGCGTATGTAGGCCCTTAACTTATACACGAGAAGAATAAGATAAATTCAAGAAGCCTACAACGAAATAAGGATTACTTAGAAGAGGACCCTAGCTTAATTCAGTTATAAAGAAAACGTGACGGGAAACCTCAAGTCCTGGCACTTTCCGATTCTTTTATTGGAGAAAGTTATATCTTCGCCTTTTAAGAAAGTTATTTTACCTTTGTTTTTATTGGCAATTTGTACGATACAAACAATAATAATAATATTACGCCGTGAATGTAAAGTGTGGGATGCAAATGATTATGAATAAGAGTTGTTCAAGGTTGTAGCGAGTGATAATTGCCATTACAGCGTCATTATACGCCGGCTACAACTGCTACAAGATTCTATTACACGTCTAATATTATGTCTAGTTTGTGAAACACCAACATAAAACTATTTCATACCGCAAAATCTTGCAATGTTTTAGTTTCGTTATTCTTTGCCGATTAATACGAAAATGAAACGTAGATAATTATTGCGGTAACTTCGTAATTTCCTGGCGAACATTTCTGGAAAATTTATCCTTAATTTATTCGATATACATCCGTTAACATATTTCCATTTTTGGAGCATGTCCAAATAATAACAAGCCTGATGATCAATACAAAAGATGAAACCATCCCATCGTTGTATGGACTTGGAAATTCGATTACGTGCAACAGACGTGCCATGAAGAAGGAATCGGATCGACCGACGATTAGGAAGTCTTATAAGAACGCAACAAACATATCACCGCGTCATTCAATTGCAGGTCTGTAGTACATCACACCGAGAATTGTTTCGGTAAGACTCTATGACGCTATATATGGTTGTGATGACAACTCGTCACACTAGCTATCTCGTCGCTATCTCTAGGTCTCTTTCATTAATACGTCACTTTGTACATGTAGTCAGTTTCCCAACTCGTCTCAAGCCGTATTTCGTCTCTTTCCCAACTCGTCCGACGGTTATGTACAATTAAGCACAACATATTTGGGAAACTTCGGAGACTACCTTAAAGGACAGGTACAAGCGCTCAACCATGGCCTCCGGAGAGACCGTATCTGAGGCCCAGTAGCCCGTGCGTCGGACACGTATCTCTGACTGCGGCTACAGTGCTCTCGTCTGCATACCCAAATGGAATTAGCAGAACGTTTATGTAGAGCAAGAACAATGTTGCTGAGAGTATCTACCCCTGAAGAAGGACCTCGGCATTAATATCCAGTTGATCTGACCTCTTACTGCAACGGGGACCCATTCATTTTATATTTTGCACGTTATTGTACATTGAACATATGCGTCGGGCGAGTTGGGAAAGAGACGTAATACGGCTAGAGACAAGTTGGGAAGCTGACTACATGTACAAAGTGACGTATTAGTGAAAGTGACCTATTAAGGATAGTGACTACATAGCTAGTGTGACGAGTTGTCATCACAAACCTATATATATTTTACAGTAAAACTGTATGTTACGAGTTTTTGCGTCATGCATCGAGTGCTGTGCAATGCGATAATGATACGCCATTATCTATGACTCCCATGACAGGTGTTTCTTGGGAGTTTTTATAAATGTTTCTATAAAGTTTTTAACTTTTGCAAGATTAAGCAAATAAATGTCAGTAAAATTTTTGCAAATATTTATTTCTCTAAATGATACGTGGGGTTTCACATAGTTTACAAAGTGTAACAGGTATGGCATTTCCGACCGATGACTAGCACGGGAAGATAGCTATGGATATATAGAGCTTCGTAGAAGACCAATTTTAAACAAAGTTAAGTTTGGAAACGAAGGTGACACACATTTATGTGGTCTTCGACGTTGAGTTGAAGTGGGTAGCTTAAAGGCTATTGATAATCAAGTAGTAATGACAAATAAACTGGTAAATAAATGGCATTACATGAAATCAATTGTTTTCATTATATACACGCGACGTACATAAGCCATTATACTATCTAAATCAGCCCATTAGTTGTATCTCTAGCCCACTTTTATATGAATTTCATGGTTCGTTTGATTGTGAGTAATAAAACATAAAAAGTGTCGATAGGTGTCCTGATTTTCAATTTCCTATATTGCAAAACTCGTTTAAGACCCAGTAAAGGGAGCATGCACGTCTCCCCATATATAGCGTTCAGCGCACGGCCGATAAGCCCAAATGTACGAACAACATCTGTTTTTTAAACTGCGCTCGTGTCTACCGTTCATTATTTATTCCATGTTGCCATGTTTGTATTGAACACTGGGGAGCTAGTCTATTTTTGGTGTCACTACTCCTAGTTTCTACAAAATTGCTGTAGTAGTAAGTTGATAGATTCGTAATCTTTCGTAATTCCGGTATGATAGAAACCAGTATCCTTATTTAGCGACGGAATGTACAGCCAACATTTTTCCTTTCATCACACTCACGGCCGAAAAAGGAAATTTTATAACGCTGTTGTTTAAAATAAAATAAACAACAAACCAGGAATTGTGGAACATCACCAGTTTCCCGTTCGTAAAATTTATGACTTATAAACTTGCCGATTATGAAACCTTAAAAATCTTTTATGGTATGAAGGAAAAGAGTAAATTTTTTGACGTAATTACTGTTGCCGTCGTGATTATTAATGCAATCGTTAAAACTTATAGGGGAGAAAACAAAGGAGATATTAAAGAACTTAAGAAAGATAGAAATAAATTTAACATACCATTTCTTTCTTGAGATAAGCGAGTTGTGAGTCGAGATCTGTAGGCGGTTTTTCCGAGGGTGGTGAGGGAGTGTCCTGCAGGTCAGGCTCGCCCTCTGTGAAGCCGCTGAGGCTCTTCGGGAGAGGCGGTAGACCTTGCAGGGACATGGTGCTGATCGCGCGGAACTGCTTACGAAGTCTGTCCACAAAAATGAACGTATATAAAGAGGAGCTTCTTTGTTAGGATTCGTAAAAAGGAATATTATAGAAAGCCGTATTAATGTGTGGTGACATTAACAATGCAACAGTTTGGACGAATGAGGACTCTTTTGGAGACTTTGAACAATCAAGTACCGGTGGGATATTGATTTTTAACAGTCACCTTGGAATTGTATGATGGTATGAATCATTATCATTAGTGTAGCGTTAATTCGATCTTTTATTAATGAAACCACAAGCATTATTCAAAAGCAATTTACCACCATTGTAAATAATTGAAGACGTCAATTACTTTCAGGTTTGCTTCGTAATTTTAACGACCTAGAAATTGAGCGCAGTATTTGCGAGTCTATCAGCGTTCATAACCGGGTTTAATCAAGTCGTATGACCTTTTAACACAAAACCACAACATACCCGAAGCACGGAAGAGAGGTACAACGTAACGATTTATTCATAAGATAAGAAATATTAAGTTAATTTATTCATTGTTGAGAACCCACCTAGACTTAAGGTCATCATCGAGAATGTATGCGTAAGCCTGATCGTCTTCTGTATTTCCGCTGGTCACTGAAGACATCGCGTAGTTCGGTTCTTCAAAGTCCTCAGCTTCAGAATCACACTGTCCATTTGTTTCTGCGTACTCGGGGGTGTCCAAGGTCTCCGGCACGTTGGATTGCGAGCGCATTGTCTGCAGTTCATATATCAACATCTCGTGGTTGTTCATGTCCTTCATCAGTTCCATCTCCGGAGTGTCGTTGCCATTAGTCATGTTCCCAGAATCTTTCCCTTTATCTATCACAGTGTGTGCTTCATCTTTTTCCTTATTATTGTTTCTACTAGCTATGATCTCTGAAATTAACATTTCTGTGACCCTCGATGTTTTTCTTTCCAGCGAGTTGTTATTTTTATTTACATTATCTTCAACTTTCGGACTTCCTGGCTCGGCTTGTTTAGCCGGTGTGGTACTGACTTGTTTTGATGGACTGTTCCGCAACCTTTCATCAAACTCCTGAACTTCCTCCACTGACGCGTATGGTGCTTCTGACACTGGGCTCTGTGGGGGCTTAGCATCAATAGGGGATGAATACGGGCTTATATCCGGTGAGATCTTTGTTTTATTGCTATTTACAGGGCTTTTATTTACAGGCAAGGGCTTCATTGGTTTTAACTTAGGTTTTGGAGATAACGGTGGCGGAGGTGCTTTTCGTAAAGGTAGAGTCTTCTCTGCAAAACTTGAGGACTTTGATACTTTACATTTTGAATCTTGATCCAGCTTGTTCGATGTTGAAAGAGATCTTACTAATATTTGTCTGCATGTTTTGACTGCTTTAGAGTTAAGCGATTCATTGGACTTTTTATTCGATGTCGGAGTCGGGATAGAACTACTGTCGCTAGAACTTCTTCTGGAGTTTTGACCACTGGACTTTCTTTCATCGGACGATGAGCTTCGATCACTGATTACATCTCTGATGAACGACTTGACCCTCGCTAATCCGTTTTGTTTGGGTGACACTGTTGATTCACTGACAGTATTCGATCTATCCAAAGTTTTAGATTTTGTGTAGTGGTTGTCCTGTTTGGAGAAGGCACGCGATTTCGTAAAGCTAGCCTTCGAGTCCGCCACGGCCTTCCTCGTTTTAGCCAGTGCCTCCGCCACCACGCTCTGGTTGGGCCGCGGAGGCACTGGAGGAGGTCCTTTGATCTTGCTGTTCTTCATAGGTAGTGTGTTAGTCTGTACCATCAGCATGCTTGAAGGAAGCGTCACTCGAACAATACTATAATATGCGTACTATAGTAGAAGGAGCGCGTTAACACCAGCACGTAAGTCACACACTCGGGAGCGCTCAGTATGCAGGGCGACACGTCCGTCCCCGCGAGCGCGCGGCACTCACTGCCGTTTGTCTGCCTTTACGGCGACCACCGGCGTGCCGGCTTACGGCTAGGTGGTATACGTCGGTCGCTTCGACGCTACGTCGAACAGGCGCACAAAACTTCGTAATAATTTTACCTCCCGACTTGAAAATGACTCTGTTCGTAGCTTTGCCATAGCTGTTGCGTGTTGTTTCGTACCATACGCCTAACAATGAGTTGACCCACACTTTTAATAATGTAAAAGTGATTGTTTACTATGAGAATGAATGCAACAGTGGCTACCGGTCCGCGGCGCACACGACATGGCTATTGTTGGTGATGTCGAAAGCACTCTCTGACCTATTGTTTCACGCCAATCAAAATGTTACACTACAGTTGTTGTTTATTAGTATTTCGGTTGGAATAGCTGTTGTCATTTGTTAATACAAAACACTTGTCCCATAAATTACCACATCTTGTATATTGACAGAATTATGTACCATTGAGTTTGTCTTTCATTAATGCTTACTAGCTGACCTCCGGGGCTTCGCTCTCTTCAACTGGCTATCCTACATACCCTACCCTACCTACCTAATAATTTTTATGTATCATCAATAGTTTTCTCAGCGCACGCCAAAGAATGAATTTTTCAGGCAACATTTTGCTACATTATTGCAATTTTCATAAGGATTTCTTATTCTTAATATTTTTGAAAATATATTATGCCTATGACACTCAGGTATAATGTAGCTTTCTACTGGTGAAAGAATTTTCAAAATCGGTTCTGTAGATCCAGAGATTACCCCTTACAACGTCACAATCTCACAAACTTTACCTCTTTGTAATATTAGTATAGATAAGTTTAAAGATTTGTTGAATATGGAATAAAAGAAACCCTGAAAATTCAGATTTAAATGAAGTCAGAATAAAGTGTGAAAAAGTTCAAGGCTTTCAAAGATGACACAAAAATTGTCATAAAAATGCTAATTAAGTGCTGAATAAAATTGATTATTATAAATAAATTAATGGCTATTATTATTATTGCATAAGTGGTCTGTTGGCTTAGATTAGCTTTACTATTATTTATATCATAGTTTTTTGGGTATTTCTACGTATATGTTTCATCATCATTTCAGCCGAAAGACGTCCACTGCTGGACATAGGCCTCCCCCAGGCGTCGCCACATCGACCGATCCCGTGCGTCTCGCATCCAGCGCCTTCCCACAACCTTAACCAGGTCATCGGTCCACCTAGTGGAAGGCTTTCCAACATATCGTCTTCCGGTTCACGGTTGCCAGAACTTTTCGGCCTCATCGGCCATCCGCAAGCATCAGCGGCATCGTTCTGCAAGCAATGTTCCCTGCCCACTGCCACTTAAGTTTGGCAATTCTTCGGGCTATGTCGGTAACTTTGGTTCACCTGCGGATATCATCATTTCTGACGTGATCACGCAAGGAAATTCCGAGCATAGCCCTCTCCATAGCCCTTTGGGTGACTGTAAGCTTTCTGATAAGCCCATATACGTTTAATCCATATTATTGGATGCTCTGTTATTCTCGATACAGAAAATTCTTGTTTAGTAAGGTATAATGGGGTCACATCTGTAATTCCATGTTTGCGTGTATTTTGCATACTTGGTCAGCTGCACGTCCACTGCAATTTAAGTCAATCATAGATGTTAGGGTCCCATTTTTTGATTTTAGGGTAAAAATGGGACCCTATTATTAAGACTCTGCGATCCGTCAGTCACCAGGCTATATCTCATGAACCGTGATAGCTAGGCAGTTGAAATTTTCACAGATGATGTATTTCTGTTGCCGCTATAACAACTAATACTAAAAACAGAATAAAATATTTAAGGGTGGCTCCCATACAACAAACATGTTTTTTTGCGATAATGGAACGAAAACACTTCATGTCCTAGTCCGACTCGCACTTGTTTATTATAGACTAGCTTTTGCCCGCGACTTCGTTCGCGTGGAATAGTGACTTCTGATGCTGACTCTTGACCAATAGATGGCGCTGTATGTCCGGAATAAATTTTATTTTATATTTTATTTTTTGTAATAAAAACTATCCTATGTCCATTCTCAAGTTCCAAACTATGTCTGTACCAAATTTCACACAAATCGGTTCAGTAGTTTAGGCGTGAAGCAAAGACAGACAGACAGACAGACAGACAGAAAGACAGACAGACAGAGTTACTTTCGCATTTATAATATTAGTAGGGATAGGCTCAAGCTTGACCACTCATCTCATGGTAAGTGAGGTTTTCTTCTTCTTTATTTTTCCTAAGATACCCACTTGCTGGCTAGACACCAACACTTTTGTATTCAGTTTTAAATAACTATGCTGGTTAATTATAATTAATAAATATTCTAAGCAGAGGTAGACACTGTCTCATTGGACTTCATTGTATTATATGAAATATCATGTGATTAGCTAAACCTTCTACAAAAATCTGACCTAAAGCTCAGTTCATTAAATAATTCTTTAAACAATGATATCTTCTTAAGATCATGTGCTACTTGTAATCAGATGTGCTACTTACATTTTGACGATCTACTTGTTGTTGAACTTCCAATCTTGCCTGCACATGGGGCACTGCTGCTGGGGTTGCGAGTGCAGCCACTTGACGATGCAGTGGATGTGGAAGCAGTGGGAGCAGGCGCCCCAGACGAGGGGACAGTCGTCACCGGGGAGCTTGCAGTCGGGGCAGCAGCTGTCGAAGGGCATACGACAAATTCCACAGTTGTCGTCGTTAGCTACCCACCGCCAAGTCGCAACGCCAGTCCAACCTACATAAATTGACGTTTACGTGACAATGGACACTGTTTATCATCCAAATAGAAAATGATGGTTGATTTTGACAGGTTAAGTTTTACTTACTTTTAACGGTTACTTTCATATCAAGAAACTTGCATGAACTGAATAAAGTAATAAAACTTAATAACTAGAAGTTAGATTACTGAAATTTACCCCAAGTTGGACGTTAATTTGAATGTTTTTATAAACAACAACTTCACAAACAAATGTAACAATTTATCAACAACAATCGATAAAGTTGACAATGACAGTCTCACAGAACACTAATACTCCAAGAGTCTTCAGTAGCAGTTTTTACTATTAACCGTTGTTTAGATATGCGTCTTTTTGGTAAATATGATCGGATACAATTTATTTTCATTTTATAAAGTTTGCATCTTAAAATTAATAAAGCTTTTATAGAAGCCAAGGATGTGATCAAAGTGCTATAAATCTATTACTATTCTCTTGTTTCTTTATGCTGTTTCTATCAAAATAATCACCGTTGCATAAAATCTTCAACTTGATTAGATGATGTGTTTTCAAACGTATCCTTTGTTTAATTTTATTCAGTGGCAAGACCACTGATAAATGTCATTGAAAGAAATATTCGTGAGTGTTTGATGTGTTGGAGTTTATTTATTTTATCCATATTTTATTGTGTTAAAATAGTGCGGGCTTAAAACTAGAGATGACCTCGTTTGACACAAAATACGATGTAAGTTTTTTCCTTTTAAATTCGAAGTAAATCAATAAAAATCCATATTTCCCTTGCGTATAAGATTCCAATAGTTCCACCCAAAATAATCGTTATTTGGTCACCAAAACTTTAATCGTAATGATATTTAATTGCTTAACCCATAGTAACAACACCGTAAAAGGTATTTATTGTTTACTTTTTAACAAAAAAATCAGTTTTCATGAGTCATAGGCTTTTTCACTGAAATCATCCTTTCCTAACGCGATCTGCGTTGATAGTAGCGTTTAGAATATAATATCGTTTCGATTCATGCACTCTTCCTCCTTTGTAACAAAAATTGTTTTAATTAATAACTGATATTGATATTTGGCATTTTCTATGTACCTACCTAATTACTTGTTCATGTTATCCTAAATGATATTTTTTTGTTGCTGTGTAGATGTACCCTGCAGGGGACGTAGGGGTGGTTGAGGGAGAGATGAACATACCTTCACAGGGTGTGTCCTCTGGCAACAATATGGAGTTCAACACACTTGATGAGCCTATCAAAGAAACTTTTGTGAGTATCCAACATAAGAATGTAATTTTAGCATCGGAATTTGAAATAATGTTTTAGTATTAAAAGTAGTATGTAAATCATAGTGAATTTTAGAAAATAATAAAAAATACCAAAAGTTTGAATTAAAGTTGTCAAAAAATAAAAAACCCGTTTTGACAGCTATAAATATACTTAATAATAATTAAAATTGATGTTTGCAAATGATACTCGTTGTCATAGTTTTTCGGTAACATAGTATTTACTTAAGATTTTTTCAATTTCTTACCTAGAAAGTTATCGCTGCATGTAAAATGAGAAACGTCAATAGGCTTCTTAGATTGTGACGACTATAGTAAGCAATTCAGTTTTATCTGGGTATATTTGAAAGTAGGTCATGTCTAATATCATTAGTTGAGGTACATAATGTTCACTGTTCCACATTCTGTTCATTACAATAGTATAAAATAGTAAACTTCAAATTAATTTAAGCAATGTCTGTTTACCTGCACCCTAAATGATGACCCTAAATGAATAACGTCACACACTGCAATAGACTTGATCGCCTGGTCCTACTGTCATATACCGTATAATTAAAATGTGCCATGATACGAAAAGTTACAAACATGTTAATAAAAATGTAGCAATTTTACCAACATTAATGTTTTTTAATTATTATTTTTAGCTTCGAGATCTGAGAGCAGTGGGCAATAAGTTTTACCATGTACTAATTCCTAGAGAGAAGTCTAGTTTGTTAAAAGAATGTGAGTAGTTTTATATTATTTTCGACATAAAGTTCTAACACTGTCAATTTAACTGTGCACCTCGATGGAATGCGACTCTACTCCCGCCACGCCGCGCAGGTCGGTGCTCCGCGTTTGTCTCGTGCGCCAATGAGGGACTCGAAAGTTACAGCACGGTTGAGTGACGTGGCGTCGGGAGTCGCAAGCCGATTCCCGGCCACCATAGGCGCGGGCTTGCGGACGGCGAGTTATGGATGCGCCGTCCGATAAAGACCAGGCCCGAGTCGACGGCGCGTTGTGTTCCACGCGCGCCTCAAAGAGATGTCAACAAATATTGACGGGGTCCTATCTATACCTGTCTGGGCCGCGGATAAATTTGAGTTACCGCGGCCCTGGCTCAAGAAACTGAAGGTACACGGGTGGGTTTTATTCAGTAAAAGTTTGACACGCCCTCTCGCTTGTGCAGCTGAAAAAGAAAACAAAAAAAAAACGGTCTTGTGACGTCAAGAGTCACAAGAGTAACAGTAGAGTACACAGTTAAGTTGACGGAGTTGTACAAATATATAGTAATAATGCCTGATATATTTTTATATAGCTATTAATATTTTACTTTAAATTTATTAGAATACATGTTTTTTACAAAAAACTTAAAATGGCCATGTCGTTTAATAATGGCGTTATTGGTTTTTAACGCTTAGATTGTTATCAGCGATTATGAGTGTTATCACCCGCAAGTAATGAGTATTTCGCGTTTGATAACAAACAAGCATTGCTTGTAAGTAATTTCCAATTAACTACAACATCAATAAAAATATCAACTGGCGTGGATTTTTACCCTACTGCCGAAGGAGGGTAATTTGTTTATCAGTCTATG
This sequence comes from Orthosia cruda, assembly GCA_964057195.1. Classification (NCBI taxonomy): domain Eukaryota; kingdom Metazoa; phylum Arthropoda; class Insecta; order Lepidoptera; family Noctuidae; genus Orthosia; species Orthosia cruda. The sequence continues at coordinate 9,777,012 of OZ059847.1, forward strand.
TATGTATGTATGTTTGTTCCTATGTGGCGTTCTAGAGACCAAACGCGTTGGCCGATTTTGATGATTCATACGTCAATCGATTCGTCTTATGCCTGCGTGTGTGTCACTGTCAGTGTCACTGGCTACATTAAAATTGGAAAATAAAAAAATGGCGGGTTTTGGGCGCCATATTGTAGGGCACCAATTTTTTTTTTGTTCCGAGCCCTTCGTGTGGGGTATCGAAATAAAGGGCTTCAAAAAATATATAACACTTGTATGTTTAAATGCACCTAATTCTAAAAAAAATAAAAACGAAAAGTTATAAATAAAAAAAGTTAATTAAAAAAATCTAAAATCCCGGCTGCATACATCTGGTTTTGGTCAGCCAGCCTGCGAACATGTATCCTCCGACTGCACAGCATGATTTTCTTCTTGTTTACGACTTTTTAGTTCGCTTTTTAAGCAGTCGGGATTTTAGTATTTTTTTAATTAACTTTTTTTTAGCTGCTGCACCCACAAATATTTAAAAACGTTCCTTTGAAAAACACTACACCTTTAACACTTAAGCTAGATTTTGTCATCTAGTCAGCCTAAAGTTCATTTCTATATCCATGTTTGTCTATGCAAAAGTTGTATTTTTAGTAAATTACCCTTGCTGCTCCACCTTTGTCTTATGTATTATTTGCCACAAAACGAACTACATATTCATAAATTATCCTAAACTAAATTATTATTATTATTAGTAGTACTTATAAATTATGTTAGTAAAGATAAATAAAAAAAGATATACAGTAAGTTTGTTGTAAGGCATTTCTTCCCAGAATGTGATCGTTATTAGTAACACTACCAGATGGTGTAATAATACACCATGCTTCTTTTTTCCAAAATCAACGGGTTCGATTCCTGGCTAAGAATATTGATTTTTCCAAAAACCAATGATGCAGTTTTAGTTTCCATCAAAATCGGCATCGGGACTCCTTGGGTGTTTTTCACTATTCCTCATAGTTTTGGATGTGGCCATCCATGTCCAGTTGGAAAACTTACTCTGTATACTAGCTACATTTGAAATTAAACAAAATAAGAATTAGGGTGGAACAGAAATTAGGCAGATGCATGTCATGATTGTGCCAAGAATAGAGACGTAAATTCACAATCCTAAAAAAAAAACATGAACAAATCTTGGCCCCCATTGATTTTTTCTACATTTGGTTTATTTTTCAGAAAAAGTGAAACACTAAATTTGATTAAAACAACCGTTTTTATACCAGCAGTTTTAATTAAAGTCAAATTATGTTTAAATCAATGGGAACTTATTATTATGAACTTAGAAAATACTTAATTTGTTACAATCAGAGTCATATTTTCTTTGTAATTAGGAAAACCCCTGTCCGTATAATACTCACAGTGGATCTTTGTGTGTCTGAAGTTGGTTTTGACATTTAACGCGCAAGAAAGAGTATAACTGCATAGAGTAAGCGAGATAGGATGATGCGACAAACGTAAGCGAGTGAAAGAGACAGTTATACAATGCTATCTTCACTTTCAATATTGACACAAAAATAGCTACTGCGCAGGCTCTTGCAGCCAATTCAGAGACACAAAGATCCGTTGTGAGTATTATAATAGGTTTGTTTATTTTATTATTTTTGGCTATACCACTGGATTGGTTACGAGATCTTTAAAACTTCAGTGGGTGTTGCCAATTATTTTGACACATACTAAACAAAAAAAAAATGTAATATCAACTCATATATACGATAGCCGCCTTACCATATTTTTATTTTCGTACTCTTGAAAAAAAAAACCTGCTCCAGAAAAAAAATATAACTTAAAAAAAAAAAACTTCACAGTACCCATTTTTTTACAACTCTAGGCAAGAAGGCTTTCACTCAGCATGATGCTGTGCAATGGGGGACCCACAGCACGGCACTGATTTTCAGATAAGCACGATACTTATATAATTTTGCAATGATTCCAGGGGATCTATGGGGCCCACTCCTGCTTTGCACCCTGATGGCCACAATCCTGCAGGGCACGGAAACAGCCGACAACACCAATGATGGCGGCCCGGAGTTTGCCGAAGTGTTTGTACTAGTCTGGATAGGGGCGGCAGTTGTTACAATCAACTCTAAACTGCTCGGTGGGAACATGTAAGTTGAATTTTAATGTATTATGTGGATGTTGGTAGCGGCCCCGACTTCCGTGTTGTGGGTCGTGGGTTCGAACCCAGGCAGTCGCTTTACTTTGTGTAAATTATTCCATCACCACTGTTCTAAAAACGGTGACCGAAAACATCGTGAGGAAACCGGTATGTCCTTTTTTAGGGTTCCGTACCCAAAGGGTAAAAACGGGACCCTATTACTAAGACTCCACTGTCCGTCTGTCTGTCGGTCACCAGGCTGCATCTCATGAACCGTGATAGCTAGGCAGTTGAAATTTTCATAAATGATGTATTTCTGTTGCCTCTAATAAAATAAATATTTAAGTGATACAACATACGTGATTTTTTGGCGTTTTTTGCGATAATGGTACAGAACCCTTCGTGCGCGAGTCCGACTCGCACCTGCCAGTATTTTTTGTTTACGGAGGGAAACCTTCAAAAGGCGCCTGGAATTTTGGCGAATACACCAGGGAGTGTGGGATTTTCACCTCACTAAAACCACCCCGGTGATCACCACCAGCACATGGAAGGGGCCCCGTTACCTCTTAAAAGACCACCCCGGAACCTCTTCTGTGCAACGCCTGTTAGGGCACATCCCTGGGGAGACTGTGAAGCGTCTTCTCTGAGCCTCGCTGTGCACGGCAGCACGTGATCACTGTGCCACCGTCTTTACTGGAGTCACTTAGTGGGCGAAGATAGTCCCCAATCTGACTGCCCAGAACCCCGGAGTCCCGCATGCCTATGGTGCAGGCATGATGTTATCTATGTTATCTATGTTATGGGGTTTGGTTTCCGCACTTAGTCCTTCGGTGGACCATTGTGCGTGGGCCATGGCGGCCGTTGGGTGGGTTATTCCAACCAGCCCACCTCCCTCCAGAAGCCAATTAGGGCTCCTGGCTTACTTAGAACGTCCGTGTATGATCTGGGCGACCCGAGAGTTTGTGTTCTTATCGTGGTGACCTCTCTGCATTCAAAGAGAACATGCGCAACGGTTTCCTCAGTCTCCATGCATGCCCTGCATAGAGGACTGTCCGTTATACCTATGGTGTGAAAGTGTTTATTTAGTGAGCAGTGTCCCGTGATGGTCCCCGTCATCAGGCGCAGGCCATTCCTGTCCAGACGTAGCAAACGCCTGGTAAGCCTACTGTCCAAAGATGGCAAAGCCTCTTTGGACTGCCTGCAGCCTGGTGCCGAAGTCCACCAGGTTTCCGCTTGTGCCTGGGTGAATTCCTTTAGCCACCTGCGTATTTGGTTGAAGGGGATGGGTACAACAGGTTCGGGTCCATAGACCGTCGTGCCGGATCCTCGCCTCGCGAGCTCGTCAGCCGCGTCGTTACCCAACGATCCGCTGTGTCCCTTTATCCATTGCAGTGTCACCGTGTTACGACTAGATAACGTTATTTGTTCCAGTGCGTTGTGGCATTCTAGTATTAATTTTAGTATTATTTTAGCAGGCATGATGATGTTTGTGTAGACGGAAAGTGATTTATTTATTTTATTTATTTATTTATTTATTTAACTTACACACACTATCTTACAGGTTGAACCCAATACAATAGGGTGGTTAAAAACTTAATTTAAAATAAGTTTTTACATAAATGTATAATAATTATATACATCTAAAATTCTAACACTATTAAAATATCCAAACTAATATAAAATAAAACTTTACACATCTATATTTTAATTATAACTAGCAAAATTCAACAAAACTCTTGCGAATTCACTCAAATTGCACGAAAATATGTCTAGCCTCTCATGCAATTCGTTGAGCACACAGATTGTGCGGGTGAGAGGTGTTTTTGCCAATAGATTGGTTCTAGCAGCAGGTACGGCCAGCAGTGGCGGCCGCCGCCGCCTCCACACGTACCGATCTGGCACGCACAGCTTCAGGTGACGCAGCACACCCGGGTTATGTGCTACTCCACGCAGGAGCTTCAGTGCATACGCCGCGAGTGTAAATTCCCGGCGCACTCTGAGTTCGTTGTATCCCACCATTCCCAGTACAAATAGTGTGGGATACATGAGCGGGTAAAATGGGTAAACTCCATAAAGTTTGAAATACAAGTGTCTTATAAATTTATTTTGTACTCGCTCAAGCATGACATTGTATTTCTCTTCATGAGGAGCCCAAATCACCGCACTGTGCTCCAAGTGACTCCTTACCAAAGCGTCATACAGCACCCTTAGCGTGGTAATATTTGTGAATCCTTGCGACTGTCTCAGCACGAAACCCAGGTTTCTGTACGCTTTCTTGCAAATCTTGACTATATGAGCCCGGAAAGTGAGATCTGGGGTAAGCAGTACTCCTAGATCTCGCACCTGAGACACTCGCTGCAAAGTAGATTCCTCTACTTTGTATTCGTAGTCTAAGGCAGTCTTCGCGCGCGTAAATGACATGACTGAGCATTTCGCTGTATTGAAATAGAGTTTATTTTTATGGCTCCACTCTACCACTCTATTTATGTCTTCCTGCAATCGCTCACAGTCCGAAAAACTCTTGACCTCGAGCAACAATTTGAGGTCATCTGCAAACAATAAACATAAACTATGTTTGACTACCTCTGGTAAGTCATTTATCATTAAAATAAATTCGAGAGGACCCAAATTGCTGCCCTGGCTCACGCCGGATCTGGTGTAGTATGGCTCTGATTCGAACCCGTTGTAGTCAACATACTGTTGTCGGTCTTTCAAGTAGCTGGCGAAGAACCGTAAGAGGTGCGATGTACAGCCAATTTTCGCCAGCTTCATTAGCAGTACATCATTGTCAACGGTATCAAACGCTTTCCTAAAATCAAAATAGGCTGCGTCTACCTGCACACCAGCATCAACAGCCGGCACCACCCGCACCATGAAGTTAAGCAGATTAGTGGCAGTGCTGCGCGCCGGACGAAACCCGTGCTGCGCGTCCGATAGCTGTGGGCACATTTGACCCTGCATGCAGCGTTGGACGGCAGACTCAAACACTTTTGCAGGTGTCGACAACACTGCCACCGGTCTGTAGGCACTGACATCCGAACCTGATTTACCCTTAGGAACCGGAATCACTCGTGTGATTTTCCACCTAGGCGGATACGTTGCTTGTTTTAAACAAGTATTAAAGATATGATGCAGGGGTTCAGCCAGCACCCTGCCACAGTCTCGGAACAGAAAAGCTGGTATGCCATCGGGGCCAGATGAGCGCTTTGGTTTGAGGTTTGCGAGCGCTTCCCTTACGTCTTGAAGACTGAGGGTCTCAATGTGCACTCGCGCACTGTTCGCCTCCGCCTCTGCCGAAGACGCCTGCGCGTCGAGCCGCGGCTGCTCCGTATTATACACCGACTCAAAAAATGACGCAAATTGTTGAGCACACTCCTCATCCGAAAGATGTTGACCATCCTTTATGATAATTTGCCTGTTTAACCTACTTCTTTTGGACCTAATATACTGCCAGAATGATTTTGGATCTTTTGAAAATTGATTTTGTATTTTAAACTTGTGTTCTTTGTGTGCAATATCTATTGATTTTTTTATACGAGCTCTGCACTTTGAAAATTCTAAATAATCGCTATCCAGCTTTGTTTTTTTGAAAGTTTTATGAAGTCTAGCTTTATTCTTTATATCTCTTATAATATCTGCGGTGTACCATTCGGGATAAACGTATCGAGAATTTTCAAGTTTAGTGATGAGTTGTTCGCCGTGACAACATTCGGATAGATAGAGATACAAATGAAACACATAATGAGGCAGGTGACGTGGATGAATATCATAAAAGGGGCGAAATGAAATACAAATAAAGCGATGCGACTGGCTGTCTATAACTCATTACAGCTGTTTATACGCGCTTGACAATTTATTAGCTAGTTTGTTTGTTCCATAGTTCTACTGAGACAATTAAAATAGATCATGTAATATTTATTGGAGTTTGATTATAATAGCGACGAGCTCGTGGTTAAATAATAACAGCCGCAAGGGTCTATCTACAAGGTTAAGCAACGCTTGACGAGGTCGGTCCATGGATGGGCGACCGTTTCAACATACCGAGTTTCCTCCGCGCCTCGGAAAGCACGTTAAGCCGTTGGTCCCGGCTTTCATTTGAAGATCTTTGACAGTCGTTACGGGTTGTCAGAAGCCTCTGAGATATGACACCAGTCTTGCCAAGGAGTACCGTGTTACCCAGTTACTGGGTTGTGGAGGTCATATATGCAGTCGCTCCATGTAAAATACTGGTACTCAGCCTGATCCGGTTAGACTGGAAGCCGACCCCAACATTGACTATATATTAAGTGGCCATTTTCTTCAGAGGTAGGTACTAGTAGGCAAAGTCAATTAATTTCTTAACTAATATTGTAAAGATAGGGCATGCATTTTGTGAATTGGTTCAGACATGTACAAGGGTCAGACTGAAAGTTTTTAGAAAACAAAAAACGGACTGTTGTAGAAACCTGTTCATATTTTTTCTTTCAACTACGTAGTAATTTTATCATTTATCACTACAAAACTGATCAGAAAGGACGTAATTTTTGCTTAGAACGAAAACAGTGCAGAAATGTTATATGACATGTCATTGTTGCACAGTTTTTCATTAATGCACTGTTTTTATTTTTTTATTTAGATATAAATTAACCACAGAGGTTTAATGTCTTCCGTTAAGTTTATTATAAAATTTATGTGTACGAATTAGATCTAAAAGATACTGCCTGACAATAAAAAAACGGCTGAATAAAATCGATTTGATGAACAAATAAAAACAAATGCCGCGCATTTTGTACCATTGTAAAACTTTGATATTTCATATTTAGGAAGGAAAGTTAAAAAAAATGGGCAATAGTCAGCGATAGCGATATGAATTCAACTACTGAATGTATAAATACAGCTGCAAATTAAATTGTTAATACCTTTTGCCGCAGTTGCGGGATAAATATTTTTCATATTTTATTACGGTAGGTAGATTGGTAGTTGAAAGAAGTGTAGATTCTCACCTCGCTAAAGTGAGAAATTAATGCACTCGTGTTAATTTAGTAATAATAAATCATGAATAAAGAGAACAAAGTATATTCTTAAAAGCTTGACCGGAATATGTAGGATGTTTCGATAGAAAAACCTGAGAAACAGTTCCCGCAATCGAAAACTCAAATTCTTGAAAACAAAACTACGAACGGACACCATGATGTATCTTTCTCATATTATAGATGTGAAGGTTTGGATGTATATGTGTGGATGTATATTTGTTACTCAACCACGCCAGAACGGCTGAACGGAAATGGATGAAAGGCACATATAGATTATGGTCTGGAATAGAACATAGGCTTCTTTTCATCCCGGTATAATGTTCCCTTAGGATGATTAAACTCTTTTCACGCGGGCGAAGCTGCTGGCAGAAGTTAGTATATCATACGCATAACATGCCCATACCCTACCCATACCCCCACCGGTCAAAAAGATTGGGGATTACAAGTACGTTATAAGTCCAATGACATGTTACACAGGAATTTAACACCTATCTCCTTCTGTTACAGCTCATTCTTCCAGTCAGTCTGCGTGTTGGGCTACTGCATGTTCCCCGTGGCACTGTCGCTGGTGCTATGTCGCGTGATACTCTTCACCACGCAGACGACCTTCCTCTTCTTCCTCAGGCTGGTCTTTTCTATGATCGGCTTCATTTGGGCCACTTTTGGTAAGTTCAAGATTTTCTTAATGCTTTGTTGTACACAAAACATCGTGTAGGACACAGATAAAGTAGAGTTCAATTGAAGGATCAAGGTTCATCCCAGCAAACCTTTGAGTGATAGTATATGAGATACACAGTGGAATGAAGGATTTAGTGTACTACATACATACATAAACTCACGCCTTTTTCCCATGGGGGTAGGCAGAAACTACAGAACGCCACCTGCTACGATCCTTACATACTTCTTTTGCTTCACTCACATTCATACATCTAGTCATACACATACGCCGGTTATGAGTACTGCGCACCTGGCCTTTTTGAAGAACATCACCTATAAGGTCTATGTATGTCTTTCTAGGGCGTCCCCTCCCGGCGTTTCCATTCACGTCTGCCTTGTAAATACATTTCGTTAGTCGCCTTTCATTCATCCTCTCAACATGGCCAAACCATCTTAACATACTGTTTTCAATTTTAGTCACTACATCTTCTTTTAAACCACAACGTTGTCTTATTACCTCATTCCTCAACCTATCATTTAAAGTTACCCCACACATACTTCGCAAGAAGCGCATTTCTATTGCATTAATCCTACTTTCAAGCCTTTTTTGCCATACCCATCCTTCACTTCCATACATAAGTGTAGGCACCAGCACGCTGTTGTGAACGGCGAGTCGAGCTTCTGGAGACATCGATTTGCTGGTCACAACCGCATGTATAGCACCATTCACTTTATTCCCTGCATTCACTCTCCTTTCCACATCCTCTTCAATCTTTCCATCCCTTGTGAACATACTAGTGTACTATTTTATAAATTTACATAAATAAGTACTTAAATACCTACTCATCTAGGTAATAGTCGTCTACTCGTCTTAGTGTTTTTTTAGAAGTAACCTATTCACTCTAGACTTCAAAGACCCCTTGGTTAGGTAGTACTGCCTGTATATCACCGAGTCTTGTCATATTATAGGTTTATTTTTTGGTTTAGTTCGATACTAGTCGTGATGTACGATGCTCTAACAGAACAAGGACAGGGTCAGTTATTTGATGACTGATAAATTACTGATAGACTAATATGTTACACCATAAAAAGTTTCATGGAGGATATAAAACGTCTAGCTGCTAGCTGATTAAGGCTGGTTCGAACACTCCGATATTTTTCCTACTTAGAGGATTACTTTTTCATGGAAAACCTTGAGATACAAAATAACGTGAAGTTGATTAAAATACAACAGACTTCCAAATAAAAACACTACAAAGTTTAAAAACTAAATCGTTTCACCTAGTAAAAAGTTCTGAGGACAAACACACACAAAAAAAAAATTGTGTCGAATTGAGAACCTCCTCCTTTTTAAAGTCGGTTAAAAACTACTTTTTCATTAGGAAACAACTAACTTGGATCCTACCTCATACCCTTGTTCCTATTTATTTGGTGTTGGCACAACATACATGTATATTTATTTGGTGTCGGCACGACATATATATTTATATGGTGTCGGCAAAACATACATGTATATTTATTTGATGTCGGCAGAACATACATGCATATTGATTTGGTGTCGGTACAACATGCACGTATATTTATTTGGTGTCGGCACAACATACATGTATATTTATTTGAAGTCGGACAACATACATGTATATTTATTTGGTGTCGGCATAATATACATGTATATTTGCCGTCATCTAAATAGCCACCAGCTTTCTAGCCATATCATCTCCCAATAGAAAGAATTAACCACTTATATTGTGTGTTTGCAGCCGCGACCAAGTTCCTCGGAGACAGCCAACCTGAAGGCAAAAAGGCCCTCGCAGTGTACCCCATCTGCCTGTTCTACTTCATTCTATCATGGCTGGTCGTGTCGCACAGTAACGTCTAGGCATTTATGTGATATACAAACTCTTTAGTGTTATTAATGTGAATAAATGTCTAATTAAGTGGATCACTCTTGACTGTACAACATGGTTAAGATAATTGTGCACCTGGTGCTGTGACGTCACTGTGACTTTCAAATCTCGCTATTGGCGCACGAGAAAACCGCTGGGTGCCACGCGGGTACCAGCAGCCTTATTGCGTAATGGATTCGTTAAGGCAAAGGGCAAAGAGTATGAAAAATCGACCAATCACATGCGAGATGAAAGATGTGATGTGGATTTTCGTCAACGTGAATGGTCGATCTCTAGGGTTCCGTACCCAAAGGGTAAAAACGGGACCCTATTACTAAGACTCCGCGGTCCGTCTTTCTGTCTGTCTGCCCGCCCGTCTGTCACCAGGCTGCATCTCATGAGCCGTAATAGCTAGGCAGTTGAAATTTTCACAGATGATGTATTTCTGTTGCCGCTATAACAACAAATACCAAATACAGAATAAAAACAATATTTAAGTAGGGCTCCCATACAACAAACGTGACTTTTTTGCCGTTTTTTGCTATAAAGGTACGGAACCCTTCGTGCGTGAGTCCGACTCGCACTTGGCCGGTTTTTTCATACTCTTTGGCTTTTGCCTTGTCGAGTTCATTACTCAATAAGGCTGCCAGGATTGGACGAGGTGCACAGTTATTTTGTTCGTGTAATAACTAAATGTATTTATTCTACAAATAAATTACGGAATTCACGTCATCGATCTCGACATGTTCGGTTCTTTTGGATACACTTACGCGTATATTATGGTATATGGCACAATGTAAACATTCCAGTTTTAGAAACGGTGACTTGAGTCAGTACTTCTTATTAAGATTGTAGATGAACGTTTTGTATATATTATCAATTAAAAAAATATTTTCCGTGTCATGAAATTTTTATTGGATTCCTTAAAAACATCAATATGTATCTAAAAATACAAGGTTGACACAAATTCGAGACATTTTAGTGCGTGTCTTGCCACTACAGCATACTGGCATGTACACCTTCTAGACTAGTACAATATTATAAACACTATGTTTTACAAACAAATTATTTACAACACCTCAGAGATTTCCATGTCAGTTGCTAACTTTTTAAGTTTTTGATACGACGAAATTACAAGTAAATATCCAAATTTAGAATAGGATTTGAATAGTAAAGGTGCATACACATTTGAATGATATTTGTGAACTATGTTTATACAAATTAAAACACATTATGGCTCATTTACATTAGGTCGTTTTGACCGATTCGGTTGCAGCCCGTATTCGGTCACCGACTAGTTTGAACCGGTTTTCGGTTAGCCGTATTCGACTACAGCTCGTATTCAGTCACCGATTAGTGTAAACCGGTTTTCGGTTAGCCGTATTCGACCATAACCCGTATTCGGCCACCGACTAGTGTAAACCGGATTTCGGTTAGCCGTATTCGACCCCAGCCCGTATTCGGTCAGCGACTAGTGTAAAAGGGTTTTTGGTTGGCCGTATTCGGCAGACTTGTTGAAACGTGCCACTCATTGTTCAATCGAAAAGTGCAAACGGCGCACTCGTCTATTATTGTGTTTGAATTTTTTTCTTAGTGCGTTTTGCATAAATAGCCGATCGATATCTGTCCATGATGATGCTTTCAACACGAGTGTACACAGTTCGGCTGAATACGGTCGCCGTATTCGATGACCGGTTTAATGTAAACAACCCAATTCGGTTAACCGATCCGGTTCAACCGAAAGCCGTATACGGTGGCCGACCTAATGCAAACGCACCATTATACATCATATAAAAATGCTCATTGTTTCACTATTACATAGTCAAACTCGACAAATGCATTGGATCACTACAGGTCGTGCGGTCAATATAAAGTTGTGCACATTTTGTTACATTTCACTTACGTATGTTAAATAAAATCATTACATAGCCTTACAAACAAATTATCACTAGTCTATCACATAAATAACTTGTAACACTAAATGGCATGCAACGTTACGCTACACGGTACGAGTGGAGCTACATTAGGCGAATAGTAACACAATTTTGTATGGGGCGCCTATTTTGTTTGAAACTTCAATAACTTCCAATTATTCCCAAGTAATGTCAGGTCGTTAAGAGTATAATTTAGACAAATAATTTATAAATACTATTCAGTCAATTTTACTAAATTATGATCTCAGTGTATAACTCTGATTAAGCTCAGTTTGATTGTTATGTAATTTAGAAATTATATTGAAAAGTGCGTCGTTTTTATGTCCAGGTAACTATTGTTTTTGCTGTGTATCTAGAAGTGTGATAATACATTCACATTACATACATCAAGATATTATATGAATATTTTCAATACACTTCATCTGAAATATATTTGGCAAGGTATAGGACTTTTAAGAAACTCAAATCTATAAAATTGTAAATAAAATAAAGAGATTTTTTAATGGAATAATGAAGCCTCAGCTTTGCTATTGAGAAACATAATAAAAATTATTGGAATAAATCATTGAATGATATGAAATATTAACAACTACCTATGGAATTAAATAACACGATACTTAAGTATTACACTGATAGGATACACGAAGTCGATGTACTGACGTACTAGATGCGGTAAGCCTCACAAGACTGAACATGGTAACATTTTCGCCGGTGTTAAACTCCTTCTACACATTCAGGTGGTTGTTGCCGGTGGTCCGTTGCAAGTGCATACCTTCCAACCTAGGCGTTTTTTTTTTGGGCAATCCCACTGCAATTACTGCAAGCCAGGATCAACAGTGGCGACCACCAGAAAAGTGCCGAGGCACTGAAGCTCGACAAAGTCCCGGAGAACGAATTTAACTGTCTCGGATCCCGCAACGCAATTAATCAGAAAAGAATAATGGAGGAGTAGGATAACAAAAACGTAATTTCCACTTCCCTCCATATCAAACAGTAGACAGAACAAACAAGGCCAATAGGCAAAAAGGGTCGTTTACACGGATAAAAACCCAACCAAAGATGTTGAAAAGTATTTTTTTTTCTTTTATTGATATCTATCTCACCTGATACTATTTTCAAACTCAAGGCCAACCACCGTCTACACGATCGTTTTTGGTTGTTGCAACACAGTAAGTACGTGGAACAACAGACCGACTGTGTAGAACTGCGTTCAACATGCCGCTTCTAGTACGTCAGCACACAGATATAGTAAGATAGGAGTTCAGTTTAACTGGACTCGGATCCGCTGGAGTTCTTTTCGGGCGTGCGGGGAGGCGTGTGTCTCGGAGACGTCTTAGCCGGCATCTGGTACGACATGTGCATCTGCATGGTGTCGCGTGCCTTGCGAGCGCTCTTGTACGTGAGCGAGTTGGCGCGCGGCTTGCGGCGCGAGAAGTGACGCTCCACCCACTTCAGCATGGCCAGCACCGAGTCCGTGGACGACAGGCGCCGCTCGGCCGACGTCTTCGTGATGGCGGACGACGCGATGCGGAACGTAGCTGCCATACCTTTCAGGGCCTGGAAGTTAAGTAGCATTTTTCAGATAAGCTGCATGAACTTCTTATCATATTGGTTGCTGAAAGTCAAAGCCTTTAACATCAATCAACTTAGTCAATAATATATTTTATCTACTCTCATATCGTAATATTCGAATTATAAAATTCAAAACGAGTTTATATTGGCATACTTTATAAACACAATACCGAAATTTAAAAATAGAATCTTATTATAACACTATTTCTCTAACAAAATAATGCTATAAAACAATTTTTTTTCTATTACGATACAGGACAAATCCAAGAAGTTAATCACTAAGGAGTTTCCATTAATATTTTTTTTGTAATGCCATTTTATAGTACCTATTACAAAAAGATTTGATTCCAATTTTAAATTGTCTATGACAATGCCCGCTTTAGACTTAGCACGCACTGCGATTTTTATTCGCGCGAATTTTGTTTCCTTCTAGCTGTTCATAGAGCTCAAAATATTCGGGCGAATAAAATTCGCGCCGTTGTGCGGTGGATTCTGTGGCAAAACACGGATTTCTTGTGGTATTATTTCCGCACGATTTCTTTACCGCAATGCGAACAACTTCATACAATTACATAGGTCGCAGAATGGGCGGGAAAAATCGCGCGAATAAAGATCTCAGTGCGTGCTAAGCCTTAGCGCATGCGCGGTTAATGCGGTGATGTACTCGGTTTTGGCGCCATTCATACGTTTTGCAAGTTTTGCTGTACTGAATTTTATGAGTTATTTAAATTATTGTTTAAAAATGTCTGATATCAGTGAATGTGAAGAAAATTTGACTCCGCCCGATATTTTAGACGCGGCGAAGGCAATTACTCTTAAATTATTACCAGCAAATTCGAGAAAAGTATATGACAAATGCTATCACGTTTGTATGGCATGGAAAATGCAAAAACAGGTATTTCGTAGGTTCAATCCCAATTTATGAGTGTAGATAAAGTAGTGTATGAAACTGCACATAACTAGGTATTAAAACATTCGTGTGAACACTAATAAAAACCTCGCCTACGGCTCGGTTTTTAAACACACACTCATGTTTTAATACCCCTCATTATGCAACAGTTTCATAAACTACTATTATCTACACTCACAACATAATGATCCAAATATGAATTCAAAAAATATTGTTTAAACACGTACTTTATATTCGTGGATAGGTGACATTTAAAAAAAAAAGCCATTACAGTGCAACATTTTCCTTCAATTTTCAAACAACGGCATCATAAAATGACTTTTTAATTTTTATAGCACACTTACTTTTTCTCATTGACATAATATAGAAAAATTGTGTCATTGTCTATGGATGAGCGCGCTGCTCAGTCCACAGAGAATATAACCACTACGTTTTAGTCCACAGAGAATATAACCACTACGTTTTAGCTCAGTCATGCCAGTAATGCGCAATGAAAATCTTAATTGCCTGCCGTACCACATATTTTTTCCGTTTCCACTTTTCTTTTATTTCAACTGTATGAGTGAAGATAAAATAGTGAATGCAACGGCATATAATTATTATGCATAAACTACTATTGTCTCAAATTAAGTACCACGAAATTACGTTAGCAAAAAGTTCTAGATTGTCTGTTGACATTTTTTGAATAGGCAATGGAAGTGTTTTTGCTGACGGTACTTACCAACATGGCGTCTTCATCGGTGACGTCATCACCAGCGTAGATAATCCTAATCCTTTCGCTCCAGTCTAAACCGAAGGCCGTCCTCAAGATGTAAATGGATGCACGACCTGGAAACAAGAATAAGATCAGAATTAGTCAAGGCAAGTGATTCAGTAGCTATATTTTTTAAGATTTACTCAAATAAAATGCAAAGAAGGAGTTCGTGGCTAAATAATAACAGCTGCACGGGTCGATCATCAAAGTTAAGCGACGCTTGACGAGGTCGGTTCGTGGGTGGGAGACCATTTCAACATACCGAGTTTCCTCCGTGCCACGGAAAGCACGTTAAGCCGTTGGTTCCGGCTGTCATTTGAAGATCTTTGACAGTCGTTACGAGTAGTCAGAAGCTTGAGATTTGACACCAGTCTAGCCAAGGAGTGCCGTGTTACCCAGTTACTGGGTTGTGGAGGTCAGATAGGCAGTCGCTCCATGTAAAATACTGATACTCAGCTGAATCCGGTTAGACTGGAAGCCGACCCCAACATAGCTGGGAAAAGGCTAGGCAGATTGACTCAAATAAAATGCAAACTGGACTCTGCCTCTTAACAACTGCTGACAGTTAATGTTGAAGTCGTAGATTCCCAGATCGGTCAGTAGATATTCAACGGTTTTTCTATCAAAGGCTCTAAACAAGTGTTTTTATTGGCGATGATCGAAATGCCAAAATGTAATTGATTGATCACGTGACATTTCGATAGCGTTTGACATTCCCATACATTTCTGACATTTTTCCAATCGCTATCGCCACGCTTTCGATGATAGAATGTCACTTGTCTATGGCCTCTGGAATATTTCAGTAGCTGCCGCATCACTTGGGAACTACCGAATCTGGACTTGTGCCCGGTAATAAGCGGAAGTGCTAGGTCGCCCTCACAACTGGCGTGCAATGAGGGTGTTCCTACTGAAACTGTATCTCTGCATTCCTTTTCGGAAATAAAGTTGTACTAATGCCCATAGTTCTAATCCTATGAAAGAAAACTTATCAGGCTGAAACTACATACCCTTGTCCCACTCAACAGGCGGGCGAGCTTCAAGCGCGCAGTGCGCCGGCGCAGGAGTGAATCCAGCCGCAGTGATGAGAATCCTCGCCTGCTCGGCCAGCGCTGCGCGCTTCGCCACCGGAGTCTCGCGGTAGTGGAACGTGAGCAGGGCTCCCTTGTTCTCCACCCACGCACCGTCCTTGCAGACCTGACGAAATTGTTAAAGGATAAGTAAGGTTATTTTCACTGTAAAGCTGGAAAAATGCATCAGCAAAGGTCAATGCTGGTTATGTCTGACAATCACTTCATCATCATCAGCCTTTTAATGTTCCCACTGCTGGGACACAGGCTTCCTCTCTGTGAGAGAGGGGATGGGCCTTAATCCACCACACGGGCCCAGTGCGGGTCGGTGGATATCACATGTCTTCGAATTTTTGGTTCTAGAGGACATGCTGGTTTCCTTACGATGTTTTCCTTCCCTGTTTTTAGAACAATGGTAATGAAATTGTTTACACAAAGTAGAGCGCCTGCCTAGGGTCGAACCCACGACAGGAATGTCGGGGCCGTTACCACTGGATCACCACTGCTCTTACCAATCACTTCATGAACAACTAATGCTAATGCAACAAGATATGCTAAACGGCTGAGATTGCTTGATCAGCTTTCGTAGCTACTAACTTTCGCTTTCAGCTTGCAGACTGCCTTATTTTGTCATTTAATGGCAGGAGCAGTTCAAAATATAGAATTTCCCGATAGTATAGAAGAAAATGAAATGGGTCAGAAGATAGGTCTAATAGAAATGAGTTCCATTCACTGGTTACTTAATAGTTGATTGTAAAATTTTTGATACTTTTCACTTTACTCATTACTCACTGATGTGGTATCCTATATCAAGAAGTAAGGCTTGAATTTTTTATAGAGATATCTTTCTCACCTGCTCCTGTAACGCCTTGAGCAGTTTGACGACGGCATCCTGCAGTTCCATGGGCATGGGGTGGACGAACTTGCTGCCATCAGGGTGTAGGATTTCCAGACCATGGTTACCCGCGTACGTGATGCCCTCGATGCCAACCTGGAGAAAGAAAGTAATGTTTTAACAAAAGGACAACTTAATTTGGCTGGCCAACCACCTTCTACACGAACACACACTACATGAACAAAAGGATTAAAGGTAAGCGTATATCGTCATAACCAAGACATGCCCAGTAGCCTTATTGCGTGATGAATTCGGTAAGGCAAAGTGCAAAGAGTATTAACAGTCGACCAATCACATGGTGAGATGAAAGACTCTTTGTGAATTTCCGTCTATGTGATCGGTCTATGTACTCTTTGCCCTTTCTTCTCTAATAGGGTAGTTGACTGAAAATTTGTCTTTTATCCTTCAGATAAATTAATAAAAAATATTGGACACATACTTTTTCTTTTGTCACGTAAACGTAAAGTGACGACGATACAGTACGTTGAAGTATCGTGTGACGTTACGGTGTGCTATACTTTATACTGACAAAGTGACGTCACAAGCGGGGGGTTTGTGACGTCAAAGATAAAGTTCGAGAGTGGGGACACCTGAATTTTGATGCGCTTTATCTTTGTAAATTTTTATTTAATTGTTATTGCAATTTATTAAGTCGGAGGATACATCTGGCTTTGGTCAGCCAGCTCGCGAATATGTATCCTCCGACTGCACAGCATGATTTTCTTCTTGTTTACATCTTTTTAGTTCGCTTTTTAAGCAGTCGGGTTTTTTGATTTTATTAATTAACTTTTTTATTTACAACTTTTTAGTTACTTTTCTTAAATTAGGTTCATTTAAACATATAAGTGTTATATATTTTTGAAATCACCTATTGAAACCCTTTTATTTTGATACCCCACACGATAGGTGTAGAAGAAAAAAGAAAATTCCCCCCTACAAAATTGCGCCCAAAATCCGCCAATTTTTTCTTATCCAATTTTTATATGATACTTGCAGGGTTAAGACGAATCGATTAACGTAAGAATCATCAAAATCGGCCAACGCGTTTGGTCTCTAGAACGCCACATAGGAACAAACATACATACATACATAGACTGATAAACACATTACCCTCCTTCGGCAGTCGGGTAAAAAATATGGGTCCAATAGTATTTGATAATCTCACTGACGTGACGGAATACATAGATTTATCATTTGTATACCCAGGAAACATCCTTAATGGATGCAGCTTTAATATTTCTCATGGAGAGCGAATGCCTGTCTGATATTTAGTAATTCGTCGCCAACCTAGTTTGGAGTCCTTCTTGATTGAAAGATGTGTCATCCTTCGGGCTTATAGCGGCCCGTTACATAAGTCCACGAACGAGAGCCTGGACCGAAGGCTTGACGAGCTTTTCTAGCTATTATATATACTTGATAGTAATTTTCCTACGTTGGAATTGTTATGCATCACGACTCACACATTGTAGTTCAACCTAATTGAATACAACAGAATAATTAGCGTACCTGACACGTGGTAGGTAGGTAGGTAAGTATATGGTTCGTCATGCTTCATGGTAAATCGAAAAACTCTAACGTAAGTATGACTGTATGACAGAGTCAATATGGTAAAGATCGTTGCTGACTCGTAGTTACACCAGGTTATCACATATAGATCTACATGGGTAGGCAGAACAGTCGGTGTAGAATTTGCGTGGTTCCCCTTACAACTCTAACTTATCTCTGCCTACCCTGACTAGCCTACTTACCCTACCTAATAATTTTTATCTATCATCAATAGTTTTCTCAGCGCACGCCAAAGAATGAATTGTATAGGCAACATGCTACCTTGGGTTACATTATTGCAATTTTCATAAGGATCTCTATTTTTTTTTGAAAATATAATTTAACCTATGACACTCAGGACTAAAGTAGCTTTTTACCGGTGAAAGAATTTTCAAAATAGGTTCAGTAGATCCAGAGATTACCCCTTACAACGTCACAAACTCACAAGCTTTACCTCTTTATAATATTAGTATAGAATAACAACGTGTTTTTGAACTGATTGTTTCAATCCGTCCAAACTATCGCAAAATTAGTAGGTATGTAACAATCTTACTTAAACGAGCTTGATGACCGCATCGGTGTGACCGACTATCTCAAGGTTTCATAGCAGTGTTTACCTACATTACCTTAAAGAGCTAGCAGCTGTAAACATGGATACGTAGGTACGTCGTGCATATTTGAAATAGAATTACAGTAGCAAATATGGCGGCCACGCAAACATTACGTAACAAACGACACACAAGTACCAGTGGGTTCATAACCCGGTTGTAACAACATTATCAAGGGTGCTAGGTATGTATACGACGAACAATATAAATATTTTTGTTTTAAACATTGATAGCGGCTGTCAAAGTTCAGGCATGATACCGAAGACCTTGTTATTTATTTGCGAAGCCGCCAGATAGTTTCAATGAACGTAGTCCTGGGCCACAGCTGATATTACGATGACAGATGTGTTAAGAAAATCTACAGCTTTTGATTTATTATCTGACCACTTTCCCCTAACCTAACCTATCCCTATCCCTTATCCTACGGCTAATAGACCGGGTTCCAAACGTTGAGATCCGAAGACGTACGAAGGTTTCCGACGTCGGAAAACGAATTTCTGGAGCTGGGTAGGACACCTGGCAAGGCGCGGTGATGATAGGTGGAGTAATGTGGTGACTGAATGGCGTCCAAGGACTGGAAGAAGAAGTATTGGTCGTCCAGCGGCGAGATGACATTGTTGCCATTGTGGGTAGAACCTGGATTAGGTTAGCATAGGAATGGGCGAAGTCGGGCTGTGGATGGTGATGATGAACCTATCCCAAGACCTTTATTTTTGTGTGGCTTCTCGCAGTTCAACCAAGTGATGATTACCTACTGCTCAACCGGACTTTCCCTGTGGAGACTAAACTAGAATCTCCAGGCAGGCGTAAAAATTTAACCTAAGCGACCACGCTGAGGGATATCCCCTAAGAAATACGAACCTCTGCTCAGGACGTCGCTGGGGTGAAAACTACGGCAAGACCATGAGTACGTGATTCTACCATCCGTTCGGAAATTTCCTATGTGGAGAAGAACGGACAAGACCTATCCTAAGTCCCATCACTGCCTTTTTCATTGTTGATAGGTTCGCGCTTGACCACTATCTCACCTGTTAGTACCTAAGCGACGATGTGTTCTTACTCTTAGTGTGTCGATGGAAAATTCAGCTTTTAAATATCATGCTTGGACCAGTATCTATTCAGTCCTATATTGACCCTAACAATGATACAGTCCGAATGACTATACCTTCCTTACATTGTCTTAGATTTGCTGACTGATTCAGTTACTAAAACCCCTATGCCTTTGAGGCTATCCCCCGAGTTCTGAATTAATATATTTAAGTTGAGTACGTATGAGTCTAAACTCTAGGTACTCTAGCTTGAATACAAACCGGCCCTATGATGCTGACTTCTTCGAACTTTCTAAGCATGACGAAACTGCTTATGTGTGTCGTTAATGACTTAGGTAGCTTCCGATAACTGTACGATCAATGGAAGCACGTCTTCAGATCAAAAGTTACATAAATAATGTAACTTATCGTTTCACAGAGTTTCACTTGTTAATATTTTCCACAGAGATCCGATATGCACGTGTACACTTCTCTAAGAATATCGATAACCTATTATTAATATTCTTGTAACTCAACTCGTATGTCTTTATAACGTGAGCAACAGAATTTTTATCAATGTTTTGTACTGTCATACTGTGGTAAGTATAGGTACTCCAGATTCTTAACTAAACAGGGGTCGCTGGGTTTTTACACGATGCAGGTAAAGTAATTAGACCAAACGTAAAGTAGGCAGAAAAAACGGCAAATCCCAATGTTGTTGTTGTGTTGTTGTTCCTCTTTCTTACTTTTGCAGTGCCCGACAGGGGACCCTGTGTCGAAATTTGTAACCTACCATCTAAGTTCACATGTGGAAGCAATAAATGTATTGATTTATATTCAATCTGCCTAGCCTTTTCCCAACTATGTTGGGCTCGGCTTCCAGTCTAACCGGATTCAGCTGAGTACCAGTGTTTTACATGGAGCGACTGCCTATCTGACCTCCATAACCCAGTAACTGGGTAACACGGTACCCTTGGCTAGACTGGTGTCAGATTTCAAGCATCTGACTAATCGTAACAACTGTCAAAGAAACTATGTTGGGGTCGGCTTCCAGTCTAACCGGATTCAGCTGAGTACCTGTGTTTTACATGGAGCGACTGCCTATCTGACCTCCATAAACCCGTAACTGGGTAACACGGTACCCTTGGCTAGACTGGTGTCAGATTTTTAGCATCTGACTAATCGTAACAACTGTCAAAGAAACTATGTTGGGGTCGGCTTCCAGTCTAACCGGATTCAGCTGAGTACCTGTGTTTTACATGGAGCGACTGCCTATCTGACCTCCATAAACCCGTAACTGGGTAACACGGTACCCTTGGCTAGACTGGTGTCAGATTTCAAGCATCTGACTACTCGTAACGACTGTCAAAGATCTTTAAATGACAGCCGGGACCAACGGCTTAAAGTGCTTTCCGAGGCACGGAGTTATATTATAACAACTAAAAAGTAGGTAATGTTTTTATTGTTTATCTTTCCATTACTAAGTAGGTATATATCATACATTTACCCTGCGTTGATGACTTGATGAGGCTAAGGCTACCTATATAGAGATGGAAGATTTGCAAAGATGAATCTGCGTCCTTGCAATCATTCGCATATTGATCTAATTTACCTACGCCTTGGTGGAATTCGAGTATATCAAGTAATAAAATCCACGCTCACCATATTCTTAACATTGTCTACATTTCTGCCAGAGATGATGGCGATGTAGACATCAGACATGTTGGACAGCCTCTGCAGCGTGTGCTTGGTCTCAAGAGGCAGGGTCGCCAGGTCAGGGTGAGGGGCGATGGGTGCCAGTGTACCATCGTAGTCAAGCAGGAGGGCCAGCTTCTGGGTGTAGCCAATGTATCTGGAGCAAATAATATGAGGATTTAGTAATGAACATAGTTTTTAGCAATGGTGATTCGGGGTCGGGAATTGGTTGTACAACGGTACTGGTTCCCCTAGGTCCTCAAGTTACTTTGAAATACTTTCTTCGTAGCTGTATGAAAGATGTCAAAAATATTGAGTTAATTGCGATTCTCTTGCGGGTGATAACGAATAGGTTTAATTCTGAAGGATACTGTAGTTTTTATGAATAGTTTTGAATAAGAAAAGTGGCAGAAGTAAGTCCATAATCTCAAACTCACTTGGATAAGTATTCATCGAAGTCATCAATAGTGACAGGCTGCATGGAAGTCGCTCCAATATCATCAGCCTCCTCCTCCAGCGAGTCCATGGCTTTGAGGAACGCCTTCATCCAGCTGTCGACGTCATTGAGCTGCTCGCGTCTCCTCAAGTGGTTCATACGGACTGTGCGCTCATCCTCTGGCATGATCAGGGCCCTGGAACGGAATTTAAAAACGTATTCAGAATTTTTCCTACACGATCCTCGTTAGACCCTCCATCTTTTGTACTTTAGAACTGCTTCAAGACGGTACGAAAGTTCAACGTAATTTAACGGTCGCGATTCTGTTTTTACGACCCGTTCGACAACCCTGGTGTCAATGATTATGATAACCATTGACCAAGGAGAAATAAACGTTTAATAATTGTCATATATATCACATATTGCGACGCAATTGACGTCATAAAGTTCTTAACGATAACGTTGGCTGTAGGTACATTCAAATGTTATGTACCCTTAATAAATAGGGCACTATATTCTTTGCTATGACAATATATGGCTATCACTAGTCACTTGGCAGTGAAAAACGAAGCTCAGAAGAACATCAGCAACTCAGTAACATATTTACCTGTGAGTAACTTCAGCAGCATCATCCAACTCATATGGATTGCAGATGAGAGCCTCGTGCATCATCTCTCCAGCTCCAGCGAAAGGTGATACGATCAGAACGCCGGGTGGTTTGTTGATCTGGCAGGCGACGAACTCCTTGGCTACAAGGTTCATGCCGTCTCGCAGAGGTGTGACCAAAGCCACTGCTGCATCACGGTAGAAAGCTGCTAACTCCTCCTGACCGACGCAACCGTAAATATATCTGGAAAATGTTTCATCTCATGGTCACAATGGTACAAGATCTTGATCTTTTTGGACAAGTAGACGTATATTCATCACATTTGAGAGGTTATCTTTAAAAAAACTCACCTTATAGGTGACCAATTGGGTGTAGTAAATCTTCCATTTATTCTTCCAACTAGTTGATCCATCTCCTCCTTCAAGTCTTGGTATTCCTTCACGTCCGTTCTGGACGGCACTGAGATCTGCAGTAGCACCACTTTCTCTATGTGTTCTGGATACTTCTCCAGTAGCCTTTCGAAGGCTTTCAATCTATGTACTAATCCTTTGGTATAATCCAGTCTATCGACTCCTAATATCACTTGTTGTCCTGCGTTAGAGAGCACTGGTTTAGCGTTTTGGGCCAGCTGCATGAATCTGTCGAAGGGCACTCCGATCGGCAGTGGCCGGACACAGATGGTGCGGCCTCCCAATTCAACTAAAAGATTCTTTCTGTCCACACGACAACCTAAGTTTCTTTGGCAACAATCTATGAAGTTCAGACAGTAATCTGTTATGTGGAATCCGACCATGTCACAACCTGTGAAGAAAAAGAAACGTCCCATATTAATACAACGTTCTATCCAAGTAATGAAGTTTTTTAAAATGTAATGGTAGAGCATTGAGTTAAATGTACTACGTACTAGAGGAGACTCCTCAACTCAGTTGTTTGTAACACGCGTTAGAGCGCGCGCACTCCAACTCACTTAGTCTGTGGCAAGTGCTCGCTGCAACGTGACACGTTTGAGTACTAAGTTTTGTTTCTTATAAAATGCCTTCGTGTGTATTGAGATACTGTTCAAACAACTCAAGAAATACAAGTAAAAGTCAAGGAGTGAGTTTTCAACAGTAAGTTAAAAACACGCTTAATTTAATTATATTTTACCAATTTATTGTATCTCGTGACGCCGCGTCACCGCGGAGGCGGGAAGGCGGCCATGTTTGTGTGAATGTCAAAGAGTAAGAAAAAGTTCATATGCGCGCATTGATTGTTTATCTATGAGAACAGAACCCACCCCCCCTGCGCCCGGCTGTCACCGAAATACGCGCAATCTTTTGTTTGAAATAGCGTAGAAATGTACGTAGTACATTTAACTCAATGTGGTCGAGTGAAACTTACCAAGAATGCCCTGAAGTACTTCATCTGACCATGGGAACAGTCTGAATATGTCCCATGGGGGGAATGGAATGTGCAAGAAGAACGCGAGCTTGCATTTAATACCGTCTTCCTCAACTCGCTGAAAGTAAAACACATACGGTTTATATACTCCTTTTCGCTTTCTATGGTTAGCTTAGATGATTTTTCAATGATCTGGACCAAAGATAATATAATACTACAGTACAGATACCCAATCCCATACAAAGAAATGTCACCTCCATAAGTCGGGCTATTGGTCGGGCTATTTTTTCTTTCTCCATATTTTTAACAGGCGGCAGCACCAGTGACTCTTTAATAGCCCGAGACTGTGGTTTTCTAACGCCATCTAGTAGTTTGCCTTGATACTAAATCATATGGCAATTTGAGCGAGGAATCGTATCATGTAGGTACTCAGAGACGTTATTTGCCAGTTGTCTTGTCCTTGAACGCTTACTTCGTATTCGTAATAATAACATTAGGTATGTTCGGTTCGGGACAGACTCCGCTCAGACCGCGGTAACTTCTTAAATCTAAGTGGTCGCATTGTGTAGCGAATTTCACAATATTCACGAATATTCCAAATCAATCAAAACTGTAGAATTCGTTGTAGAATTAAATGTAGGTAGTTAGCTTGCTTCCGCGGCAACGGAATGACAGAAAGTAGGTACCTACTTCATGTCATTTTATTATTCACTTCACTATAAGGGCTATCCTTTTTTACCCGGCTGCAAGGAAAGGGTTATGTTTTTCGCGCGTATCTTGTATGTAAGTATGTGTGTAATATGCTTTATTACCTCGTATCTTTCAAACCACATGACGGATTTTTATAATTAAGACATCGTTAGATAGGTCTTGGCCACCCAAATATTCTTAGATAAGTGCCATTAAAAAAAAATGGCGCATTTTGGGCTCCATATTGTAGAGGTTGCAATTTTTTATCTTTGTAACCCGTCGAATGGGGTATCAAAATTAAGGGCTTTTAGTGGTGATTACAAAAATACATACCACGTATATGTTTAAAACAATTTATAAAAAAAAAAATACTTAAAAGTTGTAAATAAAAAAAGCTAATTTAAAAATCAAAAAGGAAGCGAACTCAAAAGCTGTAAACAAGTAAAAATCGTGCTGTGCCGTCGGATCAGGCAGTTCGCGAATATGTATCCTCCGACTGCACAGCTAGTTATTTTCTTGTTTACAGCTTTTTAGTTCGCTTTTTAAACAGTCGGGTGTTTGATTTTTAAATTAGCTTTTTTATTTTAGGTTGGTACTTAGATATATAAAGAACATGATGTTTTTACAAAAATGATTACTTTTAATACTTTAGTTAGGTACGCAGCATGGCAGTACCTACCCTACCCCTCACCCCCGCTGTCACATGAAATTGCTAGCGCGTAGTGGCTCACGAAGTGTTTCGAGCCGTTATTAAGTATGAATCAAACTGTACCTACTATGCGACACGTAAACTCGGACGGCAAGCGGCACACGCGTCGCGTTATCTCTTATTTTAGTACCCGTGCGATTTGAGTAGGCCCTAGCGCGATACGAGTCCTGTTCCAGCGAGGTATCTAGTTAATTCGACGTGTAAACAAGCTTCACAAAAAAGTGATTTTAAATAATAGACCAAAACTGTAATATTTGAAATTACGCCTATAATAAATAATATCTTTTAAATTACGCCTATAATAAATAATAACTATCTTAGAAAATGAATCTTACGATGGATATATAGTTTAGGACAAATTGTGAAACACGCCATCTATTGCAAAGAACTCAAAACAAAACGAAAAGTCGATGGCTACTTTCAACTAATTTAACATACAAAGTCTTCACTTATCTTTTTTGTTCAAAAAACCTGATTAATGAGTGTAAATGGATAAATTAACATTAAAGAAGCAAGTTTTGATTTTTACTAAACTTATTTCAGCCTGAATCTGCTGTTAAACATTTTTAATTGATTGTTACTTTCACATTTGTTACCTATGCTGCCATCTATGATCTTTTTTTAATACTAATTATAATTTGTATGAGTTGATACCCCATGTCTGGACATACCTGTCTAATCCAATTAGCAGCCAACATAAGATGGTAATCATGGACCCACACGATAGGTGGAGAGTTTCCATTTTTCCCCTTCTGCTCCTTGAGCAATTGTAGAGCATGTACTGTCTTCTCAGCAAACTCTTCGTTGCATTTGATGTACGCCTTCCAGTGGTCAGCGATGAAGGTGGCTCTGTCAGGCATGGAGTGGAACAGAGGCCAGAAGGTGCCGTTGCAGCAGCCGTTGTAGTAACTATCGAAAAGCTTGGGTTCCGCGTAGATGGGGACTATCTGAAATGAGGAATTAGGTTTTCTTATGAAAGACGTTATGTTATTACCTTATTTGGGTCCTTCATAATCAGTTTTGAAGCAGATATTATTATAATACTAGTTGTCCCACGCGGCTTCGCTCCCGTTAACTGGCTACTTAAGTACCTATCTACCCATCTACCCTACCTACCCTACATACACATGATTGTTGCGTAACTCAAACCGATTTCGCAGCGCACGCAACGGAAGCTCTCAAAAAGGTTTTTTTTCCCGTTTTTGCAATTTTTTTCATTTATGCTCCGCTCCTATTTGTAGTAGCGTGGTGTTTTATAGCCTATAGGCTTCCTCGATAAATGGACTGTCCAACACAACAATATTTTTTCAATTCTGCGCGTTCAAACAAACAAACTCTTCAGCTTTATAATTTTGGTATAGATTATGTTACCGAGAACATGTTAAGAGGACAGCCTTCTTTACAA
The DNA here is from genome assembly GCA_964057195.1 of Orthosia cruda. Lineage (NCBI taxonomy): Eukaryota > Metazoa > Arthropoda > Insecta > Lepidoptera > Noctuidae > Orthosia > Orthosia cruda. Next base: position 9,803,921 of record OZ059847.1, read on the forward strand.
ACGAATGAAGAATTTATATACGTTTGTTTCGCAAAACGAAGAGTTTGGGTAACAAGAATTTATAAAAACCGGCCAAGTGCGAGTCGGACTCGCACACAAAGGGTTCCGTACCATTATCGCCAAAAAACGGCAAAAAATCCCGTTTGTTGTATGGAAGTCCCACTTAAATATTTATATTCTTCTGTTTTTAGTATTTGTTGTTATAGCGGCAACAGAAATACATCATCTGTGAAAATTTCAACTGTCTAGCTATCACGGTTCATGAGATACAGCCTGGTGACAGACAGACGGACCGCGGAGTCTTAGTAATAGGGTCCCGTTTTTACCCTTTGGGTACGGAACCCTAAAAAGCATCCATCCCATTGTTTTCTTTATTTTCATAGAACCTATATGTTTATTGATATGCACGTGTATTTATTTAGTGCAATACCGTAAGCCTTTTATGACGTAGGTATTAACTATTCACCTAACGCAATGAAATGTGTAAATAGTCAGCTTAGTAGATAGCGGTCACATTAATCTGTTATCTGATAACTCACTATTATCAGATGTTTGATTGGAAAATAACGAAGACACTCTACTTCCTGAAATTTTCCCTTGATTGAAGAAAATATGTACCTAGTTCTAGCCAAGTTCGTATTAATATAATTGTTCACCATCATCATCATTTCAGCCGGAAAACGTCCACTGCTGGACATAGGCCTCCTCCAAGCGCAGCTACATTGACCGGTCCCGTGCATTTCACATCCAGCGCCTTCTCGCAACCTTAACCAGGTCATCTGTCCACTTATTGGAAGGCCTTTCAACGCATCGTCTTCCGCTTCGCGATCGCCAATCCAGAACCTTTCTGCCCCATCGGCCATCCGTTCTGCGAGCAATGTGCCCTGCCCACTGCCACTTAAGTTTCGCAATTCTTCGGGCTATGTCGGTAACTTTGGTTCTCCTGCGGATATCCTCATTTCTGACGTGATCACGCAAGGAAACTCCGAGCATAGCCCTCTCCATTGCCGTTTGGGTGACTTTAAGAATTTTTCATAGTAATGCAACTCGTAAAGTAATGTTATTTGTCATAATTATCTGACTACATCATACTGATATTTTCGGTCCGTCCTGCTAGTCCCATTGACCCAGTCCCATGATGTGACAAGCGGGATGATAGGACCCACTAGTCGCACGGCTGATACTAACATATTTTTTTAATTTTGTCCCACTAGTCCCATGGGACAACTGACACTAATATATTTTTAAAATTGTGTCCCATTAGTTCTTGTCTCTTAATGATGGATGAAGTGGTTTTATAACAGAAATAATTAACATTTATAATAAATTGTATGGATAAAGCCACTGCACACTGTTGATATTGCTTGCAATGTTTGTTCTGTACCAAAGTAAAGTAAGTTCTACCTAACCAAAGTAAAGAGGTAAGCGTATTCACGGCAGAAGGTACACTGGCGAGTAAATTAGCAAACTATTTACACAGTGGAACACGGCGGTCACGCGTGCGAGGTGCATGGCCATGCAGCAGGCTTATTACGTAAGAAACAGCAATCAGCAATCATCGCGCGATCATACGCTTTATGTCAAAAAAGTCGCAATTACATAAGGTATGGTAGGTCCTACACAATCGTTTGCTCATCACTCGCTGTTTGTCAAATGCACTTATTTCTAAAACAAGTCAAATAAAACTATCTTTTATTAAACAAGCTTTTTAGCTTAACGTGCATTGTCATCCAAACCAAACGTGTAAACAAATTTTCAGCTCAATTGGATGGCGAACTGTTTTAAAATACAGTTGCAAGATTTGATCCAATAAACAAGGCAAGTTAAATAACAAAATAATAATTAATGCTTGTTTAAACCGCCAAATACTCTAAAACTTCTGTATTGAAGAGCAATTATTGCGAAAAAATCGCAATCGTTTTGCTCTTGCAAGATACGTAATATGTCTGCGGGTTGTTATGATTCACCTGTGTTGGCAAATGTTTTTATTATGCTTCAGAAAACGTATTATTTTACGATAAAGACAATTTCGTTGATGACAGTTTGGAATATGTCAGAATCCCAAGTAGCATTTGTACTATTATTAAAGAAGGGTGTCCATTTACGTATCAATTCGTATCGGGATACAAAGTATTCTTTGTCTTTAATACAGGCCATGGTCTACCCGTGTGCTAGTTGCATCCATGCGTTTAACCATTGAGATATGATAAGTGGTAATCAATATCCAGGATTTTACAGTTAGATTCCAGTAAGAATCAGAAGAACTATTGACTTCAAAGCAAAAAGAGAGACAAATTTGCCTCAAGTAAAAACTATATTGCAAAAAAAAAAAATATTACAAAAAAAAAAAAACCTGACTTGCAAATAAAAAGTGAAAAATATCTTCAATTAGTGGGTGTTCCTGTTTCGTTTCTTCGTTTTTTGACACCGCCTTCCGAAATTGAAGTTATTTTTCATTTTGTAGTGTTCCTATTTGGAAGTCAGTAGTATTTTTTTTGTAAAATGTTTTATTTTTCACTTTTTAGTGGTACATAATGGACAAGTTCTAAAGTAAGGTACCTTTATTGCCAACAGAGATGCCAGAATAGATTACCCGAATAATATGTAACCTGAACATAACCGGTAGAATGAGAGTATACCAGGGTGAATTGTATACGTCTGCGTACCCCTTTAGAGAATACTGGCGTAATGGTATGTTAAGAAATGGTGTAAACAATAAACAGACATGCGATTGCAGCAATCCCGAGAGATTTGCCGTCATTTATTGAAGAGTTCTGTTGTATATTGCCGAAGTTCTTCATCAGAACTTTAGTAAATTTTAATGGAATCATTTCGAAATAAACTTATCCGTTTATTAACCGACTTCGCAAAAAGGAGGAGGTAGTTTATTTTTTTGTGTGTTACCTCAGAACTTTTTACTGGGTGGACCGATTTTGATGAATCTTTTTTCATTTGAAAGCTGGTGCTTGTCATGTGGTCCCATATATGTTTATTTTCACCGATCACTCCGTCAATTGTGGACCGATTTTGATAAGTCTTTTTTTGTTTGAAAAAATATGTGCCGAAATTGGTCCCATTTTAATTTCATCAAGATCTGATGAAGAACTTCGGAGATATACATCAGAACTATAACAGAAGAAACCAAAACAAGAACACCGACTTCCGAAATTGAAGTTATTTTTCACTTTGTAGTGTTTTTATTTTGAAGTCGGTTGTATTTTTTGTTAAAAAGTTTTATATGAAGGAGTTGTGCCCAAAAAAAAAAACATAAACACATCCGAATTAAGAACCTCTCCCTTTTTGGGAAGTCGTTTAAAAACTGTATCTTGGACAGAAGTCTAAGATACTAACTATTCAAAGAAGTGTTTTTTTTTTCTATGCAAACACCCAGTCGTAACTTTAGGAGGAGATAGCACACATTTGAATTTTTATGGTGCATAAATATTTAATGGTATGAGCACGAACATAATTGTTTACTGCGTTGTATCTATGTCATTCCAAACAGTTGAAGGTGCTAAGATACTGAATAGTGTCACATTGGCAGATTCTCGATTTATTAGTTTCCGGTTTTCAAAGTTAATAAAACATTTGCAATTCAAAAAAATATTCAAAAATCTCGACTGCTTAAGAACCGAACTAAAAATACGCAAACAATAAGAAAATCATGTGTGCTGTCGAAGAATATATATTCACGAGCTGGCAGACCAAAAAAAAGATGTATCCTCCGACTGCACAGCATGATTTTCTTTTTGTTTATGTATTTTTAATTCGCTTCTTAAGCAGTCGGGTTTTTTGATTTTTTGAATTACCATTTTTTTTTAATAATTTTTAGTTACATTTTTTATTCGATATATTTACATTTATACATATAATTGTTATATATTTTTGATTACACGATGGGATTGAAAGAAAATCAATAATTGGGCACCCACAATATGGCGCCCAAAATAAGCCATTTTTCTATTTTCCAATTTTAATATAGTTAGCCATTGACCCTCGCAAAGATAAGACGAATCGATTGAAGTAAGAATCATCAAAATCGACCAACGCGTTTGTCTCTAGAACGCCACATCGGAACAAACATACATACATAGACTGATAAAAACATTACCCTCCTTCGGCAGTCGGGTAATAAAACGTCTACTTCTTAGTCGTTACGCTCTTGACAGAGCGGTCGTGGTATTCATTTATTTTATTAGTTTATCCTCGCACTGGAACGCCTTGCAGCAATTACACCAATGGAGCACAATCTTATCATAAACTCACTATAAGTTCAGGTTTTCTCACGATGTTTTCCTTCACCGTTGTCAACGATGTCCAAGATTAAATTAGAAAGTACATATGAATTGAAAAATACACATTGGTACTTGCCCGGATTCGAACCCACGACCTCAAGCATGAGAGGCGAGGTCTGAGCCACTGGGCCACCGCGACATTCAATCATGAAGTGATGTTACTATTTGCGGCAGATGCAATGCGTCTCATAATGTCTCGCTACCTTGCCCGATTAGAAGTCATCCGGGTATAGTTCTCGCCAAACTTATTGGTCGCCCTGAAGTTGGCTACAATGGCTGCGCAGTAGGAAATCTCATACAAAAACAGCACCGTTTCGTGTCTCGCGCATCCGGTAAACCAACTTCATGGCGGCCATTAAGTTTGGCGAGGGTTATACATTCGTGCAAGCGACCGCCCACAGTACGCTTGGTCTGGTCGGTCCAATGCATGGGTGACCTTCCACGCGGTCTAGTGCCTTCCACTTTTCCTTGGATGACTAACTGCTCTATGGACTAGATAAAACGTACACTTCTTTCTTGCTGTATTTTTTCGAATGATCAATTTGCTTATTATGATTTCTTTCCTTAATTCTACTCCGTTTCGCCGTCAATTTGCATTCCACGTGCAATTGGTTCAAAAACGATTGGTGAACTACTCTTTGACATATGTTTTTAACCGACTTCCCAAAAAGGAGGAGGTTCTATGTTCGACTGTTTGTTTGTAATGTTTTTTTTTTTTTTTTTTTTTTGTTTGTTCACCGTTGTCTTCCTCAATTGTGGACCGATTTTGAAAATTCTTTTTTTGTTTGAAAAAGTATGTTCCGAAATTGGTCCCATTTTAATTTTGTGAAGATCTGATGAAGAACTTCGGAGATATACAACAGAACTCTTCAATAAATAACGGCAAATCTCTCGGGATTGCTGCAATCGCATGTCTGTTTGTTGTTTATACCATTTCATAACATAACATCACGCCAGTTCGCTCTTAAGGGGTAAGCAGATCTCTCATTTCACCGGTTATGTTCAAGTTTCATGAAATCTATTCTGTCGAAATAGTTCCCTTACTAACTTGCCTATTAGGTACGTACAACTAAAAAGTGAAAAATAAAAACACTTTTTGCAAAAAAATACTACCGACTTCCAAATACAAAACTACAAAGTGAAAAATAACTTACTTTTTTGAAGTCGGTGTCCAAAACGCAAAAAAATGGTACCTACGAAAGACACCGACTTCAAAAAATTAAGTTATTTTTCACTTTTTAGTTTTGTATTTGGAAGTCGGTAGTATTTTTTTGCAAAAAGTTTTTTATATCAATTGAAGCAAGATATTAGGTTGTTGATTAAAAATCCTATTATTGTCGGGGATATCCAGTACATACCCAGCTTATGTGAAGCTGAAACGCATACAATCGGTTGCCACATCATAATGTTATTCTTTTATATCGACAACTAGCTTCTTCCAATGTCTTCGTCGATGTTGGGAATCCCACGGGAACATACCTATTACCGGGATAAAATTGCTTATGTCATGTGTGTGTGTTGCCTAATCAAATTTGAACCAGAACCGTTCAGCGGATTCTCTAAAACTTTCATATTTATAATATTGTAGTAGATTTAGTAGGATATGATCGATTATTCCGGATGTCCACCACTGGGGGACAGTGGGCAAACTTTAAAAAAATATTCTCGTTGTCCACCACTGATTTTTAGGGTTCCGTACCCAAAGGGTAAAAACGGGACCCTATTATTGAGACTCCGCGGTCCGTCTGTCTGTCTGTCTGTCTGTCACCAGGCTGTATCTCATGATCCGTGATAGCTAGACAGTTGAAATTTTCACAGATGATGTATGTCTGTTGCCGCTATAACAACAAATACTAAAAACAGGATAACATTAATATTTAAGGGGGCTCCCATACAAAAAACGTGTTTTTTTTGCCGTTTTTTGCGATAATGGTACGGAACACTTCGTGCGCGAGTCCGACTCGCACTTGGCCGGTTTTTCTTTCTTTTTTCTTTCTTTCACTGGGGGATGGGGGAAAGGTTGTCTGTAAGAGATTGCCCTGTGCGATAAGACCGCCCATTGTACACTTATCTTTATAAATGTTTTGTTCTGTAATTATTTAAGTGGTGTACAATAAAGTATATAATAAATAAATAAATAACGACACGGGTTTTTAAATTATTCTCGTTGTCGTCCACTGGGGTCAGTGACACGGCTTTTTAAACATTCCATATGGCTACCACTGGGAAACAATGTCACAATTCTGTTTCATTTTGTTTCTTTATTTGCTTTTTTTTATTTGACTTGGGTTTGCTCTTGACTCTAATCTAGGTCAGAGGGAACAGAGACAAAGTCGACGATGGAGTGAGCTTACCCAGTAGAAGCCTGTTCACTCTAACTTTGAAGAGATTCGGGTTAAAACAGACGCAAGTATTGAGTTCCGCACATTCGTATATATAAGTAGGATATCGTACCTTTTCAGAGAGCAATCCAGCTGTGGGGGTCTTGTCCTTGGGGTCTGACTCCGGGATCTTCTCGTTGGGGTCATCCAGGTGCATGCCTGGCCATCCTACCCAGATGCCGCCCCCTCTGATCACCACCGGGGCCACAGCTGTGACCAGACCACCGGCGCTGTGGACAAACAACAATTTAATATAGAGAACTATCTATAAAGCCATTTTAAGTACGAATATTATTCAGGAGCATCTATATGGATACTTATTCATTCAGGCAAATGAATGTCATCAATATCTATATAAGTTTGGTTACTTACTGAAACGCTATTATATAATAAAACAATGAAACAAACAGGAATAAAAAAAAAAACTTTTTGCAAAAAAATACTACCGACTTCCAAATACAAAACTACAAAGTGAAAAATAACTTAACTTTTTGAAGTCGGTGTCTTTCGTAGGTACCATTTTTTTGCGTTATGGACACCGACTTCAAAAAATTAAGTTATTTTTCACTTTGTAGTTTTGTATTTGGAAGTCGGTAGTATTTTTTTGCAAAAAGTTTTTTTATTTTTCACTTTTTAGTTGTACGTACCTAATAGGCAAGTTAGTAAGGGAACTATTTCACCAGAATAGATTTCATGAAACTTGAACATAACCGGTAAATTGAGAGATCTGCTTACCCCTTAAGAGCGAACGGGCGTGATGTTATGTTATGAAATATTATAAACAACAAACAGACATGCGATTGCAGCAATCCCGAGAGATTTGCCGTTATTTATTGAAGAGTTCTGTTGTATATCTCCGAAGTTCTTGATCAGATCTTCACCAAATTAAAATGGAACCAATTTCGGAACATACTTTTTCAAACAAAAAAAGAATTTTCAAAATCGGTCCACAATTGACGGAGTTATCGGTGAACATACACAAAAAAAAAAAAAAACAAACATGAAGTCGAACATAGAATCTCCTCCTTTTTGGGAAGTCGGTTAAGAAATAATACTGATTACACGCTTGAGACTACACATGGACTTATTAGAGATAACAAAGAAGTTGCTCAAGAATTTGTAAATTTCTTTACCAGCATCCCGATTAAAACTACTGAACCCTTAAATTCTTCGCCGTCGCTCGGTTCTGGTTTATAACACGCTAACGTTTCAGCCTGCCCGACAGAATTTAACTTTTCACATATAAACTAGTACCAGTAGTAGTAACAGTATTAAAAGCTTTTAAGCAAATAAAGATAAAACTGACTATAATTGAGTGAGATTAAAATTCGATTTAGTATAGATAATAAGCAAGTAAGTGCTGTGAGGACTCCTCTCCTATTTAGAGGCAACCTTCTTGCCTATTATAAGACTGGCGACAGATAACTATTTAGTTTTGGAAGGCGATTGAAATCAGAACGCAAGGAAATAATTGAAGATGTTTTTGTTTAGCTTTGGTTGTCACTTCATACGTAGTATCTCTAAGTAGTCTGTGGTCACTTCTGTACAAGCCGCTTTAAGGCAGACACGTTGTTGCTTCAATATAATATAACAAAGTAATTGTTGATTATTATTTGAGCTATACCCCCACAGTACACAGAATAATGGTACACCTATTAGCGAGACAACACAGAGCAGCAATCAATTCCTCATACAAGCTTCCCGGCCGCTAATCCATGACCAGTTGTGGCCAGTAAATACCTAACAGATAAAAGAATCGGCCTTCGCCAACCCTGAATGCCCGCTCGGATACCGGCGGCCCCCGTTGCATAAGCGAATTCAATTTACTATATACGAGTATAACCCACTTCAATTTACACGTGCGCGGTGTTTCTTCAATTGATTCAATAGCAAAGCATCACGTTTTTCTAACACATCTATACCAATATTATAAAGAGGAAAGATTTTTTTGTTTGTTTGTTTGTACCGAATAGGCTCCAAAACTACTGGACCGATTTCAAAAATTCTTTCACCGTTGGGAAGCTACTCTATCCCCAGGTGACATAGGCTACTTTTTAACCGACTTTCCAAAAAGGAGGAGGTTCTATGTTGGACTTCATGTTTGTTTTTTTTTTTTTTTTTTTGTGTATGTTCACCGATTACTCCGTCAATTGTGGACCGATTTTGAAAATTCTTTTTTGTTTGAAAAAGTATGTTCCGGAATTGGTCCCATTTTAATTTGGTGAAGATCTGATGAAGGACTTCGGAGATATACAACAGAACTCTTCAATAAATAACGGCAAATCTCTCGGGATTGCTGCAATCGCATGTCTGTTTGTTGTTTATAACATTTCATAACATAACATCACGCCAGGTCGCTCTTAAGGGGTAAGCAGATCTCTCATTTCACCGGTTATGTTCAAGTTTCATGAAATCTATTCTGGCGAAATAGTTCCCTTACTAACTTCCCTATTAGGTATGTACAACTAAAAAGTAAAAAATAAAAAATCTTTTTGCAAAAAAATACTACCGACTTCCAAATACAAAACTACAAAGTGAAAAATAACTTAATTTTTTGAAGTCGGTGTCCATAACGCAAAAAAAAGGTACCTACGAAAGACACCGACTTCAAAAAATTAAGTTATTTTTCACTTTGTAGTTTTGTATTTGGAAGTCGGTAGTATTTTTTTGCAAAAAGTTTTTTTTTATCCCTGTATTCCCACGGGAACGGGAACTACGCGGGTGAAACCGCGAGGCAACCTCTAGTATTTCATATAGCACACTGTCAAGCACCTTAGCGACAATGGTTGCCAGAGAAATAGGCCTATGGTACCACCGATCTGATGAGTCTCCTGTTTTGTTTTTAATTACTGGCATGACCACCGTCCTCATCATACTGTCAGGCAAGTGAGAGTGTGCGATAGAGAGAGGGAAAGAACAGTAATGCCAAAACTCTGGGCAAGTGGCAACCAGCATGCTGCAAGTGCTCGATACTGAGTCCGTCGTGACCTGGGAATTTGCCTCTTTTTATATTTTAAGAGCTATCTTAACTTCTTTAGCTGTGATAAGAGTGGAAATGGGTCCTGTTTGGGCCTCAGCATCGATCACGCGCTTCGCAGGTCCCAATGGGGATCGAACCATGAAGTGGTCCTTGAACACCTCGACTATGAGTTGCGGCATCAATGCTCATAGTAAATATTGTTCTATAGGCCGCTGGCGAGATTAGGTACAACAGATAGCCAATGTTGCTGTTCTTCGTTATCTAGTTTCATTAACTTGTGAACTAACCCGCATAATTAAAGAATCACTATTTCATTGTTACGTAATATTCTTATGAATGTGTTTTGAACATAAACGTATTTTTAACGGACTTCCCAAAAAGGAGGAGGTTCTATGTTCGACATTATGTTTGTTTTTTTTTTTGTGTATGTTCACCGATATCTCCGTCAATTGTGGACCGATTTTGAAAATTCTTTTTTTGTTTGAAAAAGTATGTTTCGAAATTGGTCCCATTTTAATTTGGTGTAGATCTGTGAAGAACTTCGGAGATATACAGCAGAACTCTTCAATAAATAACGGCAACTCTTTCGGGATTGCTGCAATCGCATGTCTGTTTATTGTTTATACCATTTCATAACATAACATCACGCCAGTTCGCTCTTAAGGGGTACGCAGATCTCTCATTTCACCGGTTATGTTCAAGTTTCATGAAATCTATTCTGGCTTTACAGTTACCTTATTAACTTGCCTATTAGATAGGTACAACTAAAAAGTGAAAATAAATAAAAACTTTTTGCAAAAAAATACTACCGACTTCCAAATACATAACTAAAAAGTGAAAAATAACTTTATTTTTTGAAGTCGGTGTCCTTAACGCGAAAAAATTGGTACCAACGAAAGACACCGACTTCAAAAAATAAATTTATTTTTCACTTTGTAGTTTTTTATTTGGAAGTCGGTAGTATTTATTTGAAAACAAAAATGGAGTTATGTTAACTTTAGTGTAGACACATGACAGTTCGATTTCCCGCGTACGATCATTCCAATTTTAAAATCTTGTTCAACTAATTAGTAATTTTGATTTTAAAGTTAATGATGCTCGCCAGGATCATGGTTTTGATGATTTTTTATTAATTTCTTCCAAATAAACTGTCTATAATCAAGGTATATTTTAGTTTCAAGGAAATATTACAGAAATTCGGCTAGTTTCCCACGATCGCCAAAATTTATCGTTTTTATTTATGAATATAGAATCAATTATTATTACATTTATTTTTTTTGACGTTCGAAAGTGCCGCTTAATGGCCTAATTGAATAAAGAAATTTTGATTTTGATGTTTTTTTTTGATTTTGGAAGCGCTGCGAAAAATTGGGGTGAAAGCCGAAAAAACAAACTACTATGTATTATGAAAACTTTGTGAACAATCACTTGAGTGTTCTGGTTCTTCACGAGGCCTAACATACAATATTATTTAAATGTTTCCAAAGCTACATAATTACGCCAAGATTCAGCTTAATCAGATACTAGGAAGTGCTTAAAAATGTAGGTATTACTAGTTGACGAACACACATACAAAAGATACTTAATATAAAGCTTGTATTAGAGTAGGTACGAGTAAAGTGAAGCGATTTCGCTTTAGTTCACAATAAATTAGAGTTATTTTAATGAAATAGGTAATGATACAGTATGATTTTGTATTTAGTTGGTAACAATCAATACACCTGCACTTTGGAAGACCATACGCTAGCCACTGACGCCTTAATCGGTGTGGCCACTTACTAGGCCCAAATTTTTTATAGAGTTTTCCATCGACTCGAAAAGAACAAAAAGAATATCATACCGATATTGCGTGTGTTTTCGTAATGAAAATAAAAGTAATTGATCAATTTATTATGGTGACGGTAGGCAAACTATTTGCGGTCTTTCTTTCTTTTTTGTAGAGTTCTGGTTAAATCCAGAAATATGTTTTTTTTTAATAAATAGTTATTACTGAAAACTTTAATATTTAACCAAAGTCATGTGTTGTTTATCACGCGGCATAACACAGGGAGTCTGTATAGACGAGATATTTCAAACATTTTAAATTTTTCCGATAAGACGCCGTCGTCCTTCTACTTCTTAAGTTATTACGATGGCATGCAGTCATGACCTCATTCAAGAAATATTTAAAATCGATGCCAAGCTTTTTACCATTTTCACTTAATTAAAGTGCCAAAGAATAAGGCATGAAATACTAGCACTTTTGATTGAGAAATTATTTGTACTGTTACTGAAGAGTACACAAAATACAAAGTACAAACAACATTGCAAAAAAATATAAAAAAACCGGCCAAGTGCGAGTCGGACTCGCGCACGAAGGGTTCCGTACCATTATCGCAAAAAAACGGCAAAAAATGCACTGGGGCTCCTATACAACAAACGTGCATTTGTTGCACCTTAAATATTTATTTTATTCTGATTTTAGTATTTGTTGTTATAGCGGCAACAGAAATACATCATCTGTGAAAATTTCAACTGTCTAGCTATCACGGTTCATGAGATACAGCCTGGTGACAGACAGACAGAGGGACCGCGGAGTCTTAGTAATAGGTTCCCGTTTTTACCCTTTGGGTACGGAACCCTAAAAAGGAAAGTTACTTGGTCTTATGATCGAAAGCCAATATACAGGTTTTGAAATAATAAAACGTAAGCAATGTAAACATAAAAACAAAGGGTAAATAACCTTTTTTGGCAGTCGGGTAGAAACTAGAAAGGGACCAAAAGGCTTAGCGTAGACTTTCGTAGTACGGCGTAGTCAACTGCTACGCGGTGCTACGCTGCTACGGGCGAAATCCAAACTTGAAATTCCTTTTTCTTTTTTTCTTCTTGCATCGTAATAACTGGTTATGTATGACTCATATATACAATACTTTCATCCGCAATATAAATACTTCAGGGTTATTTTTAACTAGGTACATTCCCACCGCACTATTCCCGAAGCCAGAATCAACAGTGGCGACCACTAGATAAGCGCCGAGGCAGGAAGTCCCGGCGAATGAATTTAACTGTCTTGGATCCCGCAACGAAATTAATCAGAAAAGAGTAATGGAGCAGTAGGAAATAAAAACACCACGTCTACTTCCCTAAATATCAAGCAGGAGACAGAACAAACAAGGCCAGTAGTTACAAAGGGTCGTTTACAACTGGGATACGCCCACTTGCCTAGGCAACTTTTAAGTAGATAGTTGTACTTTTTTAATCAAGCCGTGTGTTATCAACTTTTCAATAAAGTCATGAAGTTCGTAAAGAAGATATCAATCTGGCTAACATTTGCCCAACTTTATTGGTGTTGGTTGCCAGTCTAACCGGATTCACCTGTGTTAAATACAGTTTTTCGGGTCCCAAGCCAGGAGCTAAGCACCGGGGCCCATAGCGGCGTTGGCACTCCTGGACCCTTTCTGAACCTGTACCCCACGAAACTGCGGTTTGCAGCAGTAGAAAGCTAGGGATTTGCTCCTTATTGTGAGATATCCTGGTACCAAATTTTCTTTCTAAACTGTCAAGTGTCATCTGTCAAATCGTTGACCGCCCACCGACACGGTGTTGCAAGTAAATACCAAAATCGGGACGAAACAAACTGGATACCAGTAAATCCATGTTGTTCTTGGAAACAAGAAGGTATTATTTCTTGATTTTCCAAATATGGGAATATTCAAAAACAACAAAAGGGATGTCTCCTGGGTACAAAAATGATAATTCTATTTAATCCGTCCATATGAGAATAGCAAATAATATTGGACACGTATTTTTTGCTTTACCAAAACAATATAAATGCACAAAGTTAAAGCGCATCAAAGTTCAGGAGTGGGGGCTTGTGACGTCATTAAGGCAGTGTAAAGTGTACTAGCGGCGTGACGTCACACGATCTTTTAACGCATTATTTCATCGTACCTTTATGTTTACGTGTCAAAAAAAAGTTAATTAAAAATATCAAAAAACCCGACTGCATATTCGCGAGCTGGCTGACCAAAACCAGATGTATCCTCCGACTGCACAGCATGATTTTCTTCTTGTTTAAGTCTTTTTAGTTCGCTTTGTAAGCAGTCGGGTTTTTTTGATATTTTTAATTAACTTTTTTTATTTACATATTTATAGTTATTTTTATTAATTAGGTACAGTTAAATATATAAGTGTTATATATTTTTGAAATCACCTTTTAAAACCCTTTATTTTGTTATTTTTTCCCCCACAAAATGGCGCCCAAAATCCGCCATTTTTTTTTTTCTCAGGGTTAAGACGAATCGATTGACGTAAGAATCATCAAAATCGACCAACGCGTTTGGTCTCTAGAACGCCACATAGGAACATACTTACATACATACATAGACTGATAAACACATTACCCTCCTTCGGCAGTCGGGTAAAAAGAAGTCCAATATTTTTTATTAATCTACCTGACGGACCAAAATCTAATTTTCAGTATTACCCTATTGGAAAAATCGAGAAATGAATGAAACGGCCAGTGTTAAGTATATGAATTGATACAAAACCAAATGATTGTCATAAGTACAAACAATTACGATAAATATTGTATAGGTACGTTTGATTTGTTTGTTTTATTTGACGAAGCGACTCCTTGTCGCGATATTATAATGTAGGTTATCAACCCGTACATAAGTCTTAGTTTAATTTTAACTTTGACTTGCAGGATCGTGATTGTTGCTATCTGAAGACCTAATTAAATTATCTGTTTTAATAATAATTATTAATTTAAATATCGTAATGTATATGTATAAAAACAACTGTCGATACCGATTCTATAACTTAAATATTGCGAAATATATGTCGATGAAAATATTGTATCGGGTTTTATTAACCTACTAGCGGACGCCTCGCGGTTTCACCCGCGTAGTTCCCGTTCCCGTGGGAATTCAGGGAGAAAAAGTAGCCTATGTCACCCGGGGATAGTGTAGCTCCGCAACGGTGAAAGAATTTTTGAAATCGGTCCAGTAGTTTTTAAGTTTATTCGTTATATACAAAAATACAAATCTGTCCTCTTTATAATATGAGTATAGATGAACATATTTTTATAAGTATTAATACTTGCGCTGTCGCGAGACGCAAACGTTTGTGTAAAATTTCAACTCCATCGATTACCGGGAAGTAGGTCAAACATAACTTGCAACGTTTGGTTACATAGACATAGACGTAGATACCGGTACAGGAGAACCTAAATAAAATTACTCATAAAAATCTTTTTTTAAAACAAGCTTTTTTCGTATTCTTCTCAGCAAACCCTTTAATTTGATACCAATATCATGGCAGTGCACAAAAAATAACTAGTCCGCCATATTAGGCCGTCCGCCATATTGGATTTGGAAGTCCCTTGCTATATATATAGCTATCCATGCATTGTCACACAAACTAAACGTGTATGCAAAAATTCATCTTAACTGGTGGAGGATAACTGTTTTAAAATTCAGTTGCAAGATTTGACCCGAACACATACATACATACATTGCAAGTTAAATAAAAGCTTGGTAAAAATGAAAACTTGTTATAGCAAAGTTTGAAAATAGAAAAGATACAAGAGCACTATATATAATCATCTGGCAAAATTATTATATGTATGTATATTGAAAACAATCACTTCTCAATACGCTTTATTATATATGTTTGATTATGTATCTACTGATAGATAACGCCTGTTAATTTTGATTGATTGGGGCATCCTATAAAATTATGTTTAGAACGCATTTTGTTCATCATGCATAACTTTTATCTTCGGTAGGTATAATAATATGACTAGCTGTCCTACGCGGCTTCGCTCCAGTCAATTGGCTATCTATCTACCCTACCTACCCTACATATAGGGTTGCCAGATCGGAAGACTAAAGTATCTGGACAAAATTTGAAAATATCGGGATTTTGCGGTTGTTGTCGGGAGATTTATTTTTTATTTTTTCATATTAATAGGCCAAATATTGATGAAACATTACTAATTTAACTACACTTAATTTTAAGGTTGCCACATGTGTTTGGCATTGATCGGCAAGAAAGAACTTTCCAAGAACTTGTTTGTCTGGAGATTTTAAGTTTTGTCGGGATTCTGGAGATCCTTTAAAATGTCGGGCGATTCCAGACGATTCCCGACCATCTGGCAACCCTACCTACATACATCATTGTTGCGTAACTTAAACCGTTTACGCAGCGCACGCAACGGAAAGAATCTAGCAATATTTTTCATTTATGCACCGCTCCTATTGGTCGTAGCGTGATGTTATATAGCCTATAACCTTCCTCGATAAATGGACTATCCAACACAAAAAGAATGTTTCAATTTCAACCAGTAGTTCCTGAGATTAGCGCGTTCAAACAAACAAATAAACAAACTCTTCAGCTTTATAATACGAGTATTAGTATAGATTAGTCCCTAATTTAACTGTGTGAATAAAACAAAAAAACCGGCCAAGTGCGAGTCGGACTCGCGCACGAAGGGTTCCGTACCATTATAGCAAAAAACGGCATAAAATCACGTTTTTTGTATAGGAGCCCTCCTTAAATATTTATTTTATTCTGTTTTTAGTATTTGTTGTTATAGCGGCAACAGAAATACATCATCTGTGAAACAGAAATTTCAACTCTCTAGCTATCACGGTTCTTGAGATACAGCCTGGTGACAGACAGACAGACAGACAGACGGACCGCGGAGTCTTAGTAATAGGGTCCCGTTTTTACCCTTTGGGTACGGAACCCTAACAACGTATTCTTACATAAAACAATGTTCATCTATCAGTTAATTTAACAATAGCCGAAGTGCAGCGTTTTTTCGATTAGTGAATTAATTAATGATTAATCAATCCATTTTCCTTATTGATTTAAGCCGAGTGCATAGTTAACTAACTTGTAAACTAGTACGTATCTAATTAACCTAAATACCTTAATCTGTATATGTTATGGACCAAGTCATTAATACAGGCATTATTCATAATGCCCAGACAATTTGAAGAATGCCCAATATGAGTAAGCAATTTCCTAAAAACTATTGAAATAATTAAATTGACCGGGCTTACTGAATTATGCCCATCATCACATATTGAGCTGGGTGATGAAAAGATGTGACTTTTTAAATTATTTTTATTGACATCGCTTTTAATATAGACTAGCGGACGCCTCGCGGTTTCACCCGCGTAGTTCCCGTTCCCGTGGGAATACAGGGATAAAAAGTAGCCTATGTCACCCGGGGATAGTGTAGCTTTCCCAACAGTGAAATAATTTTTGAAATCGGTCCAGTAGTTAATTCGTTAAATACAAAAATACAAATTATATAATGACTAAGTCGACGGAACCCCGCTGCGCGGTGGGGAGCTGAGTGCGCTCGCTTTGCTCACTCGCTTTAGCTCCCGTCATCTCCTTCGAACCTAACCTATCCGTGTCGGGGTGCCCTAAGCTCCCGAGCTCGCTTCGCTCGCTCTTGGTCTAATCCATTGACCGTAATTATCAAATTGCCCAACCGTTACGTAGTTTATTCAAAATTACCAGACAATGTGATAAATATAGAAGTTTAAATCAGTATTTATTACATAGCCCGATTTGGTTTGACTTGATTCAAATACATAGTGCAATAATAACTTTGTCCATGACATATATAAACTTGAGTATATATCTAGGAGCGAATTTATGTTATCATTATGTTGAATGTTTGGATGAACCAAGGTTCGAATGTTATCAGTGTTTTTATCATTTTGCATAATGTTTTAACTATCATTTTTGTTCTATTTGAAAATATAAATCAGAGCTATTCAGAGCAATGAATGTTTCATACGACATTGTTAATATAGCAGTGAATCAATTAACGGTGCTGTGACTAAACATTCAAGTCCAAGGCCTTACGTACTCTTGTATATTTACCAAACGCTCCATGTATTGTATAATGTCACAAAGCCCATAAACGACAACACGGTCAACTACAATAACACACCACAAAAGAATCAACATTGTTAAATCACTAACATTCAGTTAAATTGATCATAACAAATACACCTATTTAACATCGCCGCGTCATAGTGTGTTATGGAAATCCACCTGCAACAGCTGACGATATCGTGTTCTGTATTAAAATCCGGCTTTCAAGTTTATAAATGAGATCACGCAGCTGTTAAATAAAATTCCTAACGGTCACCTCGGTAAATGATACGAGTTTTATGCAGTTTTTAGTTCAACATGAGTCAGGAAATGCAATTTTAAACCGAACATAGGTTGCAACTTCCCCGATTTGCATCGCGCATTGACAGAGGCGCGGCTTTTATAGACACCGTGCTGCCACTAGCATTTTATTTGAATGTTAACACAACATCAATATTTCGAGTAACACTGTAATATGCCGTTTATTTATCCGGTTTATTTATAGCTATTTTACGCAAAACATTCGCTTTTAGAGCACCATAACTGCGCCACAAAAGTCCTATGTTATTGCTCTATGAGGCCTCACTGGAAATTTTTCACGGAAGATTTTCATGTGTAACTAATAAAATGGTCACAGTACCTGGCTTTCCTCTCGAGGTCGCCGGTTTTCTCATTTCTCTTGAGTATAAAAGGCAGCCTGTTCGACACTACAATCATGCTTCCCTTGCTGTTGCACGCAGAGCGACTGGCACTGCCACAGTTGTCCTTTCCACTCATGTTTTAGTTTTCGATGCGAACGTTTCTATTCACGGCCAATCACAACGCCGACTGCACGCATGCGCGACCCAAACGGAGGGATTTTTCAAAGAAAATATTTATTTAGCACTGTGTTTGTATTGTTTTTGTCATCGCAGGTTACTCGGATGTTATTGAACAAATTCTCGCGTTGTGCAGAATGTCTAAATTGACATCACGGACGGAGATCGAAGGCGTACTGTTTCTTTTGTGTACGTCGGGTGCCTTTATAGACTATGAAGACGCGTCGCAGAAGGGCGAAGTTCTCGTGCGTCTGTGAGCGGAGCGCCGGAGGTCCGCGGCCAAGCAAAGAGGTTATCACAGCTGCTGACCCCTCATCAAGAATTGTCTTGCATCTTATCCGACTGGAGATGCGAATTCGGTGTTTTGTGATTTAATGAAGAAGAGACTTCACTGTTGTATCTGAATTTGAAATTGATAATAATATTATGAGTATTTTTTTACTTTGGATTGTTTAAAAATTTTGCGGTGATATTTTGTTCGATCGCATCGTCCCGTCTTTAATTAAAACTTTTTGCATATCCAAAGAGATGCCTGTTGTGAACAAACTGGCAATTAATTTTACTATTGACGAATTGATTTGGAAAATGGAAACCGTCGATGTCTCATGCCATAGCCAGACAATAGATCTCAACAAGAGTCAAAAAGATACTGTCAGCAAAGCAATTATAAACGTCCGATGGTCATTGGTCAGTAACTACCTAAGTATCAGCTCCGGCCCTTTATTCTTGAAGGAAAGACAAAGGGTCCCATCAATCTGAGCTGTACAGTAAATTAATATAAATTGAATAATTATAATAATGAATGAACACGCGTAGGTTCACGAACACAGGCTACCGTTAACGGTCGGCGTCATTGTTACGAAAGCCTTGGAGCGGCTATTTACACTGGCAACAGGATACTTTTATAAACAAACAATTTCGCCACTGCAGTGTTGCAATGATGTAAAAACTACTGGCTCTGTGAGCTGCAGACCTCGCGAGTCTGTGTTTTTGACATTTTTGTCGATTCGATTATCGAACCTGCTCTCAAAATGTGACGAGAATCTGAGGACCTGTAGAGGAGAACAGCTGTACATCCGCCAGACATACGAAAGAATTTTTGCCCAAGCTGAAACGGAGATGCTTTGCGCTCGCTCGGTCAAATTATACTTCCATTGCATTTAATTCTTACGAAATAAAAGAAAACACCGCTGCAGTTTTCTTTCTTCGCCTCGTATTTTTATTTGCACTCAAACGGTAAAAAATATAAGCTCAATCAATTTAATAAATATTGTCCCAATAACTCTATCCAGAACCACACCGAATTTAATTATCGAACGCCAATTATTTGTACAATCTATTTGGCAATACGCCCATATTATCTTTGTTATGTAGAGACCTACATATCTACTAATCCAGTAAAGTTTCAGTTTAATGGCGACGGGAATAGTTTTCCGCGTTTCCAAGTCATGGTGTGGCCGTGTGATGCGTGTTGCGTGCATGGTCGGCACGAGACTGTCGCGTGCCGCTGTGACTCCCGCGCATGGCTAAAGAGGCGCTCAGTGAATGACTCCTCGACTCCTGAATGATTGGTGTTTGTATTGCAGCATGCAACCGTTATGACGTAGTGATGGATGTTTATGCTGGTATATTATTATTTCTTAAGTTTGTTAGAATCCCTGTCCATACTGTAGAACGACCTTCTGTGGTATGCTGACGTCATGCTGCTGTTGTGACGTTGATACATGTGTTTAGTGTTTCGGTGTTTATGTGTGACGTGTTGACGTTGTTGGTATTGTAGCGTTATAAAAAAAAGAAAAAAAACGCAATGATAACGTATGTATTAAAAACAAATACACCGAAAATATAAATAATATATATAGGTAAGATTAATAAGGTCATTAATAAAAAGACAAAAAGGATCTCGTGGCTAAATAATAACAGCTGCACTGCTCGATCATCAAGGTTAAGCATCGCTTGACGAGGTTGGGCCGTGGATGGGTGACCATTCCAACATACCGAGTTTACTCCGTGCCTCGGAAAACACTTTAAGCCGTTGGTCCCGGCTGTCATTTGAAGATCTTTGGCAGTCGTTACGGATAGTCAGAACCTTGAGATCTGACTCCAGTCTTGCCAAGAGGGTACCTCAAAAAATAATGAACGAGATAATGTTTTGTTTGAGATAATGTTACCCAGTTACTGGGTTGTGGAGGTCAGATAGGCAGTCGCTCCATGTAAAACACTGGTACTCAGCTAAATCCGGTTAGACTGGAAGCAGACCCCATATGTAAATGTTGGCATAGTGTCTTTAGTTGGAAATCGGTAACTAGTATTTTTTTGTAAAACTGTTTTTAAAAATACTACCGACTTCCAACTTCTTCTTCTTTTCGTTTCGATGGCACATTTAATTAGATTGTCTGGGCCCAGTAGGTGGCCACACTTATTGCAGCGTCAGAAGCACCGAACAGGTCTTCCAGGGTGCAAGTGAATGGACAGCCAGGACATTCCAGCAAGTGGGACATAGTCTGTACAGGGGCACCACACTTGCACCGGGTGTTGGACGAATCTATAATCCCCCATTTTTCCAAATTATATTTGCAGCGGCCTACTTGGGTACGTAGCCGATTCAATGCCTTCCATACAGGCCACTGCAATTCATGGCCAAGCGGCAGATGCTCCTTGGGCTCAACAAAGTCATGGGGTGGTGGACACTTCTCCACCCACAACTTTCTCCTCTCCTCAGGCGGCCTGTCCTGGATTGCCTGTGTAGTTCGCAGGAAACTCCTTCGACTTTTCAGTCTACCCGCAGTTGGTGAATAGTCGTAGAGGGGATGTCGGGAATCGGATTCCTGGTGCTTTTTTTCCAACGCGCATGCGACATCCCTTCGTACGGAAGGTGGTGCTATGCCTGCTAGTGGGTAGAGCTTATTAAGTGGAGTTGGTTTTAAGCAGCCCGATATTATCCGACACGTCTCATTTAGGGCAATGTCTACTTGCTTGGCGTGAGTGGATCGGTGCCACACTGGGCACGCAAACTCGCCAGCAGAGAAGCATAGAGACATACCAGTTGTGCGGAGAACATCGGGTGCCGCTCCCCAGTTGGTGGAAATAAGGCGACGGAGCAAGCTATTACGGTTCCCGACCTTCTGCTTTGTTACGTAGCAGTGTGACTTATATGTTAAGGCCCTATCCAAAGTCACACCCAGGTATTTGGGGTTCGAGCAGTGTTCGACCCTAGTTCCTCGCCACGAGATGGCGAGTGTCCGATTTGCATGCAAGTTGCGAAGGTGGAATGCGCAAGACTGAGTCTTGGATGGGTTGGGCCGCAGAGCATTGCGGTCATAGTATTCTCCCAGTAAGTTGAGTGCGATAGTCAGTGTGTGCTCCACGGCTTCAAAAGTTGCTGCTTGCGTTGCTAAGGCCAAGTCATCCGCATAAAGGAACCGCTCCGTGTGTTGGGTGTTGGGCTGGTCGTTCGTGTAGATGTTAAAAAGCGTCGGCGCCAACACACTGCCCTGAGAGAGACCGTTTTTTTGCCTTCGCCATCTACTCTTGGTGGACTGAAAGCACACCTGGAAACGGCGACTTCCAACTAAAAACACTACTTTTTAGTTGGAAGTCGGTAGTATTTTTTCATTTTTTAGTTGTACCTAATAGGCAACTTGTCTTTAGTAATGTAAGTACAAATGTTACGATTAATTGGAATCTGAATTTGATCCTATTTATGATTCACTTAAATGTGTTTTGTAATAATCATTAACACTCGTGTTGGAAACCATTAATGGATACGCGGACGCGACGAAGTGCTATTCTCTGGTCAGGATCGTCTATGCGCTTATTTTCCTCCTACGAGAACTGGAAAGGAAAAAAAAAAAGTAGAGTGGCACTCGGGGACTGCCGCGGTAAAGCTATTGCATAGCATTTATTCTAGATCCAGTCCTGGAAAATGCGTCAAAAAAATTAAAAACGTTAAAAAACTAGAAAACGTAGCGAGCCAAACCCGCATTTATTTACGGTTAATAAAACTCTAAAAAACAAAAAACGTAGCGAGCCAAACCCGCATTTATTTACGATTAATAAAACTCTAAAAAACAAAACAAAAATACCCTTATTCACATTGAAATAAGGTCGCTTTTCTTTGACAAGCAAAAGTGACCCTTATTCATTAGCATAAGGTCCACATTGATCACCATTGTCACAGAAACAGCTAAGAGAGACCGATAAAAGGCAAAAAAATTACGACCAACAAAAATTTTAAAACCCTCATATCTCAGAAACGGTTGGAGTTAGCGCATTTCTGACAAAAAATTTGCCCCCCTGCCCTCGCTACTTCATCCAGGAGAACAAGATAGGATTTACCCCCCCTCCCCTTAACCGTTTACCTCCCACCGCAAAAAAATTTTTCATTCTAAAAATACCAACACGGAAATCGAAAACACGTGCAACAAACCTCCCCCCCCCGCCCCCCTGCCCCTCACCACTCAGATTCCACAGAATTCAAAAACCTTATTAAAAACAAAAATACCCTTATTCACATTGCAATAAGGTCGCTTTTCTTTGACAAGCAAAAGTGACCCTTATTCTCATTAGCATAAGGTCCACATTGATGGACAGTGGGGAGCGTGAGGTTTTTTCGTTACGGAATTTCTGGATTCGGTCCCCGCGCTCAAGGCCCGCGAAAGAAGTTATGCAATAGCTTAAAATAGACGCTCTAGGAATGTGGTGCTGGAGAAGAATGGTTGGTATTTCATGGACAGAATTCCGCACAAATGTCTCCATACTCCAAGAACTCGGCAGCAAGCAGCGTTTATCAGCAATAGTAAAGTCTTGTTTACTAAAATTCTTTGGACATGTCCCGAGACGCCATAATTTCATTGGTGGTGCAAGGTATAGTGGACGGTAACAGAACACGCGGGAGGTCACTGATGAGGTGGACCAACCAAATTAAATCTGCGGTTGGCGGTCCTGTACATGAATGCGTCAAGTTTTGATCTAACAGAGCCAAATGCAAAGAGATCGTGAGGCGAGTGACAAGAACACCAGCGATCGGACAAAATTCATCGTGACCACGGCCGCCCTGTCAAGAGCGAAATGAAGATGATGAAGTGGTATTTTGTGAACATCTCACCGTGAAAACTTAGTTGAAGTGAAGATTAAGTGAGCTCCATTCATCCATTCAAGGTGGTATTACAGTTTAATTGAATCTATCCTAATCTATGTTTTGGCGGTGAGCTGTTTATTGATTAGTCCTGTAGGTATATCTATAGGGTATTGCTGTAGTGATGCTCGGAGGATGCCTATGTCTAGCAGAAGACATATTTAGGCTGAATAATAATAATATCGATGACGTAGATTCCCTGGAACATTAATTGCTGAAAAAAGATCTCATCATCGAGATCTCGAAGGACGACATCTGCACAACATCATTTGGTAACCATGTTATTTTTGTAAATAACTAATACCTTTGCTCTAAAAAATAATTAAGAACACGATATTTTTTTGTTACCTATTTTTGCCCACTCCTCTAAAACGACTTGGATGTTTAAAAATATTATTTTTACACAGAAAAAAAAAAAAGGTTAGAATTTCTTCTTAACCTACATACAATGATATTCAAATAAACAGATATGTTATGAGCGCGCGCATTTTGAAGACTCGAATAGGTCACAATTGTGACCTTTAGTCTTTAGTTTATGTCACACATGGCGAAGAGCGATAGGTTTTGTTGAAACAAAAATAAAATAAAATAAATGCCATCGTGTGTATTTGTAATTTATTTATTTATTGATTAAAATAAATATTTTTTAATGTTAGATGAATGAAAAGTGTGTATGTGTGCTGCCGCTGCTGCGCGGAACACTTTTTTCAATTGTTTTGTGAGTGTATAACGTATCTGTTTATTTGAATATCATTGCCTACATAGCATAATTATGTAAATCGAAGAATATTTTGCAAACAAAACTGTCCAAAAGGAGGTTCAATATTGATGTTCTGGTGCTGAGCGGGCGCACGGCCAGTACCGCGTTAGTATAGGCACGGGCTCCCAACGCGAAGAAAGAAAATTTTAGTTCAAATAAATTACACTAGATGGCGTAATAAGCTTCAATTTGTTATTGAAATTTGTTAAATGATTTGTTTATTTTCTACAGATGATGGACATGGAAATTAGCATTCGTTTGTATTCGGAAATGTGATGATTTGCCAAGGGACATTAAGTAAATAGTTGAATTGTGTGTTCTTGTTTAATTAACTGTCCCAAGCACATAATTATGGAATATTGGGCTCTTAATTCACATTTCAAAGGTTTTTTTTTTGTATGTGTAATTTAAAATTGATTTCAATAGATGGCGCGGTTTTAACTTTCTGAGGCATCCTCAGATTTCTCCTCGCTCGATTATTAATTTTGTTTTGTTACACATTTTCGTACATTGAAACTGTAAAAACATGCAACAAATAATATCAAACATATCGTCGCTGTATTAAAAAAAATAAGTATTCACGAAACGAGTAAACCCTTTTACATGCAAGTTGCTGCTAACACCATCTGGTGTGGCGTGGAACGGAAGCGAACGCGATCGATGGTCTTAGAAAAATAATCAGTCTAATCAGAAAAAAAAACGCTAGTTATGTCGGCACGGTTTTTTTTGTATGGGATGAGGCATCTGTATGCTAATATTCTATTATTATTATCTGAGGCATTGGGGCATATAAAGGCTTTAAGGCTGCCTTTGTACCTATTGTGCATGTAGTTTTAAATAAATAAATACTTACTTATTATAATAATGTTTATGTTTATCTATGCAAAGTATGCGCTACAATAGTGTCATATAAATCGCGACACGGAAATTTTGTTCAATTGCAGTTGATCATAAGGTGCAGCCATTGACTGCATGATTGGAATCAAAATGACGCTGACGTCTATGTGAATCAGCGTAATTTACATACTGTCAATACATTCATACATACACATACACGATAGTAGTAGTATTAGAAATGCGTAAGTTACTCTATCTGTTTGTTTGTCTTATGTTTTCACGCTTGCCGTAAACCGATCTTGCACCTCTTGGCGATTTTGCTTGATCGGAACGCACAACGGATAATTTTCATCTATATAGGTACCACGCAGGCAAACCCGCGGGCAGAAGCTAGTCATGTAATAACTTTATGACCTCACAGACACGCGATCAAAACCGTGCAACAACGTGGCAACGTAACTGAATTAAAATCATTATCAGCAGTGGAAAATCTACTGTTTGTCGTAATTATTAATATCTATTGTGTTAACAATGCTAGATGGTTATCTAGGCAAACGTAAACAGTAGATACCAATATACATATTTACCAATACATGTACTTTAATTTATGTAGGTATCTCTTTATTTAATTAAAAACATCCAAACCTATCAAAAGTTTATCTAAATGTAAATATTCTGTGATATCAAAATGCATAAAAAAACCGGATGTATAATATTTTGTTCAGTTCATAAGCTGTTATATAATATTTGCATTATCTACATAATGACTTGTAAACAAACACATCATGCATGTGTTCTCGGCAGAGGTAGGCAGAGATGGTCTACATTTTCACCAATGTAAGAGAGCAGACCAGATATATAAATCTAACTAGATGACGCGATTGTATGTACTTCGCGTGTCAAAAAACGGAGTAAAATTACGATCAATGATCATAATTTGAGCTTTTCATTTAGCATTATCGGCACCGGAAATCCA
The DNA here is from genome assembly GCA_964057195.1 of Orthosia cruda. Taxonomy (NCBI): domain Eukaryota; kingdom Metazoa; phylum Arthropoda; class Insecta; order Lepidoptera; family Noctuidae; genus Orthosia; species Orthosia cruda. The sequence continues at coordinate 9,829,989 of OZ059847.1, forward strand.
CCGAAATCTAGAAAAAAAACCTTATTATGCCATATTGAGCTCTAAAAACTGTATAGAAAAAGTTAGCCGAGGTATTGTAAATGTTTTCTTTCATTGGTAAGTAAATTTGTTTTTAAATTGTCTGTTAAAAAGTGGCACGCTTGGTTTTCATACAGATGGAGACACTTGCGTTATCTAGTTAGATTTATGTCTGTGGAGCAGACCCATCTTCACATAGCGATTTTCCTCCGAGCCTCGGCAAGCCGTTGATCCCGGCTGTCATTTGAAGATCTTTGACAGTCGTTACGAGTAGTCAGAAGCCTGAAATCTGACACCAGTCTTGCCAAGGGGTATCGTGTTACCCAGTTCTGGTTGTGGAAGTCAGATAGGCAGTCGCTCCATGTAGGTATATACTGGTACTCAGCTGAATCCGATTAGACTGGTAGCCGACCTGGCCCATGGCTAGGTAGATTGATATAAGAGAGATCCACGGCAAGCCTATTGCCACTTGCCACCAATCAAAAGAACGCAATATTATGTTGGATAATGTACAGGCTGCAACCAGAGTTATTTACTATACGGACCTTGTGGTAACTAGAACAAATTTCCGTGCGTTCAAGCGTTTTTCCCATACCTATTATTGGAATCAATATAACAGCTTACAATATTAGGACCTATTAAATATGACAATATTAGGGCTTATTAAAGTTGTAAACGACCCTTTGTGCCTATTAGCCTTGTTTGTTCTGTCTCCTGCTTGATATGGAGGGAAGTGGAAATTATGTTTTTTACCTACTCCTCCATTATTCTTTTCTGATTAATTTCGTTGCGGGATCCAAGACAGTTAAATTCATTCACTGGGACTTCGTCGAGCTTCATTGCCTCGGCGCTTTTCTGGTTTGGGAATATTGCGGTGGGCATGCCACCAATCAAATACACGCAGACTCTAGAAAAATCCATATTTAAAAACCCTATATGCATCTAACTGCCTAGTAATACGAATTTTCCATTAATATGGTTGCCAAAGACATTGTTTAGGCGCTCGATATGAATGAGTCAGTTAGGTGAGTTTATCAATGAATGTCCACTACATCTAGGCATGTTGTAACTGTGCGCGACGTCACGTCAGAACCACGTGCGTGTGTTTGTATATCACCAGCTCACCATTCGTTTACCCACAGAAGGTGCGCTATGAATTAGATACACAGCCTTGTAATATATAAAGGTGTTCTATGCTTGTATATGTATAGATTAGAACGTGTAGGTAAGTAATGGTGATTATCCTAATGATCTGAGTGGAATATAATTCGTCTTTTTGCGTTGACACACTTGGAGGAATAAATTGCAGTTACATTCTTTGTTGTATAATAGTTTAGACCCATAGAGCACGGTATCGGTGCTAGTTATATTCATGTACGTGCAACTTGAGTTGAGCGCGTTTCAGCCGTCACAGAAACAGTTAGAATTTAGACAGGTCCCGAACTGTCATCGTGTGTATAATTATGTTGTGGGGCGCAGAGGTTGAGCGATTGACTGCTGCGCTGCGTGTCGCGGTTTCGATCACCGCACGGAACAAATATTTGTATGACCTACAGATAGTTCTTCCGGCTCTGGTTGTTGTGTATGTGAGATTATATGTTTGAAGAAATTTCTTGTGTGGGGCAAAGATTAAAAAAAGAAAGAAAGAAAGATTTAGTGTTTTGCATAGATGAATTTGTACCCAATTTTTGGTTAGTAGGTATTTCATTTATTTATTTAACGGTCACAGGCCGTCAGTTTCTATGTAATCGGTGACACTCATTAACACGCTTTATTTATATGGAAACCGTTGGCAATGCTATTTCTAGCAGGGGCCGTACTAGTGCAGTGTGTACCTACATATTAGTTAATTCATGGCTTATTTTAAGTTACGTCAATCAACAATTGGACTAAACTATACTTTAATTTGAAGTAATTGACGAAGCATTCATCTTAGTGATGATTGAAGATTAAGATTGTTAGCAAGTGAACCCAATTGATATGATTGGATAACACAATACAAAAACAACAACAGATATTTTACAAATGTCTAATAATTAATGAACAGATTAGAACCGCAAATTATCATAACATTTCTTTATACAAAACATCACTTACGTCAAATTGAATACATACAGAAGTAGAAAAAACCACAACATGATAAAATGTAAAATGAGGTTTAACGAAGTTTAACTGTAGCATTTTAGCAAGCATTGTTTTGCATTGTATGTCTGTAAAAAGCCGGCTCCACACGCTTCACGAACAATGGCAAACAGCAAACACAAAACAACGAACACGAACATTTGGATGGATGTTTGTTTTTGTATACCTGTTTTTGTTTGTGTTCGCCCGTGTTCGGCATCGATGTCGGTTTTTGTGCACAAATCAAAGGGTGTTTGACAAACTTGTTTGCGATGTATCCAGACGCTTGTTCAGTTCAGTAGTAAACGCGATCTTGCGGGCGGCGGACGGAGTTAATAGTGGTGGTCAAATTTACGAGTCGTGACAAGGAAAAATGGCTAATTGGTCTGAGGAGATTAACGCGAAAGTAATCGCTGCCACAACAAGCTCGTCGTCTGCCATGTTTGCCAATCCGGAATAAACTAGCACGTTCGCCAAGCCTGTGGATGCCGTGTTTGTTTCGGATGATTGTGGCCAGTGTTTGGCACGTGTTTGGTGTTTGCCACTGTTTTTGGCAAACACCGAGCGTGTGGAGGCGGCTTTAGAGATCTATTGCATACTATGTACTTATTAGGTATTTTTCTGCAAGCACGATGAGTTGATTAATTGAGATATTGCAAATTGGTAACACCATTGGTAGTAAGTATGTGGGGATCATCATTTTAGGCAAAAGACGTTCACTTTCGGACATAATCCTCCCGATCTTCCCTCAAGTGCCCCTACATCGACCGGTGTTTTGCTTCATATAAATATCATCCAAGTTCCAGGTATGTTTTGTTACCTACTGCTAACTTGGGTCATCTTTCCAAGTGAGTCAGAGTAAATCAAGAATCTGTTTTCTCTCTAAATATCATTAAGAAAGAGTAGGTAATAATACAAATAAATAATAAACAAAAATAAATAAATTGTTTATTGATCAAAAAGGTGGTGAGAAAAAAAAAACTTGTACTAGTTACAAGCAAGATATACAAGGTTATGAAAGTACAGTATAATATATGGTAGAAAATGTTGATGTAAGTACATGGTACAACTTTTAATAACAGCCTAATCTTTCCCACTGCAGTGCACAGGCCTCTTCTCATGCTGAGAAGCCACGAGCACTATCACCACGCTTGCTCAAGACGACTTGACGATTTCAGACTCATATTATGTATAAGCCCAGGTTTCCTCACGATGTTTTCCTTCATCGTTGTCAGCGATGTCCAAGATAATCTTGAAAGGTGCTGAAGGTGCAGCATCATCTTCCTACTGCCCTTGTCCCATGTACGTCCCGTCCCCTGTCACGCCATCACTGACTCCCTTTTCTTTCATATCACTCCTCAAACAGTCCATCCATCTTTTCTTTGGCCGTCCCCTCCGTCTCCATCCATCCACATTTATATTCATAACTCTTTTAGTAAGATGCGTTTCATCTCTCCTCATCACATGACCATACCAAGACAAACGGTTTCCTTTCAACTTTTCTGTCACTGGTGCCACTTTCAAACTTCCTTTAATAAACTCATAATTTCACATATAATCTAGGTTACCTATTCTCAGTGTCGGCATCGTCAAAGGTAAGTACGATGCCACTCAGCAAATTGGTACGAGCTTGTATGCAGGTAGTGGCGACCTAGTTGCCGTCGATAGCGATCATTATACTGTGCCGCGATAACAATTCGTCTCACGCGGTTCGCACGTGTCTTCCTTATATCAGTTATTGTTTCTTTTAACTGTTCGGTGGCCAATTTCAATTGATGATTTTATTACTAGGTTGTTTTCCACAGCGGTTTTATTCAATGACAAATCATGAGAGGATCTGTATCTCTCGATTTTCGGAAAAAATGTGTCGTTTAACTCATTTTTATTTTAGACTAGCTTCTGCCAGCGGCTTCGCCCGCGTGTATGTCGCAAATTATCCCAAGGGAACATAATCCCGCGATAAAACGAATCTTATGTGCTATTACAGACTATAATCTATCTCTGTGCCAAATTTCATCCAGATCCGTCCAACAGTTTGAGAGTGAAGAAGTAACAAACACACACACACAATCACAAACTTTCGTCCTTATGATAGTCCTTATGATATATATGATACCTTATTTTAACAGGTAATGATTTCCACACTCAGTGCCAAATTTCATCCAGATCCGTCCGGCCGTTTGAGCGTGAAGAAGTAACAAACACACACACACGCTCACAAGCTTTCGCCTTTATAATATTAGTGTGATAATATGCTTTCTTAGATATATTATTATATGATACCTTCCGTACGCAAAATACGCGCTTAGACGTGGAGTTGCGGACACCAGCCCGTCTTAACCTATATGATACCTTATTTTAACTGGGCAGGATTTACACAGCTGTTTTAATTCAAGGAGGACCCGTAACATGACCCTTATCTCGTATCGATCTTCGAAAACATCTGTGTAGATAAAACTTTCGTTTGATTTTGAATGTGTTTTCTGTGCTGGAGAGAAGCTGGAGTGATTCCATGTAAATTACTTCTGTTCAACCGCATCCGACTTGACTGGAAGCCGACAGAGCTTCGGATCGGCTCAAACCGGTACATTATTTTTTCAGGGGAATCTTTGTTGATTTTCATCACTTTTTGAAGGCATGCGGAACAGGGTGTATAGTCCCACAAACCTCTTTTGAAAAGGTAGGTTCCTCCGACCAAACGGGTGCTGTGTCTGGTCCGGGCAACTGTTATTGTCGGACTGTTGCATGTGTTCAAATCGCGATTCAGGATTTGTGTGACGTCATGTCATTAGTTCACAAGTGGCGGCGTTGATGCCGCTACACCTTGATCATCTAATGAAAGCGGAAGTAAGCTTTTGTCGTAGTAGAAAATTATTATATATTTAATCCCCATGTTAATATAATGGCGTTTTCCATAGACCGCTATTCTGAATGATTTTCCTGTTATCTGTAATAGTCGGAAACATTTAACGTTGTACTTAGATTGTATTAATATTCATGTCGTTTACTTATAGACGCACTTTGATATAGTTTCTTTAAAAGTTTTATTGATAAAAAACGTTTTTAACAAAAAAATACAACCGACTTCCAAATAAAAAGAACTACAAATTTAAAAATAACTTCAATTTCGGAAGTCGGTGTCGGTGTTTTCGTTTCTTCTTTTTTTGACACCGAAAAAGTTTTTATTTTCCACTTTTTAGCTGTGTTACTTAATGGACCAGTTATATAGGCTACCTATAAGGCCCAATAACATGAAACTTAAACAAAATCAGTGGAATGAGAGTATAGGTACCAGGGTGTACTGTTCACACCTGCGTACCCCTTTAGAGCGTACCAGTGTGATGTCATGTTATGAAATGGCGTCAACAATAAACAGACATGCGATTGCAGCTATCCCGAGTGATTTACCGTCATTTATTGAAAAGTTCTGATGTAGATCTCCGAAGTTCTTCATCAGATCTTGATGAAATTTAAATGGGACCACAAGATAAGCCAAGCTTTCAAATAAAAAGGATCATCAAAATCGGTTCACCCAGTAAATAGTTCTGAGGTAACACACATAAAAAAAAAAACAGCCGAATTGAAAACCTCCTCCTTTTTGCGAAGTCGGTTAAAAAAAGCTTATGTGCTATTCCAGACTATAATCTATCTCTTTGCCAAATTTCATCCAGATCCGTTCAGCCATCCTGGCGTGATTGAGTAACAAACATACATCCATCCATCCATCCAAACTTTCGCATTCAGTGAATTTTTATTTATTTCAAATCCTTTAATTTTCGATTCAAACAACATTTTGTTTTTAAAAAGGTTTGTAGTTTATAATTTTTTTTTGGAAAGCTACATTATATAATATTTTTTTACCGAAAAAATTCACCATTCCTGTTGGATAGGCCAAAGAAGTTAAACAAACAAGCGTGATACTTTATACCAGTTAAAGTTTTACTAATTCGTGAAGTAATCACAACCGATACTGTGTTTACTTCACTACAGCGGCAACATTGAACTAATTAATTTTAATAATATTTTTATTAACGGCCGCACATTTTCTTTGTAATCATAATGTTTATATGTTTACGTAGAACTGTTTATCTGACCTCACAGTTACGTAACTATATTTTATTTACTTTGGTACAAACTTTAAGCTTCTGAACGAAATTTTCTCAGATAGCTTTCAAAGCAAAAACTACATAGGTTCCGTATGTGGATAGGTACTATAAAGAGAAATATTCTATGTGCTCTATTTTGGAAAAATTAGTTATAATTTATGAGCAGTGGCCCAGTGGTAACGGCCTCGACTCACGTATTGTACGTCGTAGGTTCGAAGTTTTCGAGCCCACGTAGTATTTCATCACAACTGCTCTAAAACGTGGCAAAGGAAAACATCGTGAGGAAACCGGCATGTTCTAGAACCAAAAAGTAGATGACATGTGGCATCCACCAACCCGCACTGGGCCGGTGCTTGATGGATTAAGGCCTATTCCCTCTCTCACAGAGAGGAGGCTTGTATCACAGCAGTTGATGTTTAGAAAGAAAGAAAGAAAGAAAATAGTTTTTTTTGCGCCAGGCGCGACGCATACCATACAAAGAACATAAAAAAACTTAAATACAATCATTGCAAAGTATGCGTCACAAGCACGCATTACGGTCATCGCTCAGAATAATGCTGGGACTCTCGTGCGAGACAGAGCCACAGCGTTGGGGACGACTGGGTGACTCATCTTCCTGCCCTTATCCCATGTTACTTGGGGTCGGCGCAACACGTTTTCTTCTTCCATACCGTTCTGTCCCCTGTCACGCTATTACTGACTCCCTTTTCCTTCATATCACTCCTCACACAGTCCATCCATCTTTTCTTTGGCCTTCCTCTCCCTCTCCATCCATCCACATTTATATTCATAACTCTTTTAGTAACATGCGTTTCATTCCTCCTCATCACATGACCATACCAGGACAAACGGTTTCCCTTCAACTTTTCTGTCACTGGCGCCACTTTCAAACTGCCTCTAATATACTCATTTCTCACATTATCCAATCTCGTCACGCCGCACATCCATCTCAACATTCTCATCTCTGCTACATGCAATCTCCTTGACGACTGACGAGGACTGGGTGACTCCGAACCAGATAAATCTTAGGGGCAAGTGACGGAGCGAACAGTTATTTTTTGAATAAATAAATGAATAAACATAAAGCACTCCCGTCATCCACCACAGGTACTATGATGGATGACTCTTCGTTTCGGCTCGCAACTTGTCTACTCTTAGGCGCACCTTGTGTTGCTCCGCATCGGTGCCATTGTGGTGAAGCTGTCGGCAGCCTTGGGCACCATGGCCTGTCTTGTTGCAAGAGCGCAGGACGCATAGCACGACACGCCAGTATCAATGACATAATTCGTCGAGCCCTTATCACCGCCAGCGTACCAGCTATATTAGAATCTAACGGCTTGGTACGTGACGATGGGAAGAGACCAGATGGCATGACTTTGGTGCCGTGGAAGGTGGGTAGGCCTCTGGTGTGGGACGCAACCTGTGTCGACACCCTTGCGCCATCTCATGTTCCTCGTTCGCTGGCGCTGCTGCTGCGGCTGCTGAGGCCCTCAAGCGGCGCAAATACTGTAACCTAATTGGTAATTACAGTTTTGAGCCGTTTGGGGTCGAAACGCTTGGGTAATGGGGCCCGAGTGCACGTCTTTTTTTTAAGGAGATATCTTATCCATGGAGGTTACTCTGATGAACACGTCAGCAAACTCTTATCACCCCTACTTACAATGTCACACAGTCATCCCTTACATCCTTGATCTTTCTAACGTGATACAAACGTAGTTTTTACCTGACTGCCGAAGGAGGGTAATGTGTTTATCAGTCTATGTATGCATGTATGTTTGTTCCTATGTGGCGTTCTAGAGACTAAACGCGTTGGCCGATTTTGATGATTCTTAATTCAATCGATTCGTCTTAACCCTGCGAGTGTCACTGGCTACATTAAAATTGGAAAATAAAAAAATGGCGGATTTTGAGGGGCACCAATTTTTTTTTTCTTCCAAACCCATCGGTTAGGGTAGCAAAATAAAGGGTTTTAAGAGGTGATTTAAAAAATATATAACATTTATATGTTTCAATGTAACTAATTCACAAACATCTGGTTTTGGTCAGCCAGCTCGCGAACATGTATCCTCCGACTGCACAGCATGATTTTATTCTTGTTTACGTCTTTTTAGTTCGTTTCTTAAGCAGACGGGTTTTTATTTTTTTCCTAATTATATTTTAATGATGATGGCAATAGGATCGCCCCTATTACATGTGCCCCATGTGGCTTAAGGCTTATAGAAATATTAAAGAAAAAGAAAGAAAGAAAAAGTATTTAATTGCCACAAAACGACATACAAACATTACATTACAAGAACAGTGGTAGTAGATTTTGAAAACTAAACCCTTAACGATTGTGTAAGTAGTAGTTCCCCAATGTTTACGCATTACTGGCCGTGCGCTCGCTCGGAGCCAGAGTATCACTATTTAACCTCCTTTTTAACCCCCGACGGAAAAAGAGGGGTGTTATAAGTTTGAGGTGTGTTGCTGTGTATCTGTGTATCTGTGTGTCTGTGTATCTGTGTGTCTGTCTGTGGCATCATAGCGCCTCAACGAATGAACCGATTTTGATTTAGTTTTTTTTGTTGGAAAGGTGATTGTGTCGAGAGTGTTCTTAGCTATGTTTAAAAAAAACGGTTCAGCCGTTCAAAAGTTATGGGCGTTTTACTGTTTGAATCGGGATGTTTTCGCAAGATAAATGTGTCGGGGGTTTTTTAAATTTTTAAATTTTACTTGTGGACAGTTTAGTTTGCAAAATATTCTTTGATAATTACATAAGCTATTTCAGTTATGAAGAAACTCTAACCATCAATTTTTCTGTGTAAATATATTTTTAAGCATCCAAGTTGTTTTGGGGGAGTATGAAAAAGAAGCAAAAAAATATCGTGTTGTTAATTATTATTTTTAAAGCAAACGTATTATTCATACGAAAAACCATGTTTCACAAAAAATGTAAATGAATCAATAATATTTTTTTTTGTCTAGAGTCAGCAAGCATACCTCGCTTTTGGAGGAAATCAAATCAAATCATTTATTTGCGAAATATGGGTAGTTAAATGATTTGATTTGATTTCCAAAAGGTTTGGAAATCAAAGGTTTAAAATGTTTTGGTTTGGTTTGGTTTTCGGTTATCGCTATACCCAAACCAGGGAAACCACATGCCGACCCAAAAAACTTCCGCCCCATATCCCTACTCTGCCATTACAAACTATTACTGTTAGCTCGTCTCACAAACCGCGTCGACTCAAATGTCATTCCAGAGCAAGCTGGATTCAGACCTGGAAAGTCTTGTTGAAGCCATGTCCTTAACCTCACGCAGCATAGCGAGGATGGTTTCGAAAAGAGGAAAATGAGCAGTATTCTTAGACTTGTCGGCAGTCTCATCATTATCATCATCATATCAACCGAAAGACGTCCACTGCTGGACATAGGACTCCCCCAAGCGTCGCTACTTTGACCAGTCTTGCGTGCGTCTCGCAACCAGCGTAACCTTGCAACCTTCACCAGGTCATCGGTCCACCTGGTGGGAGGCCTTCCAACGCAACCTCTTCCGGTTCGCGGTCGCCACTCCAGAACCTTTCTGCCCCATCGGCCATCCGTTCTGCGAGCAATGTGCCCTGCCCACTGCCACTTAAGTTTGGCAATTCTTCGGGCTATGTCGGTAACCCTGGTTCTCTTGCGGATCTCTACATTTCTGATTCGCTCACGCAAGGAAACTCCGAGCATAACCCACTCCATTGCCCTTTGGGTGACTGTAAGCTTTCTGATGAGGCCCATTGTAAGCGACCACGTCTCAGAGTCATATGTCATCACTGGCAACACACACTGGTCATAGACTTTCGTCTTGAGACACTGTGGTGAAAAATATTGCAAAATGCTTGCTCTTATCTCGTGTTTGCAAATAAGGATGCACCCAGTACTTCTTTCTTTGTTTTTTCTTCTTTACGTAACGTGTGTAAATGTAGTAAATAGCTGCAACTTTTTCCACGTCCATCTTTGAAATGGATCGACATAACCGCAAATCGCAACGGTTCTTCAACCGCACGTTGCGGTTGCGAATGCGGCTGCCCGCGATCCAGCTGGCCGCATTCGCAACCGCATCCTGCGGTCAGCCGCGCGGCTACCCGCATAATGCGTATGAACCCTTATACTTATGCAAGAGCAGTGTTGGGTAGCCCAGTGGTTACGGTCCCGACTTACGAGTCATAGATTATGGACTCGAACCCAAGCAGGTGTATTACCTTGTGTAATTTGTTTCATGACTGCTTCCAACGGTGAAAGAAAACATCCTGAGGAAACCGACATGTCTTAGACCTAAAAATTCGAAGAGATGTGACATCTACCAACCCACACTGCGTTCCAGGAGGTTATGTCCCATTCCCTTACACAGAGAGGAGACCTAGTGTCCCAGCAGCTGTATCTACTAGGTTGGAGTGGGCGGAGCGACTCCATACTGGACATGCATAATCGCCAGGGGAGAAACAAATTTCCTTTGCAGTTGTTCGCAGGACTTGGGGAGACGCCCATCTGGTGGATTTAAGGCGGCGCAGTAGATTGTTCCTGGTGTGCACTTTAATTTTAACGTTCTCGCAGTTCTTCTTGTAGTTAAGGACCTATCCAATGTAATGTCCAGATATTTTGAATGGGGACTGTGGATAATTGGTACCCCTGCCACGAGATGTTGACTGTTCGACCCGCTAGCCTGTTGTGAAGGTGGAAGGCGCACGACTGCGTTTTTTGAGGGATTAGGTTTGAGGGCGTTTTTAGCGTAATAACTGCTGAAATCTGAAAGGGTAGTGGAGAGCTTGGCCTCAATCTCTCCAAAAATAGTGGCTTGGCAGGTTATTGCCAGGTCGTCTGCATAAAGAAAGCTGGTCATGTCAGGGTTCACCGGTTGCCAGTTTCCCACTTTGTGGAAATCTGGTCGTCTGGTCCTGCTCAGGAAGGCGGAGCGCCCTGCGGACTCACCGTCCGCGTACCGGCCCATAGTGCTGCTAGACGAGGTGGGTAAACTGTTCGAGCGGATAATCGCTGCTCGCCTCGTCAGCCACTTGTACAGAGAGGGTCTGGACCTGGACGAAAGCCAGTTCAGCTTTCGGCATGGGCGCTCCACCATCTACGCAATATCGCAGGTGAGAGTCCTAGCGGAGGAAGCGGTGTCCCAGGGTGGTGTGATGTTGGCGGTGTCCTTGGACATTTCCAACGCCTTCAACACCCTGCCCTGGAGTTGTGTTCGGGAGGCACTGCGGTATCACCGAGTGCCTCCCTACCTCCGCCGCATCGTCGGGGCTTATTTAGCGGAGAGGTGTGACACCTACGTGGGACGTGATGGCGTCGCAAACCAGCACCGCATGTCGTGCGGTGTTCCACAGGGCTCAGTCTTGGGCCCTCCTCTGTGGAACATCGGGTACGACTGGGTGCTGAGGGGCGAACTCCAACCGGGCGTGGACCTGACGTGTTACGCGGACGATACGCTGGTCACCGCCCGGGGGAGTTTGTACAGGGAGGCAGCGTTGCTAGCGACGGCTGCGGTCTCACAGGTGGTGAGCCGCATACGGCGCCTTGGCCTGGAGGTGGCCCTCAACAAGTCGGAGGCCATGGTCTTTCATGGCCCCCGGCGGGCGCCACCACCCGATGCCCACATCGTGGTCGGGGGGGCTCGAATCGCTGTCGAGTCTACCATGAAGTACCTAGGATTGGTGCTCGACAGCCGGTGGGATTTCGGCCCCCACTTTCGGCCCCACTGTCAACGCTGCTTCCCAATCTGGGGGGCCCGAGCGCCACCTGTAGGCGGCTCTACGTAGGGATCGTGCGATCGATGGCCCTGTATGGGGCCCCGATCTGGGCGACTGACCTGACGGCTGGCAGCATCGCTGTTTTGCGAAAGCCGCAGAGAGCGATGGCCGTCAGAGTCATCAGGGGTTATCGCACGTTCTCCTACGAGGCGGCTTGTGTACTGGCCGGATGGATGAAGGGAGGAGGCACGGCTCCCTGTCGTTTCGGGTGACGCAGGTGCTCTCGGGGCATGGCTGCTTCGGGAAGTACCTGTGTCGCATAAACAGGGAGCCGGACGCCCGGTGTCACCACTGCGTCGACTGCCGGGAGGACACGGCGCGGCATACGCTGGCAGAGTGTGCCGCTTGGGAGGAGCCACGCCGTGCCCTCATCTCTGAAGTAGGCAGTGACCTGTCGCTGCCGGCTGTAGTCGAGTCTATGGTCGGCAGCGAGGAGTCCTGGGACGCGGTGGTATCCTTAGGCTGCGGAGAGGGAGAGGGAGATTTCATCCGCTTACCCAATCCGCAGCAGACACGCCGGGCGTAGGCGGAGGGCGGACAACGCCCTCTTCCAGCCCCCCTAAATGGGTCCAGGGGCGACGCACTCGAGGACGTCTGTCGCCCCCCACATATCCGGACCCGAGGTGGTGGCGCGTAGTGTTCCACGCGCGCCCCTCTGAGACGTCGCGGGGGGAGTCCAACACCTCACTCCCCCCCAACCCGAGATCGTGGCCCGCGGAGGCGGGCCAGCACTAGCCGGGGGTTGCGGAAGTATCGTTGTTCCCGCGACCCCCGGTGTAGGTGTGAGACGGAACACCGGGGTGGTTTTTAGTCAGTATGAGTCTGACAGAAAAGGGCGGAGGACATCCAATGAGGATTTTCCAGCCCGAAAAAAAAAAAAAGGTTTCACCGGTTGGTCGTTGGTATAAATATTGAACAGCAAAGGAGCCAGTACACTACCTTGAAGCAGATCATTTTTTTGAACTCGCCACATACTCTTATCATCGAGGAGGCTTACTTGGAATCGGTGGTTACTGAGGAGTTCTCTGTTAAATTGGTAACCTTTCACAACAATCGATGAATATTAAAAGTGTCGTAGACTGCCGACAATCGTCGGATCAGAAAGAGGTCAACCGTCGAATCCGACTCGGCTGGGCTGCGTTCGGGCAGTTGCGCGGTATCTTTTCATCCAACTTACCACAGTGTCTCAAGACGAAAGTCTATGACCAGTGTGTGTTGCCAGTGATGATATATGACTCTGAGACGTGGTCGCTTACAATGGGCCTCATCAGAAAGCTTACAGTCACCCAAAGGGCAATGGAGTGGGTTATGCTCGGAGTTTCCTTGCGTGATCGAATCAGAAATGTAGAGATCCGCAAGAGAACCAGGGTTACCGACATAGCCCGAAGAGTTGCCAAACTTAAGTGGCAGTGGGCAGGGCACATTGCTCGCAGAACGGATGGCCGATGGGGCAGAAAGGTTCTGGAGTGGCGACCGCGAACCGGAAGAGGTTGCGTTGGAAGGCCTCCCACCAGGTGGACCGATGACCTGGTGAAGGTTGCAAGGTTACGCTGGTTGCGAGACGCACGCAAGACTGGTCAAAGTAGCGACGCTTGGGGCAGTCCTATGTCCAGCAGTGGACGTCTTTCGGTTGATATGATGATGATAATGATGAGACTGCCGACAAGTCTACGAATACTGCTAATTTTCCTCTTTTCGAAACCATCCTCGCTATGCTGCGTGAGGTTAAGGACATGGCTTCAACAAGACTTTTCAGGTTTTCAGGTCTGCAACTTCTTCCACGTCCATCTTTGAAATGGATCGACATGACCGCAAATCGCAACGGTTCTTCAACCGCACGTTGCGGTTGCGAATGCGGCTGCCCGCGATCCGGCTGGCCGCATTCGCAACCGCATCCTGCGGTCAGCCGCGCGGCTAGCCGTAATGCGGCTACCCGCATAGTGCGTATGAACCCTAAAGGCGTTGTCAATGTTAAATTGTTGCGGTTGACTGTAGGTGCCAAAGGTTTGGCAAGCGACGATGGGAAGAGACCGAAGGGGATATCTATAATGCTTTGGAAGTTGGGTAGGCCTTTGGTGTGGGATGCAACATGTGTCGATACCCTTGCGCCATCCATCTTCTTAACACGGCGGGCTGTGCTGGGGTGGCTGCTGCAACCTTATTGGCAGTTATATGTTTGAGCCGTTTGACTGAAACGTCTCAACGTCTCAGTCCATGGGGTCCGAGTCCTCATCGAGTGTTTCGAGCGTAAACGGCTAGTTGACTCTTCGCGTGACCAGAGGGCTGGATTGCCATTCAACGTGGCAATGCTACCAGCGTTCCCATTGACATCGACCGACGAATTTTTTGATGTGCAATGAGCCCTTTTATATCCCTCTCCCCTTTGTATATAAATTTGTTTTGTTATTAGTCATAACTTTAGTAATATTCAATTGTATTTATTATCCCTAAATAAAATACTTAGGTACCAAAGGCTTTTTTGTGTGTACTCGTAAAATAAACCATAATTAGGTGCTGTTTTTTATAACAATTTTATAAATTGCTAATTGTTCTGTAAACTGTTTTTACTTAAAGTTTGAAGCTGACAATTTATCACACAATACCTAAGATAATATTACTCATAAGAGATCTTAAGCCTTTTGTGGTCTTTATAAATGCCGAACGAACAATATTTACAAAACATTGCTCCTAATTGGTATTTAACCTACCGTACCTTAGCACTTCAAAGTAAAACATTGACTTTTACCAAGTGCGTTAGAGTAATATACAGCGGACATCAAGCTATAAATGCCCAGTTTGCTTGACCTCGCATTTTATGGAAAGCTTAAACAGTTCGAGACCAGATTATACTGGAAATATAGCTTGGTAAATCACCTATACTTATACTGGGGACATTCAAGAACGGCGCGTCTCATTAAGATAATATTAACTATCGTATAAACTGCGAAGTGATTATCGTGCCTGTGTTATGTGACTAGCTGTATATAAATATGTATTACTAGCTTGTGCCAACGGTTTCACCCGAATATTATCCCAAGGGTGGCTCTTGGGATTAAAGTATACTTTAATCCCAAGAGCCACCCTTGGGATAAAAAAAAAAGATTTTGATTATAATTAAAGGATATATCCTTTAATTAAAATCAAAATCTTTTTTTTTATTTCAAATAAACCTCAGAGGTACTTTTGAATAGCCAACAAAAAAAAAATCATCGATAGAGTCATCACTCTAGTTGCAAATTCGCAAGTTCGACAGTAGTTCTCAATGGAGAAGAATTTGCAAGAAACTTCACGGACTCTCTTTTCCATCAGTTTTAATTAATTTTTTTTGGTTACATCGTTCTTGTTGAAAAAATACATATATGTGAAAACAATGTAAAAAGACGTACACGTAAAGCTTCTAGAGTAACAAAGATATAAAAAAAAAGTACAATAACAGGCCGAGGCAGCCAAGTTATGACTAATCCCAACTGATGGCGCCCGTTCACGAACATGACGCATAGATCGGCACCATTCAGCTCAACCATCATGAAGAAAACTGAATGATCCAACACATGTGCCACCATCAGAGAGAAATTAGAGAGAGTACGACACACTCAACTGCCAGGGCATACAGAAGTCAACGAAACGACACATAGGTACAGTGAATGGTAGATTTACAGTCGGAACACAGTACTCACACATGTGCTGTGCAGTTATATAATACTAAAATTTTGTGTGAGTGTATTGGTGGCCTAGTGATATCGGCCGCGACTTATAAGTTGTAGGTCGTGGGTTCAAACTCAGTCAGGCGCTTTACTTTGCGTAAATTATTTAACCACCACTGCTCTGAAAACGGTGAAGGAAAACATTGTTAGGAAACCGGCATGTCCTAGAAACAAAAATTCGAATACATAGGACATCCACCAACCCACATTGGGCCCGCGTGGTGGATTACGTTCAATTCCCTCTCACAGGGAGGAGGCCTGTATGCTGATGATGATATCTTACCCTCGGATCACGGATATGGTCCACCCGTGTGCCAAGTTTCATACAAACCCGGCAAGGAAACAAACATACAGCGTTACTTTCATAAATATTAGCGTCTGCCTGTTGCTTCGCCCGCGTAAAAGGTAGAAAATATGCAAGCGGAACATTCTCCCGGTATAAAAAGAGTATCCTATGTCTTAATCCAGGTTTTGGTCTATCCATATGCTAAGTTTCATCCAGATCCGATCTACCGTTAAGGCGTGAAAGAGTAACAAACAACTCTCATTCGCATTTAAAATTTTAAGGATAGTATGGACGGATGGATGATTAATTCTCATCAGGTCCGAAGTCTAGAAGTTTAGGAACATATTAAAAGGCACGAGATCGCAGAAATTTCTAGAGGTTCATTAGTTGAATAAGTCGATTTTAATGTTCTTGATATCGCTAATTATATTAAACCAGGTCAGAGATATTTCTCGATACTGTTAGTTTGTTTGTAATAGGTATGTTTTATTTATACGCTAAATTAAAGGTTTTGAGCTATTTTCACGTCAAATTGAGACTCTAATTAGTGTATGGTTTATTAGCCAGAGCCCATCAACATCTTAGGAGACTCGCGATAGGCTTCTTCTCCATAGGAAACGACCAACCCGAACCGTGCACCTTTTGTCGACGATTTATAAGTGCTCGTATAGGCCCATGCGAAATAAAAAAAAAAAATTGTTGATGAGGCAGCTTTTTATTTTATTTTTGGGTTTGGTCATCCTCCAATGACTTCTCCCGCTCTGGGTGAAGCGGAAGGGCGTGTCAGACTTTTACTGACTAAAACCTACCCGTGTTCCTTCAGTTGCTTGTGCCAGGCCGGCAGTAACTCTCTTTCAAATTTATCCGCGACCCAGACAGACATCGGCCCTTTTGGTGGTTCCTCTTTTTGAAGCCATGTTTGCTTGTATTCTGACCCTGTAGCCAAGTTGACAATCTACAATCGATAACGCTAGTAGAAATCGAATCAATGTATGGGAGTGACACATCTGAACGTTAAGTCACGTGGTCAGACCATACAAATAGAAGGCGTTAACGATTGTAGAAAGAGACTCGATACGAAACGTTTGTAACTTGGCTAGGGGGGTGTTCCCGATTCTACGGGCTACTACTTTTTATCTTCGTAAGTTCTCTTTAAAAAGAATTAAAAAAAATACATTGCCATGCCAGTTCTTCCCATACAGAGAAGCAAGCATTGATAACTTATCACTATAGTTACACATATTTACTTAATAATCATTGAGTATGCATGTGCATTACACATTGTTATAAAAACAACAATCACGAGGCGTCACGACTCACGCGCAGGCGCAACCTCGGGCGAGAGGGTATGTATTATCAACACGAGTGCGACATAAATAGTGCTGGAGAATAAATTAAAAAATAATATTTATAGTATTGTTTACAGACGCTCTCTGTGTTGTGAAAACCAGCCGGGACTTACCAAGTGGGGGGAAAGGGCTTGGAAGGAAGAAATATGCTATCATTTCAATACCTATATTTACCTAATAAATGCATAGGAAAATGGCTGAAAACTTCCTAGTTTTTTTTGTTTTAGATTTGACCCTAGCAAATTATATTCTCGTATTTTTTTTATGTGTTTCTAATAGCCATAATACAGCCACTATATTTTTACTCTGTAATTCCAGTTAGTTTCCTTTGTATCAAGACAAAAAATAACGTTTCCTAAACGAACTCTATGCAGCGAAACTGCTACGCCACCTTTACGCGGTTGCTACGATCAGCGACGCTACGTTTACACGTCTACAACGCGACTGCTACGATCGGTAGACGTAGCAACAGATTTGAGGCTGTTACGCCACCTCTACGCACTGTTATGCCGACTGCTACGCCGCTTCTAAGCATCTGCTACAAGTAGTACGTCTATGCTTTGCATGAGTGCGACTGGATAATCAAATTGTTTGAAGACATGCCAAAATTGTGATAGTAATTTAAGAACATCCGCATCTAAATATTATTGTTGTTTTAATACAGTACAACAACGCGTTCAGGGTGTTGTTGGGGTTGCCGCGCTGGTGCAGTGCGTCGGGCATGTTCGCGGACGCGCACGTAGACGGCTTTCACGCCGTGCTCCGCAAACGATACGCCGCGGCGCTCTGCAGACTGCGCGCCAGCACCAACAGCATCCTGGCCGTTATAGCGGATAGGCTAGACACACCGCGTGTCCAACACTGGGTCAGGGCCCACATGATAAAATAAATGTCTTTTTGTTTTCTTTAATTTTAGTTACTAACCCTGCTTGTTTGTTTTGTTTACTGTACTAACATTCTATGGATTCCAAAAATCTGAAATAAATAGTTTTTATTTTATTTTTATTTTATTTTATTTTATTTATTTATTATTTTAATAACATAAAATTCTTAAAAGGCGAATTAGAAAAATACAATTGGAAGCAATCCGGAGTAAATCTATTACGTAAACCTCGCACTGTGTTATTGTTTTGATCGGCGTTAATGAATGACCGGGCCGCGATGCGGGTCGCGCCGCGGGTCAAGTTGCGGGTCAACTCATAGGCTTCACGTGTTTGGATGGAACTCAAGTGAAACCAAACAACCCCCGTCACACGTACGCCTGTTGAACGTAAATATTTTTAACGTAGTAACGTTACGTTCGTAATAACTTTGTTCTTCGTCATTAAGCTATGTTCTTTTATAAAAAAAAACAATATATTTCACACAATATAATCAAGATTTGTCAATTGTGCGTTTTTTGCCCGAAATAACATGTGACGATTCGAATATATTTGGTCTTTTTTCAGGTAAGTTGTTCTTTTGCGCTTTTAGATGTTAGTTTCTGTAACAAATATGTACTCTTCTTCTTCTTCTTAGTCGTTACGCTCTTGACAGAGCGGTCGTGGTCGTCATGAAGTATTGGTAGCATATGGGGCAGATGTAATGCGTCTCACAATGTCTCGCCACCTTGCCCGATTAGACGTCATCCGGGTACATTCGTGCACGGGACCGCCCACAGCAGACTTGATCTGGTCGGTCCAGCGCATGGGTGACCTACCACGCGGTCTAGTGCCTTCCACTTTTCCTTGGACGACTAACCGCTCTATGGACTGACAGCCTCGCCTTGAAACGTGTCCGAAGAAATTCGGGAATTCGGGACTGTACTGTTGCGGACAGACGCTGCTTGATGTGTGAAATATGTACTACGGTATATCACATTGGATATTTTAATTTCATAAATAAAATGATATTGAGCATGATGTTCTGAGTTCGATTCTGATATCAAGCAATATTATTTGATTTTTCTATCTACAATTTCTCAGCTGCTCGGAGCCTGGAGTACTGCTCAGTTGATGTCATTAGGGTTGCGACATATTAAACAAAACCAGCTAAACAGAATAGAAAAGAATATACTTGATAGTACACAAAAAAATATACACATATAATAAAAACTTAATACTATGGGTACAAAGGCGGTCTTATCGCTGACCGCGATATCTACCAGACAACCTTTGGATGGACTTAAAGAATTTAAAATGGAACAGGGGGTAGCTTGTGGTGTACTGCTACATTATAAAAATAAATACATAAAAAATATTTAGCTATATGAAATAGTATACATAAAGTTACAAATATACATACATAATATTACGAAACTTCAAAGAAAGGTTGAATAATGATAGAAGAAATTAGATGGAAACAGAAATTAATTAAAGAGAAAGGAAATGGTTCTTCACATGATTTTAAAGGATACCTTCGAGAAATATAGCTGTGAAAAGTTTTGTGTAAATAGTCACTATTTACACAAAACATTTCACAGACAAGCACTTAAAAAAACACAATACCTATGTCTTCTTCTTACTAGCCTTTTCCCATTTTAGGTGAGGTCGGCTTACTTCACGGCGCCATGACTTTCTGTCGAGAGTTGTCGGGTCAGGCAATTTTCCTTCTAGAGGAGCTTCGTCATACTGGTCCACCATGACAAAGGAGGTCGGCCTCGGCCTCTTTTGCCCTCAGGTAGGCTCAGAGCCGTTCTCAGGACGTGTTCTTCTGTCCTTCTCATGACATGTCCATACCATCTCAGTCTACTCTCCGTCAACTTGTCCTGTATTGGAGCTACCCTTAAAGTACCTCGGATGTATTCGTTGCGGACCCTATCCATTCTCGTTACTCCTCTAGACCACCTCCTTTCTGCGGTGTGTAGGTTTTTGACGTGGCTGTTTTTAGCTATATGTCCATGAAAATATGTACTCCATATTATCCGCTTCCACTTCTCGGTTCCCAAAATTTCTAAAGCGTCTGAGCTATCGTGACGTTTGGGGAAAGGTAAAAATTGCCCGAACTTTTGGATTGACTTCATTAAAGTTTGGGCGACTTACCTGTTAGGAAAACGTTCATGAAAATTCTGCCAGTAATCAGTATGAATCACGTACCTAAATCTATCGTGCACCTCGTATAGGTATGTAGGTAGCAAAATTATTGATTCCCTCCGTATTATTAGCTGACATTTAAGTTATTTTAGCATTACCGTACAAATACGTCTGCCAATACTGAAGAAGGGATATTTAGCATATATAATTGCAACTATGCGGCAGTTTTCTAGCATATAAAGTAGTGATTTATTTACCTTACTTGCGAGCTAATCGGTTTATTTTAATGGTTCTTTGTACTCGAGACAAACTGGTGTGTATTGTGTAAACAATGAATGTACAGGATTAATTCTATGAATGGATTTGCTGCTAACTAATGAAAGATTTATCTTTAAAATCACGCGGAAAGACGTGCAACATTTCATTATTGTAATGACTGACATGTTTTTTTTTAGTTATACAATGTGTCCGGACTTGTAGTAATATGCCTAGCCTTTTCCTAACTATGTTGGGGTCGGCTTCCAGTCTTACCGGATTCAGCTGAGTAACTACCTGTGTTTTACATTGAGCGACTGCCTATCTGACCTCCACAACCTAGTAACTGGGTAACACGATACCCCTTGGCAAGACTGGTGTCAGATCTCAGGATTTGAATACCCGTAACGACTGTCAAAGATCTTCAAATGACAGCCGGGACCAAAGGCTAAACGTGCTTTCCGAGGCACGGCAGAAACTTGCTATGTAAATGGACCGGACCGACCTCGGCAAGCGTTGCTTAACCTTGAAGATCGACCCGTGCGGCTGTTAGTATTTATCCCCGAGCTTAGTCGCGATTCCATTAGGCAATTAGTCTTGCATGCAAGTATGAAGTCACTTTTGCGTACAAGTTGCTCGCATTGGAAACATGTTTACAAGACTGTGCGTATTGCATGCAGGTTTTACTTGCATACAAGTGGAGATGTTCAAAATTTAATAGATTGACAGTTTACATCATGGATGGCAGAAGTGCAACTAACGTATGTGCGTTAAATTTTCAAACTAACTAAATGCAACTTCTAGCTTGTATGCAGGTTTGTTCAAGTTGCATGCAATTCGCAACTTGCATACAAGCAAGTCTCAAGACGAAATTCTATGACCAGTGTTGCCAGTGATGACATATGGCTCTGAGACGTGGTCGCTCACAATGGGCCTCATCAGAAAGCTTACAGTCACCCAAAGGGCAATGGAGAGGGCTATGCTCGGAGTTTCCTTGCGTGATTGAATTAGAAATGTAGAGATCCGCAAGAGAACCAGGGTTACCGACATAGCCCGAAGAATTGCCAAACTTAAGTGACAGTGGGCAGGGCACATTGCTCGCAGAACGGATGGCCGACGGGGCAGAAAGGTTCTGGAGTGGCGGCCGCGAACCAGAAGACTTTGCGTTGGAAGGCATCCCACCAGGTGGACCGATGATCTGGTTAAGGTTGCGGGGATCCGCTGAGTGCGGGACGCACGGGACTGATCAATATGGCGACGGTTGGGGGAGGCCTATGCCCAGCAGGGGACTACCTGTATTTGACGGCCTTAAAGTTTTATTACTACAAGTCCGAATACATTGTATATAATCAGCCTAAAATGTTCTCATTGCTGGCACACTGAGAGAGGCTCCTCTCTGAGAGAGGAAATGGGCTGTTATCCCGCTGACCCAGTGCGGATTGGTACCTTCCACATGTCTTCGAAATTTTGGTTCTAGGACAGGAGAGAGCCCTGAATTAACATTTTAAAACATTGTATGCTGATTATATACAATGTGTCCGGACTTGTAGTAATAAAACTTTAAGGCCGTTTTGAAAACATACAATTAAAATATTCTTAATTCGCAGGCTCAAGTTCTTCTGAAAGGCCAGGGCGCACTTGGCCTTTCAAAAAGTACTCATAAGCGAGGTGCGGATATGAATAGATGATTAAACGTAAATAAAGGAGATTGTAAAGATCGTAGCAAGTGGCGTTCTGTAGTTTCTGCCTTCCCCTATAGGAAAAGAGCGTGATTTTATGTGTGTTGGCATGTGTATAAATAAAGTTTTCACACCCAACTACGAATATGAGCTCACGAAGTTTGGCATAGTAGGCAAGCTCTTATTCCATGCTGCTCTATGAGGCTGGGAAGCGTAAGGGTATAATAGTTATCGACACGTAACTTGGTAAGGTTTTGGCGTAGTGGGGCGTAACTGACCAACCACCATAAAGAGCGAACGGAACGTGGATGCGACGCGATTGGTCAGTCCATCCTTGTGTCAACTGACTAACCAATCACGCGCTCGGAACGGTGATAAATGTTTCCGCGTCCCGCTTGGTAACCAAAGAGAGCTAAAAACGACTTCTGCGCATCTATTGAGTCTTGCTAATTTACGTGCCGGGGATTATACGAATGAGAGCTTACGAATTTTGGCAGAGTAGGCAAGCTCTTACTACATGCTGGTCTATGAGGCTGGGAAGCGTAAGGGTAGTCGATATTCAAAGCGATATAGTGATACTACAGGTACATAACATGTTTATTTTAAGCAACTTGAGTGCGTACACGTGTAGATAATGCCTGATTAGACCGGGCAGACATACAGGCGCTAAGCTGTCTGCTTCCTAATGTTCGACGATAAAGGTAGGTAGGTCTCTTACCTATCTAACGGTGTGAGGTTTTGCATGGCAATAGTGATGTTAACTGAAAAATATTGGACACGTATTTTTCTTTTGACACGTAAACATATAATGCGTTGAAATATTGTGTGACGTCACGTTAGTATACACTTTATACTGACTTAGTGACGTCACAAGTCCCTACGCCTGAACTTTGATTCGCTTTATTAACCCCCGACGGAAAAAGAGGGGTGTTATAAGTTTGAGGTGTGTTGCTGTGTATCTGTGTATCTGTGTGTCTGTGTATCTGTGTATCTGTGTATCTGTGTATCTGTGTATCTGTGTATCTGTGTATCTGTGTATCTGTGTGTCTGTCTGTGGCATCATAGCGCCTCAACGGATGAACCAATTTTGATTTAGTTTTTTTTGTTGGAAAGGTGATTATGTCGAGAGTGTTCTTAGCTATGTTTAAAAAAAAACGGTTCAGCCGTTCAAAAGTTATGGGCGTTTTACTGTTTGAATCGGGATGTTTTCGCAAGATAAATGTGTCGGGGGTTTTTTAAATTTTTAAATTTTACTTGTCTTTGTTCATTTTTATTGATTTGTTAAAGCAAAAAATACGTGTCCAATATTATTTTATAATCTCACTGACGGATTAGAGGGTTCCGTACCTACCCATTATACCGCCACAATAAAATTGGTATCATATTTATTGGTGGCTAAGTTTTCAGTGTGTGTGTGTGTGTGTGTGCTGTAATGGTTGAGTTGCTAACGTGTGGTAGTACAGGGTATAAAAATCAAGGTCCTGAGTCAACACGATAAAAGAAAAAGGCAAATTTAGATTTTCGCAAAAACTTGTTAATACCAAAATATAACTTAATTTTGAACTTTTGAATTTATTGGAATTTTCCTTTATTTGTGCTGTAAGACCTTACTTTTTGCCAAATTTCGTGATTCTGGACAACGGGAACTACATATAGGTTTTCGACCCAAAACCTACTTAAATTTTGGTTAAAAGCAAGGTCTTACAGCACAAGTAAAGAGAAAATTCGGAAAAACAGGTTTTCGCGAATATCTAATTGCCGTGATCCGAATGTCGTGATGACTCACCTTGATTTTTATACACCTAATAGGGACTATAGACGCCAGTATCTCTTATAAATTTCAACTTGCTAGGTCCAACCGTTCCTGGGAAAATCGGTGGTGACACACGGACAGACAGACAGACGGCAAGAGAGTGATTTTATAAGGGTTTTTTTATCTTTTGAGGTACGGAATCCCAAAAACCTGAACTGAATCATATGTACAAACTATCGAAGCGGGACAGCATTACTTCCAAATTCAAATATTCATAAAACATCCTTAAGGTTCCCCTAGTCAATGGCACGAACTATTTTGTGCGCGTGGTTAAAATGCATGCTGTCTCATCCGACAACACGTGCGAATTGATGCTGTGATGAGCAGTAAGAAGCTAGTTCTCGTACGAATTACCACTTTTGCAAATTTGTAGCGAAATGGATGATGATTTGGGACGAAAACGAGCGCGCGAAATTTTATGAACAGACTTTTGGGAGTCTAGATATCATGAAAAAACTACTAAATGTATATTTTCAAAATATAATTATTTCCATTGTTGATTTACTAATCTATCCCTGTATGGAGGCCGTTTTGCAATTTTCTTTCTTCTTATGGTTTTTATTTCCGCCCAAAGATGCGTTAAAATTAGTGTTGAAATATGGAACTTTTCGACGCTCATAACTTTCAAATAATGTATTTTTTTACTCTTCTGTTTAGGGCTAGATAATGATGAGAAAAATTGATATCAATTTTTATTTTAAAAGTACACCGTCAAACAGTGGAGTAATCGCCAGACTACGTTTGTATAGAAGAATTTTCGACTAGTGTAACCTTAATTGGATATAATAAACTAACTTTATTCCGTGGCTTCGCGCCCGTAGCCTATCCACAGGAACAGTCCATTTTTTCGGTGTAAAAACTGGAAAACTATAGCCTATGTGGCTCAGTGAGAGTCCAAGCTTACTTTCAGTGATTCGTAATCAGGATCAGTACTTCCGAAAATAATCTCTTACAGACAAACAACTGTAACCTTATCTTGTATTTGTTTAGGTGACGAAACAGAATTTTGAAAACCCGTTATATAATATTATTTTATCTGTTTTGTCTTCTAAAGGTGAACTTCACCCGGCTATCATTTCCTGGTAGAACGCTTAGCATCATCCGCTCTCGTGATCATTGGCAAATGAGCAGATAACTGAGATAGCAGTGTATCTCCGTGTATGCATGTTTATCAGTGCGTACGGCTTACG
Source organism: Orthosia cruda (assembly GCA_964057195.1). Taxonomy (NCBI): domain Eukaryota; kingdom Metazoa; phylum Arthropoda; class Insecta; order Lepidoptera; family Noctuidae; genus Orthosia; species Orthosia cruda. Next base: position 9,855,295 of record OZ059847.1, read on the forward strand.
TGCGTGTCCCAATCATCGTAAACAATACTCAGCTGTAAATATGGAATATAGAAGCTTAGTTAGACTTTTTTTGACTAACTTTTTTTTTTTTTATTCATACTGGACGATAATAAAGACCATTTTGTAAGAATTTATCTAGTAGTATACACGCTTTGAATGACAATCTATTTAACACGTAATTATGACACGATATCTTGCGAACACCCTGATTCTAACGGTAAAACGCCATAACTTTAGAAATGCTGAACTGATTTTCATCAAGAACACTCTCGATATAAAGTCACATGTAATAGTACATTATGGTACAAGTGTGTAATGTTGGTGATTACCGCTGAGGCGCCATTGAGACCCGAGCCGTTAGGTGAGGGTCTTAAGAGAGCCGAGGACGGTAATCATCAATACACACGTGTATCATACGACGTTTTTCAACACACTTGTGAAGAAAATAATACTAAAAAATCATTTCCAACAGTGAAAACGAGTTGTGAAAATTTTCGCAATGGCGGGCAAAATTAATCAGTTTTCCTATGCGCGCGCATCTAACAATGACGATCGGCCACAGACTAAAAAGAATGAGTTTTCTTTTTTTCTGGCTTTTCGCGGATAGCGTTTTAGCCACGTACAAAATGGGGAATTTCAAGTTTTCTATAATACAGACCAAAACAAAATTTATATTTGAGTGAAAGTTTTATTTATTAAACACGTACAAGTTGAAATTATCTATTTAAATACGAAGTTGCATGAAATGTGTTGCATTTGTACTATTGAGCACGATCTTTTTTGAATCGATTTTTTTTAAGAACAAAGCAACTCAACCAATAAATTAAAAAAAAAAAACTATAACTCACTTGTGAATAATAGCAATGAAAAAGTCACAGTTTGATAACAGGTGTCATTATGCGCCTAATTGCGGTGAAATTAGAGCCACTTTATGAGCAAGTGTGTTGAAAAATAATAAAAACGAAATCAAAATCGTTGCATACAAATACACATATACAAAAACGCACAGGTACACAACACAAACTTATAACACCCCTCGCGAGCTGGCTGACTAAAACCAGATGTATCCTCCGATTCCACACCATGATAATACCCATTTTTTATATATGTTTAATTGTTTTTTTTTCTGATTTGTTTATTAATAAAGATATATATACAAAAATGTAAATATAAAGCGTGTACAAAATTAAATAAACGGAATAATGCTAGTAAAAATAAGCATTGAATTAGATACTTGTCTGAAGGAGGTAAAGCAGTGCACGATCAAGCATCCATTTTAAAATGTTGTCACGTTAGACAATCCCAAGTTACTGAGAGGAAGAAATAAAGAAAGAGACACTAGTGATCAGCTCCGGCTTCGCTCGAGACAAATTATATACAAAAACCTTTCTCGTTTCACACTCTTTCTATTGGTGCAAACCGCATGAAGATCGGTTCAGTAGTTTTTGAGTTTATGGCGAACAGACGCGGCGAGGGACTTTGTTTTATAATATGTAGTGATGAAGTACTCGTATATACCTTGGTAGCTTTGAAATCTATTGAAGTCACGGCAATAAGAGGCTGGAATAATAACAGGAGAGCAAGTGACATTCTATCAACAAAACGTTGCGATAGTGATTGAAAAAAAAAACCGGCACGTGCGAGTCGGAGTCGCGCACGTAGGGTTCCGTACCATTATCGCAAAAACGGCAAAAAAACACGTTTGTTGAATGGGAGCCCCTTACAACAAACGTGATTTTAAACTTAACTATTATTAAAACTTTAATATTTATTTTATTCGTTTTTAGTATTTTATGTTTGTTATAGCGGCAACAGAAATACATCATCTGTGAAAATTTCAACTGTCTAGCCATCACGGTTCATGAGATACAGCCTGGTGACAAACAGAACGGACCGTAGAGTCTTAGTAATAGGGTCCCGTTTTTACCCTTTGGGTACGGAACCCTAAAAATGATAAAAATGTATGAGATTGTAAAGCGCTATCGAAATGACACGTGATCAATCATTTTGTCATTTCGGTCAGCGCCGTCGCTGTCATCGTTCGGGGGTACGAGTTACAGGTCCGCTTTATCGTATATAGGTAGTTGTATGAGCGAGTTCACACACACAACAGTATTAAAATACTGATCGGGTTTATCGGATCGAAGCCATGCGGGGTGTGCCATTATACCATTAGCAGCGACGGATCCGTCAAAACGGTACTAAAATGCGGTGTGAACATCATTTCCAGTAGCGACGGATCCGTTAAAACGATCCTTTAAATACGGATGTTCTGTGTGAACGAGCCCTAAGGTGACTAATTTCTAACTGCAGAATAATAATACTCACGGTCACGTTGGAAGTATATCTTGAGATATCCTTAAAAAAGCAGCAGTTACACCCACCTTATCACCGTTCTCCCTCGTGCATAGCCCAACCAGAGATTATCTAGTCCTTGATACTTCTAATTATAAACCGGCGATAATATAATGATTGACGTAGGTACGTATCACGAGCACAAATATCGGTGCCTGCATGATACTAGACCATTAAGATGTGATAATTTTCTATTATAAACAAACGTTGTCTCTAACGTTAATGAAGATATGATGACCCCTATTGAGGGATTAGGGCAAGTTCAGTTACGTGCGGTTTCATCATATTACGTGCCTGTTAATGTCCCATTGCAAAGGAAGGAAATTTAAGTAACAGTCTGTCAATGAAGGGTCTGTTACGTTTGATATAATAACAAAAGTTCTAATGATCATATGATCTAATTTCATTTTAATATTGTATTATTTGAATTAATATTCAATTAGTATAGTATTCAGTAATTATAAAATCAAAATAAAAATCAAAATCAAAATTTCTTTATTCAATTAGGCCATTAAGCGGCACTTTCGAACGTCAAAAATAAAAATTTAATGTAATAATAATTGATTCTACCGTCCATTCGGAAATGTAGCTTGTTATGGAGAAGAACGGACAAGAAACTCCACACTTACTCTTTTAAAAAAAAATGTGTTTTACAAGTATTTGGTTACAATAATCTTGTAGGAAAAATACATATATGTGAGAACGATGTAAAAAAAAACGCACGTAAAAGCGTCTAGAGTAAAACAAACAATTAAAAATACAATAAATAGGTAATTAAAAACAGGCGGAGGCAGCTAAGATATGACCAATCCCAACTGATGGCGCCCGTTCACGAACATGACACATGGATCGGCACCACTCAGCTCAACCATTATGAAGGGAACCGAATGATCCAACACATGTGCCACCATCAGAGAGACATTAGAGAGAGCATGACACACTCAACTGCCAGGGCACACTAAAGTCAACGAACGACACATAGTTACAGTAAATGGTAGATTTACAATTGGTACATAGTACTCACATATGTGCTGTGCAGTTATATAATCCAAAAAATAAATTGAGTTTATACATTATAATTATTCGTACAGTCTTCAGCAGGTCCAACAATACTTCATAACTTTTCTGCTTATCACTTGTTTTTGTGGCCTAGTGGGTGTGGAGCTGGAATAGCGTTGGGCCAAGCAATTTTATCAGCGATGTAATCCCCCAACCTATAATATGCCTGACTGCATAGTGTGCGTTTTATACAAATTTTAAATTTCGTCTCATTCAATTCTAGAATGTGTGGCGGTATTTTATTGTAAAATTTTATACAGTACCCCATAAAAGATGACGCTACTTTAGCCAGCCTGAAACCTGGTTGAATTAATTGGTCCCTGTTTCTAGTAACATAACTATGTCTATCGCTGTTTTTACTAAAAAGATGTAAATTCTTTCTAACGTACATGATGTTTTCGTAAATATATTGACACGGTACCGTCATGATGTTAATGTCCTTAAACAGTTCCCTTAGAGAATCGCGCCGGCGAAGATTGTATATCGCTCTGATGGCTCGTTTTTGTAGAACAAAAATTGACTGAATGTCTGCAGCCCTTCCCCATAGTAATATGCCGTAAGACATTATACTATGAAAGTAACTAAAATAGACCAGCCTCGCGGTATCTACATCAGTAAATTGACGAATTTTTCTAACAGCATAAGCCGCCGAACTTAACCGCCCCGCAAGTGATATTAAATGAGGACCCCATTGTAACCTTGAGTCTAGCGTGATACCCAGGAAAACCGAACGACCGACGAATTCTAGCTTCTCGTTGTTTAATATAATGTCACAATCATAACTTTTGACATTCGGCAAGACAAATTTTACACACTTAGTTTTTTTAGCATTCAAAACTAAATTATTAGCAGTGAACCAATTTAGAACTTGCCGCAATGCATTATTTACGTCGGCAACGTTACTCGTACGTCTATTTATGTTAAAAATCAAAGAAGTGTCATCAGCAAATAACACCATGTTTAGTTTGTTTTTCAATACATGGGGTAAATCGTTAATGTATACTAAAAATAAGAAAGGACCTAAAATTGAGCCCTGGGGTACCCCCATTTTCACGTTCAACCCCGACGAATTGACACCGTTTATTTGAACTAATTGCTGTCTATCATTCAAATAGGATTTTCCTAAATTTAATGCTGATTGGCCTAGCCCGTAATGCTCAAGTTTCAAAAGCAATGTTTCATGATCAACGCAATCAAACGCCTTCGACAGGTCGCAGAAGATACCTATGGCATCTTGTCCCTCCTCCCACGCATCAAAGATGTGTTTTATTAAGGTGACACCAGCGTCGGTTGTACAACGTCCTTTGGTGAAACCATATTGTTTCTCGTGTAGGATGTTTTTCGTATTAAAATAAATGAGCATTTGATTTAGCATTATCTTTTCAAATACCTTGCTGAAAACCGGCAACACGGATACAGGTCTATAATTATTTGTGTCTTTACTGTCCCCGGATTTAAAAAGTGGTATAACCTTACTATATTTCATTAGATCCGGAAATACTCCTTGATCTATACACAAATTAAAAATTAAAGCTAAGTACGGCGCTATAGTCTGAATAATGGAGGTACAAACTTTGATGGACATTCCCCATAGATCTTCTGTCAGTTTTATCTTTATTTGCTTAAAAGCTTTTATCACTGTTATTGGGTTTATATGTGAAAAGTTAAATTTTGTCGGGACGGCTGAAACGTTAGCGTGTAATAAACCATAAGCGAGCGACGGCGAAGAATTTAAGGTTTCAGTAGTTTTAATTGGGATACTGGTAAAGAAATTTACAAATTCTTGAGCAACTTTTTTGTTATCTCTAATAAGTCCATGTGTAGTCTCAAGCGTGTAATCAGTATTTTTTCTTTTGTTCCTGTTTGTTTCATTGTTAATAATTTTCCAAACCGTCCCAATTTTATTTTCTGCGAATTTAACCTTATTGCTAATGTATAAAGCCTTAGCTAGTTTACATGAATTTAAAAAAAATCTTGAGTAAGTAGCAACATACTTATTAAAAGTTTCAGTGTTAATATAAGGCTTAAGGCCATACAGCTCGTAAAGTCTTTCCCTACTTTTCCTGATTCCTTTAGTCGCCCAGTCACTGAACAAAAACTTAGAGCGAGCTTAGAGAGTTTTAGTTTTCTTCTTAAAAGTGTTATTGAATTCTGTTTGAACAACTGAGAAAACTTTTTTGTATAAAATATTACCATCGTTCACTGTGAGGTCCTGACAACTTAACTTACCAATTAAAGCGCTGTTAAATTTATTTAATTTGCCGGATGTTATTGGTCTGGATTGAATCTGCACTTGCTGTATTGGTATGCTGGACTCAAATGTTACCAGTAGCCCACTATGATCTGAAGGCAGACAATTCATAATGGCTTTGTTTAAGTAGTCGCAGCAACAAAAAACATTATCAATACATGTAGCAGTAGTCACAGTTGTTCGGGTTGGTTCCTCAAACACATGCGACAAATTAAATGATTTGAAGAGATTTAATAGTCTACTGCTATCTGAATTATTTTCTAAAATATTTATATTAAAGTCACCACAGATTATGACTTGTTTATTACCAGTTGTAAGTTTTGCCAAAACATCTTCCATCACTGACTCAAATATACAGTAGTTTTTATAATTGGGGGGTCTGTAAACGCACACTATAATATGCTTATCCAGCTCAACACAGGACAGTTCAACACTATGTTCAACTGATAGATCTACAATATCTTTACGAGATTTTGATTTAATACCATTTTTGATTAAAATAAGTGAACCTCCACGTAACATAACATTTCTGTTAAAACAGCTGCCCACAGAATAATTTTCATAATTAATAAGCATTGAATGTTCTTTCAGCCAATGCTCAGTAAAACAAATAATTTCAAACATTGTCTTTTCTAAAAACAGTTCTATTTCCAATTGCTTTGCAGAAAAACCTTGAATGTTTTGATGGAATAATTTTAAAGAATTCTGCTTAGCCCCTTTTTTTAAATTAACTTTGTGAGAGAAAGAAGGTACCTTCTTGTTGGTGGATGGAACTATTTGGTTATTGGTACCCTCCCTTGTCCTACAAAATAGTTTAAACTATAAATATTAATAGCAGAATTGCTAACGTTATTAATGTTATTAAATTTTTAGTTATAATATTCAATATAATATTCAATTTTTTTAGTTATAATATTCAAAATCTCCTAAGTAACGTTTAATATAATTTAGAAATAGTCTGATCTGTTCCAAAACCGAAGTTATTAAGTTACGTAAGTGCGAAGAGGTTGCACTTCCCGCAGCGCCGGAGATGATGCAGAAGCAACTTTAGTGTTTTGAGTTTAGGTTACAATTATTTGTTTTTCTTAAGAACGGAACGGTGCGTTACCTTAGAAAATTATTAAATATGAAAAATAGGTCAAATGGACGTTATATAAAAGAGCATTAACCGAATTGAAAATTATATGAAATGAACGTTATATTAAATGTTATTAGAGCAAATGAAGGTTATATAAAATATAACATCAGATCACTGCTATTATGCCGTATTATACACCCATCAATGAAAGCGTCGTCATAGCGTTTGAAAAAAGTAAAAAAGGTTTGGATATGCCAAGCGCTATGAACAACAACAACCAGAAATAGGTATGTCAGAAATCAACAATAAATTGTCAAGATAGAAAATCTTGACAATTTATTGTAGACTAGCTGTTGTTATATTTTTTATATCGCGCAATAATATTGTACCTGTGGGCCGCCTTACTTGAGAAATTATTAGTTCACCATACAAACTTGCAGCCCCTCATCCCACCAGCTTAAGTATGATTGCCGGGATAAAAGCTATCCTATGCCCTTCCCAGGTCTCAAACTTACTTCATATCAAATTTCATCTCAATCGGTTCAGCAGTTTAAGCGTGAAAAGGTATCAGACAGACGGACAGACATACAGTGTTACTTTTGCATTTATAATATTAGTATGGATATCTTATTTTCGTTTTCTTCTTCTTCATTTCTAGACGGATGGTTAACTTTTTAGATACTTTTGTTTCAGTAGGTGGCCAAGTTAATTGTAGCGTCTGTGGCTTATTAAATCCTCTGAACTGCAGTTGTAAAGGCACTTGGAGCACTACAATGTGTAGGCCAGAAATTGAATTCTCAACTTTTACATTTCGCCTGTCGTGTTTATTAGATAGTCTTGGAGACGGAAAACTTGGAGGTCTTGCTTGACGACCGAGTACAGAAACAATAGGTGAAGAATGACGAGGACAACTGCTGGATAAGGTAAGGCAAAGAGAGAGAGTGCGGGCGGGTGGGCGATGGTGAATTCGAAAGATTTTCCTTCACCGTCACCATAAGGATGCTTTCACCAAATATGTGCAAGGTAGCGACGCGGTGTGTGAGGAATTAACACACGATTGGTTCATGAGCACATTTTTTACGCTTTGTTGTGTTTTGTTTTGTTTTGGCTGTCACTTTAGTTTTTAGTTAAAATATTTTTCTTTTCTCTTTTTAGTTTTGGTATCTACCCTAATCAGTGATCACCTATGGGACCGAGACGTGGTCGTTCACAATGGGCCTTATCAGAAAGCTCAAAGTCACCCAAAGGGCAATGGAGAGGGCTATGCTCGGCATTTCCTTGCGTGATCAAGTCAGAAATGATGATATCCGCAGGAGAACCAAAGTTACCGACATAGCCCAAAGAATTACCAAACTTAAGTGGCAGTGGGCAGGGCACATTGCTCGCAGAACGGATGGCCGATGGGGCCGAAAAGTTCTGGAATGGCGACCGCGAACCGGAAGACCATTCGTTGGAAGGCCTCCCACTAGGTGGACTGATGACCTGGTTAAGGTTGCAGGAAGGTGCTGGATGCGAGACGCACGGGATCGGTCAATGTGGCGACGCCTGGGGGAGGCCTATGTCCAGCAGTGGACGTCTTTCGACTGAAATGATGATGATGATGATGATCTACCCTAAATTACCATGAAAAAAAAAACATGATTTTATAACCAGAGGGCTCATAACAATTCCAACAAGTCTAAACACGACTGGGATAGACTGTTTTATTATGGGGTTCTGGTGCCTACCTTACGGCTTCATCACCAGATCAGTTCGATGGCATCACCATTTTCATTAAAACCATTTATTTAAATTTGCTTCATCACAGTCAACTAATTATAAGCGGTATCTAATACCAAGATAACACTTATCATTGAGAAGTTCCAGTGGCCATCTGTGGTCTTCTTCATCAGTTCCACTTCACCAAATTATATTTTCTGAATGTTGATCATGTTGATGAAAATACCAAAATTAATATATGTATACCTATTACATTTTAGGAGATTCCTCGATTTCCATGGGAACCCCTTATCAGATCCAGACTTGGTGACGATGGGACCACCTCTGAAGTATGTCCTACCAAACAAAAAAATAATCATCAAAATCAATTCATAATTGGAGGAGATTTCTCTAATACCATATAACAAACATACAAACAATATTATGAAAATTTTGTGTTAGGGATGGGGAAGACGATGTGCGTGGAATGCGTTCCTTCTAACTTGAAAAAACCGGCCAAGTGCGAGTCGGACTCGCGAACGAAGGGTTACGTACCATTATCGCAAAAAAACGGCAAACAAACACTTTTGTTGTATGGGAGCCCCACTTGAATATTTATTTTATTCTGTTTTAGTATTTGTTGTTATAGCGGCAACAGAAATACCTAATCTGTGAAAATTTCAACTGTCTAGCTATTACGGTTCATGAGATACATTTTGGTAACAGACAGAGAGACGGACCGGGTGTCTTAATAATAGGGTTCCGTTTTTACCCTTTGGGTACGGAACCCTACAAAGGTGCAAGCAGTATCAATCTAGTGTTTGAAAAGTGATTAAAAATAAGTGTTAGGTAATCAATATTCAAATAATTGCGATTTCTACTATAACCTTTTTGTTCAAATAGAAATCAAGTTAGATCACCATACTGTATGACGTAGTAGGGTAAGCAGAGGGCAAGTTGATGTCAAAGGTGCTACTCGAAAGATACCGCTAACCTACTGTGATTGGCACAGTGATGTTTTCATCTAAAAAGGAAGAATAACACGTTATTGATCGAGCGCGAGCTTGAGCAAAATTTTTTTCGTTTGTCCGGACTTCCGCTTCACTTCCGGAGAACTCCTCTACAAACAGGTCGCATTTTTCAACCGATTCTCGTGAAATTTTGTGAGCAGGTTCGATAGGTAATTATTCAATTATATACACAGTGAAACAGTGAGACACATAATGGTCATGGTTGAGACCATGGAGAGCCTCAGTAAAATGCTCGATGACCTCAGTAGAGCTTCCGAAAGAATGAGTTTTAAAATAAATATGGACAAAACCAAGGTCATGGTGAATGCCCATGTAATACCCACTCCTATCAAGATCGGAGACTCTATACGCTCGAAGTTGTACGATTATGTCTACCTGGGACAAACAGTCCAGATGGGTAGGTCCAACTTCGAGAAAGAGGTCAACTGTCGAATCCAACTCGGCTGGGCGGCGTTCGGGAAGTTGCGTGGTATCTTCTCGTCCAATTTACCGCAGTGTCTCAAGACAAAAGTCTATGACCAGTGTGTGTTGCCAGTGATCACCTATGGGAACGAGACGTGGTCGCTCACAATGGGCCTTATCAGAAAGCTTAAAGTCACCCAAAGGGCAATGGAGAGGGCTATGCTCGCAATTTCCTTGCGTGATCACGTCAGAAATGATGATATCTACAGAAGAACCAAAGTTACCGACATAGCCCGAAGAATTGCCAAACTTAAGTGGCAGTGGGCAGGGCATATTGATCGCAGAACGGATGGCCGATGGTGCCGAAATGTTCAGGAATGGCGACCGCGAACCGGAAGACGATACGTTAGAAGGCCTCCCAGGTTAAGGTTGCAGGAAGGCGCTGGATGCGAGACGCACGTGATCAATGTGGTGACGCCTGGGGGAGGCCTATGTCCAGCAGTGGACGGCTCTCGGCTGAAATGATGATATATACAGACAGACTCGCGAGGTCTACCAGGATCAAAGAGCCACTAGTTATTTATTTTACACGTAATATAATGTGACACCTGTATTCGCCGAAGAGTTGAGAACAGTAAATAGTAAACCCATATTTCAAAATTATGTCTAAGTATACTATGAAATATGGGGTAAGCCTATTACTATCAACCAGGCACACATCTAGACGCCGAGCAAAAACATAAAAATTAGTCACCATTATCTTCTTAAAAAAAAAGTCTGCCTTATAAATTTATAACTTTAGCGTAATTGTTTCTCAAATACTTCAAAAAACAATAAAACTAGAATCGCCTGATTCATTTGGTCAAGGTTTGACCACAGCATTATGTGGAGCAGTGATCAAATCAGTATCAGTTGGGATTAAACGGGTGATAACGGGTTATAAACGGGTGATAACGGGTTCGAAACGAGTGATAACCTGTTTGGTTCGGTGTGTAGCAGATCAGCTATCAGCGGCGCGTGGCAGCCGGACTTGTGGAAACAATGTCACGTTAAATATATATTGTGGTTAATTAATTAATTCATTAATAATTATTATTTACGTTGATACAGTGATTGGCTGTTGGCGCGTGTTACGATGCGCGTAAATAGAACATGATTTTTTTGTTTTTTAATTATAATTTTTTACATTCTTCTTCCTCTTTTGTTTGGATAAACTATTTTGTAGTCTCAACTATTTAGATTTTGTCCGACCAGTATGTGGCTACTTGGACAGTTTTGTCATTCACCACTAGAAATAAAATTGAAAAAAAAAACATTTGTTTTTTTTTATTTTCTTGTATAAAAAACACGAAAAGAAACTTGGCACCGTCGTTTTTTTCTCTATTTGTTTTTTTTTCAGAACAACCAAATTTAGTGTTTCACTTACACTAAATTTGGTTGTTTTGTTTTAATTAAAGTCAAATTATGTTTAAATCAATTATCAGTACCAGTATTATAAACTTATGAGATACTTAATTTGTTACAAACAAAATAATCCTTTTTTTGTAATTAGGAAAATACCCGTCCGTCAATGGTAAACTTCAGTGGGTGTTGCCAATTATTTAAAGACATTTATGTACTATTTAACAAAAAAAAATGGTATTTTCTTATTAAACAAGAAATAATGTAATATCAACTCATATACGATAACAGCCTTACCATATTTTTATTTTCGAACACTTGAAAATAAACGTACTCCCGAATAAAAACTGTTTTTATTCATCACAGAAAATAAAACCGTTTTTGTACAACTCTATTCACCACGTTCAAATTATTTTTTTTTTATTTGTTATGTGTTTGCTCTTGACTAGCTAGCTACATATCAGTAATCTGTGCTCTTGACTCTAGTCTAAGTCATAGGTGACAGAGACGGAGTCGACCACAGAACATTTTTACTCTAGCGAGGAGTCGACGATGGAGTGAACTTACCCAGAAGAAGCTTGTTCACTCTAACTTTGAAGAGATTCGGGTTGAATGCGTTCGGATACACAGACGCAGGTAGTGAGTTCCATTCATTCGCTGTGCGCATTATGAAGGATGTTTGGAAGCGCTTGGTGCGAATTGGTGGAATGGCAACATGAAATTCTGGCATTCTGATATTTACTTATTAAGTTTATCTTGGAAATCACAGGCAACGGTGTCAATCGAGAGTAAACTTGCAGCCTTATTGCGTTACGAATTCGGCAAGGCACATCGCGTCGACATAGACGGAAATCCACATCGTGTCTTTCATCTCGCATGTGATTGGTAGATTTTTCATACTCTTTGCCCTTTGCCTTGCCGAATTCATTACGAATTAAGGCTGCTGGACTTATATAATTAATGTCAGTCTGAAATAGCCAAGCCCTCTGGCCTGTGGCGTTCGCAGAGACGGCTTAATCAACTCTGACCCCAGAGGTGACTCTGACCACATCCTCACACGAAAAGAAGAAGAATTCTGAAAGATGCAGGTGGTCAGGCATTCTTTCGGCTGAAATGATGATGGTCATAAACCATCATCATTTCAGCCGAAAGAAGTCCACTGCTGAACATAGGCCAACCCCAGGCGTCGCTCCATTGACCGACCCCGTGCATCTCACATACAGCGGATGCCCGCAATCTTAAGCAGGTTATCAATTCACTTAGAGGAAGGCCTTCCAACAGTTTCAACGCATCGTTTTCAGATGCTGACACTGTGTTTTGGACGGGTCTATGATACTCCATTAGGCCAGGTTGCTTGTACAGGAGGTTTTTCTATTACACTTTCAGAATAGCTATATATGCAACTGTTACGTTATGGACGGTCTTTTAACACGAGTGCCATTTTTCGGTACAAGCGTAGCGCGTACCGAAATAGGTGGGCACGAGTTATTAAAAGACCAATAACGTACAGTTGCATACAAGATTTTATCTACGAAGGATGGAATAAAACTCAGATATAGACAAATAGGTATTTCAGGCAGTGTGTATTTCATTTCTCATATACATGTCTTGATTTTTCTGGTAGTAAATTATTTGTAGCCGCAACTGCTCTATTTGTTATATCTGGTGGTGTATTTTCAATATCACTTGATGTTGAAGACATATTTAATAAAATTTGGAATAAAATTTCACTCAGAAATTTTTTCCCGCTTCCACTTTTTATTTTATTTTTTTATTTAGTCTTTATTAGGTATAAGGCAAAGATCTTGTAGCCGCAGTAGCCAAATAGTATACGATACTTTTGTTCTAAACTTGTTCCATTTAAAAACATCATTTACATTGTCTCGATTTCTAAGTGATTTTATAGGTACCTGGCTGTATGTTCAGAATGTCTTTGCTTGTGTTTTAGAGTTTATGACGATTCGCATAATGCAATCCGCAGGCTTATTACGTATCTTTTGCAAGAGCAAAACGATAGCGTTTTTTGAGCAATAAATGCTCTTCAATACAAAAGTTTTTGAGTTTTTGGCGGTTTTTTTTTTTAATGAGTCCGTTTTTCAATCAGCGAGCGATAAGCAAACGATTGTTTAGGACCTGCCATACTTACACTGCAGGTAATTCCGACTTTTATGACATAAAGCGTTTGATCGCTATCGTATTGCTCTTGCTAAAGATACGTAATAAGCCTGCCGATGTCGTTATGGGTATCATAATGAAACCGCTGTCAATTTTATAATTCGAATATAACAAAACCGAAGTAGATAAAATAATATTTTAAAACTAGACGAGGATGGATGATATGATTATAAATCATTTAGGTGTATCTTTTTTTTGGGTGGGAAATCATCTATTAGTCATTATTACACAACTACATACAAACATAGGTACATACATACAAGATACGCGCAAAAAAAAAATCCTTTCCTTGCAGTCCGGTAAAAAGTTTGTGTTTTTTAGGGTTCTATACCCAAAGAGTAAAAATGGGACCCTATTATTAAGACTCCACGATTCGTCTGTCCGTCTGTCCGTCTGTCACCAGGCTATATCTCAAGAACCGTGATAGCTAGACAGTTGAAATTTTCACAGGTGATTTAAGTGTATTTTTTTTCCCATACAACAAACGTGATTATTTTGCCTTTTATTGCGATAATGGTACGGAAAACTTCGTACGCGAGGCCGACTCGCACTTGACCAGTATTTTTATAAACACCAAGAATATGTATAAAACTTATTGATATAGGTAATTTATAAACAAAATTAATAGGTATATTAAGAATTTGTAAATAAATACGTTCTAACTTCTTTGTAAAATAAGTGAAGAGACGAAATACAAGAAATAAAGAGGTTAATGGCCTAAGATATGAATTTTATTTGTTTTATTTGAAATTAATGTTATCAGAATGTTAGGTAAGTATTAAATAGGTTACCGACCTATTTAAATAACCTTCTTGGTATTCCATTTATTCATTAAAACCAATAATGATTACATTTATAAATATTCGTAAATAAAAATATTAAAAAAATATATTTTAGTCAACTGGTATCGGGAACAGGGTCCAAGCTGCCTGCGGTCAGGGCTCCAGAGAGAAACCCCTGACAATGGGACCCAAAAGAATCGCTTCTGAAGCAAGCCCGTGATCCGGCTGCCTAACCAGCAGCCTTATTGTGTAAGTGAATACGGCAACGCAAAGGGTTTGACCGCTATCAATCGACCAATCACACAGACGGAAATCCACATCGCGTCATTCATCTCGCATGCGATTGGTCGATTTGATAGCGCTCAAACCCTTCGCCTTGCCAAATACACTTGGGCAATCCGGCTGCAGAGTCTAAGGTGTTGGTCGAAGTTCGTAGGTAGCTATTGTACCCAAGCCATTGGCTGACACGACCATCGGTACAATGATCGCCGAGTCCACTCTAACCTTCTTGCTTATTATTACTAATATTCATAACATTGAAGATAGATAGAAAAGGCAATAAAAGTTTTCTCCAAAACAATAATAAAGACTTTTTATTTGATAAAGCAATATTCAACAATTGTTGCATAAGGTTTAGTAAACAAAAAACACAATAAATTCTATTGATAACAATCTCTGACCTATTCAGCAACCTGATTAGCATATTTTTCTGTGGCGAATTTTGCTATTGACTTCTGAGATTTTTAATAAATATGTATATTCCTGTAACTGATCGGCTCGAGCTCCTAGGCATGGAGTTCACATCCATTCTCAACTTCGGCGCCTCCATTGTGTTCAAAACCCAAATTGCGGCCTTTTTAGGGTGCCCAGTTTTTTGGCCGCAATTTGTGCTTTGTATTCATGTGAAGCTTTGGAACACAAAGCTGTGAGTGTAGGAGCGGCAATGAGTGAAGCGATTTAAATCTGTTGTCTGATATGGGTTCAAGACCTGAAATAAATGAATTTTTAATTTAATTTAATTTGATACTTTACGCCTGGACAAAACGTAAGTCCGATCCTGCATGGAGTATTGCAGCCATCTTTGGGATGGCTCAGCGAAGTATCAACTTGACTACGTGGAACGCAAGGCTAAGAGGCTCACAGGCGATGTTGAACTGGTGGATGCCAAGCTTCACAGCTCCAAGGTTCATCGCCACAAGGTTGCCTGCTTGTCGGTCTTCTACAGACTGTACTTCGGTGAGTGTGCTCAAGAACTTCACGTCCTCATCCTACCGGCCCTCTTCTACCATTGGAAATCTAGACGCACTAACTTGTATTACCATCCTTACCTGGTTGCCATTCTACCAATTCGCACCAAGCGCTTCCAAACATCCTTCATAATGCAACAGCAGTGTATCAATAGAATTAAGTAAACAAAATAGTTAATAACATAAAGATAAGTAGTAAAGCACGGTAGAATATACTTTTATTACTTGTAAAATTTAATTTGTGTTTGACGTTCAAAAGTGCCGCTTATTGGCCTAGTTGAATAAATATATTTGGCTTTAACTTTGACTAAATAGAAATATAAAATAATAATCTTCATAGTATTTAGTGAGGGATGAACTCACGTAGACTTAAGTGCGTTAAGTAAGCCAGAAATAATGTCCGATGTAGGAGTCAAACAATTGTAATTTATGAAAAGAAACAAACTAATAAAAACAATGAAATAGGGCGCGGACGACTATGTCCGCGGTAGAATATCCTACTAATATTATAAATATATAAAAAACCCCAAATCTCTTCAAATTTAGAGTGAACAGGCTTCTTTTGGGTAAGCTCCCTGCTTCGTCGAATCTGTCTATGTCACCCTGACTAGAATCAAGAGTTCATGTTAAAATTAATTGTAGAGCAACTTAACATTGTGGGATTTTGCTTGTTGAAATCGTTAAGGCGTTGTAACTTCCATAAATATGCACGAAAATTATAGTAACTATATAATCCATATTTACCTCCATAAAAGGGAAGCCGACATAATTTTATGGAACTTTTAATAATGTTAATCCTTGTCTAACCATTAAAACAAGTTTAATTAAATGAATATTCTTATTTTTATGTTATTCTTAAACCACACTACTTACTTATAGCGGCGCCTGGGAGGTATGAATATCTAAAAGTTGTATCGACAAACAAGTAAATGCAAAACTATGAAAGTTAAAAATATCAAAATGTCACGTCGTGCGTTTTAATAGCTGTCAGATTTTCATTAGTCCATAAAATATACTAAAGAAAGACAAGACAGAGTTCTGTCTGTCTGTCGGTCTGTTACCTTTTCACGCTTAAACCACTGAACCGATATAGATGAAATTTGTTATGGAGATTGTTTGATACATAGGACAAAGGATAGTTTTTATCACGGCAATCATCCTTTAGGCTTTAAACTTCTACCCTGTCCACCTAACAGGGTAGAAGTACGAGTATGTATGGTGAACTAACAATATCTTAAGTATAGCCCACACACTTATAATATTATGGCGCGATATAATACACTGACGAAGTCGCGGGCAACAGCTAGTACTTAATAATTCTATGGGTTTTCTATCAACTGTTGTGCGATTGACAGAAAACATAGTCTCTTAACCAATTGTGCAGGTAAGTATTTTACCAAAGATGTTCGAGGTAGCGTGGCTTTACTCGAGGTTGCGTAGCGAATAAACTGATCTTTTTTAAATTATATTATGCCGCTCAATGTTATTACTAAGATTATACACTTAATACCTTGCCTACTTTGTTTTATACTCTAAGCTTAATTGCTACGCATTATATCTACGCATTGTATCTACGCATTATATCTACGCATTATATATTCCCGTTTAGCGTGCGATATAGAAGCTTTACCGATGTGATGCAGGTTGATGGAAATAATAATGACTCCAGATTGTAGAAAATAATAAGGGATTTATTTTTGGTTGCACACACTTAAATACTATTTTACACTTATACTCTAACCAATGAAAATACAGAAACAGGTTTACAAATATAAAAATAAAATCTAAACCAATAAGGTTGCTTAATTCTTGTGACAAATAGGGTTGAAGCATAGTTCGGTGTTTGTTCCGTTCGTGTCGCCACAATCGACGCATGCGGTCGTTTTGGCGCGTATCCTACGACGCATGCTGCGCACTGAAGTTATAAATATAGGTGGTGCGTTGATTCGGCCTTTTCTTCTACACGCTGCTTACTCAAACAATAACACTGCCCACCCCATACTACACCCACGGCGTGAAGTTTGTTCTAAGTTAATATAGACTCATTTCACGTCGTAAACAGACATTCATAACTATACATTCGCTAGTACACTTGCACCGAATAGCGTCGCGAGTACCTCGCGCGCTATTGGTACATGAGCGGTGTAACTCAGTACATTGCCGCTCCTACACACAACGGCGGCGCTAGTAGTCGCTTACATTACTAAACTGTGGGTTCGTCCAAAGCCAGCACGCCTGCCGCCGGTCACCTTCTCTGAGCCTCCCAGGGTACGCCCTGTCTCACTCGGAGGGGGGGGGGGGGACCGCCGGGTGCTGTGAAGAAGCGGCGGATCGTTCATAACGCGCGCCCACAGTAAACAAACACACAAACAACATGTAAACTTAGCTAGTGCTGGTCATTGTTATTGACCGCACTGGCACTATGCTAGGTCCAGAGGACAACAGAGCGACCAGCTGAGTTATCGGATGCGTCACAAAATAAGGCAAATGTTGCATGGTGCGATGGGTGAGCAAGTAGAGCTGCGTTAATGATGCTAGCTTTACATTGCTCGAACGCTTGGGTTGCTTCGCCGGTCCACGTGATCTGTGTTTTTCTCTCTTCTTAACATTATGTAGGTATGCGTTTAATGGTGCTTGTAGAGATGCGGCGTTAGGTATGTGATCGCGATAAAAATTGATCATACCGAGAAATCTTTTTAGCTGTTCGATTGTGGTCGGCTTGGGATAGTTGATAATAACATCAATTTTATGATCCGAAGGTTTGATGCCTTCTGTTGATACGGTGTATCCTAGGAATTGGACTTCTGGTTTGCCTAGGATGCATTTAACGGGGTTAATAGTGATACCGTAATTTTCTAACGTCTAAAGCACGATGTGAAGGTGTTCTCGGTGTTGAGCTTCGTTTTCTGATGCTAGTAACAAATCGTCAATGAACGGGAAAACGAAATCTAATCCTCGTAGCACTTCATGGATGTATCGTTGAAACGTTTGTCCCGCGTTTTTCAAACCAGGGCAAATACGAGGAAATTCGAATAATCCCATTGGTGTGATGATTGCTGTCTTCTTCTCTTACGTTCAGTAGTTGGTAGGCACGATTGAGGTCTATTGTAGAGAAGATAGTTTCACCGGATAGCTGATGCGTGAAATCTTTGATTCGTGGAACAGGGTAGCGATCTGGTATGGTAATAGAGTTGAGTCGGCGATAATCACCACAAACTCTAATATCGCCATTCTTCTTGGGCACGATATGTAGAGGTGATGACCATGGGCTTTACTGGGTCTGCATAGTCCTTGTTCAATCATATTTTCAAATTCTCGCTTGACTGTTTTGAAACGATGCGGTGGGATTGGTCGGGCGCGGCAATGTAACGGTTGACCACGTGTTTCGATTAAATGTTGCACGTTGATGTCGGAGTTTAATTTCATCGATGTTAACCGGTGGTTACGGTCCCGACTTACGAGTTGTAGGTCGTGGGTTCGAACCCGAGCAGGCGCTTTACTTTGTGTAATTTATTTTATCACCACTGCTCTCAAAACGGTGAAGGAAAACATCGTGAGGAAACCGGCATGTCTTAGAACCAAAAATTCAAAGACATGTGACATCTACCAATCCGCACTGGGCCCGCGTGGTGGATTATAGCCCACTCCCTCTATGAGAGGAGGCCTGTGTCCCAGCTGTGGGAACTTTAAAAGGCTGATGATGTGATGTTAACCGTGTTATGTTGGGATATTGAGCTAGGATGTCGTGTTACGATTGCGACATGTCAATTCTACGTACGGTAGGCGCGTATCCTATGACGCATGCTGCGCACTGAAGTTATAAATATAGGTGGTGCGTTGATTCGGCCTTTTCCTCGAGCGGCCGTTGCGCAAGGCAGACGTGTCTGGCGCGACGGTTGTTCGTGTCCTATTTCTTTACAAATGAGTTCCTTCGGGAGCTCAGATGAGTTCTTTTCAAAATCAATCAAAATCAATTTATTTTTATTTTACATAGGCCTACATGGGCACTTATAAAACGTCGACAAAAGGTGCACGGTTCGGGTTGGTCGTTTCATATGGAAAAGAACCGGCAAGAAACTCCATGGTAACTCTTTTAAAAATGGTTTGGTTTTACAATATTTCCATGTTACAGCATTAGTACTATGGGGGGACAATGTAGGCCCGACAATACGTCATAAGGAACTAAAAAAAAAAAGAGTTTATATAATATATAACAAAGTTAACAAATGTTAATTAACATCTAGAAGGCCTACAATGTTCACACATTCACAAAATAATCGGTAAAAGAATCTATAAAAAGTAAAAAAAAAAAAATGAGATTGAGAATAGTTAGAGACATCCACATATTTGTGCCGTTTATGAGTTACCTGGGAAGCCGCATGCGCAGAAGGAGCTTAAGCCAAAATTTTGATGATTGATTGATTGACTTGATTTTATAATATGCTTTTTTAATAAGGACACGTTTGATGTGGTTTTTGAACTTTCCATCGGTCAGTTCTATAACCGACTTTGGCAACTTGTTATAAAAACGTATACTGTTTATAAGAAAAGACTTGTTCGTTTTAGTTAATCTGAATTTGGGTATTATAAGTTCGTGCTTACTGCGTGCGTTTAAATTATGTAAGTCGCTTCTAGTTTTGAAAAGTCCTCGATTTTTGCGGGCATACAAAATACATTCCAAAATATAAAGTGAAGGTATAGTCAGTATATCGATCTCTTTTAATTTATCTCTGAGGGACTCGCGAGGACCCATTTTATAGATCGCGCGGATTGCTCTCTTTTGTAATATGAAAACTGAGTCAACATCTGCTGCTAATCCCCACAGCAGAATGCCATAAGACATAATACTGTGGCAATAAGCATAGTATACTTAGCTGTGGCTACATCGGTTAAGTGCCTTTTTCTTACTGCATATGCAGCTGAACTTAACCTTCCCGAAAGAGTTCTAATGTGAGCGCCCCACTGCAATTTTGAATCGATAGTAATCCCTAAGAATACAGTTTCCGTTATAACTTCAAGATTTTTGCCGTCAAGATTTAAGTTTAGGTCACGTTTTGGTACATTTGGTAAAGAGAACTTAAGACATTATGTTTTTTTCGCATTCAGTAAGAGATTGTTAGCTGCGAACCATTTTGAGAGAATAATTAGACTTTCGTTGACATGTAAGACATCCGTATCTTTCCTATCTATTTTAAAAATTAGCGAAGTATCATCAGCAAATAGAATTATATCCGATAATTTGGCCATCATAAAGGGGAGATCATTAATGTAAACAAGAAAGAGGAAAGGGCCGGGAATTGAACCTTGGGGCATGCCCATCTTGACTAGATACAAGGAGGATGTCGCCCCATTAACATTTACTTTTTGCTGTCTGTTTGATAAATAGGAAAGCACGAGATCAGTAGCTTGTCCTCGAATTCCGTAGTGGTGTAATTTACAGATCAGTGTGTTGTGGTCGACGCAGTCGAACGCTTTTGAGAGATCACAGAAAACGCCAATGGCATCCTGGGACTTCTCCCAAGATGTGGCTGATGAGTTTTACTCCCGCATCCGTTGTCGACCTACCTTTCGTGAAACCAAACTGTTGACTATGCAGGATCCCATTAGAATTGAAGTGAGACAACATTTGGTCCAGCATGATTTTTTCATAGATTTTACTCAATGCTGGAAGCACGGATATAGGTCTATAATTAGAGGGATCACTCTTACAGCCTGATTTGAAAATTGGTACTACTTTACTGTGCTTCATTAAGTCAGGAAACGTGCCGCTGTCCAAACATTGATTGAATATGCCTGTAAGGACAGGAGCAATCGAATCAATAATATCTACAAGAACCCTAACGGATATCCCCCATAAGTCTTCAGTATTTTTTATATTGAGACTTTTGAACGCGTTTTTAATTGTATCAAGACATATTGGTTTAAATTTAAAGGTTGGTATGTCTTTAGTAAAGTTCTCTTTAAGAAGAGCTTCAGCTAATTTCGATGAGGAGGGAAGAGACTTCGTAACCTCTAACGGAATGTTGGTAAAGAAATTTTCTAATGTCTCAGCGACTTCTTGCTTATCAGAAATGGTTTGATTAGTTATTTTCAAAGACAGTTGTCTTTGAAAATAACTAATCAAACCATTTCTCTCTAAATAACTAATCAACTCATTCTGATCGCGTTGTTGTGTCTTTCCAGTTTCTCTATTAATTACTTGCCACACAGTTTTTATTTTATTGTTAGAAATACCAATCTTGTTAATTATTATTTGAGATTTTGCTTGAGCGCAGACTCTTTTGAATATTTTGGAATAGTTTCTAACATAAGTGAGAAAAACTTGATCGAAAGTCAAAGATTTTTCGTAATATAAATTATATAAGATATCTCGGCTTTTTCTTATGCCCACAGTGGCCCATTCACAAAATTTCGATTTGGAATTGTTGACTTTAACTGTTTTTACAGGACACGTTTTATTGAATTCTTGGCAAACTGTAGAAAACAATGTGCCGTAATTTATATTGGGGTCTTTTGAATCAAAACTGGCGCTACAAAGGTTGCTAAAAACATTATTATTAAAAGAATTTAATTTATTTTTAGTAAGAGGTCTTAATCGAATTGATTTAGCTTGGTTTAATTTTTTATCTGACTCAAAAGATACTAGTTGACCAGTATGGTCTGACTTAACGCCACTAATTAAAAACGATTCTTTTACTTTACAATTAGTGAATACATTATCTATGCACGAAACTGAAGTTGGTGTTATTCTTGTCGGTTCATTAAATAAATATTTTAAGTTAAATGATTTGAACAATGAGATGAGCTTACAGTTTTTAGGTGAATTGCCTAACAGATCTATATTTAAGTCACCACAAACAAAAACTAATTTATTATCTCTGAAAAGTTTACATAATAATTCTTCCATTGTAATTCAAAACAATGAATGAATGTTTGATGCTGGTGGGCTGTAAACACACTAGATAGTATGCTCCTCGACCTCTGCACATGCTACCTCACATAAGTGATCAACAGTGTAAGCAGTGATATCCTTCCTTTCCTTATATTTGAGATGACTATTACAAAGTATCAAGGTACCACCACCCACTGTGGATCTGTTGTACGCGCTGGCAACTGAGAAATTATTTACATTAAACAACATCCTATCTGGTTTTAACCAAGTTTCACAAAAACATAAGATATCTGCTTTATTTTGAAAGACCGCCTTGGTCTTTCAAAATAAAGCAGATACATTTAAATACGTAGTATTATTTTTTGTCCTTTTTTTTTTGTTTGTAATTTTTTTAAATATTTTCATAAAACACAAAAATAACAAAAACAAAAAATAAAACATTTAAAATATAAAAATAGTTGCCCACCGGTATCGGGAACAGAAAAAACAGAACAGTGTTATATATTATTCTTATGGTATTAACTAATATAGTAACCCAATACAGATTAAAAAATATTTATTTATAGAAAAACTGATATAGTTTTGAATATTTCAAAAGAGAACCAACATGTTACTCACGTTTGAAACAAATTACATCTCTTGAAATTTTCAAAACTGTTTACAAAAAACAATTAACTATAAAAAAACTTAACTGTAGTTTGTGGGGTCAAACCTATACTTACGAGTATAACGGAGAGGGTAACCTTTATTTTCTATAACTTCTGATCTTGATCTCATTCCATTTACCATATTATTAAAACAAATTGCTATGGTTGCAAATCTTATCCTGGCTGTTAGTTTTTTTTTTTTTGGCAGGTTTCTAATTATAGATCCCAGTTGCATTTAAATGTCTTCGGACAGTGGTAAGCGAAATGTCATGTCTTATAGCACTAGATCGGGTGGTTGTTAAAGAATTCGTGTTTTGGCTATTCACAATATCACGATGACGGCTGCATTGATTTGTGTAATTAATCGGACGTGGCCCTTGGCTGTTACACTTCACTTCACCAGTTGCTTGATACCGTCGCACCCCTAAACGAACTGTGTTTCTCTATAAATCAGTAAATTAAAAAGTTAGATTATAAGGGCAAAAAATTTAAATGTAAATTGTTTATAGTTTAGATAACACTTACGTCGGCATTTAATTCTCGAGCAATAAATACTCTTTAAACTTTGATTTAGTTCCAAAAGGACGAATTTTTTCACTTATAAAAAGTTACTCAATCGAGACAACATTTTATTGTAATTATCAAGTCGTTATTCGAACAACATAAGCAGACGAGTAATTATGCTATGATGCTATGTCATGTTTTATTTAACAAAATTATAAGCAAACCCTCAATCATCTTTATAATCTAATTCTTACAATATTTTACAAACGTCACGGCCGACATGAATAATGTGATGGATGATTTATAAACATATCTATGAATTTCACAGCTATGTTATGTGTCAGAATGGCGTGACAGTATAGCAGCTTGTCTCGTGAGTTATAGGGTCCTGGTTCGAATCTTGCTTCGGCCTAACGATTTCATAATATTTTAAAATTCTGTTGTGAGTTTTTAGAAATCTGTAAAAAAGTATAATGTCTGATGAACACAGGAAAGTTTAAAATTATAATTAGGAAGGATGCGATGGATATTATCACCTAGCGGTCGCTTGCATGAGCGCCGTCATTTTTTTTATTTCTAGTTAGAATATCTTAGTGGTTTCATTGATATCACAGAGATGGCGCGCAAGCGGCGCACATAAACATCGTAGTATATCCTCCTGTCCATAGATGTCGCTTTTGATACATTTCTAGGATTGAGGATTCTCTGCTGCTTTATGTACATGGAGGACTTATAAAGGGGGAGAAGCTAGGGTATGGCCACAATAAAAATATACAAACAGTATGGCAACTACCTACAAACGCTCGAAATGGCACACTCACACAAACATACGTACCGACGAGACCATTAAGGCACTTCTGCAGTGCTGTCAGTAGTGCGAGCCGCTTAGGGGTCTCGTCGATGCGCATGTTTGTGTGAGTGAGCCGTTTCGAGCGTTTTGTTGGTAGTTTCCATACTGCTTGTATATTTATTCTGTGGTATGGCTTGGTGGGAATCGCTGTTGGTGGGAACAGCATTACCTAAAAAGTTACAGAAATAGCTTTTGCTGTACTCGTGGGGGAGTACCGTATAACGCAGAGCCCTAGCCAGTCCGAGTCATCCACGTCCCCGTCGTTCTCCCTGGGACCTGCTACAACTGCACCGCCGCGTGTCCGCCACCTCGAGTTGCAGCTGAGCTAACGGATGCAGGGCGAAGGACGAATATTTTGCGCCTGAAAACATAATCGTCTCACTAGGGAGGGTACCCAAAACTAACGAAGAGCGAGGACAGTCGACTGGCCCAGACAGAAGCAGTAATGCTCATTTACAAGCTGCAGATTCTGAGTCTAAGCGAGGTGAGAAGAAACGGATATGGTGAGCTGAGAATGCCGAAGGCTTGACTTTACTGTATTCGGGTAAAGAAAGTGAGGAGAATGTGCGCGAGTATGGCGTGGGGCTCCTTATTTCTAATACAGCTAGGAAAAGTCTGGTGGGCTTCAAAACGATCTAAGACCGGATCATATACGCCCGTTTTAACTCAAGGGCACGGAAGATCTCCATTGTACAGTGCTACGCCCCTACCAATGCATCACCTGAGGATACCAAACACGACTTCTACAACGCCACCTACGCCACCCTTAGGAGCATTAAGAAGCAAGACATCGTTACCGTCATGGGGGACCTGAATGCAAAGGTTGGGAGTGTTAACACTAACCGTGAACGACATATGGGTACACACGGTCTTGGAGTATGCAGTGAAAATGGGGATCGATTTATCGAGTTTTGTCAGAACCACGACCTGACCATCGGAGGAACATTGTTTATTCATGGTGACCACCACAAATACACCTGGAACTCACCCGACAGAATCACCAAGAACCAGATCGACCATATTGCCATTAGCTCCAAATGGCGTTCTTCATTGCTTGATGTCCGCTACCATAGGGGCACCGATTTAGATAGTGACCATCATTTGGTAGTTGCTGAAGTTCGGCTCAAGGTTGCGGTAACCCGTGCAACTGAAGAACCCGGCAAAGTGGGGCAAAGGTACAATGTGATTAAACTTTTTAATTTAGGTATCCGTCAGGCGTTTTGACTTGAGCTACGCAATCGGTTCTCTGGACTGGAGGATGCTGCGGACTCAGTGGACAAGGAGGCAGGAGACAAGGACATGTTTGTGTGAGTGAGCCGTTTCGAGCGTTTGTAGGTAGTTTCCATACTGCTTGTATATTTATTCTGTGGTATGGCTTGGTCGGAATCGCAGTTGGCGGGAACAGCATTACCTAAAATGTGACATAAATAGCTTTTACAGTACTCGTGGCCGAGTACCGTATAACGCAGAGCCGAACCGTTTTCCCTGGGATCTGCTGCAACCGCGGGTTTCCGTTCGAGCCGCTCAAGTACGGACCAGATCAACACTCTTCGTATTATTCTCGAGCAGGCAGCAGAATGGCAAAGGCAAATTTATCTTACTTTTGTCGACTTCGAAAAGGCCTTTGATACGTTGAAGTGGTCCAGCATCTGGCCCCGCCTGTTGAACATTTGAGTGCCGCCAAAGATAGTCCGCCTATTGGAGAGTATTTACAGGAAATATTCCTGCAAGGTGACTCACCAAGGCCTCATTCCGGAGGACATCGCAGTGCACGCTAGTGTCCACCAGGGCTGTCTTCTTTCGCCTCTCCTTTTTATAATCGTCTTTGACGTAATCATGTTGCGCATTAATGATAGCAGGCGTCGCGGGATAGAGTGTAGATTGACCAGCGCCTTGGAAGACCTGGACTATGCTGATGATCTATTCCTGCTGAGTCTTACACACGCCGACATGCAAGCGAAACTGATCGACCTGCATCAGGAGGCGGCAAAACTGGACTCAAAATTAACATTCGGAAGACCCAGGCGATGCGTACAGGTGTGAGGAATTCTTCACCGATATTAATCGGCACAGAGGTTGTGGAACGCTTCCACAAATTCACGTACTTTGGGATCGTCGTGTCAGAGACTGGCGAAACTGAAGAAGATATCCCTTCACGGACCGCCAAAGCACGAGCTACATTCGCCCAGCTGAGACCTGTGTGGCAATCACGGCAACTGACCCGAAGGTATAAACTCAAAATCTTCGGGTCCTATGTCAAAACCGTGCTGCTCTACGATTGCGAAACGTGGAAGGTAACAATGGACATCTCACGCCAAATCCAGGTCTTCGTCAACCGATGTTTTCGTGGCATCCTCGGAATTTAATGGCCCGAGATCATCTCTAATGTAGAGCTGTTGGAGAGATGCCACGAGACCACGATCGACCGCCAGATCAAGCGGCCTAAATGGTGTTGGATTGGTCACACGCTCCGGAGGGATTCCGATCACATTCCTAAACAGGCCTTGGATTGGAATCCTCAAGCAAAAAGGAAGCGAGGCCATCTCCGTCAAAAATGGCGACGTACTGTATTACGCAACAAATATCGGAAAGACGTGAACGGCGAAGTGCGAAGCTCAAGACCGGTCTCAATTTCATCGTCCACAAGTCCTCTCCACGGAACGCTACTTCTATTCAAGAATTGTGCGTGAAGCGATTGAAATTAAAAAACACAAAACTTTCAATCGGGATAACGGTTACAAATTATCCGCGGCGTGGAATCCAGTGATTCAAAACAATACCTCGTTTTGTGCAGTCGGCGAACTTACAGAATAAGGACACGGTCAGTGTTGTGTGTAGAAATGTGAGGGTAGAGGAACAATTTTCTGCCCAACGGAGCCAGTACACGGAGACACCAGGTCTACCCGGGACCACGGTCGTTGCAACACGGCCGAAACGTCGGGTGAAATAGGTAAATAAACTATCGAAATCATAGCGTTAAATTCCCGTGATATATTGTTTTTCAATTATGAAACGCAAAAGTTTTAAAGTTAATAATTAAACAGTAATCGAATGATTGAACATTATTTTTCAAACATTTTATATTAAACCCGTGAATGACATCTATGCAGACGACATGTTCAGATGTATCATCATAATCATTTCAGCCATAAGACGGCAACTGCTGGACAAAGACCTTCCCCAAGCGTCGCCACATAAACCGGTTCTATATGTGCGTCTTGCACCCAGCGAATTCCCGTGACGTTCAGACGATCATGGGTCTACCTAGTGGAAGACCATCCGACGTAACGCCTTCCGCGGTTCCAATACGCATTCGCCATTCCAGAACCTTTCTTTCTCATCTACCATCCCTCCTGCGAGTAATTTGCCCTGCCCACTTCTACTTAGTTTGTCAAATTCTTGGGGATATACCTTGGTTCAACTGCAGTTTTTATTTTTGTTAATTTTGTCTTTGCAAGTATGATTAGAAAATTTATTCGCCGTTATAAAATGTAGATATAAATACTCGGTGGGTGTGTGTGGTCAACTTGCATCAAAATTTACCTACTTTTCTTTAAATCCCTTGTATTAAGTGCTTATTGATCATTAACACGTTTAGACTTATTTATAGGCACTTTGATAACTCAAAAAGCCTTGATAATATAAGCAATAAGTTTAAATTTTATCGATGCTAATAATTTTGATAAGACTCTTATGCTATCTAAAGTGGAAGTAGAATAAATACATTATTGATTGAAAAGTTATCATCAAATATTCACCAAATTAAACGGGACCAATTTGGGAACATACTCTTTCAAAAAAAAAAAATTTTTTTTATATAGGTCTACAATTGACGGAGATATCACCGATAAACAAAAAAAAAATAACGTCGAACATAGAACCTCCTCCTTTTTGGAAAGTCTGTTAAAAAATATCTTTCCATAGCTGGGACTCGAACTCGCAACCTTAAGTGTAGCAGGCCACCCCTTTTATCATTAGGCTATTCAGACGGGCAATAGCGACAGCGAAATTATGAGCCACATTGCACGCACGACAACGTCATTAGTAATTTAGAAGTATGATTAGAGACCTAAAATCTCATAAAACGTATTTTTTTAGTCTCGCGCATTAGGGCCCAAATTATTATTTTTACGCCATACTTGAAATCGCCGTTGAAGGTAATATTATGGTTGATTCGACATAGAGAGTCGGCGCCGCGTATATGGAATCTATACCTTCAAACAACGCTCTATAGTGTTGAGTACGGGTATACCATAAAAATATGTAACGCCGTGTTGAGGATTTTAAAATATACCCAACTCCAACATTCGTTTTGGGTATAGTATAAAAATATTTACCGTCGTGTTAAGGATTTCAAAATATACCCGACCGCAACATTCGTTTGGGATAGATATCAGATAAAGGGACGTTTATTTTATAGGTGAGGAATTTTCAAGACTCGGAAATTTTATGTTTTTTTGTATGTTTTTCGTGAGGTAAAAATATGAGAATTGGTCCAGGAGCGAGCGAAGCGAGCTCGGGAGCTTAGGGCACCCCGACACGGACAGGTTAGGTTCGAAGAGATGACGGGATCTGAAGTGAGCGAGCAAAGCGAGCGAACTCAGCTCCCATCGATATTGTTGTTAAATAGTAATTGTAAAAACTTTAACCATGAATATCTCCTTAACCATGGGGTTCCGCGGGGTTGGGATGGTACAGTGGGGTAGCCCCACTACCCCCCACTTCCCTACCCCCCTTTCCGCCCCAAAAATCGATGGACTTTGATAGAAATTTTGATTCTAACCTAAAAACTTTAACCATGGATATCTCCATAACCATGGGGCTCCGAGTGGTGGGGATGGTAAGGGGGGGATAAAACTGCCAAAAGAGTACCGAACAATTGCTTCGTTGCGGTCGGGTATGTTTTAAAATACTTGCAGGGGCGTATACTAAATCTGAATGTATACCCGATATCAACACGCGCCAGTGACGTCACAAATGTTAGGTAAAGGTACACTTTATTGAAATGATTTTTGTTTACTGGATTTGAAAATATACCCGAAGGCAACGCGGTTTCTGACGTCATGACCGTTGTGTGAAGGTATAGATTCCATATACGCGTCGGCGCCGGGGGTCACCCCCGGCGCGGCGGGTGGGTTTTAGGAACCTCAACTACCCACCATTCTTTTTCTATGGTCATTCTTCCGCGGAAAATCTTAATACCGCCTTTCAGGAAATGACACGAGATGCAAAACGCTATTTATCAAATATGGAGTTCAACAGTCCGAGTATCTGAATTGCGTATGTTTAGTATGGATTAAGAAAACCAAATCATCATCATTTCCAAGTAAGTTCCATTAATTATGAAAATTAATGTGTAGTTAGCCATTATAGCAGAAAACGTATGACCCATGGCGGATCATTAATATTATTACTATTATTAGTATTAAAAGTTCTATTAAATATAAATAAAGAAAAGACATTATTAGACTGTCGGTTTAACACACCATTGAATTGTCCTGTGTTTAGCTTGAAAAGTGTAATGTATGGTAACCTACTTATTGTTTATGATCGTTCTTGTCGATGGCCTGTCACGGGAATGGTGTGTCATCGCCGTCCCGTATAAACCGAATTACTAGCTACACGTTGTTTTACTCATGGTATAATAAGACATGGTATTCTCTTTACAGGATGGCCTAAGCCTACGTCACGATAAGTGTTACCATTGATTGTCCTTTTCAGAAAATTTAGGTACTTTCTCATGTAGTTAACGAAAATAAAATAAATTACTAACTAGCTTAACTATTTAGTAACTCATGTGTTTCATCTATTTAGTGTTAAATTAATTTATATATTGAATTATTAGTTCATAATTGCTTTATTAAGTTGAAAAATGCATTTTGCTCGGGTAATTCAATCACACACAGTGGCAACATATCGAATTGACAAGTGTCATACTGACAACTCGCCATTTCATCGCTATTGTTGTGTCGCTCACACCTATAGCGTTGTTTCGCTCGGTGACCAAAATACTGTGGCTCCCAAACATTTGTGGTGCACCCGTGAACTGTGAAAGATACACTAGAAAAATTGTTAATTGTTCCGTACTAAACTGTAAAAACAGAAGTATAAAAGGCGGTGTAATAAGGTTTTTTTCTTTTCCCAACGAAGAGACGCTACCATATGCGTGACTTCAATATTGTAATTAACTTCAGCTAAAAAATAACTGGTATGTGCCTTTCTAGATATTATTTCATTTATCAACGCATTGTAAATTCCATAAATTAAGGCATAGCTGTGTCAATACGGCTGTACGCCCGAACTTAACCTAACCTAATTAGTTTTGACTTATTTTAGTCAAGTCAAGTTTTGTGGGTTTTCGCCCCGAACTAAATTAAGTTGGTCCATTTTATCACGTACATACAGACAGACAGGCGCAGCGTGTGACTTTTACAACATTTGTTTTGTCAGAGACATTGTTTAACTAGATCTCAGATCAAATAAAAAGTCAAGATGGAACGTTGCAAACAACAAGGCGACGCCGGTTAAAACTACACCTTGCCATATACATACTCACACGTACAATGAAACTATGCCTTAGTTTGTCAGTGGAGCTCTCAGATCAAATAAAAAACTCGACAGACAAGCTAAGGCGTAGTTTCGTTCCGTGTCTTAGTAGCCGTGGCTTGGTCACCTACGGTGAAGCGAAGAGGAACCCGAGGAGGGGCCGCTCGTCAGGGCTTTTTCTGATTAGGCCGAAAACGTAGCGGCCAACATGTAGGTTGCGGTTCCGCTTGACAACAGGCGACATCGCATCTGAGCCTCGCTCGATATCATATGGAGCACGTCCCATACGATATCGCAGCTGTGGGTTGGAGAGTAGACCGCGGTGGGAGAGGAGTGCCGGTATTGCGTTGCGCCGCTCTACCTACCTTCCGTGGCCTGGACGGGGTCGCCACCGTCTGATTGCGGATGAAGTGGGGCTGCAGGGGAGGTCCCTATCGCCTGCGGCCGAAAAGTGATAAGTGGTGGGGCCACTGACCTGTCCCGTCAAAGGAGGGCTAAGGGTGCCATACACTGGGCCATCTGGCGCCCTTGTGCTGGTTTGGTCCCTGGGGTGGTCACGGCGTGCAATGTGTTCTGGTGCACTGGTGATGGGTTTTACACCCCAAAGGAGGGTCCGGTGACGGATGGCCGCGGCGGCTTCGCGGTGAGTGCTAACGCGTGCCTGTGTTCCCGCCATAAGCGGCACAAGAGGACACCGTGGAGTTTTAGTGAGTTGGAGTCCCACATAACTGCGCTATCTACCTGTGGTAGCATAGCATGCATGAGCATTTCCCCAGGCTAATAAATTTTTTTGTAGCGATGCTTGTGATTGTTTTTTTTTGTGTCTAGGGAAATACTGATTTACCCTTGCAAAGAATTGATCAGGGTTGCTGATATAATGGAGAAATAATTTAATCAATACCACGGTCAAACGTTGCACAATGAAAAATTCATTTTCAATTTGACTCGGATTGTTCATGGACTTGTAATTCATTATGAGGTATTACTCTGTTTAGTTCAAATAAGAACCTATCTACGACACATCATCATCTTCCTGCCCATGCCCCATGTCACTTGGGGTCGGCGCAACACATTTTCTTCTTCCATACCGTCCTGTCCTCCGTCACGCCATCACTGACTCCCTTTTCTTTCATATCACTCCTCACACAGTCCATTCATCTTTTCTTTAGCCGTCCCCTCCCTCTCCATCCATCCACATTAATATTCATAACTCTTTTATTAAAAAAGATAAAAATTTAGTACCTATTGTATTATTTTAACTTTTTCCCCACAAAAAAAGTTTGAGAACCGCAACGCAATTGATGACGTAGTCTTAGGCCAATCACGTGACCCAGCTGTCACGGGAAGAGACTACCAGGCGAAGTATATTATTATACCATGGTTTTACTCATATATTTCAGTGGCGACGAGGATAAAAATTAGAAGCGTGCTAAATAAAAATTTAATCCAAAATGTCAATCGGAAAACTAACCGAGTTTAATGTAAGATCGGGCAATTGGACAATGTATGTGGAACGCATGGAAATGTTCTTCAAGGTCAACAATGTTAAGGAGGAATTTTGGTTACCCACATTGATTGCGGCGATGGGTGACGAAGCTTATGAACTTTTAAGCAACTTAACAAGTCCGGGCAAACCGAGTGCAAAAACCTATGTGGAGGTGGTGAAGGTTATGACGGATCACTTGCAACCAAAGCCGTCATTTATGGCAGAGAGGTACCGTTTCCGACAACGAAGACAAAATGCGGGTGAATCCATTTTACAATATATTTCAGAACTGAAGAAAATGTCCAAATTTTGCGAATTTACGTCCGTATTGGAAGAGAATTTACGTGATCAGTTAGTATGCGGGTTGCGAAGCGAGTCGATTAGGCAACGATTGTTTACAGAAGAAAATCTGCAATATGCAAATGCCGTTAAGATTTCATGCGCTATGGAATCGGCGGAGAGGGATGCAGCGGCAGTGGAACAAACAGTCGGGAAAAATTGCGACTCGGGCGGTAGCGGTGATAACGCGGCTGGTGCGGTGCATACGGTGGTGGCGTCGGGCAGCGGGGGCCGCCGAGGGCGTGATGGATCACGCGGGCTGCCGGCGGCACGGAAGGTCACCGCCGATGATTCGAAAAACAATTGTTCTGCTTGCGGAGCTTCGGATCACCAGAGGGAGCGATGTAGATACAGTCGGTTTATCTGCGGTATGTGTAGACAGAAAGGACATCTACGTCGGGTTTGTCCGGTGCGTTCTGGTGGAAGACAGCCGAAGGACCGATGTGACTCCAATAACATGGTGGCGCATGTTCAAGCAGCAGGCGGGGTAGCCAATCAGTCAAACCTCTGGAGCCAGGCAGGGGAGGATGAGCCTCCTTTGACAGACGAGGAGGATTGGGTAGTAGAAGATTTGCATCAACTTAGTTTGAATAGCTACAAACCGGTGAGCTTAACTATTTATGTAGATCAAACCCAATTGTCTATGGAGATTGATACAGGGTCTTTAGTATCATGTATTAGTAGGGAAAAGTATGATCAACTGTTTAGCCATAGACCTTTAGATAATTCTAATTTAGTTTTTAGATTCATTGATGGTACTATTACAAAACCGGTCGGTTCGGGTTGACGAGAGCTCGTCAAGTTGGTGTGACCTAGCTGCTGGTGTTCCGCAAGGCGGTATTCTTTCACCATTGTTATTCTCCATCTTCATAAATTTTATAACTCATTGTCTTCGGTGTTCGTATCATCTTTATGCCGATGACCTTCAACTTTATGCAGCTGCGCGGGTGGAGAGTTTGTCGGACGCTATAGACGATGTGAACCGGGACTTGGAGGCTGTCAAGGACTGGTCTGATAGATTTGGGGTGTCTGTAAACCCCTCAAAATGTCAGGCCATTGTGATTGGAAGCACGCGCATGATGGGTCGATTGGGGATTAGCTCTCTTCCTCCTATAATTTTTAATGGTACTGTCATCCCCATCAGCCCTAGTGTAAAAGATCTCGGTCTACATCTTGATTCGACGCTAAGCTGGCAAAGTCAGGTTTCTAGTGTCAGTCAAAGGGTGAATGGGACTTTGCGTTGCCTGTATCGTCTGAGAAACTTTCTACCTGCAAAAACGAAGACTATGCTTGTGCAGACTTTAATTTTCCCTTTGATCGACTATGGTGACGTGTGCTACTTTGACCTAAACGCGGTATTCCTGGATAAGCTGGATAGGCTCTTAAACAACTGCATTCGGTTCATATTCAACCTCCGGAAATATGACCATGTGTCAAGCTGCAGAACTGAACTCAAATGGATGCCCATTCGGCAAAGAAGAAATTTGCGCGCCTTGACTACGCCTTTCTCTCTACTCAACTCTCCCACTCCTCCTTCTTATCTCATACCTCACTTTCAATACCTATGTAATTCACACGCGAGGAATCTGCGTTCATCTAACAATCTTCTCTTGCTCTGTCCTTCTCATACTTCTGATTTTGTTCATTCTTCCTTTCATATTCAATCCATTCTTCTCTGGAATGCGCTTCCTCTTGATATCAGGACGGCCACCAGTCAGTATGCATTTAAGCGGAAGTTGCGGCATTTTTTTCTAAACGAATAGCAGAGTCGTCTCGTTTTGCGCCTTTCTATTAATTTATATATATATATATATATCATTTTATATATAGTATTTATTATAGGAAATATTTAAGTATATTTATTCTAACTATATACTTTTGTACTAATTTTGCGTTTATAATATTATTATTTCTATTTTTATGCACCTGCCATGCTATTTCTTCACCGCCCTTGGTTGACTGGTAGAGAATGCCTAAGGCATTAAGTCCGCCTATGTACTTTTATGTTGCATGAAGTTTTAATAAATAATAATAAATAAATAAATAAAACCTATAGGGGTGATTAGGCCAATGGTTAAGTATGGAAATAAGTCCAAGCAAATGGAATTGTTTGTAATAGAGGGTGGCACCACCGCGCTATTAGGTCGACAATGGCTTACTGAACTAGGCATTAAAATACCTTTGTACCAAAATATGATCACACTGAACACAGACAAAAGAAATAGCAATGTTTCATGTAATGATCAATTAACATTATTACTTCACAGATTTAAGGATTTGTTTTCGGAGGGACTGGGCCGGTTCACGGGAGGCAAGGCTCGGTTACGACTACGCGAGGGAGCAACGCCGGTTTTCTGTCGCGCACGTCCTGTGCCGTACGCGCTCCGCGAGCGCGTCGAGGCTGAGCTGGAAGGCATGCTGCGCGCCGGGGTCATCGAGCCTGTGGAGTGCGCTGATTGGGCTACTCCACTTGTACCGGTTCGTAAGGCTGATGGTGGACTCCGTATCTGTGCTGATTACAAAATAACATTAAATCCAGTACTATTGGTGGACAAATATCCCTTACCACTTATAAACGACTTGCTGGTTAAATTAAATGGTTCTAAGATATTTACAAAAATTGATTTAACGCAAGCATATAACCAGATAGAATTGGATGACCCTGATAATTGTACAGTTATTAATACTCACAAGGGCCTTTTTAAGTATAAAAGATTGGTCTTCGGTTTATCGTCAAGCCCTAGTATATTCCAACGAATTATGGCGAATCTTCTGAACGATATTCCAAACGTAGAAGTATTTCTCGATGATATTATTATTGGATCACCCAATATTAGGGAGCATTTAGTTATTTTAGAGAGAGTTTTAGAGCGGTTACATCATAATGGAATGAAACTGAATCAAAAAAAGTGCATGTTCTTGACTAATGAGGTTAAATATTTAGGTTTTATTATCTCTGCCGAGGGAATTAAGGTGGACCCTGAAAAGGTGGAAGGTATATTAAACATACCCCGCCCAGAAAATATTAGCGATTTGAGAGCCTTTTTAGGAACAATCATGTATTATGCGAAATTTGTTAAAAACTTGAGCAATATTTTGGCACCTTTGTACAGGTTACTAAAGAAGGGAGTTACTTGGACATGGAATGATGAGTGTGAGTCAGCTTTTAAGAGAATAAAAAATATTTTGATTAGTGCCGACGTCCTTGCTCATTACGAACCAAACAAACCCTTGTTTTTAACTTGTGACGCGAGCGCGAGAGGAATAGGAGGCGTATTAAGTCAGATGGGTGAACTCAATGATAGTAGCACAGACGGACAGCATGAGCGTCCTGTTGTGTATGTGTCGCGCGCGCTTAACGCAGCTGAAAAGCATTATTCACAAATCGAGCGGGAGGCTTTGGCTATTGTGTTTTGCTTAGAAAAATTGCACCAGTATTTATATGGGCGACGTTTTACACTACGTACGGATCACAAGCCACTGGTCACTATTTTTGGGCCTAAACAGGGTATACCATCAATGGCTGCGAGCACATTACAAAGGTGGGCTATTAAGTTGTCAGCCTATACGTACGACATTGAGTATGTTACTTCAAAGCAGAATGGGGCAGATGGGTTATCGCGGTTGCCAGCTCTTTCTGATGTTAAACAACCTATTAAAGTTCCGGAACAATCATATTTACATTTCGCCCAAAATGCCATGTTATTGGATTATAATGAGATTATAAAAAACTTTTTGCAAAAAAATACTACCGACTTCCAAATACTAAACTACAAAGTGAAAAATAAGTTAATTTTTTGAAGTCGGTGTCTTTCGTAGGTACCATTTTTTGCGTTATAGACACCTCCTTTTTGGGAAGTCGGTTAAAAAGACAGACGAGCCGAGACCAGTTGCTAGGCCGAGTTCTAACATATCTTCGCGACGAATGGCCGTCTGATAACGAAATTAAATCGCTCCAACCTTATTTTAATCGTAAAAAAGAACTATACGAGGAGTTAGGTTGTGTGATGTGGGGCCATAGGGTGGTCGTACCGGGTGAGTGTAGGAATAAGGTTTTAATGGATTTACATGAGGCACGTATGGGCATAGTAAAAACTAAAGCTTTCGCTAGGAGCTATGTCTGTTGGCCGGGTATGGACGAAGAGATTGAAAAAACGTGCCGTGGTTGCAGTGTCTGTGCTGCAGAGAGCGAGGCACCGCCTCGACATATGCCCTGCCCATGGGTTTGGCCAGATAGACCATGGGCCCGTGTACATGTTGATTTCTTAGGCCCTATCACGGGGCGGATATTTTTAGTAATGGTTGATGCCAGGACCAAATGGTTAGAAGTTAGTCAAGTACCTAGTACAGCGGCTAGTCACACGATCAGCGTTTTAAGTGACGTGTTTGCACGTTTTGGATTACCCAGACAAATAGTATCTGATAACGGGCCGCCCTTTACAAGCCATGAGTTTTCTCAATTTCTCGGTACAAACGGGATCGAACATATATTTTCAGCGCCATATCACCCCGCCTCAAACGGGGCAGCAGAGAACGCAGTTCATACAGTTAAAAGAGCTATTAAAAAGGCAATTAGAGAGAACTTAAACATAAATTTATTCTTAAATAATTTCCTTCTGTATTATAGGAATACAGAACACTGTACTACAGGCGAAACACCGGCGTCGCTCATGTTTGGCCGTAGGTTACGTACAAAATTCGACGCCCTAAGACCAAGTAGGGACAGTAGAGTTAGAGATGCTCAGGAGCGTCAACAAAAATACGGCGCAAATGGGTTGCGTCAACTACGCCCGGGGGATGAGGTCTGGCTGCGTCAATATCGTGGACAGGATAAATGGGTAACTGGAAAGGTTGCAGAAAAGATGGGGACCACTGATTATAAGGTAGTAGATGCTTTAGGTAGAGAATCCCACAAACATGTAGATCAGCTGAAGCCACGGATACGGAGTTCACTAATCTGTACTTCTCCCTCTAGCCCGATCAGTGAGGATTCCAAGACGGTTGTGGTAACGCAAGAACAGGGAGCGCCCAGTCCGGGCGGTCCACGGAGCGAAGCCTCGACCGCGGCGACCACACATCAGGATGACGGGGATGGAGAATCTTTTGAAGACTGCGTAGAACAGCCGGTTCAGAGCACAACACAGCCTTCCTTGCCTTCTCCTAAGCCGCCCCAGTCTCGTCCCATTCGTCAATGTCGAATTGATAAGCCAGCTAGGTATAATTTATGGTGAAGGCGTAGAAGTCATATTAAGTTTCTTTTGTTTTTATGAGTTAAGTTTTAAAGCTCTGAAAGCCTTTTATTGATTGTTAAAATGTAAAGGGTTCTAGATTAAGGGTGAAGGTGTAATGTATGGTAACCTACTTATTGTTTATGATCGTTCTTGTCGATGGCCTGTCACGGGAATGGTGTGTCATCGCCGTCCCGTATAAACCGAATTACTAGCTACACGTTGTTTTACTCATATATTTCAAAAAGCATGTTGTAGTATGTGTCTAGAGACCTCCAAGTTACCAGAATCTATCTGTGTTTGACTCTATATTGGAAGATGTGTTAAAAAAAAGTTAGTACTAGTAGTAAATCAATCGTCATAATATGGCGATATTAATATTAACTTATCATCAATACATATAATAAATCTGTAGAAAAGTCGTTTTTGTACATTGAAAATATTTCCAAAATAAATAGCCAGGGTGTCAAAGTAGAACTAACAGAACCCATTTCCAGCATTTTTGGAATTGTTATCTGTTTGTCTGTTTATTTGTGCACGCATCACGTAAAATGTAGGAAACCAATCAGAAAGTTATGTTCTGGCAACGCTGACCAATGTAGATAAAGTTATCTACATTGGTCAGCGTTGCCAGAACGTAACTTGTAGTTATGCAGAATATTTAGGTATGTATAAAAGTTATACATACCTAAATATTCTGCATAACTATGGGCGATGTTCGGGATCTGAGCCGCGCAGAGAAGCGACTAATTTATGTTTCATCGCAAGTCGATCGCAATGAGATTTTAGGTCTCTAATCATACTACTTATGCTAATAATGACGTTGCCGTGCGTGCAATGTGGTCCGTAATTTCGCTGCCACTATTGCCCGTCTGAATAGCCTAATGTTAAACGTGATGACCTACTACATTTAAGGTTGCAAGTCCGAGTCCCAGCTAAGGATAGGTATTTTTTAACCGACTTGCCAAAAAGGAGGAGGTTCGACATTGGGTTTTATTTTTCCGGTTTCTCCGTCAATTGTGGACCGATTTTGAAAATTCTTTCTTTTTTATTTGAAAGAGCATGTTCCCAAATTTGTCCCATTTTAATTTGGTGAAGATCTGATGAAGAACTTCGGAGATAATTATACAATAGAACTCTTCAATAAATGACGGCAAATCGCCCGGGATTGCTGCAATGGCATGTCTGTTTATTGTTTATACCATTTCATAACATAACATCACGCCAGTACGCTCTAAAGGAGTTCGCAGATGTGTACAGTTCACTTTGGTACACCCTCATTTCACCGGTTATGTTCCTGTTTCATGATATTCGGGTGATCTATTTGGCATTATAGGTACCTTACTAAAGAACTTGCCTATTAGGTACAACTAAAAAGAGAAAAATAATTCAAAAAAATTCTACCGACTTCCAAATAAAAGACTACAAAGTGAAAACGTCCATAGCGAAAAATATTGGTACCAACCAAAGACACCGACTTCCAAAAAGAAAGATATTTTTTCACTTTGTAGTGTTTTTATTTGGAAAGTCGGAAGTATTTTTTCGAAAAAACCTTTTTTTTTTCGTTTCGGTGAGGTGTTCTGGAGTGCTACTAGATGGCGCGCAGCAAATCTGTCCTTACTTTTTTTGTATGAAGTCGATATTCTTCTCCCTAGAGTAAATAGTATTCTGTGCAGCGAACACTCGATCTAGGTAGGTAGAAAGGGAAGTAAGGTAGGTTTAGGTAAAGTAGGGTAGGTACAGGTAGTTAGGTAAGTAGGGTAGGTACAGGTAGGTAGGTAAGTAGGGTAGGATAGGCAGCTAACGGGAGCGACGCCGCGGGTACAGCTAGTTAGAAAATAAAAACACTACAAAGTGAAAAATAACTTCAATTTCGGAAGTCGGTGTCAAAAAACGACGAAACGGAAACAATTTGTACATTGTGTTTTTATTTGGAAGTCGGTTGTTTTTTATTGTAATATGGCTTTTTATTTTCTGTTTTTTAGTTGTGGTACATAATGAACCAGTTCTATAGTTAGGTACCTATACGCCCAAAGTAATGCCAGAATAGATTAACCCAATAACATGAAACACAACCGATTTGAACAAAACCGGTGGAATGATATTATACCAAGGTGAACTGTATACCTGCGTACCCATTTAGAGCGTACCAGTGTCATGTTATGTTATGATATGGTGTGAACAATGAACAGACATGCGATTGAAGTTATCATGAGTGATTTTTCGTCATTTATTGAAGAATTCTATTGTGTATCTCCGAAGTTTTTCATCAGATCATAATGAAATTTAAATAGGACCACATGACAAGCACCAGCTTTCAAATAAAATCGGTTTACCCAGTAAAATGTTCTGAGGTAACAAACATAAAAAAACAGTCGAATTGATAACCTCCCCCTTTTTGAAGTTGGTTAAAAATAACTCTATCAGTATCAGGTGTCAGGTGGCCGGTGACACTCGCAGGGTTAAGACGAATCGATTGACGTAAGAATAATAAAAATCGGCCCACGCGTTTGGTCTCTAGAACGCCACATAGGAACATACATACATACATAATAATTAATTAGCAGACGATAAAATAATAACTACCTGGAAAATAATAAAAAATGAAACAAGTAGAAAAAAACAGCGTAACACTGAACTTAATTAGCGAATGCACATGGTCCATTAATTATACTCAGGTAGCTCAGGGGTGTGACCATAAGCTCTTAGAGTAAGGTTATTTTGAGAGTGCTTAAGGGACAGAGGTATGCGTATACATCAAAAGGAATTTGAAAACTTTTTTGTTAATATTCTTCTTAAAACTACAGCAGCCTTAAACTCTTCACCCACGCTCTATGCTGCCTGACTTAGAAATAATGAAAATGCGTGCCCTTCGGTGATCAAGTTTCAACATATAAACACCCAGGCTATTTTAAAAGCTTTTATTGATCTTAAATGAAATTAACAGAAGATGTTTGAGGACTATCTCTAAAAGTCTGTAAACCAAATCATTGAAACTACTGCGCCCTATATATATATAGCTTTCATATTTAACACTAGTGTCGACCAATGAGTTTATCCGGACCTCATGAAATGCAGTAAAGTAGTTCCATTGTTTAAATCTGGCGATAGCAAAGAAGCTAATAATCATAGGCCGGTGTTCATTCTGCCGGCTCTCAGTAAGGTCTTCGAAAAGTTAATACTCAACTAATTGTTGTGTCATTTTAACAAACATTCCATCTTTCATGATCAACAGTACGGTTGTACCAAAGGGCGTTGCACAACTGACGCCGGTGGCACCCTAATAAAGAAAATCTTTAACGCGTGAGAAGAAGCTCAAGACGCCATTGGAATCTTTGTGCGCCTTTGTATTTGTGCATAAAGTTTTAATAAATAAATAAATCTTTTGAGACCTCTCGAAGGCGTTCGATTGCGTTAATCATGAGACACTATTGTTGAAGCTCGAGCACTATGGAATTAGACATACGGCCCTTGAGTTACTTAGATCATATTTGAAAGCCAGACAAGTTAAAGTTCAGGTAAACGGGGTATACTCACTAGGCTCTGAAATGAGAATTGGCGTTCCTCAAGGATCGTATTGGGTTCATTCCACCTTTTAGTTTACATTAACGATTGGTCCCAATTACTACAAAATTAACCGAAGATAGAGTTATTTGATGATGTGAACATATCGTATCTATCGAATAATATACCGTATATTTGATATTTTAAATTGATCGGCGGTAACAAAATCTTGATGATGTGAATAATTCTATTCATCAGGTCCAAAATTAGATCACGGCAAAAAATTTGGAACGGATTGAAAAAATAACACAAAATGTATTAGATTCGCGTTACCAAATGTTAGAAGGAGCGAATGTTACATCATATGTAATGGAGAAAACCTGGATTTAATAAATCAAATAGTTTTCCTAGGAATCACTCTTGACGAAAAATTACAATGGGGTCCCCACATAACATTTCTTGTGGGTCGGCTAAGCTCAGCCGCTTATGCTGTTAGAAAGATAAGACAATTAACAGATGTAGAAACCGCGCATTTGGTCTATTTTAGTTACTTTCACAACATTATGTCATACGGTATTTTAGTGCATATTTATATTGCTACTAAAGAGAGCTGTCACCGGAAATCCTTTAGGGAACTATACAAAAAGATTAATTTTATAACAGTTTCTTGCCAATTGATTTATGAAAATAATATGTATGTCAGAAAAAATATACATATTTTTAGTAAAGTTAGTGATAGACTCAATTGTAATACTAGAAATAAAGATAAGTTTGATCAACCATCTTATAGAGTATTTATAGTATACATATCTCTCATGGGGTACTGTGTTAAATTCTATAACGAAATACCTTGTGATATATTAAAATTAAATGAAATAAAATTATAAACTTATGAAACAAACAAACATTTCCAAGCATTTTTAGTGTAGATAAAAACAAATTTGTTAATTTATATACCTACTCATAGTTATTGTATTCCCTTTTTTTTTAAGAAATTAACTCACTCTTTTGTTCCGTTGTTGTTGAATTGGGTATTTTACGTAAGTGAGAACCATGTTCCTATTTAACAAATTAATGAATTTAACTGTTAATGCTTTTAATACTTTATACCTACACGTAGTATAGTATGTAGTGCTATTATGGGTGTATCGTCCTCACTTATATGAATTTATTAATGTAAATATTGTACTTATGTATTGTAATATGTGTACTTATGTAAATATTGTAAATCACTTTTTTTTAAAAGTGTAAATGTGGAGATTCTTGTCCATTCTTCTCCATATGAAGGTACTTTTTCCGAATGTATGGTGGAATCAATTACTATTCATGTAAATTATAATTGTTGACTTTTAAAAGTGCCGCTTTATGACCTAGTTGATATAATATTTTTTACTTTTTTATTTTGACTGCACAATGTGTATGTAGCTTTTATTCTACGTATTGCCTTCTCCGTCTTATTTCTCTTTAACGCCTCTAACGCCCACTTTACAACCAATAGTTAAATATGGTTTAAAATTTCCTTTAAATACGATTTTACATCATTTTTT
The DNA here is from genome assembly GCA_964057195.1 of Orthosia cruda. Taxonomy (NCBI): domain Eukaryota; kingdom Metazoa; phylum Arthropoda; class Insecta; order Lepidoptera; family Noctuidae; genus Orthosia; species Orthosia cruda. The sequence continues at coordinate 9,898,317 of OZ059847.1, forward strand.
TGTCTAATAAATGGACAAATTATTGACTCTAGAACTTATTTGGTTGAGTTAACAACGGATTATAATAAAAATGGGTCTAAGTCGTCAAGCCAGCGTTTCCTAACTTGGCGACGGTGCCAACACGCGTCTTCTGGCTTCCACTGCGTGATGACTCTGGTTTGATGCATGATGCTAAATAAATACAGCCTGCACAACCTAACTTAAATTTGTAGGCGTTGGCCACATCGGCGATTCCTATTTTGGAGCATATCGTAGAATTAGCTATTCAGTCGATGAGCTGAAACTTACAAATAAATTAACGGACACGATTCTATCTATGGAAGTTTCTCCATCGTGCGTACACGAGGCTGCCAAAAGTGACGTGACAAAGTTCAATCCTAAATATCCAGTATCTTACTCGCATAGCTTAATTGCTATTGCGCAGATAAATAGGCATTGTCAGAGTATAAATTGAAATGCCAATATGACGCCAGTGTACACTGTGTTTAGAACTCGCTCAATACCGAGTCGCATTCACTAACACTCCAATAAATTAATTTAATAGATAAAAAAATATATCCATGACAGTGAATATGTCTAGTCAGTCTCTAAAGGTTAAATTCGTGAAGATTAATGGGTACTCCTTGTTAAATATAAGGTTACTGTTGTATAGTTTGGCGTTTGTTCATCTTGTTGTGACGGCTGTTGTGACCCTCAGCATAGATTTGACTGGAGATGAAGATCCTCTCGTCAGGGCGTACGATCACGTGAAGTGGAAACTCATTACCTGCCTGTTCAATGTAAATATGATTGATTCTTACTATAAGTATAGTTCTCGCCAAACTTCTTAGCCGCCATGAAGTTGGCTTGCCGATGCGCAAGGCTGTTTTTGTATGAGATTTACTACTGCTGATTTTGTATGAAGTTTGGCGAGAACTTCTCATAGCTTCGCTCCCGTGCCTTGTATTATACCGAGACAAAAAGTAGCCTATATGGCACCCGCGGTACTGTAGCTTTTTACCAGTGAAAGAATATTCGTAATCGGATCATTAGATTACAATCTACAAACTAACAATTTAACCTCAGAAGTCCCGCTTGAGCCAATCTATTCTTTCTTTTTTTTTGTTCCTGTGTGGGAAATCCTCATTGGATGTCCTCCACCCTGGGGGGCGTAGGTGTCTGTCAGACTCGTACTGATTAAATATCACCCCGGTATTCCAACTCACAACTAAACAGGGGGTCGCGGGAACAATGATACCTCCGCAACCCCCGGCTCTGCGGGCCTCGACCTAGGGTTGGGGGGGAGTAAGGTATTTGACTTCCCCCGCGACGTCTAAGAGGGGCGCGCGTGGAACACTACGCGCCGCCACCTCGGGTCCTGATGTGACCCATTATCACCATTTGTGTTATCTTACTAACTCCGAGTTAGTAGCAAACACGGCCAATTATGTATGACATATTTGACAAGTGGGCTTAATAGTATCTATAGTTAGGTATAAGTTCAATGCTGTTATTTTATTACCTAAATAATTATGTAGGATAATCATAAGACCGAAACCAGTTTTACAATATAGGAGGTAATAATTTTAAAATTGATCGTGTCTATTTTTTATGAAAACGTTTTTTTTTTCCTCACGGAAATTAAACTGGAATTAGAAGATACAGTTAGTGTTATCTATCATAATGTTGAGAGTTTTATTGCGGTGACTATCAATCTACTCCAATTTATAATTAATTTTCATGTTTCCTCGTTATTGTTGTCAACCAAAACAACTACAGAAGATAAAAACAAAATGTCGATGTTATGAAGTCACTTCTTGTGACATCTTTGATCTCTACTTTTACTTATACTTTAATTTCAGATGGTATTACTAGCATACCTGCCTCTCTGCCTATACTGCGACTGGTCTGAGAAGCGTGATGAAGAACCTCCTCATATGGAATCTCTGAGGATACTCCGGGATGTGGTCATGACCGCTATTTTAATGCCGATCACAACTGTGAGTAGCATTCTTAGTGGATTCTATAAATCCTTATTTGTAAGACCTATGATTAGTTTGCTGCTACTGTTCCCTACAGCGTATGTCAACCGCCCTTCATCATCATCATTGGCAGGTTTGTTCCATCCACTGCTGAGTAAAGGCGCGACTCCTCCTACCGTCACCACTTCAAGCAAACAGTCCTGCCCACTTTCAAATTTGAGAGATGCTACCCGCATTCTTTTTCTATTGTTTTTTTTCCATAATCACATTTACTGCTACGAAATCGCAGCAGAATCTGCAAATCCAAATTTTTACATAACTTTAGGTTCACCTGTACGTCCTGGGAATTGAACCCGGGACTAGCATGGAAAGGTTCGTTCATGCAAAGCTATGGGGTCGTCTTTGAGTGACTGTATAGACAACAAATTGCGTTATAGGGTTATTACTACTAGGCAACCAGTAGATGAGATAGTGGCCAAACGGAAGCCTTAAATAATAATAAACAAGTGTTGCAACTGTCCAAAATACATGAATTTGCATAACGAAGGTCACGTCACATGCTTATCTGACTAAGCTTTATTATTTGCCAAAATTAAATAGTTCCGCAATAAATACTGGTTTGTTTGCAAGCACGAAGTTTTTTATATTAACGATAGATATCGCGTTTGACCACTGACTCATCTGATGGCATGCAATAAAGTGGTCGACGGTGAAGAATGCTTGCCAAGAAGTAACCTATTCACTCTTTAACTCTTAAGACCCCGAAGTTGTAGCTATCAGGAAATACGGACTTCCACTGTTCTTGGACTTATTTATATGTGGAAGTCAGTGTCATGATATAGGCATGCGATGCAGAGGAAAGAGATTAATGTCGTGAGGAAAATTTTGAATATGAATTTGGATTGCTAGAAGAATAGTCTTTATGTCAAGCAAGAGCGAATAGGTTACCTACTTTTAAGCAAGGATGCTCCCCGGCCTACGTGTGTGCATGACTAGATCGTCATCATTATCAGACTACAGCAGTCCACTGCTGGACATAGGCCTTCCCAATCGCACGCCTTTTGTCTGGAATTTCGGCAGCTCTCATCCAGCTGCTACGAGCTACCCTGCGTCGCTCCACAACACCGGGCGGCCCACCTTAAGTATACCTATGACTAGATATATAAACGTAAATGAAGCAAAAGGAGTATGTAACAAGTGGCGTAGTTTCTGCCTACCAATCCCCATGGGGGCGGACCCCAATGTTCCATTCTCAACAACAACAAACAAGGAACAAGTATTCGTATGACCTACAGATTAGTTATTCCGGCTCTGAGTGTTTGTGTATATGAGTTTAGATGTTTGTAAACGCACCCACGATAAAGGCAAAATTGCTAGTGTGGGGTAACGTTTTTTTTAAAATATGTAGTTAAAATAAAATAAATTTTCAATCACATCGTCGCTAAACATCTGGTGATATGATGATTAAACGCGAGACCAATAAAAAAATATAATCGTTTAAAATCATGTTAACCTAATAACCCAATTCTAATAAATAAATTGCTTATCGGCGAATTAAGGCTAGATATAAATATCAATATATGATAAATTTCATATTTTTTGACAAAGTAAATTACTTCCTAGTTGGCCTTTAGATATTGCAAAGCCAGCTTTTCCTAGCGGCTAAGCCCGCGTGAATTTCGAGAATGATCCAACGGGAATGTACAAAGTAATAATCTACCCGTGTTCCTAATTTCGTTTAAATCAATTGCGTAATTGTAAATTTTTACACTTTCGAATCTATAATATTACTTAGAAGAAGAGGATTATTACGGGTGCCATCAGTTGGGATTGGTCATAACTTAGCTGCCTCAGCATCTTTTTAATTACGGCCGACCGCTGTCGAATTGGGCTGTTTACATTAAGGCGTATATATTACCCACTGTTAACCCAGTACTGGCCGTGCGCCCGCTCGGAGCCATAATATCAATACAGTTTTGTTTGCAAAATTATTTTAAATTTACATATGCTATTTCAGTTATGAATAAATTCTAGCCATATTTTTTTTATGTAAAATATTTTTTTAAAACCAAGTCGTTTTCGAGGAGTATCCAAAAGTAGCGAAAATATATCGTGTTGTTCATTATTTTTTTAAAGCGAAACTAACCCTCTGTTTCCCACCTTAAAATTATCGGAGAATTAATGTGAAAAATTGTCAAACACGCGTTATCTTCTGTGATTGGCTGTTGAAAATGCATTTGTCACATTAATTATCCGATAATTTGAAGGTGGGAAACTGACGGTAAGGCCCGCAGGGTAAATACGTATGAAACAGAGATTGTGCAATCATCGCGTGATTATCGCTCTACGTCCAAAAATCGACCGGCTTATTTTTGCAAAATAATTGTTCTTCAATCGCGTATCCGCATTATGTATGAGCGATAGCCACACCATAATAATTCTACGACAGCACTGCTAACAATAAAAATCTGCTTACTGAAATTTGCATATATCGCAAGGTGATCGCGATCATTTCGTATTACGTATGGTTTTTGACAAAATGTGGCTGTCAAATTGCGATTACTTTGTCCTTTGTTGGTAGATTGCCAATCGGCTTTTTTCGTGTGTTATTTTGTGGCTACTTTAATTATCCGCAAATTTGAATAATAATATAAAAGTAAATATTGAAATACCAAATTCCTATTGAATATTGTAACGACAAATTGGTGTTGTTTTGTGTCTATAATGTCTACGCAACTGGACTATTTGTTGAATCATTGAAACAAACGTGATATCGGTAAATTGGAGTTCTTTTTTACTGTAGTGTTTATACGGCTACCTCAACAAAACTTATATGTTTACTACTAAATAATTGCAAACACATTAGAATGTGATAAGACCGCAATAAGTATCTTCTATTATATTTTTTTTTAAATGGCAAGCACCGATGTCAACTATTATGCCAATGTCAAAAGTATATTGGAAAAATCTATTTTACGTTTCATAGCTCAAATACGAGATGATGTAGTCTATTTAGTGATGTCCTAATGCATTATCGATTCGAATTCTTATAACAATCGACTATTACGAAGAAATTGTAATCGATTTTACACATTTATTTATTAAAACTTCATGCAACATAAAAGTACATAGGCGGACTTAATGCCTTAGGCATTCTCTACCAGTCAACCAAGGGCGGCGAAGAAATAGCATGGCAGGTGCATAAAAATAGAAATAATAATATTATAAACACATTGGCATTTTAGTCATCCAATTTTTCAAATTAATTATTATATTATGTAAATTAAATGAAAATATCCAATATTCACTGCCATATTTACTTTTACACGAATGCCTTACATATTCGAATATTAATTTATCGGAAAATTGGAGCTAAATCGTAATCAAATTGACTATTGTAAAAAAACAGCCTCCACGAAGTGTTGCTCTTTCTTAAGCTGGTTAATTCATCAAACGATACATTTTATAAATCATCTGACAGATAAAATAGCTTCTGTTAAAAGTGACTGTCAAAAAAAAAAGACTTGACTTAAAGGCCTCAGACTTAAAGGTCACTAAATTGATCTCGCAATAATTGTACAATTATCGCTACTTGATTTTCCCTACGTAATAAGCTCGCCGGTTTCTCGACGCTAAATTAATGTAACAAATTGTCAAGCACGCGTTATCTCCTGTGATTGGTTGAATAAATTTTGAACAGCCAATCACAGCAAATAACCGGAGATTATTCGTCGATTACGTAAGCCCGATAATAGAGTTTTGAGAAACCGGGAATAAATCATACTTACACGAAAAAAATCATGTATCACAAATAATATCATGAATATTTTTTTTCCAATATTGTTAACCTACCCGTTATCAAGGAGTACCTTAAAGTATGCTTTAGAAAGTAACCGTTTTATGCACTAAAGCGGTGGAAGGCCCTTAAGTCGGTCACCGAATACGGTGACCGTATTCATTTAAGCGGTCGGTTAACCGGATTCGGCGACCGCATTTAGCTGAACTGTGTTCACTTTTGTTGAAATCATCATCATAGACAGACATCGGGCGGACAATTTTCGGTCGGCAAAAACGCACTACGAAAAAAAAACAAACACAATACTTGACGCGTGCGCTGTCCGCGCTCTTCGATTGAACAATGAGTGGCGCGTTTCAACAAGTCAGCCCACAGAACAGAAAAACGCCTTCTCTGTTCTGTGAGTCAGCCGGTCCCCGAAAACGGTCTGCAGCCGAATAAGGCTAACCGAAAACCCGTTTTCAATAGTCGGTGACCGAATACGGGTTGCAACCGAATCGGTCAAAACGATCTAATGTAAATGAGCCATTATTGTACTTTTGGAGTTGTTTTACTCTAGTCGCTTTAACGTGTATGTCTTTTTACATCGTTCTCACATATTTATGTATGTAGTTTGCCAACAAGAAAGATGTAACCAAATACTTATATTTGAATTTTACTGAATGGAAAAATGTGTCCGTGGATTTTCTTGCACGTAATTCTCCATAGAGACCTACTGACGCTTGTGAATCGCGAATGTGGAATGTGCATCATCTTTTGTTCAAAAGTCCCTTTTAAATGAAGTAATTGAAATAAATGATTTGAATTTCAATTATTCAGGCCTTAGTTAAGGATAAGAAGACTTGTGAAACTGTAACTTAGTTTGTAAAAGAAATAAAATTTGCTATAAGCAACATTAACATTCCATTATCACATTTCAGCAAATACTGTTTTCCTTATCTCACCCATTTATATTTGCAGTTTGCCGATATGACGTTCTGGCTGATATTCAAGTCGTATTCCGACATCATGGCGCCCCCTCGCGTGTTTGAATACGTTCCGTACTGGGCCCAGCATTCCTTGCATACAATCTCCATGGTGACCGTTGTGATGGACTTACTCCTCACTCCAAGAAGAAGACCTGACAGTATGACACCTCGGCTGGTTGTGATGCTGGGTTTCGCATCGGCGTATTGTCTTATGTAAGTACAGATGAGCACTTCAGTACTTGGGCACATGCAGTAGTCCGGTACTCTCCGCCCGCATCTTCTCTACTTTTTCCTACATATTCCCTTTTTAAATTGGTATATTACGGTAGCTATATTTCATTTATCTTGATTTTCTATGCAATACAGTGATCCGAAACATTCCAATAATCGCCGGATTATTGGAATGTTTCGGATCACAGGATTTTATCCCCCCCATCCATCCCCTGGTTTCTATAGTGCCGGATAAGCAAGACTAGAATTTGGATTTGAACGCTCAGAGATGGTTGCCTTTAAAAGTTTGATCTCTTTATGGTATCACTTTTAAGTTTATCACAAGTCAACAATTATAGGGCAGGGCATATTGCTCGCAGAACGGATGGCCGATGTGGTAGATAATTTCTGGAGTGGCGGCCGCGAACTGGAAGACGTTGCGTTGGTAGGCCTCCCACCAGGTGGACCGATGACTTGGTGAAGGTTGCGGAGATCCGCTGGATGCGAGATGCACGTTACCGGTCAATGTGTGGGAGACCTATGTCCAGTAGTGGACGTCTTTCGGCTGTTATGATGATAATGATGATGAATCGCACTCACATTATGATAAATAATGAAGAAAAAATTCTGCTAACTACCATTAAAATATAGTTTTTACGAAGGAGGGTAATGTGTTTATCAGTCTATGTATGTATGTTTGTTCCTATATGGCGTTCTAGAGCGTCACTGACTACATCAAAATTAGAAAATAGAAAAATGGCGGCTTTTTGGCGCCATGTTGTGGAGGACAACATTTTTTTCCTTCCAAACCCATCGTGTGGGCTATCAAAATAAAAGGGTTTAAGAGGTGATTTCAAAAATATGTAACACTTATATATTTAAACGTACCTACCTAAAGAAAAAAAAAGGTTATAGCCCTCGCCAAACTTAATGGCCGCCCTGAAGTTGGTTTACCGGATGCGCGAGGCACGAAACGGTGCTGTTTTTGTATGAGATTTCCTACTGCGCAGCCATTGTAGCCAACTTCAGGGCGGCCAATAAGTTTGGCAAGAACTATATATCTGGTTTTGGTCAGCCAGCTCGCGAATACGTATCCTCCGACTGCACAGCATGATTTTCTTCTTGTTTACGGCTTTTTAGTTCGCTTTTTAAGCAGTCGGGTTTTATGATTTTTTTAATTAGCTTTTTTTCAAAATCTTGTTGTAGTTCAATAAAAATAAAAATTAAACTACAATTTATCTCGTATTGCTCAAGTAGCAGAACAAGACCCAAGACAGTATAGATAGATCTCAGAGACTCCAGATACTATTTTCTAAAGCTTATTCTATATTTTTTTCTTTGCAGGGTTTACGTGAGCCTTCTCAAGGGTGAGGCAGTATATGCCTTCCTCTCTACGGCTAGCAACACCTTATTAATCGCAGTATACATCTCCTTTCACCTTATATTGACGACCTCTTACTATGCGCAGTGGTATCTCATTGACTACGTTTGGGGGCAGAAAGAGACCAAAATATGTAAAAGTTGGTGAAAATAAATAAGGTTTAATTGTAGCTTGAGTTTATTCTAGTCTTTATATTATTATTTAAAGAATGTCTTTCATATTTCGGCAATTCAGGACCCTGGGGTCCAGACGTTTGAGAGACGTACGAGGGACCGAAGCCAAATCGCTGAGGTTATATTTAAATGGAATAAGGCATCAACCGATTATGCAAGTGCAAAGGAGCAGCACAAAAGCTCCTGTTTGGTGTGGCAATAATGCAGAACATGGACATAAGATATTGGGGTATGGAATGCACTAGTGCACAGCTGTGCAAAGGAAATAGTCCAAGATTCTAAACTACTCCTTTCTAACTCTAAAGGAAGATATTTATTAAATTTTAATGGCGGGGTCAGCCATCCAACAAACGAACCAAAAAAAGCGGTCAACCATCCAAAGACTAACCTTGGTAGGTGTTGCTTAACATGCGTGGGGTCACCTATCCAAAAACCAGCAAATAAAAAAAACGTGGTTAACCATCCAAAAATCGTCCTTGGTAAGGTTTGCTTAACTTGGCGGCTACACCAACCCAGCCGCTCAAGATAAAATACTATTTAAAGTTACTGATTACGTTATAGTAGTGAATGAATCGAATGAATACTAGCTAGGGTAGCCAACCGAAATAAATTATTAAAAATAACAAGCGATTACGTAATTTCTCGATGATGAAGTGTTGAGAAACTCACTGACAACTGTCGGCTGGTTAATTTGTGACAAATTGTTAGCGGATTTGAGATGTGACGTCTACTTCAGAAACTGGCCCTCAGAAACCCAAAACTGCTGTAACATGTGGTTAATTCGAGATTTTCTCAAATGTGACAAATTGTTAAACGCTTGTCACATTTGGGTGTTAAGAAACTGAAAGTAGAACTAACAGGCGATTAATCGTCGATTACGTTAACAGCCCGATAATTAAGACCTGGGAAACTGGCAGTAAGTGGTTATGACCCGGCTAGAATAAGAGTTAATTATAAGCACATATGAAGGCATGCCTTTTTCCCACGAGGGTAGACAAACTACAGAACGCAATCTGTTATTATCCTTATTGTTTAATACCGAAACACTAAAATGGTACTCAGTACTTAAGTTTGTACTAACGTGTATACTAGCAGCATTGAAGGTATAAATAAAACTACCAAACTGTATACTGAACTAGGTAAATAAAAGTATACATATTTGCTAAAACTCACAAGACCCTATATCAAATTGGCAAACAATCTTCCTTGCGACTTCTATTTCGACGCCAACGCCATCTAGTTGCGTCATTGTAAAACTTAAATAGAAATAATGTGGCTGTTGATCATTAACACTTATACCTTTTGTTTCGTTTACGTAAAAACATTCATACACGGATGCTGGTTGTGCGAATGCGTTTTATGGATTCTCGCCACGAGTCTCTTGGCTTACACGTGTGTTCCGAGTGCCTAGTGGTGTTTAAATCAATTTTTGCTACTTTTATGACGTGTTGGTGTATTTTAAGTGTGTTGTCTTTGTTTGTAAACAGGTTTGTTCTGTGACTGTCCTCCTTTTACCACATCATGGATAAAAATAAACCTCCCGACCCCGATCCGCCTGATATCCCAACCTCCTTATTACATATAACTTATACATCCATGACAGTCTTTCCAGTTACGTCAATTTCGTCTTCAGGTTTAAGGAATTTGCTTGTATCTTTTTCAATAGCCAATTTAGGGCTTCACGTGTTTTTCCTCGCTGTAACAGACGCGTGATTTTTTTGTGACATGGTCATTATTTTCATTATATTTTTTTCTGCTATAGGAGTTACAGAGAGAGAGGTCTGCTTTCATGGCTTCGGTTATTAGTATATCGAAATTTTCTTCATCCCAAAGATTTTGGCCTCGGTCAAGTAATCTCTTTATATCTTTCGCATGTTTAATATTCTTATCTCTTTGTAACATGACGGCAACGTAAATCAAAATGCGTTCAGAAGGATAATCTGATTTGACAAGATGTTATATTTCTTCGGCTAATTTGTGAATAAATCTTCTACTTACAGTGTTGGAGGGAAGGTCATAGAGTTGCCATGAAGAGTGCACACTTTTTCCCATCGTTTTTGCCATATATCTGTCTTCGACCCTATTCCATTAAAAAACGGGGATCCAAAAGCATCTTCTAGACATGTTGTGTCCAGCAATTACGTCCAAAACGCAAAAAAAATGGTACCTACGAAAGACACAGACTTCAAAAAATTAAGTTATTTTTCACTTTGTAGTTTTGTATTTGGAAGTCGGTAGTATTTTGTTGCAAAAAGTTTTTTTTATTAAACTTGACATTGACCTTATGCAGCGCTTTTGATCCTTGAAAATCTGCTCCCTCTCGCTACAGTTGCCCCAGAAAATTACTCCGAACCTCAATATTGATGCAACCAAACCATGGTAAGCTGTTAGTAGTGTAGTATGGCTTACTTTATGCGATAAGTTGTACAGAACATAAGCTTATTTACTCAATTTTTTACACACGTCCTCAGAATGAGGTTTACAAGTCAGATTGCTGTCAATTAAGATTGCCAGGAGTCTTGTTATGTGTGTTTAACAGGGTAAATCATTAATGTATAAGAAAAACAACAGTGGTCCCAGAACGCTACCTTGCGGTACGCCATGTTTGACCTCTCTACAATCCGAAGTATATTTAAGTTCACGTTTAGTTTTTAGACATACTCTCCTTATTTCTGTATATTGCAATCGGCCTCGAAGATGTGATTTTATTAGATCTAGGATATTTCATCTTATACCATAGGCGTAAAGTTTTCTTAAAAGGATATCATGGTTTACGTAGTCGAATGCCTTAGTCATAGCAGTCAATATTGCACATACAGGATTTTCAATGTCAACATTTGTCATAATATTAGTTAAGAGATTATATATTGCTATATTAATATTTTTATTTTTTCTAAACCCCATTTGTTCCTCGCTTAATATATTATATTTACTCACAAATCTATCCATTGCTTGATAAATAATCTTTTCAAATACCTTTGGGAATATTGCGATCAATGCTACTGGTCTATAATTGGACATATCTTCTCTATTTTTTTATGTAGAGGTTTATTACTACGGTTTTTAGGCTATTAGGGAATACACTAGATTCAATACTACTGTTTAGAAAATGACTTAGAGGCCCAACAACAACATCACTTAAAATTTAACAACACTGGTAGTAATACCATCGTACCCATAACTTATTGTATTTTGAAGCGATTTAATTGCTCTTATTATGTAATATGGGATTGTAGGAGACATAAACATTGAATTCGAGCTATTTACTAGGTCATTAATTTTGTCAGATGTGTTATTAGATACACTTTGTACTTGGTCAATAAAGAAGTCATTAAACTCTCGACTCATTAGACATTAAAATGTCGTATGTATGTACCTATGTTTGTACGTATGTAATATTCTTTTCAACACACTTGTTCATAAAGTGGCTCTAATTTCACCGCAATTAGGCACATAATGACACCTGTAATCAAACTGTGACTTTTTCATTGCTATTATTCACAAGTGAGTTATAGAGTTTTTTTTTAATTTGTTTGTTGAGTTGCTTTGTTTTAAAAAATGTTTCGATACAAAAAAGATCGTGATCTATAGTATACAAATAAATTAATGTACCTATTGCTTGCTCATTTTATGCAACTTCGTCTTTAATAAATAAATCTTTCACTCAAATATAACTTTTGTTTTTCTCTGTAATAAAAATTTCTAAGTCTATGGCCGATCGCCATTGTTAGGTGCGCGCGCATAGGAAAATTGATTAATTTTGCCCGCAATTGCAAAAATAATTCACAACCCGTTTTCACTGTTAAAAATGATTTTTTAGTATTATTTTTTTCACAAGTGTGTTGAAAAACGTCGTATGATACACGTGTGTATTGATGATTACCGTCCTCGGCTCTCTTAAGACCCTCACCTAACGGCTCGGGTCTCAATGGTGCCTCATGGGTAATCACCAACATTACACACCTGTACCATAAAGTACTATTATGGCATCATAATTATCTTACAAAGCACTAGACGTATATAAATAATTAAGACATCGTTAGAAAAGCGGACACTTGGGACCCTTTGTGAACATGTCCAGTTAGTGACGTTAAAAAAAAAAACATGACAGATTTTGGGCGCCATGTTGTGAGGGACCAAAATGTTTTTGTCTTCCAAACCCATAGACTGGGGTATCAAAATGATGGGTTTTAGTGGTGCTAACGAAAATATATACCATTTATATGTTAGTTCTAAAAAACCGGCCAAGTGCGATTTGGACTTGCGCACGAAGGGTTCCGTTATACCATTATCGCAAAAAACGGCAAAAAAATCACGTTTGTTGTATGGGAGACCCACTTAAATATTTATTTTATTCTGTTTTAGTATTTGTTATTATAGCGGCAACAGAAATACATCATCTGTAAAAATTTCAACTGTCTAACTATCACGGTTCATGACGGACAGACAGACAGACAGACGGACCGTGGATTCTTAGTAATAGGGTCCCGTTTTTACCCTTTGGGTACGAACCCTAATAAAAAAAGTTAATCAAATCAAAAAACCCGACTGCTTAAGAAACTAAAAAGCGAAATAATAAGATGTAAACAAGAAGAAAAAGCCTTTAAATGGTTTCCCTGCTAAAAACACATTGTATTGCAATTTAAGTCAATATTTCCTGAAGTGTGGAGCGGGTAGCGACTGCCCTAGAAACCTACAGAGAGATAAGAGAAAACACAAACATAACATTACGGTTGTATTTAACGAAGGGTTAGGCCTAGAAGCACACCTATATTCTCCTGAAATTCGGAGTCACTTTTGGCAGCATCGTGAACCCACGATGGAGAAAGTTACATATATAGAATCGTGTCTGTTATTTTATTTGTAAGTTTCAGCTCAGCGACTGAGTAGCTAATTCTACGATATGCTCCAAAACAGGAATCGCCGATGAAGCCAACAACCCTATAAATGTAAGTGAGATTGTGCAGGCTGTATTTATTTCGCATGCGTCAGGGCAGATTCAACACGCAGTGGAAGACAGAAAACGCGCGTTGGTAGTTATCTATATATCATCGTCGCCAAGTTAGGAAACGCTGGCGACTACATAGGCCCAGTTTTAGTTTTGATCCGTTGTTAACTCAAACTAAATAAGTATCAGAATCAATCATTTATTAGACAAAAGACTGATGTAAAATCGTATTTTAGGAAAAATTTAAACCATATTTAGCTATTAGTTGTAAAGTGGGCTTTGGAGGCGTTAACGAGAATTATTTTGTGTCACAATATATTGTCTATGGGCTTCCATCTCCTGGGTTGATTGGGTAGGGCTCTATGGGTAACGAAAATGTCCTGCTTGTATAGTTCTGTACCATATGCCTTTAGTGAGCGACCTCTCATCAAAATATTCCTGCCACAAGTCTTTACCTTGATTGTCTGAACCTGATCTGAGTGTAATGTGTATGTGATTCCTTCCGATAAAGCTAACTTTGCAGTCTGGTCCGCTTTTTAATTGCCCATGATGCAAATATGGGATGGAATCCACTGTAGAATTATAGTCTTATACGCAACTCTAAAATGGCTTGGAGGATAACAAAGGCTATCGGGAACCTCGAGAATTCGACGGTAGTCGATCCATATGCAATAAAGCAATCTTAGAGTCAGTTAAAACCAGAATATGCTGAGTATCAAGACTTAACGCGTAAGACAGGGCTTCGGAAATAGCTATCAGCTCGCAGTACATTACAGCAATATTAGTCTTAATTTTAAATCTAAACGTGCCTTAATTTTAAATTTAATTGTGGGCCGAATACAGCCGCTCCCGCATACTGCGCGTCTTTAGCTCCGTCTGTATAAAGGTGATTTACCCAGTTTTACCTTTTAATTTATTTGTAAATATTGTGTAAGGGAAATTTTTCTCAGGTTTGTGGTGGTAATCAAATTTGTTCGTTTGCGAAAGAGTTTTATGTTGTTAGAATCGTTATGAAATAAGCTATCAGATTTCACAGGGATTTACCCAGTTTTATCTTTTAATTTATTTGTAAATATTGTGTAAGGGAAATTTTTCTCAGGTTTGTGGGTAGAAAAAAAAGAACCGTTATTTCACAATGTTTTTATTTTATTAACAGCAATACACCCTATTACACGAGAATTAATAAAAATATCACACATCCCCATACAAATATAAAATCAATTGAAAATATTGAGCTAAGAATACACGGACGTGCACTGCGTTAATGGCGTCAGGGCGGATTCAACGACTAGCGGTGTGGTTTTTTCACAATTGTCTATTAAAGTATCGAATACGAGTAAAACAAAGTTCTATCGTGAATATTCGCCCATGTGATATAATTCTACAAAAAATTTGACCTTTTTTTTCCGTTTCGGATGGATGGACGGTTAAGAGGTAAAATGACGTTTCTCGATTCGGATGGATGGACGGCTGAGGAGAATTCTGGCTATATAAATATCAAAATGCAGGCTTAGCCGCTATCGCGTGAATTTTGAATTTACAAAGTAATAATCTACCCGTGTTCCTAATTTCGAAAGCTACCGGTTATGCTTTAGAAAGTTTCCGGTTTACGGCACTAAAGCGGTTGAAGACCCTTAAGGTGGTTTACACATGGCACCGCGCACGGCCGTGGACGCGGAGGAGAGAGCACCGTTTGACCCGCGCGGTCGGGCGGTGTACGTGTGTTAGGCATCAACGGATTTATTAGAGGCTAATGCGAGATTAGATCCGCTTCACCGCCTACCGCGGCGGTGCGCGGTGCCTGTGTTAGAGGCCTTAGTCGGCGACCGTATTCGTTTAAGTTTTCGGTTTACCCGATTCGGCGACCGTATTCAGCCGAACTGTGTACACTCGTGTTAAAAGCATCATCATGGATAGACATCGGGCGAACAAATTTCGGTCAGCCATTTATGCAAAAACGCACTAGGAAAAACAACAAACACAATACTAAAAGCGTGCACCGCGCTCTTCGAGTGGCACGTTTCAACAAGTCAGCCGTGTTCGGTCACCGAAAACGGTCTGCGGCCGAATACGGCTAAACGAAAACCCGTTTAAAATAAAGCATAGAAAATATTATTAGCTGGAAAATATTATTTTAGAAATTTAAATAATATTTTCTAATTGAAATAGAATTGCATATATTCTTATATATTTGCACCTACATATAATAATGTAATGTTAATGTTCATGCTGGATTATATTCGAACGCAATGTGAATTGTGTACACTAGTTGATGACTGAATACGGGCTGCAACCGAATCGCTCAAACCGACCTAATGTAAATGAGCCATTATTGTACTTTTGGAGTTGTTTGTTTTACTGTAGACGCTTTTACGTGTAGGTACGTATTTTTACATCGTTCTCATATTTTATGTATGTACTCGTAGTTTTCCAACAAGAATGATGTAACCAAATACTTATATTGGAATTTTAATGAATGGAATAGAGTGTCCGTGGAGTTTCTTACACATTCTTCTCCATAGAGAACTACTGACGCTTGCGAATGTGCAACTACTAGCTTCATCTTTTGCTTGACAATTCAAAAATACCTTATAAATTGTTTAATTGGGCGCACGATTGGCGCAGTGATTGAGCGATTGACTGCTGCGCTGCGTGTCGCGGGTTCGATTCCCGCACGGAACAAATATTTGTATGACCTACAGATAGTTGTTCCGGCTCTGGGTGTTGTGTATGTGAGTTTATATGTTTGTAAACGCACCCACGATACAGGAAGAAATTCCTAATGTCGGGCAACGTTTTTTTAAAGAAAAAAAATAATAATAAATGATTTGAAATATTTTGGTCCAGTTAAAGATAATAAGGCTTATGAAACTGTAACTTTATCCTTCCATTATCATTATTCTTTCTTCACATTTCTGCAAAGACGCTTTTACATAGGTCACCACAATGATATTCTAGTAAACAGATACGTTATTCACTCACAAAACAACCGGAAAAAGTGTTCCACATACACACTTTTCATTCATCTGAGATTTCACTACAATTCGAAAGGGATGGCTTGATAAAACCAACAAGAAAAAAGAGACAGATAGTGTTTGTCACTTGCGTGTGAATGTAAACAAACATTATTCTGACGACCAATGTTGTTATCTATTTCTAACCTCCAAATATCAGAATATTAGGATTAAAATTAAATTAATTAGTAAATTAAAGCGTATTGCGTACTTACATATGGTATGAGATACATTCTGTTGTATGTACTTTGGTATCATAATTGGTACAATTTCTAAATACACACGATACCATTTTTTTTATTTTGTTTTTGTTCCAACAAAGCCTATCGCTCTTCGCCATGCGTGACATAAACTAAAGACTAAAGGTCACAATTGTGACCTATTCGAGTCTTCACAATGCGCACGCTCATAACATATCTGTTTATTTGAATATCATTGGGTCACCCATTTCTATTTACAGTTTGCCGACGTGACGTTCTGGCTGCTGTTCAAGTCGTATTCCAACATCATAGCGCCCCCTGGCGTGTTAGAATACATTCCGTACTGGGCCCAGCATTCCTTGCATACAATCTCCTTGGTGACAGTTGTGATGGACTTACTCCTAACTCCAAGAAGACGACCTGACAGTATGACAACTCGGCTGGTTGTGATGCTGGGTTTCGCATCGGCGTATTGTTTTATGTAAGTTAAGATGAGTCTCACATATCCGAGACTTTAGTACTTCGGCACCACCCGCGTATCAATGGTCACAAGACGCGGGTCTTCTCTACAGTTCACCACATATTCCCCTTCGATGAAGAATACACTCTTCATCAAAGATATTCTCTTATTAAATTGTACATTATGGCAGCTATATTTTATTTATCTTGATTTTTCTATTCAATCCAGTGTTTCAATATAGTGCCGCATTAGCAAGACTCTAATTTGGATTTGAATGCTCAGAGATGGTTGCCTTAAAATACTTTATCTCTTTATGGTCTCACTTTTATCTTTAACACAAGTCAACAATTATATTTTAATGCGGCCAGCCCCCGTACTATGACGTGCTAAAACTATCAGGTTCGACTGTGAAAAAGGTACAGACGTATACAAGTCAGATACATATGTCCCTTACGCACACTGAAAATAACCTTGCTCTAAGAGTTTATGTCACACCCCTGATGGACAATTCTCGTACCTAATTAAAAAGGGTTCAAATTAGAATCGCAATGACGTCTCGGCATTAAATAAAGTAAAATAATAGTAGTAACGTGTTGGAGTTTAACTAAAACAAATCTATAATACTATATTTACTCTATGTCAAATATATCTGTCCCTAACGCACAATGGAATTTGCTTGCTCTAAGAGCTCATGGTAAGGTCCCAGGTCCTTATAGGCCGACCGTTTAACTGAGACCGTTTCTAAGGTAGCAAGAGAGATGTTGATAGTGATACCCATCAGCGAAATATCGAATGATAGTTGTAGCTTAACTTGCGACACTAATTCCGCCTATATACTTTACATACTCGTCGGCTCAAAGTTCCAGAGCCTTGAACATCGACGCCGAGGTGCCAGCCTGTCGGTCTTTTATCGGTTACATATCGGGGAGCCTGCGATGGAACTGCACAATTTGAATCCGCCTAGCCCTTTCCATCATGGGTTTACAACAAAGTATATAGGCGGAATTAGTGTCGCAAGTTAAGCTACAACTATCATTCGATATTTCGCTGATGGGTATCACTATCAACATCTCTCTTGCTACCTTAGAAACGGTCTCAGTTAAACGGTCGGCCTATAAGGACCTGGGACCTTACCATGAGCTCTTAGAGCAAGCAAATTCCATTGTGCGTTAGGGACAGATATATTTGACATAGAGTAAATATAGTATTATAGATTTGTTTTAGTTAAACTCCAACACGTTACTACTATTATTTTACTTTATTTAATGCCGAGACGTCATTGCGATTCTAATTTGAACCCTTTTTAATTAGGTACGAGAATTGTCCATCAGGGGTGTGACATAAACTCTTAGAGCAAGGTTATTTTCAGTGTGCGTAAGGGACATATGTATCTGACTTGTATACGTCTGTACCTTTTTCACAGTCGAACCTGATAGTTTTAGCACGTCATAGTACGGGGGCTGGCCGCATTAAAATATAATTGTTGACTTGTGTTAAAGATAAAAGTGAGACCATAAAGAGATAAAGTATTTTAAGGCAACCATCTCTGAGCATTCAAATCCAAATTAGAGTCTTGCTAATGCGGCACTATATTGAAACACTGGATTGAATAGAAAAATCAAGATAAATAAAATATAGCTGCCATAATGTACAATTTAATAAGAGAATATCTTTGATGAAGAGTGTATTCTTCATCGAAGGGGAATATGTGGTGAACTGTAGAGAAGACCCGCGTCTTGTGACCATTGATACGCGGGTGGTGCCGAAGTACTAAAGTCTCGGATATGTGAGACTCATCTTAACTTACATAAAACAATACGCCGATGCGAAACCCAGCATCACAACCAGCCGAGTTGTCATACTGTCAGGTCGTCTTCTTGGAGTTAGGAGTAAGTCCATCACAACTGTCACCAAGGAGATTGTATGCAAGGAATGCTGGGCCCAGTACGGAATGTATTCTAACACGCCAGGGGGCGCTATGATGTTGGAATACGACTTGAACAGCAGCCAGAACGTCACGTCGGCAAACTGTAAATAGAAATGGGTGACCCAATGATATTCAAATAAACAGATATGTTATGAGCGTGCGCATTGTGAAGACTCGAATAGGTCACAATTGTGACCTTTAGTCTTTAGTTTATGTCACGCATGGCGAAGAGCGATAGGCTTTGTTGGAACAAAAACAAAATAAAAAAAATGGTATCGTGTGTATTTAGAAATTGTACCAATTATGATACCAAAGTACATACAACAGAATGTATCTCATACCATATGTAAGTACGCAATACGCTTTAATTTACTAATTAATTTAATTTTAATCCTAATATTCTGATATTTGGAGGTTAGAAATAGATAACAACATTGGTCGTCAGAATAATGTTTGTTTACATTCACACGCAAGTGACAAACACTATCTGTCTCTTTTTTCTTGTTGGTTTTATCAAGCCATCCCTTTCGAATTGTAGTGAAATCTCAGATGAATGAAAAGTGTGTATGTGGAACACTTTTTCCGGTTGTTTTGTGAGTGAATAACGTATCTGTTTACTAGAATATCATTGTGGTGACCTATGTAAAAGCGTCTTTGCAGAAATGTGAAGAAAGAATAATGATAATGGAAGGATAAAGTTACAGTTTCATAAGCCTTATTATCTTTAACTGGACCAAAATATTTCAAATCATTTATTATTATTTTTTTTCTTTAAAAAAACGTTGCCCGACATTAGGAATTTCTTCCTGTATCGTGGGTGCGTTTACAAACATATAAACTCACATACACAACACCCAGAGCCGGAACAACTATCTGTAGGTCATACAAATATTTGTTCCGTGCGGGAATCGAACCCGCGACACGCAGCGCAGCAGTCAATCGCTCAATCACTGCGCCAATCGTGCGCCCAATTAAACAATTTATAAGGTATTTTTGAATTGTCAAGCAAAAGATGAAGCTAGTAGTTGCACATTCGCAAGCGTCAGTAGTTCTCTATGGAGAAGAATGTGTAAGAAACTCCACGGACACTCTATTCCATTCATTAAAATTCCAATATAAGTATTTGGTTACATCATTCTTGTTGGAAAACTACGAGTACATACATAAAATATGAGAACGATGTAAAAATACGTACCTACACGTAAAAGCGTCTACAGTAAAACAAACAACTCCAAAAGTACAATAATGGCTCATTTACATTAGGTCGGTTTGAGCGATTCGGTTGCAGCCCGTATTCAGTCATCAACTAGTGTACACAATTCACATTGCGTTCGAATATAATCCAGCATGAACATTAACATTACATTATTATATGTAGGTGCAAATATATAAGAATATATGCAATTCTATTTCAATTAGAAAATATTATTTAAATTTCTAAAATAATATTTTCCAGCTAATAATATTTTCTATGCTTTATTTTAAACGGGTTTTCGTTTAGCCGTATTCGGCCGCAGACCGTTTTCGGTGACCGAACACGGCTGACTTGTTGAAACGTGCCACTCGAAGAGCGCGGTGCACGCTTTTAGTATTGTGTTTGTTGTTTTTCCTAGTGCGTTTTTGCATAAATGGCTGACCGAAATTTGTTCGCCCGATGTCTATCCATGATGATGCTTTTAACACGAGTGTACACAGTTCGGCTGAATACGGTCGCCGAATCGGGTAAACCGAAAACTTAAACGAATACGGTCGCCGACTAAGGCCTCTAACACAGGCACCGCGCACCGCCGCGGTAGGCGGTGAAGCGGATCTAATCTCGCATTAGCCTCTAATAAATCCGTTGATGCCTAACACACGTACACCGCCCGACCGCGCGGGTCAAACGGTGCTCTCTCCTCCGCGTCCACGGCCGTGCGCGGTGCCATGTGTAAACCACCTTAAGGGTACACAAGTCAAAAATTCTTCCATACAAACGTAGTCTAGAGATTACTCCACTGTTTGACGATGTACTTTCAAAATAAAAAAAGATATCAATTTGTCTCATCATTATCTAGCCCTGTATGGAACCGAAAAAATAAAATAAATAAAAATTTGAAAGTTATGAGCGTCGAAAGTTCCATATTTCAACACTAATTTTAACGTATCTTTGGGCGCAAATAAATACCATAAGAAGAAGGAAAATTAAAAAACGGCCTCCATACAGGGATAGATTAGTAATTCAACAATCCAAATAATTTTATTTTGATCAGATACATTCAGTAGTTTTTTCATGAAATCTAGACTCCCAAAGGTCTGTTTATAAAATTTCGCGCGCTCGTTTTCGTCCTAAATCATCATCCATTTCGATAAAAGATTGCAGAAGTGCTAATTAGTACGCGAACTAGCTTCTTACTGCTCATCACAGCATCTATATATTTCGCACGTGTTGTGGGATGAGATAGCATGCATTTTAACCTCGCGCACAAAATAGTTCGTGCCGTCGACTAGTTTAACCTTAAGGGTCTTCAACCGCTTTAGTGCCGTAAACCGGAAACTTTCTAAAGCATAACCGGTAACTTTCGAAATTAGGAACACGGGTAGATTATTACTTTGTAAATTCAAAATTCACGCGATAGCGGCTAAGCCCGCATTTTGATATTTATATAACCAGAATTCTCCTCAGCCGTCCATCCATCCGAATCGAGAAACGTCATTTTACCTCTTAACCGTCCATCCATCCGAAACGGATTGATGGACGGAAAAAAAAGGTCTAATTTTTTTTAGAATTATATCGACAATTGTGAAAAAAAACACACCGCTAGTCGTTGAATCAGCCCTGATGCCATTAACGCAGTGCACGTCCGTGTATTCTTAGCTCAATATTTTCAATTGATTTTATATTTGGGGATGTGTGATATTTTTATTAATTCTCGTGTAATAGGGCGTATTGCTGTTAATAAAATAAAAACATTGTGAAATAAGGGTTCTTTTTTTTCTACCCTACCTGAGAAAAATTTCCCTTACACAATATTTACAAATAAATTAAAAGGTAAAACTGGGTAAATCCCTGTAAAATCTGATAGCTTATTTCATAACGATTCTAACAACATAAAACTCTTTCGCAAACGAACAAATTTGATTACCATAAAAGTAGGTTATAGTGAGTCAATCTTAAAAGATAGACACATGCTGTCGCTGGCTTTTTTTTATAACTATTAAAGAGGAACAATTCTATCATACATGATATTTGCGTAACTTAAACTGTTTACGCAGCGCACGCAACGGAAGCTCTCATAAAGGAATAATTTTGCGCGTTTTCATTTATTCTCCGCTCCTATTGGTCGTAGCGTGACGTTATATAACTTATAACCTTTCTGGATAAATGGACTATACAACACAAAATTTTGCAATTCCAACCAGTAGTTCCTGAGATTAGCGCGTTTAAACAAACTCTTCAGCTTTATAATATTAGTATAGATTATATATTTTATTGATAGGTTCGTGTTTAATCATTATATCAACAGATGGTAAGCGACGATGTGATCGAAAATGTATGTATTTATTTTTAAAAAAACTTCACCCCACACTAGGAATTTCTCCTGGAACGTGGGTGCGTTTACAAACATCTAAACTAACTTCCACAAACACCCAGAGCCGGAACAACTATCTGTAGGTCATACAAATACTTGTTCCTTGTTTGTTCTTGTTGAATATGGAGCATTGATGGACTCCATGGGGGTTGGTAGGCAGAAACTACAAAACACCACCTGTTACGATGCGTATCCTTTTGCTTCATTTACGTTTATACATCTAGTCATAGGTATACTTAAGGTGGGCCGCCCTCAGGTTATGTGGAGCGACGCAGGGTGGCTGGTAGCAGCTGGATGAGAGCTGCCAAAATGGCAGACAAATGGCGTGCGATTGGGAAGGCCTACGTCCAGCAGTGGACTGCTGTAGGCTGATAATGCTGACGATCTAATCATGCACACACGTACGCCGGTTATGAAATTATGGAGCATCCTTGCTTAAAAGTAGGTAACATATTCGCTGTTGCTTGGCATAAAGACTATTCTTCTAGCATTCCAAATTTATATTCAAAATTTTCCTCACGACATTAATCTCATTCCTCTGCATCACATGCATATACTATGACGCTGACTTCCACACAACTGTTCAGTCACCGGTGCCACTTTCAAACTTCCTCTTAATCCTCTCATTCGCTTAACATAAAAAAATATAAATAAATCCAAAAACAGTGGAATTCCCTACCCAAGTATGTGTTTCCTGACAGCTACTATTTAGGGGTCTTAAGAGTGAATAGTTTACTTCTTGGCAAGCGTTTTTCACCGTCGAACACATTATTGCTTCATCCGGCGACAAGACAAAACAGATGCCGGAGCCGGTTCCCATCAGATGAGTCTGTCGTCAAACGCGATACCTATCGTTAACCTGGCTAGGTTGGCAAAACAACAAACCAGTTTCTATTGCGCAACTATAAAATTTTAGAAATGAATAAATCTTGCAGAAATCAGATAAGATCTTCTGTATGCAAATTCATGTACTTTGGACATTTGCAACACTTGTTTATTATTATTTACTATATTTATTTGACCGCGCCGGTCAAACCGATAACTATGCCGCGTTTGAAATTATGTGGGGCATTATTAGATGCAAAGTTGTACGCAAAAATTATAAATTCTCTTCGTTCTAAGTTGAATAATGTTTATATCTAGTCAGATTCCACAATTGTGCTGGGATGGCTACGAATATCACCTAAAACTCTCAAAACATTTGTACAAAACAGGGTGGCTCAAATGAATGAACTCACTGGTAGTTTACCATGGTTACACGTAGGAAGTAAATCCAACCCAGGTATCTTGGTGTCACGCGGGGTCACGATGGACGCGCTGCGCACAGGTGATATTTGGTGGCTCGGCCCAGCATTTTTGCTCGAACGGCTGTGTAATTTTAGTTATGATCATAATTGTAATAATTTTAATTGTATTGAGTTGCCAGATATAAAAAAAATAACTACTACACTGTAAGTAGCTACATTATATTAACGAGAATACGTTTCCGTTAGAGAGATTCTCTTCATTTACTCGTATGAAGCGTGTAGTTGTTCGCAATAAAATAAAAGTAAATCATAAATACGGCCCGCTTCAAGTATATGATTTAAATAACTCTATTACTAAACTGACTCAAATGTCACAAAACCACTCGTTTCCTGATCTTGATATTTAATCAAAAAGAATTGTAAACTGAAATGAACAAATCTGGTTGCCGTCCCTCGGCAACCAGATTTGTTCCTGATTTGAATCTGATTTGAATATTATTAGCTCTATAAAAAAAGTTCGTTAGGGTGGCTCAAGTAATAACTATTTGCCACCATAATTGATTTTCTTCATTTGGGCCACTGTCTGTTGTTGCATGTTTGGTAAATTGAACAGCATGTTGATGTGCGATGTGAATATAAGTTTTTCATTATTATATCGGTGATTGAGGATATCCCAACACACCAGGTAGTTATCCGAACTTATCTGTAGATGTTGAATCAAGCGTTCCGCTTCTCCTTGCACCTTACTCTTCAGAAACTGCATCTTCTGAGCAGATGAGAGGGAATTGTTGTTGTGTATTGCTTCCGTAAAAAGGTCTTTAAATGGGATCCACTGGTTGTAGTTACCATTGAAGACTGGTATCTCTAATTTCGGTGTTGTTTTCTCCCGATGAGTGCCGGACCACATTTTGGTATTCAAAGCCTTTTTTAGTTCCTGGAACTGGTTTTCATACCTGGTGTAGCGTTCTTCATACACTGCATTCTTCTCTCCGTTGGTTTCATACTCTATCTCCCAGTGAAGGTTGTCAATAGCTGACCAGCGTGTTTGCAGTGTTTGCAGAGCGTCTTGAAATTCCCATTTTTCAGACAGGAACTCCACGTGTATGTTCGCGACTGCTCTCATGAAGGCTTTGAAGTTAGCGGTCTGTTTGCGCATCATATCGTCCAGCTTGCTATTGGATCCCGTGTCCTTTTTCGCGGTGTTTTGTTGATCTTGCCGAGGAGGAGGAGGAGATGGTTCTCTGTTTTGTTCGTCTTGATTGCCAGCTTGTTCTGCCTCACTCTCCTGGGCTTCTTGTTCCTGTTTTGTTTGTTCCGAAGTACCTTCCCCTGTTTGTTGGTTGGCACTTCCCAATGTTTTTGGTTGTACCGACTGCTCCCTCGGAGAACGAGTGAGAGTCGTAAGTTGTTGGTGTTGTTGCAGAATAAGCTCCTTTACTTCATTGTAGCACTGCAGAGTTATGTTATAGCAGTCATTACTAAAGTACGGATGACTTACACTTTGTTCCGTGGGCCGGCGGTCGTGATTGAACTGAAATTCTGACCACAAGTTTTCCAGCATTGCCTTACGGCGTTTGAAGTAGTCAGCGTTCTTTCTGTCCCAACCATCCTTCTTGATATTTATACCGATCTTCTTTATGCCGTCGTAGAGTTCGTTTTGCTTCTGGTAGAACTCAGCTGCCGACATGATGTTTTGTTGTTTTTCTTGTTGACTTCAAATGAACTCTTCTGTTTCGAGAGTTGACTGTTGCTCCACACTCTTGGTTCTTCGTATTGTGCAACCTTCTCCTCTGCGGTATGCGCCTTCTCAATTGGTTACTGGGGCGACTCGCTTCTGAGAGACCAGTCCAACCGATTCGCGACCGTAAAAGATGTAAATTACACAACACTAAATTGCTCGAAGGACCATATGTTGGGGCGTAACTCCCAACAGTGAAAATGTTATGTTGAACTGTTATGATGAATGAGTAAACAACCGATTGATATAAAGGTTTTATTGCTACTAAAAATAACATATTATAATGTAATAATGTACAATTAATGTTGAGCTAAACAAACTGCAACGTTTCACTGTAAGTAGGACGTATTAGTTAGGGTCAATGTACAGCGTAGCTCGTACAGAAGTCATTTGATGATTTACCACCCAAAAAAAAAAGAAAAGGCCTAACCCTTCGTTAAATACAACCGTAATGTTATGTTTGTGTTTTCTCTTATCTCTTTGTAGGTTTCTAGGGCGGTCGCTACCCGCTCCACACTTCAGGAAATATTGACTTAAATTGCAATACAATGTGTTTTTAGCAGGGAAACCATTTAAAGGCGATCGAAACTGCACAGCATGATTTTCTTCTTGTTTACATCTTATTATTTCGCTTTTTAGTTTCTTTAGCAGTCAGGTTTTTTTATTTGATTAACTTTTTTTATTAGGGTTCGTACCCAAAGGGTAAAAACGGGACCCTATTACTAAGAATCCACGGTCCGTCTGTCTGTCTGTCTGTCCGTCATGAACCGTGATAGTTAGACAGTTGAAATTTTTACAGATGATGTATTTCTGTTGCCGCTATAATAACAAATACTAAAAACAGAATAAAATAAATATTTAAATGGGTCTCACATACAACAAACGTGTTTTTTTTACCGTTTTTTTGCGATAATGATATAACGGAACCCTTCGTGCGCAAGTCCAAATCGCACTTGGCTGGTTTTTTAGAACTAACATATAAATGGTATATATTTTCGTAAGCACCACTAAAACCCATCATTTTGATACCCCAGTCTATGGGTTTGGAAGACAAAACATTTGGGTCCCTCACAACATGGCGCCCAAAATCTGTCATGTTTGTTTTTTTAACGTCACTAACGGGACATGTTCACAAAGGGTCCCAAGTGTCCGCTTTTCTAACGATATCTTAATTATTTATATACGTCTATTGCTTTGTAAGATTATTATGATGCCATAATAGTACTTTATGGTACAAGTGTGTAATGTTGGTGATTACCCCTGAGGCACCATTGAGACCCGAGCCGTTAGGTGAGGGTCTTAGGAGAGCCAAGGACGGTAATAATCAATACACACGTGTATCATACGACGTTTTTCAACACACTTGTGAAAAAAATAATACAAAAAAATAATTTTCAACAGTGAAAACGGGTTGTGAAAAATTTTCGCAATGGCGGGCAAAATTAATCAATTTTCCTATGCGCGCGCACCTAACAATGGCGATCGGCCATAGACCTAGAAATTTTTATTACAGAGAAAAACAAAAGTTATATTTGAGTGAAAGATTTATTTATTAAAGACGAAGTTGCATAAAATGAGCAAGCAATAGGTACATTAATTTATTTGTATAATATAGATCACGATCTTTTTTGTATCGAAACTTTTTTTAAAACAAAGCAACTCAACAAACAAATTAAAAAAATATCTCTATAACTCACTTGTGAATAATAGCAATGAAAAAGTCACAGTTTGATCACAGGTGACATTATGTGCCTAATTGCGGTGAAATTAGAGCCACTTTATAAACAAGTGTGTTGAAAAGAATATTACATACATACAAACATAGGTACATACATACGAGATTTTAATGTCTAATGAGTCGAGAGTTTAATGACTTCTTTATTGACCAAGTACAAAGTGTATCTTATTACACATTTGACAAAATTAATGACCTAGTAAATAGCTCGAATTCAATGTTTATGTCTCCTACAATCCCATATGACATAATAAGAGCAATTAAATCGCTTAAAAATACAAAAAGTTATGGGTAGGAAAGGTATTACTACCAGTGTTGTTAAATTTTTAAGTTATGTTGTTGTTGGGCCTCTAAGTCATATTCTAAACAGTAGTATTGAATCTAGTGTATTCCCTAATAGCCTAAAAACCGTAGTAATAAACCTCTACATAAAAAAATAGAAAAGATATGTCCAGTTATAGACCAGTAGCATTGATCACAGTATTCCCAAAGGTATTTGAAAAGATTATTTATCAAGCAATGGATAGATTTGTGAGTAAATATAATATATTAAGCGAGGAGCAAATGGGGTTTAGAAAAAATAAAAATATTAATATGGCAATATAAAATGTTGACATTGAAAATCCTGTATGTGCAAGTTTGACTGCTATGACTAAGGCATTCGACTACGTAAACCATGATGTCCTTTTAAGAAAACTTTACGCCTATGGTATAAGATGAAATATCCTAGATCTAATAAAATCACATCTTCGAGGCCGATTGCAATACACAGAAATAAGGAGAGTATGTCTAAAAACTAAACGTGAACTTAAATATACTTCGGATTGTAGAGAGGTCAAACATGGCGTACCGCAAGGTAGCGTTCTGGGACCACTGTTGTTTCTCTTATACATTGATGATTTACTCTGTTAAACACACATAGCAAGACTCCTGATTCAGAAAACTGTACTGAGTTAAGAAAGGATAAGTTTTTTCGTTCCTAGCACAGTGAGCAGTAAGAGGGAATATAATAGTGAGGTTGAAACTCCTAACCATAACATTATACGACTACTGCACCAAAATATTGCAGGGTTATTGAACAAACTTTCTTCGATTGAAATATGTTTAACTGAGTTTAAGGACAGTCATAAAGAGCTAGATATATTATGTTTTTCAGAAACATTTATTAGTAATAATAACGAATTAAATGCATGTATTAACGAGTTCAAACTGGCAACTTCATACTCACGAAATACGGAAAATAGGGGTGGGTGTGTATTTTAATTAAACAGTTCTTAGAATACAAAATAATTCAGTTATGTAAAGAAATGGCATTAGATAAAATATTCGAGTGTTGTGGCATAGAAATACCAGTTTATAACTGTATTGTTGTATGTGTTTATAGGACACCTAATTCGAACATTGCAATATTTTTTAATAAATTCGAGTCTCTATTGCATAAACTAAGTGACAGGAAAAATAAAAGAATTATACTGGTCGGAGATCTAAACATAAATACCCTTACTACTAACAAAAATGCCACTACACTAAAATCAATACTTTTAAACATGACTTTAAAGATAAATACTCCGACTCGACATTCTTCTTGCATTGACCACATCATCACTAATATATCAGACTCGTCAGGTGAAACATGTGAACTACATCTATCGGACCATAATACTGCTCAGATATTGACATTCACATCAATAATATCATCGAACAAGCTTGCTCCATCCCATTGTTTTATGTACAAGACAAATTATAACGAAGAGTACATTGGAAAATTTAGAGAATGTCTCTTGATCCTGAAATGGCAAGATATTTATGATGAGATAGATCCTAATACGGCTTTTAACAATTTTCATGAAACTTTTTGCCTATTTTATAAATTAAATTTCCCTTTGCAAATAATAAAGGTTAACTATCAAACTCCTCCTTTAAGATGGTTAACTAAAGGTATAAAAAAATCTTGCCTCTCTAAAAGATATCTAAAATCGAAATATCATGAAAATAAATCTAAGGAAAATAAATTGGTGTGGAATAAATACGCTAAAATATTAAAAAATGTATTAACTTGTCCAGAAGACAATCTTCCAACAAATTTATTTTGAGAGCAAAAAACAAATGTAGCGCTACATGGAAATTAATTAAAAACAAACCAAAATGTAGAAATTCACAATATATAGAGGCCGTTAAACTGAATGGAGCTACGATAGAAAAACCTGAAGAAATAGCGGAAGCTTTTAATAATCACTTTATTGATACTACAAATATAAACATAACTAATAATAAAAACAATATCACAAAGAACACTAGCAATGGAAGTAATAGTTTATATCTTGAACCTTGCACGCCCAGTGAAATCCAGAAAATAATTGCATCACTAAATGATACGAACGCAGTGGGATATGATGACATTTCCACCCACATTATAAAATCATGTGCAGACATATTGTCTCCTATTATAGCTCACTTGATTAATTTAAGTTTTTATGAAGAAAAGTACCCGGACAAATTAAAGTTCTCAGTTGTAAAACCATTATATAAAACAAATAGTAAACAGGATTTGAACAATTATCGTCCAGTGACCTTAATATCTATATTTTCAAAAATATACGAAAAAGCAATGTATAGTGGGATTGTCTCATTTATATCCAAATACAATATAATAAGTCCGGAACAAAATGGTTTTCAAAGAGGAAAGTCAACCGCACTAGCTTGTTATCAACTAATAAAATCGATTACAGAGAATATAGATAAGAAGATACCGGTCACCGCAATATTTTTTGACATGAGCAAAGCTTTTGACTTCGTAAAACATGATATACTTTTGGAAAAATGTGAGGGTTACGGGATAAGAGGAAAAGCGTTGAATTGGCTAAAAGATTACCTAACTAATAGACAACAACGGGTTGAAATCTTAGGCGTTAATAAAGACAGGGAATTATTAAACTATAAATACAGCAATACAGGACAAATACTTATGGCGTGCCTCAAGGTAGTATTTTGGGGCCATTGCTCTTTCTTCTATACATAAATGATTTGCCCACAGTCACGAAGTATAAGTGCGTGTTGTTTGCAGATGACATCTCATTGATAATAACTAATGACAATAAAAATGAACAATTTGAGGATAAAATAAATGCTGCCGTAGAAGCTATTATAGAATGGCTGGAACAAAATAATTTATGTGTTAATGTTTCCAAAACAAAATACATTAATTTCTGCAATTACAAAATGAAAATGACAAATGAAGCAATGAAAATTACTGGACGTGATAATAAAATCGAAAAAGTAGACCATAAGAAATTTTTAGGCATAGTTATTGATCAAAATTGTAATTGGAAAAAACATATTGAAAATTTATGTAATAAGCTAAACAGCTTTGCATTTGCACTGAGAAATCTCAGGAAAACTGTTGGACATAATGCTGCTCTATTGGCTTATCATGGATATGTCTCATCTGTGCTAAGATACGGTTTAATCATATGGGGTAATTCCACTGACATCAAAAAGGCATTCACTGTGCAAAAAAAGTGCTTACGCGCGGTGTTTGGTGTAGACCCATTGGATTCGTGCAGACCTATTTTTAAGAAACATAAATTATTAACATTAGCATGCTTATATATAATGGAAATGGGAGTATTTGTAAAAAAACATCCTCACCTATTCAATAAAGCTGATAGCGAAAATATTTATAAGATGGGTAAAATCTCAAGGGATCCAACAAAATTGGCAATACCAAGATGCAGAACAGCGTACTGCCAAAAAAACACTAGTCGAATGGCAATGAAGATATTTAATAATATACCGAAGGTTATTAGAGAAATGCGAACTAGCTTATTTCAAAAGTATCTTAGAGCATGGCTTGTCGAAGGTTGTTTTTATACTATTGAGGAATTTATGAACTATAGGACAAATGGGAAAATTACATGACATGAAAAATAAATTTGTCATGTTTATTTTAATCGATTTAATGATTTGGTTCTCATTTTGACATCTATACAATTTGTTTTTTTTTCTTTTTTGACATTTGTAATTTGATTTATATAATTTATTTATAATTATTGATTTAGTATTTTTTTGACATTGGAATTTAATTGTATTTAAATTCAGTGAATTATAATTTATTAATGTAATTTAATTATTTTTCTTTGACATTTGTAATTTAAATTTTATTGTATTATAATTTTTGATTTAGTATTTTTTGACATTGGAG
Source organism: Orthosia cruda (assembly GCA_964057195.1). Lineage (NCBI taxonomy): Eukaryota > Metazoa > Arthropoda > Insecta > Lepidoptera > Noctuidae > Orthosia > Orthosia cruda. The sequence goes on from OZ059847.1 coordinate 9,929,845, forward strand.
TTTAGTTGTTTTGTTTAAATCAAGCAAATTAGAATAATTATTATGATCACAAAATTTGCATGCCGAATTTAGTAGGCGGAATATGAAGAACTATTATGTGTGTATTATAAGATCTGTACAATACCATATTTCAGGCAAATAAATGAATCTATCTATCTATACGAGCTACGATAGAAAAACCTGAAGAAATAGCGGAAGCTTTTAATAATCACTTTATTGATACTACAAATATAAACATAACTAATAATAAAAACAATATCACAAAGAACACTAGCAATGGAAGTAATAGTTTATATCTTGAACCTTGCACGCCCAGTGAAATCCAGAAAATAATTGCATCACTAAATGATACGAACGCAGTGGGATATGATGACATTTCCACCCACATTATAAAATCATGTGCAGACATATTGTCTCCTATTATAGCTCACTTGATTAATTTAAGTTTTTATGAAGAAAAGTACCCGGACAAATTAAAGTTCTCAGTTGTAAAACCATTATATAAAACAAATAGTAAACAGGATTTGAACAATTATCGTCCAGTGACCTTAATATCTATATTTTCAAAAATATACGAAAAAGCAATGTATAGTGGGATTGTCTCATTTATATCCAAATACAATATAATAAGTCCGGAACAAAATGGTTTTCAAAGAGGAAAGTCAACCGCACTAGCTTGTTATCAACTAATAAAATCGATTACAGAGAATATAGATAAGAAGATACCGGTCACCGCAATATTTTTTGACATGAGCAAAGCTTTTGACTTCGTAAAACATGATATACTTTTGGAAAAATGTGAGGGTTACGGGATAAGAGGAAAAGCGTTGAATTGGCTAAAAGATTACCTAACTAATAGACAACAACGGGTTGAAATCTTAGGCGTTAATAAAGACAGGGAATTATTAAACTATAAATACAGCAATACAGGACAAATACTTATGGCGTGCCTCAAGGTAGTATTTTGGGGCCATTGCTCTTTCTTCTATACATAAATGATTTGCCCACAGTCACGAAGTATAAGTGCGTGTTGTTTGCAGATGACATCTCATTGATAATAACTAATGACAATAAAAATGAACAATTTGAGGATAAAATAAATGCTGCCGTAGAAGCTATTATAGAATGGCTGGAACAAAATAATTTATGTGTTAATGTTTCCAAAACAAAATACATTAATTTCTGCAATTACAAAATGAAAATGACAAATGAAGCAATGAAAATTACTGGACGTGATAATAAAATCGAAAAAGTAGACCATAAGAAATTTTTAGGCATAGTTATTGATCAAAATTGTAATTGGAAAAAACATATTGAAAATTTATGTAATAAGCTAAACAGCTTTGCATTTGCACTGAGAAATCTCAGGAAAACTGTTGGACATAATGCTGCTCTATTGGCTTATCATGGATATGTCTCATCTGTGCTAAGATACGGTTTAATCATATGGGGTAATTCCACTGACATCAAAAAGGCATTCACTGTGCAAAAAAAGTGCTTACGCGCGGTGTTTGGTGTAGACCCATTGGATTCGTGCAGACCTATTTTTAAGAAACATAAATTATTAACATTAGCATGCTTATATATAATGGAAATGGGAGTATTTGTAAAAAAACATCCTCACCTATTCAATAAAGCTGATAGCGAAAATATTTATAAGATGGGTAAAATCTCAAGGGATCCAACAAAATTGGCAATACCAAGATGCAGAACAGCGTACTGCCAAAAAAACACTAGTCGAATGGCAATGAAGATATTTAATAATATACCGAAGGTTATTAGAGAAATGCGAACTAGCTTATTTCAAAAGTATCTTAGAGCATGGCTTGTCGAAGGTTGTTTTTATACTATTGAGGAATTTATGAACTATAGGACAAATGGGAAAATTACATGACATGAAAAATAAATTTGTCATGTTTATTTTAATCGATTTAATGATTTGGTTCTCATTTTGACATCTATACAATTTGTTTTTTTTTCTTTTTTGACATTTGTAATTTGATTTATATAATTTATTTATAATTATTGATTTAGTATTTTTTTGACATTGGAATTTAATTGTATTTAAATTCAGTGAATTATAATTTATTAATGTAATTTAATTATTTTTCTTTGACATTTGTAATTTAAATTTTATTGTATTATAATTTTTGATTTAGTGTTTTTTGACATTGGAGTTTAGTTGTTTTGTTTAAATCAAGCAAATTAGAATAATTATTATGATCACAAAATTTGCATGCCGAATTTAGTAGGCGGAATATGAAGAACTATTATGTGTGTATTATAAGATCTGTACAATACCATATTTCAGGCAAATAAATGAATCTATCTATCTATCTATCCTGGCAATCTTAATTGACAGCAATCTGACTTGTAAACCTCATTCTGAGGACGTGTGTAAAAAATTGAGTAAATTAGCTTATGTTCTGTACAACTTATCGCATAAAGTAAGCCATACTACACTACAAACAGCTTACCATGGTTTGGTTGAATCAATATTGAGGTTCGGAGTAATTTTCTGGGGCAACTGTAGCGAGAGGGTGCAGATTTTCAAGGATCAAAAGCGCTGCATAAGGTCAATGTCAAGTTTAAAACTACTGAAAGCTGGGAACCTGTATTTAGGTAAATGAAAATACTAACCTTCCCGTCTCTATACATATTGGAAGTGTCAATTTTTGTTAGATCGAATAAACATTTATTTCCGACACTAGCCAGCACTAGATTACGCTCAGGTCCTTTAAGACTACAATATAATAAGTTATTACATACAGGTAAATATAAAACAGCATTATTAAGAAATAAAATTATGACAATGGGGCCTATATATAATAAAATTCCGCATAATTTAAAAGAACACCCTATAAAAAACAAAATTGACAAGACCTCAACTACGAAAAAAATTTTCTTATAAATTTTCTACATTATTAATATTTATTACCTCCTTCATTTCATAATTTTCTGTATTATAACTAAATTAATTGTGTATATAAATAAATAAAAAAAAGGTTTACCCAAGACCAAATTTCAACATGTCAAAGTGAAACCTCATCAAATACCGTGCAGTGTCCTCATTGTCCTAGAACCTTTAAAATAAATGGATTACAAAGACATATACGTGCCGCTCATAGTGAGAATTCACTTCCAGCCATACCCAGACCATACCCACAACATGTCTAGAAGATGCTTTTGGATCCCCGTTTTTTAATGGAATAGGGTCGAAGACAGATATATGGCAAAAACGATGGAAAAAAGTGTGCACTCTTCATGGGAAACTCTATGACCTTCCCTCCAACACTGTAAGTAGAAGATTTATTCACAAATTAGCCGAAGAAATAGAACATCTTGTTAAATCAGATTATCTTTCTGAACGCATTTTGATTTACGTTGCCGTCATGTTACAAAGAGATAAGAATATTAAACATGCGAAAGATATAACGAGATTACTTGACCGACGCCAAAATCTTTGGGATGAAGAAAATTTCGATATACTAATAACCGAAGCCATGAAAGCAGACCTCTCTCTCTGTAACTCCTATAGCAGAAAAAAATATAATGAAAATAATGACCATGACACAAAAAATTCACGCGTCTCTTACAGCGAGGAAAAACACGTGAAGCCCTAAATTGGCTATTGAAAAAATGCTATTGAAATTGACGTAACTGGAAAGACTGTCATGGATGTATTGCATGAAAAGCACCCCTCCGGATTGAATCCTGATTTAAGTCTATTTACACTACCTGACGGCCTCCCCGAATTGACTCCATTACTAGAAGTAGACATAACTAGCGAACATGTGGAGTCAGTTGCGAGAAAATTACATGGCGGTGGAGGCCCTACAGGCACCACATCAGAAAATTGGAAAGATTACTTCTGACGATTTGGTGAAACAAGCCTGCATTTGAGGATCGCTGCAGCACAATTAAAAATGCATTTAAATAACAATTTTGTACCATGGAGCCAAATTCAAGCCCTTATGTCAAGTCGACTCATTGCACTAGACAAATGCCCAGGTGTGAGACCGATTGGCATTGGTGAATGCCTACGCAGGATCCTTTCCAAATGCATGATTTTAGTCACAGGGTCTGAGGGCACCGAAGCCTGTGCTAAATCACAACTCTGCAGTGGACTAAGCTGCGGTATCGAAGGTGCTATACATGCTATGAATGACCTTTTCCAAAAAGAATGCCAACCAGGGTCTAACTGGGGAATGCTACTCGTCGATGCAAATAATGCCTTTAATTCTATGAACAGACAGTTAGCTCTTTGGCAAGCAAGAATTTATTGGCCACATTGCGCCCGTTTCCTATATAACACATACAATGGTCACGCAGAACTTGTAATACGTGATCCGAATATGAGATTATATAGCAAAGTTACTCCTGTAACTCAAGGTGATCCACTTGCCATGCCATTGTATGCCCTTGCAACACTACCCATAATAAATATACTAAAAAAAGAACAAGCAACTACCCAATGCTGGTATGCAGATGACTCTTCCGCCCAAGGCAAGCTCAAAAACCTACGTCAATGGTGGGATAAAATGAGTAAAATAGGGCCAGAATATGGTTACTTTCCAGAAGCCAAAAAATCATACCTAATCATTTCCGGGAACGACAAGAAAATAGCTCAACAGATTTTCAAGGGAATTAACATAGCCATCATAACTGGATCTCGCTTTCTTGGTAGTTATATTGGTGAAGGAAAAGAAGATTTTGTAAAAAGACAATTAAAACTGGCAATCTACAATAGAAAAACTATCACTTATCTGTAAAGACTCACCCCAAGCTGCTTATACTGCTCACTAAAGCAGTTCAATTCCGATGGTCATTCCTTTTAAGAGTCTTAGATGACGTAAACCAATTCTTCGATCCACTAACAAATACACTGCGTACGAACCCACTCTACTAGGAGGTGATATCTCACCTTTGGAAGCTGACTTATTCTCTCTACCCGTTCAGAAAAGTGGTCTAGCAATCTCCGCTCTATCAAAAATGACAAACATATCATTAAATCAAAAATCATAATTTCAATAATCCGTGCAACTATCATGTGCATTCGCGGCACAAGACATAAATTCAAACCAATTGCCAAGTTATTCGGCTTCGATGTTGGATCGGCCCTACCTAGACATTGATGTGGATGTGACCGAGGACCCAAGAAGATGTCGATTGCAATATTTCGCGATGGATAAATGAGCTTGTTTTATAAAATAATTATTCATTAATTTGACTGTAATGTGACTATAGTTATATATTATTTTGTATTGTAATTTCTTAGTATTTATAAATAAAAGTTGATACAGGTTTTAAAGAACACCCTATTCGTATATTTAAAACGAAATTGACTATTTCTTGTAATTGATATTTATAAATGTTTTTTTTTTATAATTCCTGGATAAGCTTATTGATTTGCAATCGACTATTTATGTGACATTTTAAATGATAACATATTTTTATAATTCCTGGATAAGCTTATTGATTCGTAATCGACTGTGTTTGTGACAATTAAGTTATTTGTGATTTTTGTTTTATTTTCTGATGCCTTGTTAGATACTACTCAATGACAATTTTTGTATTGTAACTTCAAAAAATAATGTTTTTGCATGCCGTAAGGCAGAATGTAGTGGAAACACCCAATTCTGTACCATCTCAAACCTGTACTACATTGCTGGCAAATAAATAATTCTGATTGTGATTCTGAGATACGCGGAAAAAACATAACCCTTTACTTTCATAACCCGTCGGGTAAATACTTTGTGTTTTTTATAAATACCAAGAATATGTATAAAAACTATTGATATAGGTAATATAATAAAAACAAAATAAATAGGTACCTATGCTAAGAATTTGTAAATAAATACGTCCTAAATTTATTGTAAAATAAGTGAATAGACGAAATAAAGAGGTTAATGACCTACGATATGTATTATATTTGTTTTATTTGAAATTAATTTTATCAGAATGTTAGCTACAATAGGTAACCGACCTATATAAATAACCTTCTTGCTGTTTATTCTTCATCGAAGTTCTTGGTATTCTATTTAATTATAAAAATAAAATATTGGTTACATTTATAAATATTAGTAGGTATATAAAAATATTAAGAAAGCCATATCTTAGCCCAGTCCAAGCTGCCTGCGGTCAGGGCTACAGAGAGAGAAGACCCTAACAATAGAAGCCGTGACCAGAAGAACCGCTTCTGAATCAAGCAATTGATCCAGCTGCCTAACCAGAGCCTAAGGTGTTGGTCAAGGTTCGTAGGTAGCTACTAGGTAAGCTATTGCCTGATACAACCTTCGGTAAAATGATCGCTGAGTCCACTCTAACCTTCTTGCTTATTATTACAAATATTTATAACATTGAAGATAAATAGAAAAGGCAATAAAAGTTATTTCGAAAACAATAATAAAGACTTTTTATTTGATTAAGCAATATTCAACAATTGTTGCATAAGGTAAACAATAAACACAATAAGTTCTATTGATAACAATCTCTGGCCTATTCAGCAACCTGATTAGCATTTTTTTCTCTGTGGAGAATTTTGCTAGTGAGTTCTGAGATTTTATGAATACGTCTGTTCCTGTAACTGATCGGCTCGAGGTCCTAGGCATGGAGTTCAGATCCAGTCTCAACTTCGGCGCCTCCATTGAGTACAAAGCCCCCAAATTGCGGCCAAAAAATGGGCATCTTAAATAGAGTGAAGCGATACTTTACGCCCTTTCCCATCCTGCATGGAATATTGCAGCCACCTTTGGGATGGCTCAGCTAAATATCAACTTGACGCACTTGACTTGAACGCAGGGCTAAGAGACTCATTGGGGACGTTGAACTGGTGGATGCCAAGCTTAACAGCTTGGCTCATCGCCGCAAGGTTGCCTGCTTGTCGGTCTTCTACAGACTGTACTTCAATGAGTGTGCTTAAGAAATCCACGACCTTATCCCAACGGCCCTCTTCTACCATTGGACATCTAGACGCACTGCAAGTTACCATCCTTACCTGGTTGCCATTCTACCAATTCGCACCAACCGCTTCGAATCATCCTTCATAATGCGCACAGCGAATGAGTGGAACTCAATACCTGCGTCTGTGTTTCCGAACGCATTCGCCCCGAATCTCTTCAAAGTTAGAGTGAACAGGCTTCTTCTGGGTAAGCTCCCACCATCTTCGATTCTATCTCTGTCACCTCTGACCTAGACTAGAGTCAAGAGCAAACCCAACTCAAATAAAACAAAAAAATAATAAGGTCGCGTTTTATGAATAATATACACTTAAGAAAATTAATTAGCAAAACAAAAAACTTGAGCAGCAAATCATGGAAGAAGTCCTGAACGCACTTAAAGAAATAAAAAAGGAACTAGATGAACAAAGATTGGAAATAAGAGATACCGGGAAAAATGTTATAGAACAAGTGACACATAATATTAACAGTTTGTTCGAAGAAAAAATCATGGCTTGGGAACACAAACATGAAAAACTGAAGGAACTAGTAGTAGACCAGGAAAAAAGAATCTACTTTCTAGAAAAACAAGAAAGGAAAAGAAATCTGGTATTTTTCGGTATTGAGGAGACTGAAACATCATACGCTAGTTTGGAAATTAACATAATTAAATGGATGGAACAATACTTCTCTATCAGGTTGACCCTCAGCGACATACAAGAAGCAAAAAGAATCGGGAAGAAATCAGAAAGACCACGCCCAATAGTGGTAACTTTTTCTACATTAGGCACAAAAATTAAATTTTAAAACAAAAAGAAGCGCTAAAAGATGCACCCTATTATTTTAAGGAAGATTACCCAAAACAAGTGCTAGAAAAGAGGAGAGAACTGCAAGAACAAGCGAAACTGGAAAAAGAGAAGGGTAATATTGTAAAAATAAAATATGATAAATTAATCATATTAAAACCTAATCATAAAAGGCATCTCCACACTTCACCAACAAATGAATCCCAAGTAGAAAGTGACGCTAGCAGACATGTCAACAAAAAGAACAAAATGTTAAAAACCCACTCTTTGGCACGTAGATCTAATAGCGTCTCAGAAGGAGTCTTAAAACCAAGCATGTTAAACTTTTTAACTAACAAAAAGGCCAGCAACACAAAACCAGAGCAGGACATAGAAAACAGAGACAAAAACTTATAACAACCAAGGCTCTCCTCCTCCCGCACAGATTATAAAAATTATGAAAAACAAACGACTAACAACAATCATCTTCCAACCCGGCTGGTCACCGTGGAAGATTATGACCAAAACCCTCCAAATATTCTAAAAACAAGAAATAAAAATCATAATTTAAAAATTGCAACATATAACGTCAGAACACTCTCGACCACTGAAAAATACTTTGAACTAATGCACGCTATTCGGAACAGAAACATAGACATACTTGGCCTATCGGAAATAAGAAGAATGGGAAGTAGAATAGAAGAATATAACGACCACATACTGTGCAACGTGGGCGAAACACCCGGTCAATACGGTGTGGGATTTCTCATCAAGAAGGAGTATAAGAAAAACATTACAAATTTTTGCGGACTGTCGGAAAGAGTTGCTATGATTCAGCTAGAATTCAGTGATATCGACTTGTCAATCATTCAAGTATACGCACCGACGTCAGACTCAGACGAAGAGGACATAGAAAAATTATATCAAACGCTACAAGAAGCTCACAACTTATTAAAAAATTACAAAAACATCATGGTAATAGGAGATTTCAATGCCAAGATAGGAAAACCAAAAAGTAACGAAAACCTTATCATGGGAAAATACGGGTACGGGAAAAGAAATACAAGAGGTCAAAGGTTGGTACAATATGCCCTTGAATATAAACTATCCGTCATGAATACGTACTTCAAAAAGAAAAACAGCCAAAGATGGACCTGGATTTCGCCAGACGAAAAATCAAAAAACGAAATCGATTTTATCATGTCTAATAATCCTAAAAATATTTCAAACATAGAGGTTCTAAGCAACGTAGATTTCCCGTCAGACCATCGAATAGTAAGAGCCACACTAACCTTAAAAAACCTTAAAAAGTGTAGAAGACACTTTCAAAACTCGGCGTCATCGCTGAAAACAGACGAAGAAATAAAGACATACCTTCGCAAACTGAAAATGAACATTACGGACACAACCTACTTTGATGAAAATAACATACAAGAAACTTATAATAAATTCGAACTTCACCTAAAAAATAGCCTAAAATCGGAGACTGCAAACAATAACAACGAACATACTTGCTATTTCTTCAACGAAACAACCAAACTTCTGATCCAACGGCGTACCGAACTTATAAAAATTAAAAACAAATCACAAGAAATGAAACAAGAGTTATCAGTCCTATTCAAACGAGCTAGCAAGGCAATAAGAAACGATTATAAGCGGCACAGGCAAAAAATAATTGAAAATAGTATAACGCACTATAAAAGCGCCAAAAGAGCTTACAAGAAATTAATCAATCATACAGACTGGATCAAGAGCTTAAAGAACGGACAAACAGAAACAAAATCCAGAAAAGACTTAATATCCTGTGCTACGAACTTCTATAAAGAACTATATGCTACTGAGCTACAAGACACGAATCCGTTCATAGAAACAAAAAGATTACAGACAAACATTAGTGATTCAACTATTATAAAAGTGCGAGATGTCTTGGAAAATATTAAAAAGTTGAAGCGAGAGAAAAGCCCAGGACCCGATGGTATAAAGAACGAGGCATTGATAGAAGGAGCAAAACTGCTCACCGGACCACTGACACGCATATTTAATTTGGTTCTAAGAACAGGCATAATACCCGAGCAGTGGCAAAATTCTGACATAATACTGCTATATAAAAAAGGAGACCCACTGGACATCGCTAACTACCGCCCATTAGCCTGCTATCAAGCGTGTATAAGTTATTTAGTTCCATATTACATAACAAAATTAGCTCAGTAATAGACAGCGAGCAACCGGTAGAGCAAGCGGGCTTCCGTTCGGGATTTTCGACAATAGACCACATCCACACGCTTGAACAAGTCATAGAAAAATACTCAGAATTCAACAAAGACTTGTACATTGGTTTCATCGATTACACAAAAGCATTTGACAGTCTCTATCATAACTCTATCTGGCAAGCTTTACACAACTGCAATATAGATCCAATAATCATTGGAACTCTAAAAAACATATATCGGAATAGTGTGAGCAGAGTCAAGCTAGAATCTCGAGGCGACGAGATCAAAATGGCCCGAGGCGTCAGGCAGGGAGACCCACTATCTCCAAAATTGTTTATAGCTGTCTTGCAGTGCATATTTTCCAAATTGAACTGGACCTCTGAAGGCATCCCAATTAACAACGAACGTCTCACCCATCTAAGATTTGCTGACGATATCGCAATCTTTGCTGAAACTCACAAGAAGCTAGAAAATATGATATCCCAACTAAATACAGAAAGCAAACATGTAGGCCTGCAAATGAACCTAAGCAAAACAAAAATAATGACAAAAGACAAAAAAGGAAAAATATTGCTAGACGGTGTTGAACTTGAATATGTAGAGCAGTACGTATACTTAGGAAAGCAAGTATCGTTTTCTAAAACAAAAAACGAAGACGAGGTCAACAGAAGAGTCACGTGCAGCTGGAACAAATACTGGGCCCACAAAGAAATACTAAAAGGTAACTACGACTTAAATATAAAAAAGACCATCATGGACACTTGTATTCTGCCCTGCTTGACCTATGGCTCCCAGACGTGGACGTTTACAAATAATATAACCAACAAAATAAGAACTTGTCAGCGGGCCATGGAGAGAAGCATGCTATGCCTAAGGAAAGTTCAAAAAACAAGAAGTCAGGAAATAAGAAAAAAAACGAAACTGACAGATGCGCTACACCAAGCACTAAAACTAAAATGGAGCTGGGCCGGCCATGTAGCGAGATGCACAGACCAGCGATGGACTCTCAAGAGCACGAAATGGACCGGCCCACAAGGTAAAAGAAATGTGGGCAGACCACAAAAACGATGGGCGGACGACATAGTGTCGGTGGCAGGAAAAAACTGGACTAAAATAGCACAGGACAGAGTAAAATGGAAGAAATTGGAGGAGGCCTATACCCTACCAAGGGGTTCCTATAATATAAATTAATAAAAAAACTAACATTAGAATCATTTATACATAGAGCTACTAACATAGAATTAAGAAAATATAAAATATACTGTAACTACTTACTTAAGGTTTATAGGAAATAAAAAGGCTTTATTATTATTATCTTTTATTTAACTTTTTTCTTATTTATTACATTTTTAAATATTTTTACAAAACACACAAAAAAGAAAAACATTTAAAAATATAAAAAATAGAGGCCCACCGGTATCGGGAACAGGGTCCAAGCTACCGGCGGTCAGGGCTCCAGAGAGAGGAACCTCCTAACAATACGAGCCGTGTCCAGCAGTACTGCTTTCTGGATCAGGCCCTTGACCCAGCCGCCTAACGAGAGCCTTCTAAGGTGTTGGTCGAGGCTCGTGGCTATTAAGCCATGGGCTGACACGACTATCGGTACAATGATCGCTGAGTCCACATCCCACATGTCGACAACCTCGCGAGCCAAGTCAAGATACTTGATTTGCTTATCTTTCTCGGCTTTCACGAGGTTCCCGTCATGCGGGACAGTTATGTCAACAATCATTGCACGCCTCTCGATTCGGTCCACCACCACTATATCAGGCTTATTAGCGATAATAGTTCTGTCAGTGATGATGGACCGATCCCAGTACAATGTGATATTGCCATTCTCGAGAACTGGGTCGGGCACATACCTGTAGTACGGCACCTCCGACGCCACAAGAGTGTATTTCAGAGCAAGTTGCTGATGGATAATCCTGGCTACAAGGTTGTGCCTATGCAAGTACTCTTCGTTAGCTAGACGAGAACAACCAGAGATAATGTGGCGGATCGATTCACCCGGACGGTGACATGCCCGACAGATGTCAACCGTGCCATCCTTTACAATAAATCTCCGGTAGTTATTCGTCATGATAACTTCGTCCATAATTGCACAGACGAAACCTTCGGTTTCCCCAAAGAGGTCACCGAATCGCAGCCAGGCTACGGACGCTGATTGATCTACTTCGGACCCATGTAGGGCCCGGAAAAAGCGTCCGTGAAGCTCCTTACTCTGCCATACCTCCTTGCGGTCGATAGTGTCAAGCACTACAGGCTTGCGCCAGTTCTCATTCGCCAAGGAGATCGGGGTGAGTCCCTTGAGGTGTAGTAGTACTACCTATAGTATAAGGTCTATGACCCTATCCATATGAATGTATCTTCTATTAATATATTAACACACTTATACTCTTGCAGTCAGTAATTAAAGGTAATCGCTTGAGAACAGTTGTTTCAATAACACTACATCCCCACATGGCGACCCTTGCCATTTTTGGGGCGCGTGACGCGTTTTCTATCTCGGCGTATTGTTACGGCTCCAAAGCAAAGTAAATAAATTGAACTTTTTGTAATAAATTGGCGTGGAAATATTAGGGGATAATGGAACTTTCGTAATTAAAATGAATCAAGTACATTTAAAAAGTTAATTTAACGTCCGGAAATCAGTGAAAATGTGTCGTTCCAACGTAGAAAAGGAGACGGTCTTCGTGAACCAGAATTCTGCTGGGTCCAATAATGCACACGTTGAAGAATTGAAGGCACATATTTCGACGATCAGTATTATCCTCATAGTAATTTGCGTTTTACTGGGTCTTGGCATTATATATTTTGCGTGGAAGCAGTACAGGAATTGCCACCATTCCTGGATCAGGGACCAGATTTTGCAGAACAGCCTGCGACGATCGTTCAACCGTTCCAGAGCAATTCGCGGAGAAGAGCAAGTAAATCTTCCAATGACGTAGAAGTCGGAGTATTCATCATACTCATCTGGCAGCTGTGCGGTATCATTTATTTTAGTGAAGTGCATACTAAGTGCGTATCAAGTGCGTTGTGCGTATTATAGTGCGTAAAATGAAAACGCGAATCATCATATAAATCAAGAGACAATAAAATGATAATAGACATTAAGAATTAAAATAATGAACTCTAAGATAAATTAGCAGTTTAAGTTTGTTTTGAGTGATCGTATATCATCATGTATCATCTTACACGCTGTGTTCCCTACTACAGTAATTCACTGTGAGAATACGGGTATGTATTAAATGGTTTAGTTAATATAGATTACTTTTGCATGAGGGAATGGAAGATGAATTGTTACATTGCTTAAATGATCTTGTATCAATAAGGAAATATTTAATTAAAAAAGGAAAAACACGATTTAAGGGTAATGTTATTAAGAATAAATTATGTGAGGTTGAAACAATTTATGAGAAAAGTAAAGGATTAATAAAGCTATTATCTACAAAACCAGGAGTAAAATCAGAATTGTTAAAATCATTATCAGTTACGAAAAACGAAATAGAATCGTGTTATTCGCAAATTAATGTTTTGTGTACTGTAATTAAATCAGACTGTAATAGTGACAGTGATATTTCTGAAGCAAGTCCAAATTCAGAATCAATCATGGAGTTCGATTTAAAAACGGCATGTAGTTTGATTCCTGTAATGACCAATAACGAAAATAATATCAGAAGTATCATTGACTCTATAGAAATGTACGCAGACATGTTGTCGGAAGCGGGGAAAAAATTACTAATGACATTCGTTTTGAAAAGTAGATTATCAGAAAATGCTAAATTACGCATAACCAATAATTACACATCTGTGAACGATTTTGTCAGAGATTTACGTGTTGCACTTTTACCTAAAAAATCGTTTACTGCAATACAATCACGATTACAAAACGCAACGCAAGGTTGGCGTACAATTGATCAGTTTGGAACAGAATTAGAAAAGTTATTTACTAATCTGACCATATCGCAAGCAAATGGTAATTCTGATAGTTATTCCGTACTCAAGCCCATAAACGAAAAATCGGCAATTAAGCGATTCGCAGATGGATTGAAGGATTCGAGAATAAGTACGATTATTGCTGCACGTAACTATGACAGTTTAAAGGACGCGATCCAGGCAGCGAAAGACGAAGAGTTGACATCGGCATCGACTTCGACCAACGAAAATGTCATGCAGTTTTCACACCGCGGAAGAGGTAAGTTTCATAACAATAACAACAACTTTAGGAATGGCCGTGGTTCTCATAATCAGCAGTTAAACCAACGCAGTCGAGGACATCATTATCAGCATAATTCAAATAATTTGAGAGGTAATTTTAGTCACAATTCTAATAACTTCGGCAGACGTGATTTCAATAACTCACGTGGGCGATCATCCCATAACTATCGTGGTAACGGACGTGGACGAGATTATCAAACTTCGAACGAGAATCGATCGAGTAATGAAACTCGTAGTAAAGGTCGTACCAATAGAATATTTTATTCCAACCATGAACAAGATAAGAACGATAGTATGCCTACAACAAACGAAATGCAGTTTTTTCGATCTTAAACATAACATTTTAGCTTTGCAAGGTAAGGCAAAATTTTTAGCATTATACATAGGTAATAGGAAATATTATTGGTTAATAGATACCGGAGCATCTTTGTCCGTAATTAAAAAAGATGCGTTACCATACAATAGTGCAGTAATTAGAAATGAAACCATCATAAATGGTATTGGAGGTAAAATTAGTTCATCAGGGTTTGTTCAACTTAGTTTGACTCATCGTGATGACCAACACTTTGTTGACTTTAATATCAAGCTTCATGTTTTTGATAACATACCATTAAAGGCAGATGGAATATTAGGTTTAGACTTTCTTTGTCAGTACGCTTCAAATATAAACTTAGAAACTAATGTCATTAACCTATCTAATTATGGAAAGTATTATTCATTAGAACTAAGTGATGTCATAGATTACTCAGCTGAGGAGTTACATATCCCAGCACGAAGTGAGTCGATACATTATTTACTATTAAATATTGAGAATATGAATGACTGTATTATCCATAGTGAGCAGTTAGCGGAAAATGTTTTTCTAGCGGGATGTATTGGACGAATAAAAAATAATAGATTACCGGTTAAAATTTTGAACACTAACGAGCAGGATATTTACCTACCAACTTTTCAACCACAGATATATTCAATTGAAGAGTATCACTTATGCAATTTTAAATCAAACACTAACAGTTTAGAACGAGAAAAGAACTTATTAAACATTTTAAATTTAAATCATTTAAAAATGGACGAACGGAAATCTATTGAAGAATTATGTTCTAAATATTCGGATGTTTTCTTTTTACCAGGTGATAAGTTAACGACTACAAATGTTTATGAACAATCCATAACTATAAAACCAAATACAAGTCCGGTTTATACAAAGCAGTACCGATTGCCGCATTCTTTGAAAAATGAAGTAAATAGGCAAATTCAAAAAATGATTGACAATGACATTATAGAAGAGGCGAAGAGTGAGTGGTCGAGTCCTGTTTTACTGGTACCAAAAAAAGCAGCAACGATAAAAAATGGCGACTAGTGGTCGATTATCGGAAGCTTAATGACCGTATTGTAGACGATAAATTTCCTTTGCCAAGTATTACGGAAATTTTGGATTCGCTCTCTGGCTCAGTCTATTTTTCGCATTTAGATCTTAATCAAGGATATTACCAAGTAGCTTTAGATAAAAACAGTAGAGAGTATACAGCGTTCACAACTAGTACTGGGCAATACCAGATGAAGAGGCTACCTATGGGATTAAAAACAAGTCCGAGTGCTTTTAGTAGAGTAATGTCAGTTGCTATGTCTGGGTTAACATACGATAAATGTTTTATATATTTAGACGATTTAGTAGTCTTTGGGAGAAATTTAGATATCCATAATAAAAACTTAACAGACGTCTTGGAAAGACTTAGGAAAATTAATTTAAAATTAAATCCAGAAAAATGTAATTTTTTAAAGAAAGAAATTCTTCATTTAGGGCATTTAGTATCAGAAAATGGAGTCTTACCCGACCCAGTTAAAGTAGAAGTATTGAAAAATTACCCTGTACCAAGTAATACTGATGAAGTAAAAAGATTTGTAGCATTTTGTAACTATTATAGGAAATTCATTAAAAACTTTGCAAGAATAACTTGTCCATTAAATAAATTAACTAGAAAACATGTACCATTTGTTTGGACTGAAGAGTGTCAAAGTGCGTTTGAAGCAATGAAACATGCTTTAAGTACACCACCAGTATTAGATTTTCCAGATTTTTCTGAAAATAATGAGTTTGTCATTCAAACAGATGCGTCAGGGACGGCTATTGGAGCAGTCTTGTGCAATAAAAATATGAAACCTGTAGCTTATGCTAGCAGACCTCTGAATAAAGCTGAACTCAATTATCCAACCATTCAGAAAGAGTTAGTTGCAATTGTTTGGGCTGTAAAGTATTTTAGACCCTATGTATACGGTAAATCATTCACAATTATGACAGACCATAAGCCTTTAATATATTTATTTTCAATGAAGGACCCATCTAGCAGACTACTTAAATTTAGACTAGCACTAGAAGAATACGATTTTAAAATTTTATATTTAAAAGGAAAAGATAATAGCGTAGCAGATGCATTATCTAGAATTAATATAACATCGGATACTTTAAAACAGATGCATAATGAAATTTCTTTAGTTATGACTAGAGCTCAGAAAAAACGTTTAGATGTAGGAAAACAATTGGATACACCTAGTTTTAGTAAACGAGGCGAAACGTGGCCTGATCAACCACGAGTAGTTGAGGTACTAAAAATTCCGAATAATTCTGTAGAAATAAGTTTTATAGGAAGTGATGAATTAAATAAATTAAAAAGACAAAACAATATAGATGAAGAAAAGGAATGTTTTATTTATAACAATCGAAAGAAGATGTTGTATATTAATCTTAACTTTAGAGCACAACTTACGCGAGCCGAATTTGTGACTAAGTTAGGTCATTTTTGTAAACGAATAGGTATAAATGAGCTATGCATAGTAAAAAATAAGGAATATGAGAGTTTTATTAAAGATGTATTAAAAGAGATAAAAGACAATAAGGATTGGACCGGTCCACGTATTTATGTATTGAGAGGAGTTAGGAGAATTTATAATGAAGAAGAAAGAAAGTATATTTTACATGACTTTCACCTACTACCTACCGCAGGACATGCAGGAGTACGTAGGATGACCAATAATATTAAGAGACATTTTTACTGGCCAGGCTTAGACAACGATATTACACAATTTGTGAGTAAATGCATTAAATGTCAGAAAATGAAGCATTGTAAGTATATCAAGGCGCCCATGGAGATAACTACAACAGCTTCACATGCTTTTGAAAAAATTTATCTGGACGTCGTAGGTCCATTAGAAAAAGACATTGAAGGAAATTGTTATATTTTGTTTCAATAACACTACATCCCCACACCCTTGTCCACTGCTACTACATCTCGATGAATACCCACGTCGGTGTTTAGAAAATATTCTCTGAGATTGCATATCTCGCGGTTGTGGAGATTTTTGGAATTTAAAAAGCCTCGGCCTCCACACTTCCGCGGGATATACAATCTCATGACTGACGATCGTGGGTGATGCATTCGATATGCAGTCAGCAGTGTACGGACCCGCCTATCCAGGGCGTCAAGTTCCGTTTGAGTCCATTTGAGTATGCCGAAAGAGTACATCAGCACCGGCATGACCCAACCGTTGAAGGCGCGCACCTTGTTTCCGCCCGAAAGAAGGCTATTGAATACCTTCTTCAGGCGGCCAAAGAAGCGTTCCCTCAACGATTGCTTCATGTCTATAGTACTGATACCTAACGCTTCCGACATACCCAAATACTTATAGGTTTCGTTTGGAGAGAGGGATCTCAGGTTTATGGAATCCGCAAGTTGAATTCCTACGGATTCCACAATCTCCCCTCGCTTTACATGCATGACCGCACATTTGTCCACACCAAACTCCATCCTGATGGCGCTAATAAAAGTTTCAGTTACCTTTAGTAGCTCCATCAGCTGAAGATTGCTGGGGGCAAAAAGCTTCAAGTCATCCATGTAAAGGAGGTGAGATATAACCTGACCACCTCTCTTCAACCGATAGCCTAGCCCTGAATTCTCCAGCATCATGCTTAGAGGATTCAAGGCTAGGCAAAACCAAACTGGACTCAAACTATCGCCCTGGAATATACCTCGCTCGATCCTTACAGGTTCGCTATTCCTCTCGATATTTTGACATCCTGGATAGCGAAGGACTGTGCTCCATTGCCTCATACACGACATCAGGAAGGTGCGTAGAGTTGTATCTATTTTATACAATTCTAGCACCCTCATGAGCCATGTATGCGGCACCGAGTCATAGGCCTTCTTATAATCTATCCAACATGTCGACAGATCCTTTCGGGAACGCCGAACCTGTTGGCTAATGGCCATATCAATAAGGAGTAGCTCCTTAGTACCGCGGGACCCGTTCCTACATCCATTCTGAGAGACCGACATGATGGAGTTATTGTCAACATGTTTATTAATTTTTACTCTCAAAATGGATGTAAGAACCTTATAGACCGTTGGTAAACATGTAATTGGTCTATAATTTTTGGGTTCCGCGGTGCTACCAGACTTGTGGAGCAGGTGGGTTATACCTGTCGTAAGGAACTTGGGTAGCGAACCAGACTCTAAGGCTGCCTGGTACTGAGATGCCAAACGAGCGTGTGACCTTTGTAGCCACTTGATCCAAAAGTTGTGCAGTCCGTCCGGTCCTGGAGATTTCCAGTTCGGCAACGGACGGACTGCACGGGCTACATCTTGGGGGCTGATCGTGATAGCCCCCATTTCTTGTATTGGATCACACGCTCGTTCGACCTCCCGAGTCCATTCACCTTCGGTGTGACTGACAGGCACCGACCAGATGCTGCGCCAGAATGAAGACATAGCGTCATCATCCGGCAGGTGCGTATCAGTCACACCTTGGTTGGGTCGCTCCCAAGCCCGATAAACCCACCTTTCATTACTTAGGAATGTGCGATTCTGGGTGTATCGCTCCACTCTCCGCCCGTACCTACGAATACGGTTTGCCCATGCATACACTTTTTGTTTCAGGAAGTCGATGCGCTCTGTGACATGGGATATATAGTCCCGGGGGCTGACATCAGTCCCCGAAAACGCCCGTCTCACAAAGCGCATCACTCTTGGGCGGCTATTGCCCTCCCTGAAACAAATTAGTTTGCCGATGAGTGCTCTGGCCCCACCAATACGACGCTCGATCCTGCACTGCCAAGCCGGTACGGCTGGTTTCGGTCGTGTAGCTCTGTCATCTGCAAATTTGACATGAGCTACACGACATGCCGCTACAGCCGCGCAGTACATAATCGAATGTGTATCAGTGAGGTCTTCGCAGTCATCAAAATAGTTTGACAACTGCGAATCCAGAACAGCCACCAGCGCCCTATTCTTGTTATGCATGGGCAAACGAGGTAATCGTGGCCTAAGTTCGGGTGGCATGTTGCGATACTCCCGAATAGCACACTCCAAAGCACTCCTCAATTCCTCATTGCACTGGGTACTTACGTTTGTAACCCTGTCACTACTCACCTCATCAGCGTGGTTGGACTGTGGTAGCACCACAGCCTGCGACGTTGGGGCAGTGACACGGTTACCCATTTCCGTTCGGAGGCGATCAAGTACAGT
Organism: Orthosia cruda; assembly: GCA_964057195.1. NCBI lineage: Eukaryota > Metazoa > Arthropoda > Insecta > Lepidoptera > Noctuidae > Orthosia > Orthosia cruda. The sequence continues at coordinate 9,949,515 of OZ059847.1, forward strand.
ATCATCCAACATACGATTACGCTGGATGACCCGCACCTGATCCGAAAGTCGTTGGGCCGAAACGTTGACGGCTGGCTCAAGCACCTGAAACAAAGAGAGCATCCGGACACGGTACGCGGTCAGGTTGTTTCCTCCCTCTGTAGCCCCAAAGTATGCGCGCATGACATTTTCGTTTATGGATTGTGTCCATCTCATGCGCTGCACACTTCCGCCGGGTGCTGGGACCCTATCAGAGACCGGTAAGCCTCGAGGTCCTAAGCGGTCCGGCGGCCGGCGTCCTCCCCGTCGACGCGCAGGTGGTGGTGTCGTCGGCGGAGAGAAGTACTCGTCGCTCGAGCTCGACGCAACTGCCACAGCCGGTGTCACAGCACTCACGGTGGGGCTGGTTTCCGGCGGCGGCGAGGCGGAGCTGGGCGACGAGGCCGGAGATGGTGGGCGTGCACGTCTTGCAGCGGCAGCTCTCGTTAACATGACGTAGTTTTCATTTTCTCATATTTTGTAATTCAGTTTATAAATCGGTCATAATTTTGATAATGTTATTGTATTATGTTTTTTTTTTCTTGGTTTCATTGTATATATATATCTGCACTATTTAGATGGTTGAAATTTTATATTTTGTAATAAATTTGGTAGAGAAAAATTTTGGCATCCGTCTGTCAAGTCTATTATTATTATTATTAAGAAAATTAATTATTTAAAATAAAATAAAATTTAAATAAATTTATTCATAAACTTAGGACTAGACACATTGCACGGTTATTTGAGACAAGCATTAAGGTTCTCAATCTAGTTAGTGGGTGCAGTACTGTCCTTCTAGATAGGAGATGAAGTCCCCTGTGTTTAGAAGAAACAGATTGATCCCCTGTCGTAAAAATAAGGGTTGACCTATAGGTCAACCCTTATTTTGATATATCATGAACATGCTGTCAACATTTTATTATTAAAATCAATCAACAAAATAAGAAAACTTTAAAAACAATTGTATTAAAATTAAAATTTGAGGTAGATACTTAATCGAATGTCAGTTATGAATTAATAAAATAAATTACAATAATCAATCAATAAAAATAGCAAATTATATAAAAAATATGTTTATTTCAAAGTTATGTTTTAAATAAAATAAAATATCTTTGTCTTCAGAGTGATTGTGAGTAGTGTATTTGTATTACCCTCAGTTTCCCACCTTAAAATTATCGGAGAATTAATGTGACAAATTGTCAAACACGCTTTATCTTCTGTGATTGGCTGTCGAAAATTCATTCAACCAATCACAGCAGATAACGCGTGCTTGACAATTTGTCACATTAATTCTCCGATAATTTTAAGGTGGGAAACTGAGGGTTAGAGTAGTGTGTGTTAGTTATCTATGTTGTGTGTGATCCACGTTTGTGTTAGCGTGATCACTTCTTTAAGAGTTCTTCTGTTTCAATGTAATTAAGGTTTAGTAAATAGGAGCGGACAGTCTTTTTGCAGACACGAAATACTAATCCGCAAGTCGGAACTTTTGCATTCATTTTATTATATAACGATGGGCCAAGATAGAGAGCGAATTTTTTTAAAAAAGCTGTGCGTGGTGGTGGGTTTGTAACTTTGTACAGATGAGGTCTTTTCGGCGTTTAGTGATTTTCTTAAACGGTGTACTCTTGTGTTGTAGTAGGACTATTTGTAAGATAAATTGTTGTCTAACATTGAGAGCACCAATTAATTAGTTCTTGTTTAAATTAATTGTAGAGCAACTTATCATTGTGGGATTTTGCGTATTGAAATCGTTTACGCGTTATAACTTCCATAAATATGCGCGAAAATTATAGTATCTATAAAATCCATATTTACCTCCATGAAAGGAAAGCTGCCATTATTTTTTTGAACCTTTAATAACATTAATCCTTGTCTAACCATAAAAACAAATGTAATTAAATGAATATTTTTGGGCGCACGGTTGGCGCAGTGGTTGAGCGATTCACTGTTGCGCTGCGTGTCGCGGGTTTATGCCCGCACGAAACAAATATTTTTATGACCTACAGATAGTTGTTCCGGCTCTGGGTGTTTGTGTATGTGTGTTTATATTGTTACGAGCTGGGGTTCAGGGATAAATTATTTAAACAGCAGACTTCAATTAATCACTGTTTATTACAAAAACACTTCTTAAACAATTCTATTACTTCGCTCTATTTTGCGCTTTGATCGCTCTGTATCGCTTCTCAATCGAAAACTGCCTCACGACGAATCCGACCGCTCTTTATATAGCACGGAAGAAGTTTCTGGAACGTTCCATACTGTTCTAGATAATTCGCGAAACTTCCAGAACATTCGACTTTCGAACTCATTGTTCCCGAAGCGACTAGAAACATCCAGAATGTTCGGTTCGAACCTTCTGGAAAATTCCATTCGACACGAGCTTTCGAGAACATCAGTTCCGCTATTCAATACTAGATGGCGCCACTAGTTACTACCTAGTTCTTCCTCTCGTTACTAGATGGCGTTGGCCTATCTTGTAACATTGCCTCCCTCTTAGACATGCTCGTCCCGAGCATTGTTAGTCCCATGATAACGGGCCAACCGATCCACATGAACGACCTTTGATGCACCTCGGGGTCCCTTTTGAATTCGGTAGGTGACGTCATTGATCTTGGTAACTACGCGATAAGGTCCATCCCATTTTGCTTGTAATTTAGGCGATTTTCCTTTGCTCCGGGCCGGGTTATGTAACCATACAAGAGATCCTTCATCGAAACCCTTATTGTTCGCTTTCCGATCGTAGCGGGTCTTCATCCTCTCAGACATCTGTTGACCAGTCTGTCTCATATGCTCATATACATCATCCATCCTGTTTCGTAGCTCATTCGCATAATCTGTTACATTGCGTGGAGACTCAGGCGGGATACCGGTGATTAGATCTGCAGGTAATCGTAGTTCTCTGCCGAAATTAGCAAAAGCTGGCGTTACCGTTGTAGTTTCATGAACAGCACTGCGATATGCCATGAGATATGGTTGAATGTGTTTGTCCCAATCCTTCTGTCTGTTTTCCACAACCTTTGCAAGATATCTCTCTAGTGACTGGTTGAATCGTTCAACCATCCCGTCTGATTGCGGATGATAAGCAGTAGTTCTGGTTTTGTGAGCACCCATCACACGACACGTCTCCTTGAACACTTCTGACTCGAAGTTCCGGCCTTGGTCACTGTGGATTTCCAAGGGTACCCCGAACCGACAAAACACTTCGTGAACTAACTTATCAGCCACCGTAGAGGCTTCTTGATTAGGGATTGCAAACACTTCCGGCCATTTTGTGAAGTAGTCCATGACGACCAAAAAGTACTTGTTCCCGCTTTGGCTTTCTGGAAATGGTCCAGCAACATCTAATGCTATACGTTCCCACGGTGCACCAACATTGTAAACCTTTAGTGCCCCTCTGCTACGAGTTTGTGGTCCTTTCACAGCCGCACAACTTGTGCATTTGCGGCACCATTCCTCAACGTCCTCTCGACAATGGATCCAGTAAAATCGTTCTCGGATCTTGATTAAAGTCCTCTTAACTCCCATGTGACCCCCTGAACATCCATTGTGGTAGAGCTGTAGGATCTCCGGCACCTTAACTTTAGGTACGACCATTTGTAGATGACACTGGTCACCGCGAGCGTTCTCCCATTTCCTACACAGAACTCCATCCTGGATAACCAAGCTTTCCCACTGTGCCCAATAACTCTTGGTGATGGAACTGGTTGCTGCGACATCACTCCAGTGAGGCCTAGGAGCACCTGATTTCTTCCATTCAAGGATCGGTTTTAGGTCTCTGTCTTCTTGTTGAGCACTCTGCAAGGTTTCCTTCCACTCTTCGCTAAGATCCGTCCCCAAGACCCGCACTACCGCTACCTGCTTAGCTTCTTGTCTCGCACAATGTTTACATTGGTCTGGACACGGTCTTCGCGAGAGAGCTTCAGCATTACCGTGCGACGTTCCGCTACGATGTTGAATTACGAAATCAAACTCTTGCAGTAGCTCAATCCATCTTGCTACCTGTCCTTCTGGGTTCTTAAATTGCAGGAGCCATTTCAAAGCAGCGTGGTCCGTTCGCAGGAGAAATTTCCGCCCCAACAAATATTTATTGAAATGCTGCAATGTTTTTACTACAGCTAGAAGCTCCCTTCGAGTGACACAATAGTTCCTCTCAGGTTTGGATAAGGCTTTACTGAAGTACGCAATTACAACCTCATGATCTCCTTTTCGTTGCCACAATACCCCGCCGATTCCAGTGTTGCTGGCATCTGTGTCAACTATGAATTCATTTTCGTTGTCAGGATAGCCTAGGATGGGAGCATTGCACAGATGTTCCTTTAGCTTCTGAAATGCGACGTCACAGCTCTCATTCCAGCAGAACTGTATCTTGTCTTCAGTTAGCTTATGAAGAGGTCGGGCAATGTCAGCAAAGCTCTTCACAAATCGCCGATAGTAGGAGCACAAACCGAGAAATGCCCTGACTTGCGTTTTGTTCTCCGGAACTGGCCAATCCTTGACGGCAACGAGCTTATCCGGGTCCGTTTGAATACCTTCTTCGGAAACCACGTGTCCTAAAAAGTTTACTTGCCGCCTGAACAACGCGCACTTCTTTGGACTTAGCTTTAGATTGGCTCCTCGTATCTTTGACAGCACACGTTCTAAATTGCGGAGGTGATCTTCAAACGTCCGTCCCACGATTATAATGTCATCCAAGTAGACTAGGCAGGCGTCACCAATCAGCCCAGTAAGTACCCTTTCCATCAATCTCTCAAAGGTGGCAGGCGCATTACACAGTCCAAATGGCATAACGTTGAATTGCCACAATCCTTTGCCTGTAGAGAACGCTGTCTTTTCCTTATCTCGAGGGTCTAACTCGACCTGCCAGTAGCCACTCTTTAAGTCTAAGGTGGAAAACCACTTCATTCCCGATAGGGTATCCAGCGTGTCATCGATTCTTGGCAACGGATAACTGTCCTTCTTCGTGATGTCGTTTAGTCGGCGATAGTCTACACAGAAGCGCATGCTGCCGTCCTTCTTTTTTACCAATACTACCGGTGAACACCATGGACTGGATGAAGGCTCAATCACGCCGTCTTTCACCATACCCTTGATCATGTCGTCCACTTCCCGTTCCCGTGCCACTGGAACACGTCTTGGTCGCTGGCGGATTGGTACCTCATTTCCTGTATTTATTCTGTGTTGAACTAACGCAGTCTTCCCTATGTCGGCATCATTTGTCGAGAAAATGTCGGCGAACTTGTTTAACATCTTCTTAGCCTTGTTCTTTTCATCTTCCGACAAGTTATTCTGGCTGTTCTTCAAAAGCAATGACACATCGAATCTTGCACTAACTTTGGTGTTGGTTGTGTGTTCGTGGCATCTACGCATCCAAACCACTCCGTCACAAGTGCCTAATAATGTGCCTTTCTTGAGCACCAGGTCCTGGTCACTTGTGTTGAGTGCGCGTACCGATGAAACACTAGTACCTCTTACCAATGTGCGTGCAATTTTCCATGAAGCATCGTTATCTAAACCTTCTATAAGTACACATCGGTTTTCCTGACCAGAATTTCTCGGTAGACAAACTGGTATGATTGTTTCAGACCTTGGACGAAGCATAACCTTTTCTAAGCAGTACACTTTACCCGATGCTGCACCTTCCATGAAGACTTCCTCTGAGCCACACTTTAATACGCCTTGATAAACGTCGATCTCACAGTGATGTTTTCGCATGAAGTCCAAACCCAGAATGCAGTCGTCCACTATGTCGGCCACGATAACATTGTGGCGGTAAACTTTGTTTCCTAACTTCATGTCCACCTCCTTCTCACCTCGGACGGTTATGTGCTGACCGGTGGCTGTTCTCAGATGTACACCTTCATGGTCCCCGAAGAAGTCCCCAAGAAACCGTCTTGCTAGTTGGAAACTGACAACAGTCCGAGAAGCCCCAGTATCCAATGTCAGCTTGCATGGTGTTCTGTTAATTTCGCCCTCGATGATCAGGCTGTTCCCGTCACAGGATTGTGAGATCGAGATCCTTTGGGCTCTTCCATCACCAGCCAGCACCCGCCCCTTAGTCCTGGCATCTACTCGTTTCCCTGCTGCTGTTGCCCAGCAGGGACCTCAGGTGATCCTTCCACTGGCGGCTGCTTACTACCGTAGGTTGGCCTTCGCTTCGGGCAGCTCAATCGGATGTGGCCTCTCTCTCCGCAGCCATAGCATCGGGGTGAAGTCGCAACCTCCCTGATTCGGTGAGTTCGTTCGTCCCGCCGTACTGCCTCCACCTCCAAAGCGTGGGCTAGAGCGTCCTTGAGATCCTTGAAATGACCTAGCCTTACTGCAGCCCTAACCTCCAGGTCGCGGATCCCATCCGTGAACGCCTGTACGAGGTTCCCGTCGATCAGCACAGGTGACGACTGGTAAGCCTTCCGAACCAGCTTTTCCACCTCCAGAGCCCACTGCTGAAGAGTTTCACCAACCCGTTGCGACCGGTCTTTCAGTTGGGCCCGAAACACATGTTCTAGGTGCGCGTCGCCGTATCTAGCTTCTAATGCTTCCAGAAGCTTCTCGAAAGTGACGTCTTTTCCCAGCGCCTCTAACACAGTCAAGGCCTGGTCGCGAAGGCCCAAGGTTAGAGCAGTCAAGGCCTGTTCTTTAGTCCATCCATTCGATTTCATCACGGCCTCAAACTGAATTTTGTAGGCGGACCATGACGAAGAGCCATCAAATGGTGGCACTTTAAAACCACGAGGCGAGGGTGCCACTACCGCAGCTGCCCCGATCCCATCCCCAGTCTTGAGGCCACGTATAGACTTCTCCATTTCGACGATGCGGGTCTCATGTTGCTGGATCTGGTCCTTTACCTCTTTCATCTCCTTACCAATGGCTCCGCGGAGGTCTTTAATCACCATGAGCTGCTCCTCCTGACGGCGAGCTTGCTCTTCCTTGTCACGCTGTAGCTGCTCCTCTAAGCGGCGCGCCTGCTCCTCCTGACGGCGAGCCTGCTCCTCCTGACGGCGAGCCTGCTCCTCTAAGCGGCGCGCCTGCTCCTCCTTGTCACGCTGCAGCTGCTCCTCTAAGCGGCGCGCCTGCTCCTCCTGACGGCGAGCCTGCTCCTCTTGACGGCGAGCCTGCTCTTGCATGAATGCCATAAGGGCGGCTAGGTCAGGCGACGCCGACGATTGAGCTGGTTCCGCTGCAGCAGCGGAGTCTCGATGTCCACTTGATGACGGTGAGGGAGCGTCTCCAAAGCGCCTCTGGTCTACGTCTTGCTGGCGCTGACTCCTGGTGCGCACCCCTTCCGTTTCTTCCTTCGGTAGAACCGGCATAATTTATCCCGCACTTCTGACACCAATTTGTTACGAGCTGGGGTTCAGGGATAAATTATTTAAACAGCAGACTTCAATTAATCACTGTTTATTACAAAAACACTTCTAAAACAATTCTATTACTTCGCACTATTTTCCACTTTGATCGCTCTGTATCGCTTCTCAATCGAAACTGCCTCACGACGAATCCGACCGCTCTTTATATAGCACGGAAGAAGTTTCTGGAACGTTCCATACTGTTCTAGATAATTCGCGAAACTTCCAGAACATTCGACTTTCGAACTCATTGTTCCCGAAGCGACTAGAAACATCCAGAATGTTCGGTTCGAACCTTCTGGAAAATTCCATTCGACACGAGCTTTCGAGAACATCAGTTCCGCTATTCAATACTAGATGGCGCCACTAGTTACTACCTAGTTCTTCCTCTCGTTACTAGATGGCGTTGGCCTATCTTGTAACAATATGTTTGTAAAAGCGCCCACTATGCAGGAAGAAAATCTTAGTGTGGGACAAAGTTTAAAAAAAAAAAGAATATTATTATTTTGCTGTTACTCTTAAACCGCACTACTTACTTATAGCGGCGCCTGGGAGGTATGAATATCTAAAAGTTGTATCGATACAAGTAAATGCAACACTTCGAAAGTGAAATATATCTAAATGTCGCGTCGTGCGTTTTAACTTTTAATAGCTGTCAGTTTTTCATTAGTCCATACTTAGTCCACAAAAATTAGGAATTACCTCGGAATGAGAGATAGTCAGCTATAAACTTGTGTAAACCTTTATTTTGACACAAAACCTACTTATAGTAGGGTGTCCGTGACTACAGATATTCTAAGGTCAAAGGTCAAAAAAAAGATTATTTACACATTTATTGCAAATATCTCGTTTCCTATGGGTTTTAATAATAATAATAATTTATTTATTTTCAGACACCTTAGTCCATAATATTACATTAATAAGCATTACATAAAAATTGATCCATTACTTATAAAAATAAAATATCATTCATTAGCATTAGACTATATGAAAAAAAATACAGAAACCATTAAAATAAGAAACATCCAAGCTAAAATTTAATTGCCAGCAATGCTATCATAATAATATTAAACATGTCAGCAAAAATGTCGCAATCGTATGAAAATAAAAATATACAAAATTGTCAGAGAGTTATAAAAATTGATAAAATAAAATTATAAAATTGTAAGACAATAAAAGAAAAGTTTACCTGCCCCACGCACGATACACGGGTGCATGTAAGGACTGCCAGCAGGGAACGAATTACCGTTATTTTTTTTATAACGTTACCATTAACCGTTACGTTAACGATAAAAAAGTACCGATATTAATAACGATACCCATAAGTCAGTTAACGTTATCTAATTACCAGTATTAGTACCGGTAAAAATTGCAATTGTTATACCGGTAATTTATACGCTTATCTCTTTCTAACAATGAAGGTGGTTAGACTAGCATATTTTGGTGTGAGTACGACTAGTTTCAGCGTGTATAAAATATTGTTACTGTGTTGCATCCCGCGACGTATCCTTACATAGTATAAAACAAAGTCGCTGCCCGCTGTCTGTCCCTATATATGCTTAGATCTTTAAAATGCAACGGATTTTGATATGGTTTTTAATACTCGTAGATAGTGATTCAAGAGGAAGGTTTATATGTATAATATTATTAAAAAGAGAACGAGAACCGTATATTAATTTTGATTAATTAATTTTTTGAATAAAACATCGGCCAGTAAACATATAGGTATAGACATGAACAATTGACCACACGTCTCTGTATACACTTTGATCTTTGACTGCACTATATTTAGTTGTTTTCGATTTAGTTGAAATTTGGTATACTATAACTACCTGTATACTATTATTCTATTATAGTATACTATACTATATGTATAAATAGTTTGATACCCTGGGAAGAACATAGAATAGTTTTTATCCTGAAATCATCCTTTAGGAGGTGGACAGGGTAGAAGTTTGTATGGTGAACTAATAATATTTCAAGTAAGGCGGCCCACACTCTTATAATATTATGGCGCGATATAAAAAAAATGGCTGTTCAAAGTACTAATGCTACGTAGACGTAGTCACGGGCAACAGCTAGTACTTAATAATTGTGTTTTCTATCAACTGTTGTGCGATTGACAGAAAACATATTCTCTAAACTAATAAGGGTGTAGGTAATTCTACCAATGATGTGCGAGGTAGCGAGGTGGTACGCGAGGTTACGTAGCGAAGCTGTGATAATATGTGACTGTTCCCAGCAAAGATGTGCTTGCGATGTAGCTTGAACACATACAGCGCTAAACCTGACTAAGAAAATGAAGTGACTCGAATGGTGGATATTTTCTTCGCGCATCTCGCTGCCTCGCACATCTTTGGTTGAAAAGCACCCTAAAGAAGGCATCTTTCAACATTGATCGAATGATTGAACATTATTTTTTAAAGGGGATTATATTTCTTGTCACCAAAATTTATATATGTCATCAAGTTGTATCACCTAATAAATATATCTATCGCCACGAAATATTTTCGTTCTCAGATAAACAAAAAGTGTTCCCAGGTATGAATTAACAAATTAATGTTAATATATGTGTAAAATAAGAGATGGATTACCAATAAAATTGAGATAAATTAATATACACAAATAGATTAATTACAGTAATATACACTGTATTTTTTCTTAAAAAAAAAGTACAGTGTCTACGTGAGAAATCACCTGATGTTTCGCTTCTTAGTGCAAAAGGAAATCCACAATTGTCAGTAAAAGCGGTCAACCATTTCTTTACGAACATTGGCACGGAGCTTGCAGCTCAAATCCAGAGCAAACCAGCTGTATCCATATAATCGACTGACACCGTGCATGTTCCTTCTCAGCGTGATTCTCTGGCACTTCTGCAAACTGATGCAGAAGAGAAAGAACTCCTTATAAAGAGCCTGCAAAAGGATTTTGTTGTTGGTTACGACAATATTTCTGCAGGTATTTTACAGTCGTCACTCGATGTATTTGTGCATATGCTCACACACATTTGCCAGCTATCTCTATCTACGGGAATCTTCCCTAATGCGTTCAAGAAAGCCATTGTGCACCCAATACATAAGAGTGGTGATGGAGACGTTGTGAATAATTATAGACCTATAACGGTACTGACGGCAATGTCCAAGGTTCTCGAAAAAGTATTGAATAAGCGGCTAACGAACTATCTTGAGAGGAAGGGTATTATTTCAGCTCAACAATTTGGCTTCCGAGAGAATAAATCCACAGATGATGCGGTTTTATCTTTTGTTGACATAGTGGTGGATAGCCCGGATAAGAAGGAAAAGTGCCTAGGCCTATTTCTGGACCTAACCAAGGCCTTGGATACTGTCTCGGTCCCGATTCTTATATCTAAATTGGAAAAGTAGGCGTTAGGGGTGTGGCACTAAAAATATTTCAGGATTACTTGACCATCAGGACACAGGCTGTTAAGGTACCAGTGAAGATGAGGTTCTGGAGTTTGGTGTTCCGCAGGTGAGCATTTCAGGCCCAACTTTATTTACAATATACATTAATGACCTCTGTGAACTAAAATCTCCAGACTACCAGGTCTTTGCTTATGCAGATGACACTGTACTTTTTATTCATGGTCCCACATGGAATGACGTGAAAATTGACGCGGAAACTGCCTTAAATAGGCCCTTGTTTTGGTTGTCAAGTAATCTGTTGACGCTCAACATTAATAAGACTCTGCTAATTGTTTTTGCCCTAAAAACTTAGTCTCTCCCTCCGTAACATTCCTTTCTTATCAAAACCCACTCTTGTAGGCAACCTTTCGACAACTTCGATTGCCCAACATTATCTCGGGTGACCACTGTAAAGTAAAAAGTCAAAATAGACCAAACATTAAAATGGCAATCTTCGATGCACTAATTTCACGCGTCAGGAAACTAATTTATGTTTTTAAATTACTACGTAATGCCGCTGATTTGGAAACACTTAAGATGACCTATCATGCTTTATGCCACTTACTAGTATCTTGCTGCATTACTGCTTGGGGTGGGGCTGCCAAAACTTTACTCTTGCCTCTGGAAAGAATGCAAAGAGCCGTACACAAAGTAATGCCAAAAATTTTCTTTCGGTACCCCACCTCTAGGCTTTAAAATGATACAGCTGTCTTGACGGTGAGACAACTTATATAGCAGACTATAACCAAGAAACACACAAGTTTAAATTACGATCCTTCGCTATAACAAAACAAACGTCCATCGGATATAGTCTGCCCCTCAGTAACGGTATCTTATACAACAAAGTTAATAAAATCTTAAAACTCTACCCATTAAAACAGAAGGAAGTTAAAAATATTTTAAAATCATGGCTTTTACAATTAGATTACATAGAAACTGAAAACCTGGTAAATCAATAGTATTTTTGAAATTTCTACAATAGTATGATTTTTAAATGAAATAATCGCACTAAATAGTTGAACATAACTGGCTAGGCTGGTTAAAAGACAGGTTTAAAACCTATATGAATCCACATCGGTACCTAAGTAATTGCATTAACCCATCTGCACTCACGTCCTCTCACATTCACACATCACACGCACCCACACACCCCTACAAAATGTAAATGTGGCACATACTATTATAATGGTATTTAATTATTATTTTAATATCAGTTATTGGATTGAATTTTATAGAATTGTATGGAATTATATTGAATTTGTATTACACTGTGTTGAATTTTGTTTATTTGTATTGTATTGAATTCAATTAGATATGGTTCAGCTAAATTTAAATTACTTTAATATTAATATACTGATTCCCTATGTACAGCTAGGCTTTCCTAAGCTGGGCAATCAGCGAGTCTTAATCCCTCTATGCTACTTCGATGTTTGTAAGTGTATTGCAAGTGTGGCGGTAACAAAGGTTAGTTCCTTGCGCATGCCTAGGTCTGCCTGCTTTATTTATGTGGTAGTATTAAGGATAATTATGTACTATTTTTTTTTTTGATTAATATATAGAATTGATTTGAGCTTAAATGATACCCTTTTAAAAAAATATATATTCAACCCATAAATGACATTTAAGCAGACGACATCTTCAGATGTATCATCCTGTCCAAGCGACCGAATCGGAAAAAGTCTATTGTTTTTTTTTATTGTCTTAGCTAATTAGCACCCAAGGGGATAATCATTTCAGCCATAAGACGTCAACTGCTGGATAAAGCGTTACCTTCACCAAGCGTCGCTACATAAACCGGTTCTATATGTGCGTCTTGCACCCAGCGAATTCCCGTGACGTTCATGGGTCCAACTAGTGGAAGGCCATCCGACGTAACGCCTTCCGCGGTTCCGATAGGCATTCGCTTATCCAGAACCTTTTTTTCTTATCATCCATCCCTTTTGCGAGTAATTTGCCCTGCCCACTGCCACTTAGTTTGTCAAATTCTTGGGGATATTGATTACCTTGTTTCAACTAAAGTTATTATGGTTCCGTACCCAAAGGGTAAAAACAGGACCCTATTACAAAGACTCCGCGTATCGTCTGTCTGTCGGTCTGTCTGTCTGCCTGTCTGTCCGTCTGTCATCAGGCTGTATCTCATGAACCGTGATAGCTATGCAGTTGAAATTTTCACAGATGATGTATTTCTGTTGCCGCTATAACAACAAATACTAAAAACAGAATTAAATAAATATTTAAGTGGGGCTCCCATACAATAAACGTTTGTTTCTTTGCAAATGTGTTGAGAAAATTTATTCGGTGTTATAAAATGTAGATATTATATTCGTTGGGTATAGGTATTTGTCAACTTGCATAAAAATTTACCAACTATTCTTTAAATCTCTACTAACAAGAGTTTATTGAACGTGTTATCAAAGTGCATCTAAATGACAATAAGTCTTAATTTTATTGATGCTAATCATTTTGATAAGACTTTTATGCAGCCTGAAGTGCAAGTAGAATAAATAAAAGATTGATTGAAAAGTTATTTCATTCACCAATTTGAAGTGTTTTGAAGGTATATATTTATAACATAGTTTTACAATTCATTGTTACTATAATATATGTTTTAAGCAAATTATCAATCGAATTATAAATTCAAATATAGATAATAATTGGTTCTACAATGGTTTTGCTATTGGGCAATAGTACTGATATTATGAAAAAGGACATCATTACTAGTATTGATATCTTGTTAGGATTAAATGTAGTAAAGCTAATGGTTTGTGCTTTTCCTTACTCGGATAGCTTCTCAGAAGATGAGAACAAGCGTATTTTTAAGTTAATTAACATTTTACTAATGTTGACTTGTCATAGTGATAAATTGTTGTTTTTTGACACTAATAGAGTTGAGTATGTTTCTACAGACCTCCAAGTTACCAGAATCTATCTGCGTTTGACTATATAAGTTCATCTGATCACAGTGGACAAACAATAACGTTCACCTTTTCAAAAAATGTAAATAAAATATAGACCAAGACAATTACCTATATGTAAAATTTTTATAAAACCTTGACTAGTAAATTATATTATGTTCAAAATTTTAATTATAAAGACAAACAGACAAACTGTCGCCAAATACCTTTTAGTGACGAATATCTGAACCTAAAATACCCATGTTTAAAAATAAGCCTGGGTAGTATCTGATTAAGATCTAACGACGTATTGATTTTCACTGAATACCCGTTACTGAATTATCATCGCAATGATATAGGGGGCTGTTCCCCTAAAGTGGCCTCCAACCTCCCCTTATAGCCACCCCAAGCCTCGCATCTGAATGCTGGTCTGATTTGGTATCAGTCTGAATCTGAATCTGATCGCTGTAAAAACAACACACACACACGTCGACAATAATGGCAAACATTATAGAATAAATATCTGGTAAATCTGAATACACATGCACTGAGATAAAACTGATTTGCTCACCCATATACTTCTAGCTCTCACCAGCTCCGACCATCAGGCCCAAGTGAGCCGGGTGCGCGCGCGCGCGCTCTCGAGCCCCGCGCGCTACCCCCCTCTCTCGCCCACCTCACGCCACGTATTACTAGTTATTATCTGTATCTATAGGCATAGGCATTACTTCGCATTCGCGACACTCCCGCCCAAGGGAAAAAACATAATTGAAAAATCTGATGTATTGAAATAACTTAACTGTTTAATCAAGATCCTATTAGGATTACAACTGATACAATTTCAGCGTGATGACGGGTTATATCAGAGTTCTGTTTACTGAATACAACTAATTACTGAATAAAACTGATTACTGAATACAACTGATTACTGAAAACAACTGATTACGGAATACAACTGATTACTGGTTACATCTGATTACTGAATAAACTGATTACTGAATAAAACTGATTACTGAATAAAACTGATTACTGAATACATCTGATTACTGAATAAACTGATTACTGAATAAAACTGATTACTGAATACATCTGATTACTGAATAAACTGATTACTGAATAAACTGATTACTGAATACATCTCATTACTGAATAAACTGATTACTGAATAAAACTGATTACTGAATACATCTGATTACTGAATAAACTGATTACTGAATAAAACTGATTATCACTAATTATTGAAACAATCTGCTCATCAACTGAGATGTCCACAGTTTAACCTTTTCTTTTGCCTTGGCTGCTGATGCCCTAATTGGGCGTCTACTGGTGTCTGGTACTGACTGAACTATGGGTGCATCATTGATAACTGGTTCATCGTGTTGAGTACTTCGAGACTCTTGGTTAACACTGAATGGATGATCGCCTTGTACTGATTGTTCCTTCTGAAAATCTGCAGAGTGTGGACTGATTCTGACTGACGAAACATTCTGCTCTGGGGCCGATTCTATACTTTGATCGTCAATCTCCAACGGGAACAGATGGCCAACTGAACGGGTCAGTGTCTCTCCTGATGATAATTTAACTTTGGCTACTCTAATCTGCCCATCCGATCCCATAATCAACTCTGCTATTTTGCCGACTTTCCAATGTGCCCTATTATTATCTGACTTAATTTGAACTGTCTCTGCTAACTTTGGTGGCCTATTAACAACGACTCTAGGTTGTTTGTGTTTGTCACTTCGTTCGCGGAGGCTAGTCAAGTATTGATTTTTAAACATTTTGGTGAATTCTGATATGATGATTTGACCACGTTTCCATCCGTCAATCAGATTTGTCTTGGTTACTGTGGCTGATTCTAAGAAGTCTCGATCTGCAACTTCAGTGGTCAAAGTTCCGCCCACACGTAAGAAATCTGAAGGAGTCAATATGTGTTCTAACTCCGCCCCTACAGCTGTCAGTGGCCTTGTATTAATTATAGCTTCAAGTTCCTTCATTATTGTGCATAACTGGTTATGGTTTATGAGATGTTTGTCTAAAGTTCTCTTCATACTATGCTTGACTAAACCTACAAGTCGTTCATAAAATCCTCCAAACCATGGAGCCAACTCTGGGATAAATTTCCACCGCAAGTGATTCTGAATGCAATAACCTGAAGTTAACACTTCTGCTGTAAGCTTAAATCGCGCAGCATTGTCTGACACGAATAATTGTGGTAAACCTCTTATGGCAACGAATCTCCTAATGGCTAGTAAACATTCTTCTGCTGTTAAATCTCTAACGACCTCCAAATGTATAGCTCTAATCGTTAGGCATGTAAACAGGCATACCCAGCGTTTTTCTTTACTACCCTCATCCACAAGCAGTGGACCGAAATAATCCAGGCCCGTAAAGGCGAACGGAAGACTAAGGTTGACTCTTTCTGCTGGTAGATCAGGCATGGGTGGTAATTTAAATGGACCACCACCGTATTTTATACACTGTGGACACTTTCTGATGACTCTTTGAACTGTTGACCGTCCATGTGGCACCCAAAACTTTTGTCTTAATAGAGCTAAGGTATGAGAGACACCTACATGATAATTTTTCTGATGCAGTTCGGTTATAATTTTGTGCGTAAAATCTGAATCTTTTGGAAGTAGTATAGGCTCTTTTTGATTATGTGATAAATTCGCGTATCTGAATCTACCTTTACACCTAATAAGTCCTTCCTCGTCTTTAAATAATTTCAGTGATTTTGTTAAGTTGGTTGTGATACCCTCAACTTCTTTAGGAAAATGTTTAGCCTGAATTTCTGATATTATACACTCCTTTTTGTCTGAATCAACTAATATCATCGGTTCTGGAATATCTAGACTTGGTATATTAATATCTATAGGTATTGAATTCGAAAGACCCTCCCCGGCAATTGTAATTTCAGTATCTATATTGTTATGAACTGTAGGCCATTGATTTGGGTTACTCATTAAAAAGTCAGGTCCCATGAGCCATCTCTTGTAACAATTTACTCGTTCCGTCCTAGTGCCTACATCGGATGGATTTAACTCAGTCGGCACGTATCTGATTTGTAAAGTCTAGTTCTGTTTTATTTCATTGATTCTACGTGCCACAAATGGCGGAAGTAATTTATCTGATTTGAGCCAACTTATTACTATTTGACTGTCAGTCCACAAAAATTGTGCTTTGATTTTTAATCGTAAAAATTTTGTTACATAACCTATAAGTCTGCATCCGATAAGTACTCCCAGCAATTCTAATCTTGGAATCTGTAAGTCATTTTGGTCCTTTAACGGCACTAATCTAGACTTGCCAATAACAAAACTGACAATGTTATTAGTGTGCAAAGTACCACGTAAATAAATTACTGCTGCATAAGCATGCATTGACGAATCCGTAAAACAATGTAGTTCGTATTCAATTTGCTCTGCGGCTTGGTTTTTATTTAAACCATGCGCAAAATAACGATCAACATGAATATTCTTAAGACAAACAAAATTTGATGCAATTTTTTGCCATTCTATAAGTAGATTATCACTCAACCTGACATCCCATTTAACCTTTTCTTTCCATAGTTTTTGAAAGAATAGTTTTGCTGGAAGAACTACCGGAACTGCTAGACCACACGGATCATAAATTGAAGCAATGACCCCTAACACGTCTCTTTTTGACAGAACTGTGCTTGATTCTGTATTAAAGTTAGATTTCAAATATAACTGATCTTGATGTATGTTCCATATTAAACCGAGAACTTTTATATGTTCACGATCTTCTGCTCTAAACTTATCTGGTATGGAAGAAACTAGTTCCTTTGAATTTGAATTCCATTCACGCAAATTCATGGACAAGCTATCAAATGATTTTTTTGCAGCACAGTACAGTTTGTTAGCGTCTAAAATTGTCTGTGCGCCAGTTACAATATTGTCTACATAAATGTCGTCAGAAATTTGTTTCAGAAATATGTTGTTCGTTTTATTTAAGTGATATCTGATCGTAGCATTCAGTAGAAATGGACTTGATATAACACCGAATGGGACACGACAAAAACGTAAGTGCACCACATTATCTGGGTCGACTGTACTGTTTATGTCTTTGACCCAAAGAAATCGCGTTACATCCCTATCTGAATCTTGTAGACCTAACTGTAAGAAAGCTTTCTCGACATCTGCAACTATTCCTATAGGGTGTTCTCTAAACTTAATTAGCAATCCTGTAAGATCCTCCAACATAAGTGGACCCCTATATAGGCATTCATTTAAACTTAGATTGTCTGCAGTCTTAGCTGAGGCGTCATAAACAATACGGAGCTTTTGGGGTTTATCACGACCACGAACGCAATGGTGAGGAAGATAGTGTACTGGATGATTCTGTCCAATCTTTGTATCTGGTACAATCTCAATTATTTTAGTCTTTAGCTGTTCCTGAATGACCTGGTCGTATGCCTTTAAATCTGAATTATCCAATCGTTTCATTAAACCATTGAGCCGACCCCAAGCCAAGCCTAGATTATTTGGCAGATTTGGGGGTATTTCAGTCCATGGCCATTGAACGTGGTACCTGTTGTTTTGGTACTGAACTGTTTCATTAAAATGCCTAATCGTTTCTTCATCGCGAGTGGTTTTTGGGGAATCTGTGATGCCTATTGACTCAAGGTCCCATAACTGTTTAACATCATCCAAATTTAGGGGGAGATCGGGTTCGTTTAATTTAGTATTAAATGACCCATCTGATTGAAAATAAGTCAATACAGTTAACTGATCGGAACTATGAATGTTCTCACTAATTCTTCCAGACCATACCCAACCAAAATCTGAATTAACTAAGAACAGGTCTTGAATGACCGATATCTTTTCTTGTGACATGAATGAGTGATAATAATCGTTTCCGATCAAAATATCTATTTTGTCTCCACAAGACCCATCATCAGCAATTATTCGATCTTTAATTCCGATTTTATCTAAATCATAAAAATTTGGTGTTTTTATACTCTGAGTAATATGAGGAACTACATTTGCATGAATAAGACGAGTAAATCCTCTTCGAGTTGTAATTCTAAATTGTACTATAGGACTTACAATAAGATGTGGTGATTTGTTTCCAAATGTAAATATTGATAAATTAATTTGTTCAGTAGTACGTAGTTTAAGTAAATCTGTATTACGTTCCGTTATATATGAGCGCTGGCTACCACAATCGAGCAACACCCTACATTGTAATTTTATTTTAGTTTCAAAATTTTCTACAATTACTAGGGCGGTCTGCAACAGCGTAGTACTATATGCATTATTAGTATGTAAGGTATCAGTTGGTACGGACTTCACTGTCTGTGTTAGCTTAGTTGGACATAATGCTCGATTATGATTGCCGTACTTATTACAATGTCGACAATGCCGTTTAGCACGGCAATTGTCAGCCCTATGGCCTTCACCGAAACAATTATAACATCGGTTTCCTAATTGAGCTTTTCTTTCCTGTAAGGTTTTGTGCACATTACACTCATCATTAAAATGATTCTGCTTACAAAATATACATCTTATTGATTTCTTTATAGGTGGCTCATTGGACCTGTCACCGCCATGTGGTCTTTTCCGAGGGGGTAGTTTGTGATTATTATGGTTGTAGTGTATCTATCTCACTCGCACGTTCACTTTGCCATCCCCACTTTCCCCCACACAGACATACACAATCTCGTGCGCACCGCGTCAGTATTACGAGAGCCGCTGGCCAGAGTAGACGTGTTGAAGTGTGGTCATTTAGTGCGTGAACGAGCCTGTGAATTGCCCCATAGAACCGGTCACTACAAATGGCGACGAGGATAAAGTAAGAAAAACATTGGTGTAAATAAAAAGAAGAAGGATTGGGGTAAGTAGATAATGCATGACATGACACACGGTTATTTGTTATCGTTAGGCGCCCACATTCCGTTATGAAAATAAGACATTTAAGCAGGTCCTAAGTGCAAAAAATTAAAAAAATTACATAGTAAATACCTATTTGTTGTGTTAACATCATACGACTGCTTAAACATAACTATGTAGCGGAAAATAAATTCTGCCTAAGTATTGAGTAAATAACCATACCAGATTTTAATAATAAAAGACATTTAGTATTACGAAGGTAAAGAAATTCGTGTTATTCTAATCAAAGAGCCAAGGGCCATGACTAAGTTGTGTCTAATAACAAAAAACTGTGTCGTTAAAGAAACATCAAACTAACTATTCTAAAACGATTGTAAATTATATTGGTGGGTAGGTAAATAACAAAATTTACTTTACGATTTCAAATCATAACATCTGATTAAAATAATAAAATCGATGCATTGTTATTTTGAACCTAACTACACAGACAATCGAGAGTCTACCCTATTTAATGGAATCATTCTCTGATCACCGTTAATAATTCAAATAGGGGTTTCCATAGATCGGGAAATACGTTTTGTTTGACTACTTAAGTTTTATGGCGACATATTGTGATTTCGTTTCCATTCGGACACATTTGGACACTATTCGAAATTGTGGTACTTCGATGCTATGGAATTTCGGTAATTCGGAAGTTTGATTTGATGACTTAGGAGAATTAGTCATGGGGCACATGACATTCGAAATCAAGCAGTAAACCCAAAGATTATATAGTCGCTCTAGTGAAGTTTGCAGTTACAACCACGCCTATGTAGAAATCCTAATGAAAGAACTTAAAACATAGGTATACACGCACTGACTGTTTATGTGAATATGTACATTGTAGGAACATATATACCTAAATGCCTACGTATTTATTCATTGTTTATCGAGCCTAACCCTTAAAATAAACAGGTTAAAATTGAATCTTCTACCGATTAAAATGTTAATGACAATAAACAGTAACCTATAATATCACCAAAGGTGGCTTGGAAAAAAAAAAAGTGTACATCTTAATAACCAATACAATATAAAATTAAATATCCACATTTGTAGACGTAACTACTTAAGGAAGGTCTCAAGTTTAAATTGAATCACGTCAAGCCACGCAGATTCTAAAAAGCTCGTAATGGGCACGTAAATATTTGCAACATCCTAAGGCCAAGCAGTCATGTTTTGGTTACATAAGCCATGCATATGAGTCCAAATTCCTGATGTAAACAGCGGTGACTCATGAAAAGACAGTGCTATATAAAATACGGGTTTCAGTTACGTAGTTTTAGGGCTAATTAAACGTAAAAAGAAAAGGAATGATTGATTTATAAATGGATAAAGTTAGTTAAATTACACTATTAGTTAGTTAACAAATTCGTGTTAACTCTGAAATAATCTTTTCAAGACCTCGTTGTTTATTCATTGCCTACGAAGCATATACAGTACGTTTTGGAACAATATACTAAACTTATTACTTTCTGGGCACGAAAAAATATTTATGAGCTAGCTTATTCCAGCGGCTTCACAACCGCGCAGGTCGAAATTTATTCCTAGTGGACATTACACCAGGGTAAGTGGCCTATGGGCTGTTCCGGACTGTGATCTGTCTTTGTGCCGAGTTTCAGCCGGATCCGTTCGGCAGTTCTAGCATGGTTGGGTGCCGGACATGAAGCCGTCCGTCCATACTTTCACATTTATAATATTAGTAAGGTTTCCGATCTGTCTGAAATGACAGTTGCCTACCATTCTACAAAAGGGTTTGAGCTGCTGACCCTATCAGGTATGTACATTTTTGAGAGTGTAATGGTCGTGAAAACAGATTTACACCATTGCATTTGGAACATTCTTAATTATTTTTGTACACAGGACATACAAAATAAAATAAATATTTGTACAAAGACGAGTTTAGCTCTGGATACGGTTTTCTACTACCAAACTTTTGAGTGGTGGAGAGAGTTTGTAAAAGAGGGTAGATGTAGTCAGGTGTAAAAAGTCAAACTAACACAGAAGGAATAAAATAAATCAAAAATATACTACGTACGTAACAATACCCAATATATACAGTTAGGCTGTTTGATTCTTGACCCATACGTTTGTAAACTTCAAAACATTAGAGTTTTCTTACTATATACCAGTCATCGTATGGTGGATATAAGATGTTACAAAATTATAAAAAACTGAGTTAGTACAGGCATCTGGTCGCGCAACTACTATGACCATTTTGTTCATTGCAGTAGGATTATTAAAAAAAAAAAAAAATATTGTGTTATAGCAGATATTGGAATTAACTGTCGTCACGCATTGTTTCCTTATATAAAGAAGCGCAGAATAGAATTTGATAAAATAAATACAAAATACGAACTATTTAGAGTACTACTATTTATGAGTTTATTCTGAATTCAAAGAAAAATGCTAAATATCAATATGTTGAGTAAATATTCAATCTGCTAATATCATTGAAATGACAGCGAGATTGGTAAACTAATAGTCACTGACTTTCACTCTATAATATATTAGTATATGACTGTCTTATTAAATCGATGGCAAGTTGTTGCTGAGAAAAAATATATTTAAGCAAGATTAGACCTAATTGGGTTAGAATACCCGTAGAATAATTAGTATATGGTGGGTCAGGTTTCTATCTTGCTGATTGTACACATAATTATATTGTGTCATTGTAAAATAAATTATTTTCAACTGAAAATTTAAATAGAGGTGTCGTGACACTGAGATTCACGCCACTATACAATAATACAACACAGAATTTACACTTACAGTTTTCTGGGTATTTAAAGCGGGACGCCTGAATGTATTAGAGTAGATACGATGAGCAATGGCGATCTCTTTACTTTTCTTTACACATAAGTATGTATGTGTTACACATATATAGTTTGAGTATGAGTTCTTCATTAACGTCAAACGGACAAAAAAGTTAGTTTATGGTCAAACTAAGATTTGCCTGACGGCTAAGCGTATTTGAAGCGAAAAAAAAGAACGTATTTATTTATTTGGACTTCATGCACAAGGGTGCAAAGGCGGACTTAATGCCTGTATGGCATATGGTTGGCTACATCATGGGCGGGTGATGCCAGTTTAGGAGGCTGGATCCAAGGTGGCTGATGCCATAAGGTATGACTAGATCCTAGGCGAGTTATGTCAATTTAGTTAGATTCAAGGCGGATCATGTTCTGAAATCGTGCCTATTTCATGTGGAATGAGTATTATGAAGGCTAACCTCAATATACGTAGATAACGATATGATTTAAAGTGGTGTACAGCTTGGAGAGCGCGCTGGATCAGAATAGCCATATGGGCGCAAATCAATTAAAACTACCAAGTGCACTGCTGTTGTAAAAAGATACCTCGGGGACCAGACAACTATCGAAATGTCAGTTTTAACAAGTGCGACATCGATAGCCTTTAAGTTATTTAGCTGTGAAGATATGCAATGTTAACGTTAACACTGAATTGTTTTTGTAAAACTATAAAGGTACCTACATAAATAGTTTCGTAGGTGACCACACTCGATTGGTGTAGTGGATTGTCAGATTTCCAATGTCACGAAATAGTACTCAGTTATAAAAAAAAAATACTTATGGTGAGGAAACCGTATGTCCTGGAGCTGGTAATTCAGGGACGTGTGACGTCTGCCGGGCAACGCTTAGCTCATGTGATGGATTGAGGCCTTGTTCCTGTCGCAGAGGGGAGGTTCGCTTTCCGGCGAATGAAGCATTATAGGCTGATTATGCTTATAGGAATAGTTGGAGTAAAAAGACGCTGCCATTTAATTGGTTGGTTGTTCTGCCATTAGATTGGCGGGTTTTGCTACCATTAAATTGGTGGGTTTGCTACCATTAAATTGGTGGGTTTGCTACCATTAAATTGGTAGGTTTTGCTGCCATTAAATTGGTGGGGTTGCTACCATTAAATTGGTGGGTTTTCTACCATTAAATTGGTAGGTTTTGCTGCCATTAAATTGGTGGGTTTGCTACCATTAAATTGGTGGGTTTGCTACCATTAAATTGGTGGGTTTGCTACCATTACATTGGTAGGTTTTGCTGCCATTAAATTGGTGGGTTTGCTACCATTAAATTGGTGGGTTTTGCTGCCTTTAAATTGGTGGGTTTGCTACCATTAAATTGGTGGGTTTTGCTGCCATTAAATTGGTGGGTGGTTGGTGCCATTAAATTGGTGGGCCGCTACCATTAAATTGGTCGGTTGCTGCCATTAAATTGGTGGGCTGCTGCCATTAAATTGGTGGGTTGCTGCCATTAAATTGGTGGGTTTTGCTGTCATTAAATTGGTGGGCTCCTGCCATTAAATTGCTGGGTGGCAGCTGCCATTAAATTTGAGGAATTGTGATTTCCATTAACATACATCAACTCACACTTTTTTTTTATTTCCCAGTGACAATCTAGAAAATGTAACAAAATACGTAAAAAACTAAAATCACAAACAAGTACTCATGTCACACATACTAATGTCCACGTACTAACAAAATAATTATAAAAGTACACTGTACAATTACAGTTTTCAGAGATTTTGGTGATAGCTTTATTTTCTCTCATTAAATTGAAGAAAAATAGGAGGGTGAAGGGATATTGAGAGCGTGAAAAAAAGACAAGAATCTGTCACTTGAAGAACAAACAATATAATTATGATTACATTAAGCATACCAAAAATACATTATACAAAATGAATTAATATTAAATATATTCTTAATAAAATCATTAATGAGGAAGGGATGTAGTGTATCTATCTCACTCGCACGTTCACTTTGCCATCCCCACTTTCCCCCACACAGACATACACAATCTCGTGCGCACCGCGTCAGTATTACGAGAGCCGCTGGCCAGAGTAGACGTGTTGAAGTGTGGTCATTTAGTGCGTGAACGAGCCTGTGAATTGCCCCATAGAACCGGTCACTACAATGGTGTCTAATTTCATAACTAGATTTTTCCTTTCTGAAGTTTGATATCAATCTACGCCTTTTATTATCACTAGTCTCTTTCGATCTAACATGTAATGATCCTATAGTAATATTATCGGCAGCCTGTTTGTATTCGCTAGTTGTTGTATTTTTATGTTTATTATCTTCTGCAGTTTTCTTTAATCTATTTGATGTTTCCCTAGCCGATATGATATACTCTAAGAATTTTCTAATATTATCAATAGACTCATCTTCATCAGATATCTTCATCCTTAATTCATAAATGAGGTCCTCGGGGAACTTTTCTAAAATCATTACTCTAAGATGATTGTGATTTACATCTTCGCCTAAAGAACTTAATACTCTAAGATGTCTCTCAATTTCATTTAGAACGTGCCTACAATCTTTGACCTGACTAGATTCCGCTGATTTAATTCTATAAAGTGCTACATAATGAGCATCAATAATTACGCTAGGTTTGCCATACCGTTCCTTTAATGTGTCGACAGCAATACGATAGTTTTTATCTGTCGTGTCCAACCCATCGATTGCCTGCTTCGCGTCACCCTCAACAACAATTTATCGACATCATTAATATTTCTTTTATCAACGTTCGATGAAAACTGATCCCAAAATTGGTACCACTTTAGAACGTCACCATCAAATTTGCTTAATTTCATTTTTGGTAACTTACTAATTGTGTTAACATTTCTAAAAACAAAAGCACGGTTTCGATTATCCTGTTTAATATTTACATCTATTTCTGCTATTAACTCTTCAGCCTGAATCTGTGTGGACGTATACTGACTAATTTCCTCAACGTTGATTTCTTTGATTAATTTACAATAACTGTGAATTTCCGAAACAAACATCTCATTTATACCTTTTAGTTTAGCACCAATTAGTTCTAACCCTTTATAGTTGGGATCTTCTTCTGATATTTCCGTTAGGCCACACTGAGCAGAGCTTATGTTTGATTGGAGGGATTCATAAATAATTTTTAACCGAGATCGGGTAGCGTCTTCCATTATAAATAGAGTACCAACTAAGTAATATCAAAGTGGACCGTTCTCTTAGTAAATTAATATCCCGAGTATCTAAAACAATATATCTTGGTATAAGATTTTCATGGAATCCAATATACCAACAAACTGCACACATCAAACGAAAGAAGTACAAAATTAAATCCATCAAACACTATTTGTTTAAGTGAAAGTCTATTAAACTAAATATTAACACAAATTAATTGGTTCATTCGATAAAGTCTATTTACTTAGTAGGAATCTCTTCTTTGATTACTAATATTTCATATCAAACATTTATAACATTGGCTAATAAACTTTTACTATTAACGTTGGCCACTGCACAACATAAAAATAATAATTATTTATTAGACTTCATTCATACATCATCGTGCGCTCGGATTTACTAAATAAATGTTTATTATAGTCATGACTGAATACTGTCCAGCGCGTATAATATTTCTTGGAATCGACTTGACGTAGGGTAGACTGGTACCCGGATGCAGGCAGTGTAACCCGACAAACTACGTTCAAATCAAACTTCGCATGAGTGTAGCTTTAAACACCATAAAAACAGTCATAAACTTAATAATAATAACATGAAACAACTTAATAATAATAACATGAAACTAAATTACTCAACACTCATAACATCTTAGAACATTATGGGTTTGGTTTTGTTAATAATGTTCCAATGAAATTACAGATAATTTCAAACAAATTCTGTTCCATTTTCGAATTTATTTGGTGAGTATAGCGGTTATTCGGACACATGTGAAACTGGCCTAATTATTTTAAATGCTGAACAATTTCGATCTACCCGCATAATTTATTTTTAGAATTGAACAAAACATTATTTTTCAAAACTATATTAGTGGAATCCCAGCATCTCCACCATGTCGCCAAATACCTTTTAGTGACGAATATCTGAACCTAAAATACCCATGTTTAAAAATAAGCCTGGGTAGTATCTGATTAAGATCTAACGACGTATTGATTTTCACTGAATACCCGTTACTGAATTATCATCGCAATGATATAGGGGGCTGTTCCCCTAAAGTGGCCTCCAACCTCCCCTTATAGCCACCCCAAGCCTCGCATCTGAATGCTGGTCTGATTTGGTATCAGTCTGAATCTGAATCTGATCGCTGTAAAAACAACACACACACACGTCGACAATAATGGCAAACATTATAGAATAAATATCTGGTAAATCTGAATACACATGCACTGAGATAAAACTGATTAGCTCACCCATATACTTCTAGCTCTCACCAGCTCCGACCATCAGGCCCAAGTGAGCCGGGTGCGCGCGCGCGTGCTCTCGAGCCCCGCGCGCTACCCCCCTCTCTCGCCCACCTCACGCCACGTATTACTAGTTATTATCTGTATCTATAGGCATAGGCATTACTTCGCATTCGCGACACAAACAGACAAACAGACAAACAGACAAACAGACAAACAGACAAACAGACAAACAGACAAACAGACAAACAGACAAACAGACAAACAGACAAACAGACAAACAGACAAACAGACAAACAGACAAACAGACAAACAGACAAACAGACAAACAGACAAACAGACAAACAGACAAACAGACAAACAGACAAACAGACAAACAGACAAACAGACAAACAGACAAACAGACAAACAGACAAACAGACAAACAGACAAACAGACAAACAGACAAACAGACAAACAGACAAACAGACAAACAGACAAACAGACAAACAGACAAACAGACAAACAGACAAACAGACAAACAGACAAACAGACAAACAGACAAACAGACAAACAGACAAACAGAAAAACAGACAAACAGAAAAACAGACAAACAGACAAACAGACAAACAGACAAACAGACAAACAGACAAACAGACAAACAGACAAACAGACAAACAGACAAACAGACAAACAGACAAACAGACAAACAGACAAACAGACAAACAGACAAACAGACAAACAGACAAACAGACAAACAGACAAACAGACAAACAGACAAACAGACAAACAGACAAACAGACAAACAGACAAACAGACAAACAGACAAACAGACAAACAGACAAACAGACAAACAGACAAACAGACAAACAGACAAACAGACAAACAGACAAACAGACAAACAGACAAACAGACAAACAGACAAACAGACAAACAGACAAACAGACAAACAGACAAACAGACAAACAGACAAACAGACAAACAGACAAACAGACAAACAGACAAACAGACAAACAGACAAACAGACAAACAGACAAACAGACAAACAGACAAACAGACAAACAGACAAACAGACAAACAGACAAACAGACAAACAGACAAACAGACAAACAGACAAACAGACAAACAGACAAACAGACAAACAGACAAACAGACAAACAGACAAACAGACAAACAGACAAACAGACAAACAGACAAACAGACAAACAGACAAACAGACAAACAGACAAACAGACAAACAGACAAACAGACAAACAGACAAACAGACAAACAGACAAACAGACAAACAGACAAACAGACAAACAGACAAACAGACAAACAGACAAACAGACAAACAGACAAACAGACAAACAGACAAACAGACAAACAGACAAACAGACAAACAGACAAACAGACAAACAGACAAACAGACAAACAGACAAACAGACAAACAGACAAACAGACAAACAGACAAACAGACAAACAGACAAACAGACAAACAGACAAACAGACAAACAGACAAACAGACAAACAGACAAACAGACAAACAGACAAACAGACAAACAGACAAACAGACAAACAGACAAACAGACAAACAGACAAACAGACAAACAGACAAACAGACAAACAGACAAACAGACAAACAGACAAACAGACAAACAGACAAACAGACAAACAGACAAACAGACAAACAGACAAACAGACAAACAGACAAACAGACAAACAGACAAACAGACAAACAGACAAACAGACAAACAGACAAACAGACAAACAGACAAACAGACAAACAGACAAACAGACAAACAGACAAACAGACAAACAGACAAACAGACAAACAGACAAACAGACAAACAGACAAACAGACAAACAGACAAACAGACAAACAGACAAACAGACAAACAGACAAACAGACAAACAGACAAACAGACAAACAGACAAACAGACAAACAGACAAACAGACAAACAGACAAACAGACAAACAGACAAACAGACAAACAGACAAACAGACAAACAGACAAACAGACAAACAGACAAACAGACAAACAGACAAACAGACAAACAGACAAACAGACAAACAGACAAACAGACAAACAGACAAACAGACAAACAGACAAACAGACAAACAGACAAACAGACAAACAGACAAACAGACAAACAGACAAACAGACAAACAGACAAACAGACAAACAGACAAACAGACAAACAGACAAACAGACAAACAGACAAACAGACAAACAGACAAACAGACAAACAGACAAACAGACAAACAGACAAACAGACAAACAGACAAACAGACAAACAGACAAACAGACAAACAGACAAACAGACAAACAGACAAACAGACAAACAGACAAACAGACAAACAGACAAACAGACAAACAGACAAACAGACAAACAGACAAACAGACAAACAGACAAACAGACAAAAAGTCAAACAGACAAAAAATGTTAGGAAAAATATACATAACCACGACATAACTTTAGTAAAGTTAGATCAACCATTTTATAGATTAGCTAAAGTACACACATCTTTCATGGGGTACCGTACTGTTAAATTCTATAACAAAATACCTTGTGATATTTTAAAACCAAATAAAAGAAAATTTTAAACTTTTGTTAAAAACATACTTTGTAAACAAGCATATTACAAATTAGATGATTATATTCATAGTTGTTGTATTCCTTTTTTTTTGTGTAATAAATTGACTCACACCGTTCCGTTGTTGTTGAATTAGGTATTTTACACCTATGCTTGCAATATTTTTAAGTATGTGAGAACCATGTTCCTATTTATCAAATGAATGAATTTACCTGTTAAAGCTTTTAATACTTTATAACTATACATAGTATAGTATATAGTGCTATTCTGGTTAAATCGTCCTCAATATGAATTTATTAATATTTGTAGTAAATATTATAAAAACTTTTAATTTTTAATAATGTGTAACTATATGGTTTCTTGACCATTCTTCTCCATATCAAGGTACTTTTCCGAATGACTTTAATTATCGACGTTTAAAAGTGTCGGTTAGTGACCTAGTTGAAATAAATATTTTTGACTTTGAGCAATGAGACAATACAGCTTTTTATCAAGCTGTATTGTCTCATTGCTCGGCAAAAGTAACCCCATAGCTTTGCATTCTACTTGTTGCCTTCTCCGTCTTATTTCTCGTTAACGCCTGTATAGCCCACTTTACAACCAATAGTTAAAAATGGTTTAATTTTTTTTTTTACATCAGTCTTTTGTCTAATAAATGCACAAATGATTGACTCTGGTACTTATTTAGTTTGAGTTAACAACGGATCAAAACCAAAACGGGGCCTATGTAGTCAAGCCAGCGTTTCCTAACTTGGCGACGATTATATATAGATAACAACCAACGCGCGTCTTCTAGCTTCCACTGCGTGATGAATCTGCCCTGACGCAAGCTAAATAAATACAGCCTGCACAATCTCACTTAAATTTATGGGCTTGTTGACTACATCGGCGATTCCTGTTTTGTAGCATATCGTAGAGTTAGATACTCAGTCGCTGAGCTGAAACTTACAAATAAAATAACAGACACGATTCTATATATGGAACTTTCTCCACCTTGCGTACACGATGCTGCCAAAAGTGACTCCGAATTTGAGGAGAATATAGGTGTGCTTCTAGGATTTACTATCAAGCCTGTCCAATCCTAAATAATTATCCAGTATCTTACTCGCATAGCTTAATTGATATTGCGCAGATAAATTGGCATTGTCAGAGTATAAATTGAAATGCCAATATGACGCCAGTGTATAGTGTATTTACAACTCGCTCAATACCGAGTCACATTCACTAACACTCGTATAAATTAATTTAATAGATAAAAAAAATATCCATGACAGTGAATATGCCTAGTCAGTCTCTAAAGGTTAAATTCGTGAAGATTAATGGGTACTCCTTGTTGAATATAAGATTGATGTGGTACAGTTTGGCGTTCGTTCATCTGGTCGTGACGGCTGTGGTGACTCTCAGCATAGATGTTACTGGAGACGAAGATCCTCTCGTCAGGGCGTACGATCACGTGAAGTGGAAACTCATTACGTGCTTGTTCAATGTAAATACAATTGATTCTTACCATAAGTACAGTTCTCGCCAAACTTCTGGGCCGCCCTGAAGTTGGCTTTCCGATGCGCAAGGCACGTATCGGTGCTGTTTTAGTATGAGATTTACTACTGCGCAGCCATTGTTGCCAACTTCAGGGCGACCAAGAAGTTTGGCGAGAACTATACTAGCTTTTTCTCGTAGCTTCGCGTGTATTATACTGAGAAAAAAATAGCCTATATGGCACCCAGCGGTATTGTACCAGTGAAAGAATATTCGTAATCGGATCATTATTCCAGAGATCAACCTATAGTCAAACAATTTAACCTCAGAAGGCCCGCTTGCGCCAATCTTTTCTTTCTTTTTTTTTGTTCCTGTGTAGGAAATCCTCATTGGATGTCCTCCACCCTGGGGGGGCGTGGGGGTCTGTCAGACTCGTACTGTCGTACTGACTAAAAATCTCTCCGGTGTTCCATCTCACACCTAAGCCGGGGTTCGCGGGAACAAAGATACTGGCGCAAACCCCGGATAGTGCCGGGCCTTGGGTTGGGAGGACGTGAGGTGTTTGACTCCCCTCGCGACGTCTAAGAGGGGCGCGCGTGTACCACTACGCGCCGCCAACTCGGGTCCTGTTGTGTGGGTGCGACGGACGTCCGCGAGTCCGTCGCCCCTAGACCCATTTAAACCACCCTGGTTTATCTTACTAACTGCTACTAAGCAAACACGGCCGATTATGTATGACATATTTGTTATTTAACCTTAACCTTGCACCAACTTAACTCGGAGTTGGCAACTAATTCGTAGTTAAGTTGGTGCGAGTGGGCTTAAAGTATCTTTTAGTTAGGTATAAGTTCAACGCTGTTTTTGTATTACCTTGAAGTCCTAGTTACTGCATAGAACCCATTAAGTGTAGATAAATATGTAGGACAATCATGAGATCAAAACCGGTATTACAATATGGTAGGTAATAATTTTAAAATTGATCGTGTCAATTTTTTTATGAAAACGTTTTTTTTTCCTCACGGAAATAGAACTGGGATTCGAAGATACAGGTAGTGTTATCATAATTTTGAGAGGTTTAATGCGGTAAATTTTATCTATCTTCTCCAATTTAAAATTACTTTTCTTTCATTGTAGATGGTTATGTTAAGAAGTTATTTCTTGTGACATATTTGATCTCTTCTTTTACTTATGATACTACTTTAATTTCAGATTGTATCACTAGCATATCTGCCTCTCTGCCTATACTGCGACTTGTGTGAGAAGCGTGATGAAGAACCTCCTCTGGAATCTCTGAGGATACTCCGGGATGTGGTCATGACCGCTATTTTAATGCCGATCACAACTGTGAGTAGCATTCTTAATGTATTCTGTCATTATCTATCTCTATAGAATCTATATCTATGGAATATCAGCGCAGCGTTATTTTCTTCTTGGATATCGCTGTACGTGCTGAGATAGGAGCCTTTTGATCCCTCACGGGGTTTTATTTTTTATTATTGTTATTCTTTTTGTTATTGATTATTTCTCGTGACTGCTGTGCGGGTCACAATTTTTTTTTTCTTTTTCTATCAATTCATATTTGTCAGACCTATGATTAGTTTGCTGCAGAATTCGCTTAAAACGCAGTACCGGGTATTAAGACGGAATGTTATTCAAAAGCTAAAGATCTATGTGTGTGTGTGTGTACTTTTATAACAACTATCCTACTACTATCATAACCGTGAAAGTTTGAAAGGATGGATGGATGGATCGATGTTTGTTAAGTACCCTACTTTAAAGCAAGGATGCTCCAAATTCTCATAACCGGCAGACGTGTGTGCAGGACCAACTCATCATCATTATCAGCCTACAGCAGTCCACTGGACATAGACCTCCCTAGTCACACGGCATTTGTCTCAATTTCGGCAGTTCTCATCCAGCTGCTACCACCCACCCTGCGAAGACATTTGAAGATATATGATATAATACCTGTGACTAGATGTATAAACGTACCTAAATTAATCAAAAGGAGTAGGTATGTTCGGATCTTAAAAGGTGGTTCTGCAGTCTCTGCCAACACCCACGGGAAAAAGGCATGAAATATGTTTGTTGGTAACAATACAAACATAAACTGATGTCTTGCAATTCTCCATTTTCGATCAAATCGTCGCTTTACCAACAGGAGAGATAATGATCAAACGCGAGCTTATCATTATGAAATTATAATCACATAGCTACTCGTAAGCAGGTTAAAGCATGTTATGTCGTGGTGGCCCAATAGCTAAGACTTCGCCTATCGTGCTTGAGGTCGTGGGTTCAAATCCGAACAAGTACCAATGTGACTTTTCAAATTCATATGTACTTTCTAAGTTTATCTTGGACATCACAGGCAACGGTGAAGGAAAACATCGTGAGGAAACCTGGACGTATATAGTTAATGTAAGTCTGAAATAGCCAAGTCAGAGATCTGTAGGGTTTCCCAGAGGCGGCTTAATTAACTCTGACACCAGAGGTGGCCACACTTCACACGAAAAGAAGAAGAAGCATGTTAAAAGTATTTGCACAAATTCTTGCATTTGAAATGGCTCAAACAATACCAATAAATTATTTACTTATCTAAGAATTAAGGCTTGAGAAAATGTGATAAATTTTATCTATATTTTTAGACAAAGCAAAGGCAAGTTAAAGACAAAGGTGAATTACGTATACACACAAATAAAACAATTAAAGAAAGAAAAGATATTTATTTGTGATATTGAATTGATCCAGGCTTGCCTGTAGATATTGCAAACCCGGCTTTGCTCCGCCCGCGTTAATTTGAAAATGACTCTTCGGGATTTCAGGAATGTACTAATTAATTATCTATCCGTGTTCCAAATTTCGTCTAAAGCCATTGAGGATAATTTTATTTACAATTCATAAAAACTTACGCATTTACACTTGGAAGAAGATGATTATTATTCTGTTTTCAGCCAAGGATAAGAAGGTTGTGAAACTTTAACTTTTATAAAAGGGGGAACAATCCTGCAATAGGCAAGCAATATGATCCTTCCTTCACGCTTCAGCAAAGATCCTTTTACTTATGACTTTTAATATATCAATGTATGACACCTATTTCTATTTTCAGTTTGCCGACGTGACATTCTGGCTGCTGTTCAAGTCGCATTCCGGCATCATAGCACCCCCTCGCGTTTTTGAATACCTACCGTACTGGTCCCATGGTGACTGTTGTAATGGACTTACTCCTCACTCCAAGAAGAAGACCTGACAGTATGACACCTCGGCTGGTCGTGATGCTGTGTTTCGGGACGGCGTATTCTCTTATGTAAGTATTTGGATTTGAATGTCTAGCTACGATTTAATCCTTTAATATCTTTAGTCGCTCACTTTAATCGCAATTTAACCAATATTTAAAGCCTTTCAAATTCAAGTCGCGACTATTAAGTCAAGACCTACTTATCTATGAAATTCGTGCGTCGCAAGTCGCAACTTAAAATTTGTGCAAATTTGTTTTTTGCTCCTGCCGCGGGCGGTTGATTGTTACTACCACAAAACCGCTCAACCTACACGCATTACACAAATACAATTTCGGTAAATACCCTTAGAAGTGTTTATATCAGATTGCGATTATGATTGACCGATTTTACCAGAATGCGAACTTACCAGAAAAAAATGAGAATTGTTCTTCAGGTCCTTAGATGCTTCTACAGACTGGATTCCATTACCACGTTAGGTAATCTCTTCCACGAACTTATATGATTAACTTCGTTCATTAATAGTACATTATGGTACAAGTGTGTAATGTTGGTGATTACCGCTGAGGCGCCATTGAGACCCGAGCCGTGAGGTCTTAAGAGAGCCGAGGACGGTAATCATCAATACACACGTGTATCATACGACGTTTTTCAACACACTTGTGAAGAAAATAATACTAAAAATCATTTCCAACAGTCAAAACGAGTTGTGAATTTTTTTTCGTAATGGCGGGCAAAATTAATCAGTTTTCCTAAGCGCGCGCATCTAATAATGGCGATCGGCCATATACTAAAAGAATGAGGTTTCTTTTTTTTGGCTTTTCGCGGATAGCGTTTTAGCCACGTACAAAATGAGGAATATTAACTTTTTTTTTATAACAGAGAAAAACAAAAGTAATATTTGAGTGAAAGTTTTATTTATTAAACACGTACAAGTTGAAATTATCTATTTAAATACAAAGTTGCATAAAATGAGCAAACAATAGGTACATTAATTTGTTTGTATACTATTAAGCACGATCATTTTTGTATCGATACTTTTTTAAGAACAAATCAAGTCAACCAATAATTAAAAAAAAAAACCTTATAAATAACTCACTTGTGAATAATAGTAATGAACAAGTCACAGTTTGATAACAGGTGTCATTATGTGCCTAATTGCGGTGAAATTAGAGCCAATTTATGAGCAAGTTTTTCAACACACTTGAGAAGAAAATAATACTAAAAAATCATTTCCAACAGTGAAAACGAGTTGTGAAGTTTTTTTCGCAATGGCGGGCAAAATTAATCAGTTTTCCTATGCGCGCGCATCTAACAATGGCGATGGCACCACAGAACATTTTTACTCTAGCGATCGGCCACAGACTAAAAATAATGAGTTTTCTTTTTTTTGGCTTTTCGCGGATAGCGTTTTAGCCACGTACAAAATGGGGAATTTCAAGTTTTCTTTATTACAGACAAAAACATAAATTATATTTGAGTGAAAGTTTTATTTATTAAACACGTACAAGTTGAAATTATCTATTTAAATACGAAGTTGCATGCATTTGTACTATTGAGCACGATTTTTTTTGTATCGAAACTTTTTTAAGAACAAAGTAACTCAGCCAATAAATTAAAAAAAAAACTATAACTCACTTGTGAATAATAGCAATGAAAAAGTCACAGTTTGATAACAGGTGTCATTATGTGCCTAATTGCGGTGAAATTAGAGCCACTTTATGAGCAAGTGTGTTGAAAAATATTGTTCTTCTGTCTCTTGTTAGACCAATCAAACTAAAATAAATAGAAATCTATCTCGTATTGCACAAGCAGCTGAGCAAGACTCAAGATAGCATGGATACATAAAGAACTCAGACACTATTCAAAAAATTTACAAGTTTTTTCTTTGCAGGGTTTACGTGAGCCTTCTCAAGGGTGAGACAGTGTATGCCTTCCTCTCAACGGCTAGCAACGCCTTATTAATCGCTGTATACGTCTCCTTTCACGTTATATTGACGATCTCTTACTATGCGCAGTGGTACCTCATTGACTACGTTTGGGGGCAAAAAAGAACTAAAAGAAGTAAAAATTTGGTAAAAATAAATTAGTTTTGGTTGTAGCTTGAGTTTATTCTAGTCGGTCAGTGATCATTATTATTATTTTTAAATGTATATAGGTGGAATAGGAAGTAAAGTCCCGAATCCTCCTTTGACAAGGGAGGATCCTCCGGTCAGATGGGACACCCACCCTAGATATATGTTCAAATCGCGCGAAGGACTTGATTGCGTGATTTATGATTTACTACTCAGTCAAGAAAGTACCGGAACAAGTAAAATTTCAAAATTTAAAAAACCCCCCGACACATTTATCTTGCGAAAACATCCCGATTCAAACAGTAAAACGCCCATAACTTTTGAACGGCTGAACTGATTTTATTCAAACATAGCTAAGAACACTCTCGACACAATCACCTTTCAAACAAAAAGAAAAAAATCATAATCGGTTAATCCGTTGAGGCGCTATGATGCCACAAACAGACACACAGATACACCGATACACAGATACACAGATACACAGATACACAGACACACTGATACACAGCAACACACGTCAAACTTATAACACCCCTCTTTTTCCGTCGGGGGTTAAAAAGAGCAATACACAACATGTTATAATTTGTTTTTTAATTTCGTAGACTAAACTGACATTTGAGGGGTTGTCACTGTAAGGTTACATAAAATAGTGTTGTAATCTGGCTATCCTGAGTGATCGATAGTTGATCAAAAATCAAAGTAGATCGAAAATGAAACTAAATCACGGCAAAAAAAAACTACATTTGTTAAGAAACTAGCGGCCCTTATTTAGTTTCTATTCATTTATGTCAGACTTCATTTCATCGATCGCATTAATGTTATTCTTGATTTAATATTTAACACAATAAAAGTTTATGTACTATGTGTACGAATACTGTTATATTTAAATATATTACGTTTATATTCATAAAACATTTATTTACAACAATTAGTATAATTAAATGAGACACAAAGTTCGGCGGCTATCTCTCTTAAACTTGAATGAGGCTTCTCAGTCACTTTTGCGGACGTTGATGGCCTACCAGAGCGAGTCAAATCTTTCATCACATCTCGACCGCTTTTGAACGCTTTTTACCACTCATAAGCACCTGTTTTGATAAAGTCGATTCACCGTAAGCCTTCTGTAACATTTCCAGTGACTACGAACACGAAATTCCATTGGCGATACAAAATTTAAGACAAACTCTTTGTTCCGTGTTTGTATCCATTATGAAATTCGGAATATGCACTAGATATGATATAACCAAAAACAGCACTGTATTTATACTAAATAACAGATGCAACTCAAACGCCGCGCCAAGATGGAAAACAGTTGTGTCAATCTAACAACAACGAAAAAGACATAAAATTTAATTTGGAACCAAATCATCCATTCCCGAAACTTTTTTGACCGAATGCGTATGGCATCAGAACTTTGCTTAGTTTGTATGTAGCGGCATAGATACGCTTCATGATTTTGAAACATCTCTAGAAGTCTGGTTTCCTTGCTGGACGTTTGGAAGGCACGAGAATCAAATCCAACATTCAGTGCAGTAAAATAGGGCACCAACCGACTATGCAATGCAAGGAAGCAGGAAAGACACCCCAGATTGGTGCAGGACTATTGCCGAAAATGGAACTAAGATACTGGGGTACGGGTTTGGGTAGGCTATAGTGGAGCGGTTACCTAGAACGATGGAATGACTATAGCATCTGCCTGTATTATTACTAGCTATAATTATCCCACAGCTGGGCAAAGGCAAAGGTCCAAGATTCTGCACTATTCTTTCTAATTTAATAAACCAGATTCAAAATTTTTGGCACAAGAGAAAGATATGTTGCAGTTAGGGGTGGGACACACAGAAAAGACGTAAGACGAGGACGCGTACAGCATAGACCGCGTCTCGTCCGCGCCCTGTATTTTCTGTTTATTTTGTGTCGCGGTGCTTCTATACATTTTGTATGAAAATTTATTGAAGGGGCGCCGCGTCTGCGACGCGTCCTCGTCTTACGTCTTTTCTGTTTGTCCCGCCCCTTAGACTCTTTGAATCCTGGAACAGACGGCCTGGCTTTTTAAAAATTATGGAAATATCGATGTAGCAAATGGACGTCAAAGCAAAAATAGTGCTGGTATTATCGTAATGT
This sequence comes from Orthosia cruda, assembly GCA_964057195.1. NCBI lineage: Eukaryota > Metazoa > Arthropoda > Insecta > Lepidoptera > Noctuidae > Orthosia > Orthosia cruda. Next base: position 9,987,739 of record OZ059847.1, read on the forward strand.
TAAAATATTTTAAGGTTTTGAAGCTAGAAGAATATTATAAAAATATAAATTGTAGTTGTTACACTTTATTGTAGTTGTCATTCTTTGAACATTACCCCTAACTACCTTACCTTTCCAACGGCAGAAATTCCTAAAAAAACTCTAAGTTTCACACCAATCCTTATGAGCCCCACTGACGCTGTGATTCGGGTGGCCACCTTCTGTGCCTAAACTATTGGAAGGGTTTCTACCGACTCGAAAACAAGAAGGGGGAGGATCGAGTGTTTGATTTTTCACAGCTCCAAGGGATTGAAGACCTAGTATACGATTTTGTTTTCAACACAGACAGACAACAAAGTGATGTCCCTTTAAATTATGAATAAAATTTATTGAAGGGGCGCCGCGTCTGCGACGCGTCCTCGTCTTACGTCTTTTCTGTTTGTCCCGCCCCTTAGACTCTTTGAATCCTGGAACAGACGGCCTGGCTTTTTAAAAATTATGGAAATATCGATGTAGCAAATGGACGTCAAAGCAAAAATAGTGCTGGTATTATCGTAATGTTAAAATATTTTAAGGTTTTGAAGCTAGAAGAATATTATAAAAATATAAATTGTAGTTGTTACACTTTATTGTAGTTGTCATTCTTTGAACATTACCCCTAACTACCTTACCTTTCCAACGGCAGAAATTCCTAAAAAAACACTAAGTTTCTCACCAATCCATAAGAGCCCCACTGACGCTGTGATTGGGGTGGCCACCTATTGTGCCCAAACTATTGGAAGGGTTTCTCTATCGACTCGAAAACAAGAAGGGGGAGGATCGAGTGTTTGATTTTTCACAGCTGCAAGGGATTGCATACCTAGTATACGATATTGTTTTCAACACAGACAGACAACGAAGTGATTTCCCTTTTAGGAACGGAGCTCTCTAAAAACTTTGTGTTTTTAATTATGAGGACAGATGAGTGGCGGAACAAAACATGATAATTCCACATTTAAAATAAAGTTACATATGGCATTCGACAGAATACCATAAAATACTCGTACATCATTCTTTAGGTTGGTGGCGTTTAAAACATGTTAATTCTTGTAGTACGTAAATAGGCTCTAAAGTTGAAGGTTTGATTCAGATCGTAATATTGCCAGCAGGTTTCCGAACAGGGTCCAACAGGTTTTTGAGCTTTTGTGAAAAGTTGGACATTATGAAATTATCATGTTTTGTTCCTCCACTCCTTTATAGGATTGTACGATGAAAAAATAGTTATAAATAATATCATTTTCTTCATTAGTAGTCGGGGTGGGCAGCAAGTATTCCATAAAGGAGCGTCCTCACTGGGAGCATTCTTTCGTGAGTATTTTAACAAATGCTTACCAGCGAGCCCAACATTCACGTTCGAGCAAAACTATGAACGTTCGAGTCGAACATTCCCTTGCGAGCTTGGAGCATTCGAATACGATCTCGTTAAATTCCATTCATTCGATATTACGATTGACCAAGAAGGTCACAAACACTTAAGATCAAGAAACTGTTCCTTGCTTTACAAGAGGTCAGTAATATCATCAGCGAGCCGTTTCCGCGAAAATCGTTGCGCAGTCCACACCGGCCGAAGTCCGCGCATGCATGTAAGCTTTATAACGCTCGGCTCAACATCCACACCACTCGAATATTCGACGTCGAATGCTCATTACACGTGAATGCTCTCAGTGAGGACGTTCCATAACAATGAAGACACTGACAGCTCTTAAACTCGGTTTAGGTGTGTTAAGTATCATTAGTGAAAATGACAGTAATAAAAATAAAATGCAATTACCAAAATTAAAAATTTTAATGTCACAAAAAACATATTTACAAAAGTATCACCATATAATCTTAGTATTCTATCTTCTACCTACATATAATAGTTCAGTACAGCCTATATATTTATAGATCTACTCCTAGTTACAAATAAATACCTAATTGAGCAACTAACATAGGCAAGTATACTACTACAGTAAACGCCAATAGTACAACACGGTCAAAATAACTGCACAGGCTTGGAACCGGTTTTAAAATAACCGGTTAATAATGTCAAAATCGGTTTTATTGTTTATTTTGTTCGGCGTCTTAACGTTAAAAGAGCGTTATTAAAAACGATAATTAACCTGTTAAAACTGAATCATTTTTGTACTTCACCCCGGTTGCGCATTGAAGGTAGTCAACAAAAAACGTTCATAACTAGCTAATTCCATAAAATCGTTAAAGGTAGAACAAAACCAAAAGGTAAAGCTAAAGGTTGTCTGTCAGAGATTGCCTAGTGCGATAAGACCGCCCATTGTACACTTGTATTTGAACAATTGTCCTGTATGTTTTTTGTGGCGTACAATAAAGTATAAATAAATAAAACCGTAACAAATATTTCTCTATGTACTTAGAATGTCATATATATAGAATTTCGAATGCATTCAACCCGAATCTCTTCAAAGTTAGAGTAAACAGGCTTCTTCTGGGTAAGCTCACTCCATCGTCGACTCTGTCTCTGTCACCTATGACTTAGACTAGAGTCAAGAGCAAACCCATCTCAAATAAAAAAAAAAATAAAAAAAAAAGACGTTCGGTTCTTCCGGTTCGAAGTTTTTGCCAATTTCCAAGCCTCATCGTCGACCCCACTCCCTCGTACCCGCGCGGCGCCCTTCGTTCGCCTCGTGTGTCAATAGCGAACGTCACAGTCACGTCATAGCGCCAAGTGCACACTTATTTTGACCGAGTAGTAGTGACAAGCGCGATCATAAAACGCGCGAAGTGTTTCCACGCGTATTCAAACTTTATACTGAGTCTTCTGTCATATCACATCCACGTTTCACGACCGCAGCTACCACGAAATTTGGCATATACTATAAACACAAACATTTGTGTACATTGTGTTTCCTAACTGGTAGGTACGATATCATGTCATACAACAATTTAAAATTATCCACTAAATTACCCTATTTTAATTAGGAAAGCTGATTGACAAACATGTTGATTACAAGCACGACTTCTAATAATTATTAGGTGCATTCAACAGAAATGATTAAGATTAAGCAACCTGCCTGATGGGGAGACACGATTTATATCACTTTGTCTGTCCTTGTCTTTTCCACAACACGTAGGACTAGGAACAAGTACTGAGGCATAGTTTTGACACAAAACATACGTCATCTGTGTGGGCAGTGAAATGTCACTGGTTCAGTGACTGTCACAAAAGCAAACAAGTGTCACATCGCTGGATCAGATGCGTGTAACGGTCGAATGGAGCAGTTTTTACTATGCGAAATTGCAAGTACATTCACATGGACGCAATGCGATACAATTGGTCCGATTTTCACTTGAAATTGTCTTAGAAAATTTGTGCGTGATATAGCATCGAAACAATTTTTTATATTGTGTCGTGCCATCAGGGAGAATTTTTTAATCAATGCTTGTAATCAAATGTGATATTTAACATAATGATCCCACGTTTTGGCGTCATTTTTCATAAAAAACGCCCTTTAAATATTTTTGTATTTCTACGTCATACATATCTTGCTCTCTAAGAAAAAGACCTCACAGCCTTGAATTTTGTCGATATTGATTTTAATATATAGTTCAAAAGGCAAAAAGCTTATCTACAATTTTATGAAAGAAAGTAATAGTTTGTAGGAAAAAAAAATAAGTATAAGGCATCAAAGAACTGAAGTCATGAAACCAAACAAAATATTTTGGAATTTTATCACAGTTTTGTTACCTTTGGACCCTTAAATTATATTATATTCTAAATTTACATGAATCTCGTTTGTGAATATTGTACAATAAAATTTGAAAGACAAATGCTTTCTAGTTTAGTGTTTATAAAAATATTTCTATGTATTTCTTATATAATTTTAGAAATGTGTTCTCCAAGCAAGGAATTTTATTTGTCTATTTGTACTCATTTTTTTTCGATATGTAATATCTTTCAAAATTTTCTGCAAATATAAAATGTTATAACTTGAACAATGAAAAAGTGATTTCACGTAGCCGAGTACTACGAAGCTCCGAATCGTTAAAATATATCTACGTAACACAAGAATCCAAGACTTTATTCAATTGATATAATTTATTCACCTACTAAAAGCCCAGGGGGTGTAAGGAGCAGCAGCCGAACTGCGTAAGTGAATTCTTGTGAAACAGTTTGGAACCTTCAAAGAGTTAAAATCATTTCTTTCAACTTTTTCGGTATTGCGAAACTAATTTGGAAAGAGTACTAAAAATGTATAATGGTTCCTTAAAACTGAAAAAACAATTATTCTTTACTATCAATTCTACCTCAAAATATTGGTCATGGAGAGATTCATCTCCTTTCCTTTTCAGAGTGCAATATGCAATACATAAAGTCGTTTTTGTGATGGTTCCAAACTGTTTTCCTTTGTCGAATTCACTTACGCAATTCGGCTGCAGATGTATATGAATTGTATACATCTGTCCCTTACGCACAGTCAAAACAACCTTCCTCTAAGAGCTTATGGTCACCCCCCAGAAGTACACTGACTAGGGTGTTTGACTATTACCCTTCTTCATTTTTTTGCTCCAGAAGAAGTGTCATGTTTTTATTTTTCCATTTTTTTATAAATATTAAAACTTTTTCAAAAATAGAATAGTATATCTTTTCAGTCATCGTTTTCTTCCTTCTTCTTTTTTATAGACAATCACATACCCTTTTCATTAATGATGATGATTATGAAAAATGAAAGACTTACACTCCTAACTTCCTCCACATCCACACAACTCCACATTTACCGCACGGCATCCAGCTTCCATTTGAGCAGGAAGAAGGCTGTGATCCTGAGGGTCACCACGAAGATGGAGAGCGCCATCACGTCGAACCAGAACTCGTCAGGGGACATGGCGACTTCGTTCAGGAATGTACGGGGGTGCCTGGTGACAAGAAGAATGTTAGTGGTGTTAAAGAGTCGTGTTATCAGGATTTTGTGGATTTGATTTGCAAAGATTAAAGATGAGACGGCAGTCAAATTTCGGCACCCTATCATTTGTTCAGTTGGAATTGGTAGTATGTACAAAAACTGGACCAAGAAAATGTCTTTGTTTTACTACGTGACTGCGACACGAGACGGTTTTAACCCGGCCCGGTTTTTGCAGCGGTGAGCCGGTGCTAGCCCGGGCGTCGTGTGTATGGCTCCATAGTGTCCCATACATTACTGACGACCAAACGCAGACACGGTTTGGCTTAGCGCCGGCGAAAAATCGTCTCGTGGGCATGAGCGCTAATGTTTTTCGAGCGAATGTGTGTATGTTCATTTCTATAGCACGGCTCTACAGCCCAAACGGCTTGACGGATTATGACAATGAGGTGTAGGTACTTGGATTCGTCTTATTTGTGGGAGTTACATTAGGCTATATAATTTACACTAATTAATATATTATATTTAATTAGTACTACATATAATTTTTAAATATACCCCCCTCCCCAAAAAAGGGGGTGATACAACTTCTTTTTCGTTGTCATAAAAATATGGGTAACAAATGAAAGCTACTAAATATACCATTCCAAAAATATACAGGGTGTCCCAGAAATCGACGTCAAGCCGTAAATGGGTGATAGACCAAGTTATATCAGTTCTCAGAAAAATACGAAAAAAAATCTATCTCATGTTTTAAAAAAATTATGTTCACTTTAAAAAATTACTAAAAAAATCAATCCCTGTAATGGTTCTTTAACTCCAATTGCTACAAATCCCATAATTTATCTAATTTTTTTATTATTGTGTAATCTTGAATAATTCTTGTGTAGATTTTTGCCTAAAATTCAAAGCCAACTCCTCCTACTTAGAAGAAAATTAAACTTTTTCAAAACCAAATTATTCAAATTTACTATTTCGCCCAACTTTAACTGACTGTACTGAAAAAAAAATGTACTACGCTAGTTTGGCAAGTAACATGAAAAATTGGCGCATTTAATAAGGATTCAAAAATGGTGTAACACTTGCTAGATTACGTTTTCAATAATTGGTCAAATTTTTTTTTGTAAATAGTATCGGTGTTTACCCAAAATGTCCATACTTCCTTAAAGTGACTTTAGCTTACCTAAAGCTTTGCTAAACTCCGTTTCTAATTCGATAGAGACGGAGAGAGTCATTTTACGAAGTGTGAGCGAGATAAGAAATCGAAATTTTACGTAATTTAAGAGCAAAGTTATGATAGTGATTCAACCTTTTCAAGACGTAAATGGGTGATAGACCAAGTTATAGCAGTTCTCAGAAAAATACGAAAAAAAATCTATCTCATGTTTTTAAAAATTTATGGTCACTTTAAAAATTTACTAAAAAAATCAATCCCTGTAATGGTTCTTTAACTCCAATTGCTACAAATCCCATAATGAGACTCTCTCCGTCTCTATCGAATTAGAAACGGAGTTTAGCAAAGCTTTAGGTAAGCTAAAGTCATTTTAAGGAAGTATGGACATTTTGGGTAAAAACCGATACTATTTACAAAAAAAAATTTGACCAATTATTGAAAACGTAATCTAGCAAGTGTTACACCATTTTTGAATCCTTATTAAATGCGCCAATTTTTCATGTTACTTGCCAAACTAGCGTAGTACATTTTTTTTTCAGTACAGTCAGTTAAAGTTGGGCGAAACAGTAAATTTGAATAATTTGGTTTTGAAAAAGTTTAATTTTCTTCTAAGTAGGAGGAGTTGGCTTTAAATTTTAGGCAAAAATCTACACAAGCATTATTCAAGATTACATAATAATAAAAAAAATTGATAAATTATGGGATTTGTAGCAATTGGAGTTAAAGAACCATTACAGGGATTGATTTTTTTAGTAAATTTTTAAAGTGAACATAATTTTTTAAAAACCTGAGATAGATTTTTTTTCGTATTTTTTTGAGAACTGTTATAACTTGGTCTATCACCCATTTACGGCTTGACGTCGATTTCTGGGACACCCTGTATATCGAGACACTTTTATGTTACTATTTTGACACAAATTCAAGATAAGCGTAACTTTGATAGCAAAATAAATAGTTAATCTTTTACCATGTAACTTATTTGGATAACTCGTTTATTAATAAAATTTAAAGGTTTAAAATAAAAATAAAATATTATAAAAACTAAAAACCCGACTGCTTTTATAATCATTTCTCTTTATTTAACATTCATTCAAACACGGACACAGCAATAGTTTATAAATCTATCCACTTGGTGTCTCTATGAATGTTAATGGACGGACACTCTAAAAATAATTATAGTTGGTTGTTTATGGTCGAGCCACTTCAAGAACACTTCATTAAAAAATACATCTATGGACGAGACAAATCGATAAATGAGAAAAACTTACTTGTAATGACAGTACAAGGCCTCATTACAGTCCAAGATGGGCCTGTCAAGCCCATAGATAGCTCCGATGAAGCCCTCAAGTCCATATCTCAGATAGGACACGTAGGAACCCCATCGTAAGTAACCAGGCAGGTCCCTCAAAGTCACTCCGAAGCCAGCGAACATCATCATCGGCACTGACAGAGTTGGGCCCAAGAATGTGCCGTTCTGGAAAAAAGTGATGTTTTATGTTTTAACATTTTGGGTGTAAAAATTAGAGCAAGTTTTAATGCCTATAAAATTTTAGAATAAATAATTATGTCCATAAATATTGATCACTTATATACTAGCTTTATATAAAGCAAAAATATGTGGCTAAAATCAGCCAATATTTTGCGCTCGAATATCGCTGAAAAGATCTATCCACGACGAGGATCTGATAAGTAACTTGCTTCTTTTTGGGACAATCCCACCAAACCAACTATACTACCACTATTCCCAAACCACTACATGCAACTCCTGAAAGCCAGAATCAACAGTGGCGACCACCAGAAAAGCGTCGAGGCAAAGAAGCTCGACGCAGTCCCGGCAAATGAATTTAACTGTCTTAGAACCCGCAACGAAATTAATCAGAAAAGAATAATGGAAGAGTAGGAAAAAATACAAATTTCCACTTCCCTCCATATCAAGCAGGAGACAGAACAAATAAGGCCAATAGCTACAAAGTGTCGTTTACAACTGGGATAAGCCCAGTTACCTAGCACGACAGATAAAAATTAACATTAATGGGTCCTAAGATTGTGAGGATTCCAATAATAGATATTGCAAAAACGCTTCAACGCACGGAAATTTGTTCTAGTTTCCATAAGGTCTGTATAGTAAACAACTCCAGATTAACTTCGTTTACTTTGGGCGCTAATGCACACTCAATTCTATTTTTGGGAGGTTCCTTTTCTTTCAGCCACTCAACTAGATCAGCCATTCCCCTTAGAGATCACAGTAAAAAAAACTTAATGCGAAAGCACTCCAGTGCCTCGGTTAAAGAAAGCCGCAGGATACCGTGTTGTTTTAGTCAGTGAGTCTGGCAGCCCCTTCGCCCACCCCAGCGTGGAAGATATCCATGAGGATTTCGACACGTTACAAAAGGGGGAAAATACTTACAACAACGCTGAAGACGGCACCGATCATGAGGCCGAAGCTCTGTGCTACCAACACGGTGTACAGTGAGATGGCAAAGAACATGCAGAAGCGGACGATGTCCAGCGGTTGAGAAGACATCGTGTACACTATCACACTGAACACCGCACAGCCCACTATCTGGAATACAAGGAATGATATTGTTAGTACAGTCTAGCTTCCAAGAGAAAACAAGCTTATGGGGGCTACCGCGTATGAATTCACCGCTAGAAGCGATGGTGTATCGTAAGGTCTTCGATATGTCAAGTTTGTGTTGTGAGTGGGCTGGTTTTTTCCTAATTATATTATTATTGTGAATATTTCGCGATACCTCAGATTAGTTATGACGATATGTTTTATCAAACTCGAATGATATATTTCCAAATAATTAGGACATCTCTCTCGATTCTTCTGCTTTCGTTCATTCTTTACAATCAATTCTACGTCAAAATATTGGTCATGAAAGGTTCAAGTCCTTTCCGTTTCAGTATGTAATAAGCAATACGTGAAGTCGTTTTTGTGAAGGTTTCAAACTGTTTCCTTTGCCGAATTCACTAACGCAATTCGGCTGCTTGCCTTTCTGAAGAACATCACCAATAAGGTCTGATGATGTAGATTTAGTAGTTATAGGACAATTTATCATCAGCCTTTTAATGTTCCCACTGCTGGGCACAGGCTTTCTCTCTGTGAGAGTGGGAATGAGCCTTAATTCATTACACGGGCCCAGTGCGGGTTGGAGGATAGCGCCATTAGTAGGTATGTATTTATAGTATTCATCTATAGCATCATAATTTCAGTTGAGAGAAGATCTCCGCTCTGGACATAGACATCCCCAAACTCCACTACATGGACAGGTCTAGTATTTATAATATCAAATCTTTTCGCAGAAGTAAAAGCAAATCGGACTGAATAAGAATATTTGTGAATAAGAACTTACCGATACGGGTAGGTCGACTATTGTGATTGATATGTAATAAGATCCCAAGGAATACCATCTGTTGAAATGTTCTTTGGACAGAATTGACATCTCATTGGGAACTGCAAATAAACAAACGGTACAATGTTATTAAGACCTTAATGTTAATGAAGGGGATTATCAGTTTTTGTGACGCAATCCTAACCAATAACAATATACATTAATGATTGCTATATTTATCTGCGATGATAAAGGTCATTTAAGGACAAAATAAGATAGAAAATAACAAATTGTTCAGAAAGGATATTTTCTGCTGCTCTATAACAGTAAAAAATAACCCTCGTACTCACGTCGGGGGACAGCCAAAATTAACAGCAGTTAAGTATTTATTATTCTGGTTTTTATTTTATTTACTTAGCCTCAATTCAAAGAGTAAAATGCGCATAACTTTTAAGCGGTTGAACAGATTTTCATCAAACATAGCTAAGAACTGGTCGACGGACACTATCGACAAAGTCACCATTCAAACAAAGGAAAATACTAAATTAAAATCGGTTCATCCTGTTAGGAGCAATGATGCAACAGATACGCACACAAATACACAAATACACAGAAAACTTATAGCACCTCTCTTTTTCCGTCGTGGGTTAAAAAAAGACGGAAATAAGACGTGTCTTAATTAGAAGAGGCAGAAGAAGCAGAATAGAATACTTACACGTAAGAATAGTCAACATCATAGGAGACATCATATGGTGCATGAGGATGGCAAATAGAAGGTTGTAGTTCTCCAACACGCGGGAACCCTCGTTGCCAGCGTTGATGAAGAGACTCCCCAACATGATGCCGACCACCACGTTTACGATCAAACGCAAGTGGGTCATCGTCTGGAAGTCAAATTATGATTCGTTAGATTGGTCACAGTTAAAGAAGTTGTTCGTGGGACTTACCTAAGTATCAAAATAATGGTATATGAAATCAAAGAGCTTGTAGTGGTTAGATGATAGAAATCTTAAGCGAGTACAGTAGAGAATTGTAACAGCCTGAGACCTTCAAGGCCTGTTGTGCCAAAAATATACGGTACGACAACTGCGCCGCGCCGTAAGCACCGTCTGTTTCAACTAGCTTCCAGAGTCGTCCATACAACTCTGAGGGTCGAGTCTACGAACGCCAAGTCCCGTAAGATTTTAGGTGAAAAAACGTGTACAACCGACTTGACTATCCGTTTTCGGAGAATTTTTATAAGTCTATTCAAACTAAAGTTGGAATCAGTAACCAATCTGCCAGTAATAGCACGGTTACGTATGCGATTAGCTGTTTGTATTTTAACTGCTTTAAAGTGTGTTCCTTCATGAGATTTGCAGAAGATAGTCAACAACTTACTACTAATAAAAGCTTACGAGCATCAACACTTACCGAGTCTCTCTTAGCCTTCATAAATCCTCTTCTCATGAGTACTTTGAGCTGGTTCGTCTGGCTGGTCTCTTCCTCACCCCCTGTGGGCTCGGTATCCCTGAGGACGCTGAGTGGCACCAGCTTGCGGAGTCCCTCCATCGAGGGAATGGTCTCGAAGTCGTCGAACCAGTCCAGCGCCCGACCGTTCTCCGATTTGTTGGCCATCAGGTCGATTTTGTCATGCCCGTATTCACCACATGACAGTTCAATAACTATGGGTAGTAAAGATGGATTTAATTTTAAGATTGTATTATTTTTTGCTAATAAATCTTGTTTGTTGCGTTCATGAGATTGTTTTTGTTGTATGAATAAATTATTACTTCCTCGAACATTTTGTTGTTGAACAAACGTCATTGAATTAATATAATTATGTGTATTTCTAGGGACAAAGTTCAAATTAACTTAAGAATTTATTTGCTGTTTACATGTCAACGTTCCGTTGTAAATATTATTATTTTCATAGTTAAAATATTATCATAAAAAGGGTTCTAATGTCCACACCAAATACCAGGAGAAAATAAAATATGAGAAGTTACGAATTCACCAAGTTACACTTACTGTAATCAGCAGGATTGTGGTACAAGGGGCAAGGTATCCCGGCCTGATCCAGGTAAGACACCAGGTTCTTTGTGGTGCCCTGGTACATGCAGCGCCCAGCCGCAAGAACATACACATGGTCGAACAACGCAAATAGGGAGGCTGATGGCTGATGCACCGTGCACACAATGGTCCTGCCCTGGTGTGCCAGGTTCCGGCATAACTGCACTACTTGCGAACACGATGAGCTGTCCAGACCTCTGGAAAGGACAATGAATTTTGTTAAAATCATAATTAAGTAGGTAAGGATTTTAACAACAGTGAATTTTATAGACGCCCTTGTCGGTATCATTTTGCAGATTCAATAAAGCAAACTTACCATAAACATTATTCATAAAATGTAGTCATTATCAAGTACCTAGTTGCTAAATATTAGATCATTGCCGAATTTTATTTACTTAGCTTACAATTTATTGAAACAAATGTCGTTCTAGGTTCCATAATAAATACTTGACTTATTAATTGACATTCGGAACAGTATACTTCGTTCCAAAACACAAATCGCAGACGTAGGCAAAACAGCCGCCAAACTAAAGTGGAATTGGGCAGGCCAAATCTGCCGCATGTCGCAACAGAATTGGCCAAAAGTAACCACTGACTGGATTCCGAATAACAGGAACCGACGACGCGGTAGGCCCAGAAAGAGATGGCGGATCTGAAGGATTGGCCAGATGTAGCAAGAGACAGAGAGAAGTGGAAATACGGAAGGGAGGCCTTTGCACTGCAGTGGGACATAAAAGGCTCATAATAATAATAACAGATTTTTATAGTAGAAAGACAGACTTTTATTAGGATCGCCGAGGGCTGTTACAATAAGCTACATTTTAGTTACTTATGTCAAAAGGACTACCGACTATCTAACATTTCCTCCTCAGTAAATACAGTCAGTTTACTTCTCAGTGTGACCTCAATATGACTATTACAGTTCATAGTAATGCATTACGGCTATCGTTATGTTCAACACACAGGGGTAAAAGTTCAAGAATTGTGGAAATTATTCTATTCTTAGCCCAAAATATATCGCACGCATCGCATATTATCGCGGCAAGTTGATATAAACTTGATAGATATTGGTGTAGAAATAAACTATCAATAAATTTATCAGTTAATCTACAATTACCCTTGACTAATAGCCTATCTAACTGTTTAACGTTAGCTTAAATTATCGCAGTGTATTAGGTACAAGATAAATCCAGAAGACATAAAAAAATTGGTGACAACTTTAATGTTTATTTAATAAGTGTTATCGATAATATTGCAAATTAACATGTTTTACGTTTTTCTGATAACCTGAGCCTGAGAGATTATAAAGTAATTTGGGAATTAAACAGTCTTAAAATTAATTTAAGTATAGCTTTATTTATAGGTCGTTGCGGCAATTCTGTACGAAAATGCATTTAGCAGTGCTTTGAAATATCGACATATATTTGAGCCATTACTGCTGGTAAATCTGCCGATGCGTGCTTTCTTACTGAGCCGTTCATAAGTGTGTACTATGTTATACTTCATCATTTAAGCTGAACGACGTCCACTGCTGGACATAGGCCTCCCTCAAGCATTGCCACATTGATCAGTCCTGCGCTTCTAGCTCTCATTTGTACTCGTGGGTGTCAATGCAAGAACTGATGCTACTTTCTAGTTTAATTAACATTTATTTTCTATGCCTGCAAGATTGGCAAGATCATCATCACCATCATCCTTCTTCATTATTTTTCTATTCATCATCAGCTCTTGTACCATGTTATTTGAGGTCGACGCAAAACGTTTTTCTCTTCCATTCCGTATCACTGATTTCATTATCTTTCATATCATGCCTCAACACAATTCATACAGCTTTCCTGTGGCTTCATTATTATTTTTAAATATTTCCAACTTACGTGGTAGGCTCATCAAGGAACATGATGAGGGGGTTGTTGATGAGCTCCAGCGCGATGGAGAGCCTCTTCCTCTGACCTCCTGACAGCTGCGCGCCGCGAGTGTTCATGTGTTCGTAGAGACCCAAGTTTGTGAGAATGTCTTCAATCTGAACACGTAAGAAATAAATTTTAAAGTAGGTCCGCAAGATATCGAAACAATTGTAAAGGAAGAAGATTAACCATACTTGACTGTCTCTCAGGTGTAGTAAAAAGTAAAAACGTAAGTTAAGCTTCCCCTAGTCGACGGCACGAACTATTTTGTGCGCGAGGTTAAAATACATGCTATCTCATCCGACAACACGTGTAAAAGAGTTAGATGCTGTGATGAGCAGTAAGAAGCTAGTTCGCGTACGAATTAGCACTTTTGCAAATTTGTATCGAAATGGGTGATGATTTAGGAAGAAAACGAGTGCGCGAAATTTTATAAACAGACCTTTGGGAGTCTAGATATCATGTAAAACTACTAAATGCATATTTTCAAAATAAAATTATTTGCGTTGTTGAATTACTAATCTATCCCTGTATCGAGTTTTGCAATTTTCCTTCTTCTTATGGTATTTATTGCCGCCAAAAGATACCTTTAAATAAGTGTTGAAATATGGAACTTTCGACGCTCATAACTTTTAAATATTTTAATTTTTTACTTTTTTGTTTCCATACAGGGCTAGATAATGATGAGACAAATTGATATCATTATTTATTTCGAACGTACATCGTCAAACAGTGGAGTAATCGCCAGACTACGTTTGTATGGAAGAATGATTGACTAGTGTAACCTTAAGTAATGCGATTGGCTGTTGAATACTCATTCAACCAATAACTGCAGCGCAGTTTGGCGATTTTAAATTTGGATTTTTTTCGTTCTAAAACTCATGAAACTAATCTATGCATACTACTAATATTAAACGACTTAATCACGTCATACGTGTTTGTCTAACGAACTTCCGGTTTTTTAGCTAAAACCAAGCATATTTTATCATAATTAACTACTTAATAATTATTTTCTTAAAAATTACTCTTTGCAAATGAATGTCACAGATTACGTATGATATCTGCACACAGCACACCAACCCACTTTTACCGCTGAGTTGTGCAAAACTGGCAATTTGGCAAAATTAGGTTACAGCATAACAGTACCGTGTCAATGCCTTCTGCAGCTGTGCGTAATTTTGTGCAAATAACATGCAATTAAATAAATGCCATGTTGCTATAGTACTTAGATATTGATGCAGCCAACAGCAAAAGTATGTCGAATAGCATAGAACATTTTAGGATAGCACAAGGCTCGTCGACTCTTCACGTGACCAGAGGCCTGGCCTTTTCTTCGGCCATAGAATCAGCATTGCCATTCAACGTGGCAATGCTGCCAGCGTTCTGGGTACGTTTTCCTTGACATCGATGTGGACGAATTTTTCTCCCCTTTGTATTTTTATATAGGTATTTGTTTTTTTAGAATATTCAATTGTATATATGTTTCAATAAATATAAAATTTCACACTTTTAGGCAAGTATAAAAAATCTCATGTCATGAACATTGTAAATGGCAGAATGAGTCTTGACATTGAATAAAATATAATATAATAAAAACGAAAAATTTTATTGATAAGTCAGTATAAAAATTTATAAGTCGCAAAACTACGCTACAGTGATTGATTTAATGAATATTCAACAGCCAATCTGATCACTAGCTTATGTTTTTTACTACATCTATGTTAAACTATGAGACGGTCAAGTATATTGTTATTTAAAATATGTTGCCTAAGAAATTAAATACAATTAAATGATTTAGTTTCTCTGTTATTTACTTATTTATTTTATTCGCAAACCATGCTCCACCTCCTGTTCTGACTTCTGGTGCATAAAAATGTGCAGGGTCAGCCCAGGGTGACATTTTGTTTTTTTAGACATCGGTGATGAAATAATTATGTAATGTATTTATTCATAAATCTCTTAATAAGTTAACCTAATTTTATTGTTGACTGTAGCTACTAACCACTGATTTGCACACCCATGCTTTCTTTCATCGTTTTTGTCATTCAATAAAGCGACTAATGGCAAACATAGGTACATTGGCAGCAAAGGCATTTGTGGTCGACCAAATGCACGGACAAACAAAATGTAACGAAGTAAATATTCGAAACATGTTCCTGCATGAGTATTATTGGTTCTACGTGATTCATTTATTATCACGATGGTCATGATAGTACCCACTGTGTCGAACTTAGAATTTAAAATGCGGAAGACGATGATAGCTATATTTATTTATATATTAAATTCTTTGATTTTGGGTATAGCAATATCGATTCTGATGAAGATAGAGTCACAAAGCACTTTTAAGCAACTACTTAGCTTCTGCCAGCGGCTTCGCCCACGTGAAAAGCGTTTTCTTTTCCCAAGGGAACATTATACCGACATGAAAAGTTTAGTATTTGCTATTTCAAACTATAAACTATCTCTTTGCCAAGTTTTATTTTGATCCGTTCAGCCGTTCTGTATTGATTGAGTTTCAAACAAACATCCACAGTTCTACACACACATCTATGCAAACTTTCACATTTATAATATTAGTAAGTTTTTAAATTCCTCATTATATTATATTCGTTCGTATACTCTTATGTATATAGCTCCTACTTAGGCATCTATTTTATTATTATCTGGTCAACTTACAACTTCTCCTTTCTCGTATTTGTCTAGTTTGGCGTCTAGCTTAAGATCTGCTGCCAGCATCATGTTCTCCCCCACGGTGAGGAGACCTTGCAGCCTGTCATCTTGTTGGATGTAGCACGACATCCTCTTGAATCTCTCTGTAATTGAGATAAGCAGATTTTGAAAAGTAAAATCCAAATAAACACTTTGTGTTCCCTAGGGATTGAACTCAGGACACCATGATCCTTTTGCAGTCGTAAAACCTGCCACAAAAAGGAGTCAGTATTTTATGGTTGACGAAAAAAGATTTGGTGACGCAAAGTCGATTTTATAAGTAGGATTTGTAAGCAACAAATCATCACAAATTGAATGATATTTAATTTGACGTCCGCGTCGATCCATTGAGCTAAGAATTAAAAATATCTTATTTTTTATATTTTAACACCAATTTGCATCTTCATGATTTATATATCTTATCATAATAATCTAATCAAATTAACACCGATTCAGTCATTTCGATAAGAAATCGTGCGTTCAAATTTGACACGTAACACGGCTTCATCTGATCTACTTGTTTCGAGAAGTCGTCTTAGGTCATGGTTAGTGTAGGTAGGATTACTTGTTAAACCAGTGAGATATTATCTTGTACACAGATGTAAGAAATGATAGAAGCTGTAAGTTCGTAAATGTGACACGGACTGTGGAGGTAGCTACATAAATCTGTAATTGCATTACAGTAATCGATTGTGTATGAAACATAATAAAAATGTCGAAGACAATAAATGATTGAATACAAAGGAATTTGCAGCTGGCTTATGTCTAATCAAAATATTACATGAGAGTGGTGAGACGCAAGACGTAGGTACCTCTAGATAATAAACAATTTGATAGTAAGGAATTTGCAGCTGGCAGCAAAAGCTTGTGTAGTAACAACATCAGCTTGAACTTAAGGCAGGTAGCTATAACTCCATTCAATGAACAAGCTCGCAATTTGAAAATACATTATCTTCTGACTAGAGACAGACCATGACATATGGTCAGCATGATTGTTATCTACCTTTCCACACATCTGTGGTCAACGGTCACTTCGCACGTGAATGCATGTTATATCACGGCAGCATGAATGCAGTTCTAACCTAGCCTGCTTTATCTACCGACTAGAATCCGGGTCCTTGGTTCATAGCTAATTATTTTCTGCTGATAAGGGCGTGAAATGCGTGAGCGCAATCTAATCGCTTACTGATGCTATTTGTGTATTTGCTTACGAAGACGCTAATGAAGTGCATTTCGTAATTGGTTTCGTTTAAATGTTCGATAAAAACTTTTAATGTTTCACGAATTTTATAATCATCTGATGTTTTGTGTGGCTAATGATCTTAGGACATTCACCTTTTTAGGATTCGCTCCGAAGATATTATAAACCGGTTAGAGTTAAAGAATTCTAAGTAGGGTACACAACAGAAAATTTTCGTTGCGCTGTTGGATCTTTATTCAGGCCTCTATATTTAAACCTTCACCCACCTATCCTTCGATGGCATTAGAAAAGGGAAGATACTCACTCATAATCCTCCCTCTTCCATTGATGAACACGGCTCCCCCAACTCCGGTGATGCGGTACCCTGATAGTACATCCAGGAGGGTAGACTTGCCAGCCCCTGAAGGCCCCATGATGGCAACCAGCTGGTTCGGGCGAAGTCTGCCGTGAACGCCATGGAGGATCTGTTTGCTGCCTGTAACAATAAAAGATAGATTTAGAATTTGATGCAGCATAATTATCCTAATAGTATACATCTCTTCGCAATTTGGGATGGGTTGATAAGGTGGTGTTACATATTTCAGGCTTGTCTTCTTATGTTAGTCGAGACTTAAGATTTGCTGCTCTTTCTTGAACTTTACTTTGGTCAATAATCTCTAAGCTCAAAGCGAACATGTCAGAAGGTTTTCTGACATGTCAGCTTCGAACTTTCTTCTAAGACATTATCATGTCTTCAGTAACGACTGCTTTAAAGTCATCGCTTTTCTGGTTTAAGCGTAAAGTTTCTACTTTCTTCTAAAGCATTATCATGTCTTAAGTCGTTACTGAAGACATGATAATGTCTTAGAAGAAAGTAGAAACTGCACAATAACTGAGTAAATCTTTGTATGACTCCGCGAGATGCTTTTAATAGGATATAAAATCCTAAAATGTGTACATTTTAATGTTAGCAAACTGTGTGAATTCGGCTATTTATAGAAAGAACAGAATATTAATTATTTGTTTTTTCTGAGATGGCACTTGAGATCTTCATCAAGAGCGCATTAAATGTAAAAAAAAAACAACTGGTTGGTTTGGCAGCGGCAATTGCCGGCTTTATAACATATTATAAATAAATGTCTGCGGAAAACCAGTTCAATAAAATGATATGTCTAGATTAAAATGTAGAAGTTTTAGTTGTTAAAAATACTACTTAATATCACGTTGATACCTCTCCTGTATGTTTTGGATTCGATTTGGGAGAACAACAAACTCAAATAACTTTTTCCCTTTACATGTACCGTTTTACCGATGGAAATCTATAATATAATCTATCAGGGAAAACATAATTACGAGTATGAAACGTTTATAAGAAACCGTGGTAAATTGACTAACCTTTATGTCAATCTGTTTAATGGTCTAGCTTTAAAGTCATCGCTTTTCTGGTTTAAGCGTAAAGTTTCTACTTTCTTCTAAGACATTATCATGTCTTCAGTAACGACTTAAGTTGATATATACGCCCCAATGTAACGCAGTACTGGCCGTGCGCCCGCTCGATGCCAAAATATCAAAATTGAATCTCCTTTTGAACAGTTTTGTTTGCAAAATATTATTTGATTTACATATGCTATGTTAGGTAAAAATAAATTCCAGCCATCAATTTTTCTGTATAAAATTATTTTTAAACATCCAAGTCGTTTTGAAGGAGTTTCCAAAAGTTGCGAAAAAATATCGTGTTGTTAATTATTTTTTTAAAGCAAAGCTATTAGTTACACGAAAAAACCTTGTGTTCCAAATTATGTACATGAATCAAAAATAAATATATATTTTTTTCAAACTGCAGTACTGCGTTACATTGGGGCGTATATATCGCCTTAAGGGCCTACATACGCTTTAGTGCCGTAAAACGGTAACTTTCTAAAGCATACTCCTCAGTAACAATTAGGTTAAAAGGTTTGCAAAAAATATATATTTATTATTGATTCATAATGTATGTCAATACTCTCCGTATTGGTCGAAGAAATCTGAGTACCTATAGGCATTTCAAAGAGAAAAGTAAATCTAACCGAGTTACTAATTCTATGAATTATCGAAAGTCAAGGGGATAAGAATAATTTTATTGTACTCTTCTCAACACCTAAAATTAAAGCCTTTCATTCACTCTCACCATCATCATCAGCATCTTCTTACTGGGAGAAAGGGCAACACGTTTTCTTCATCCAGTTTATGCTGTCAACCGTCAATCTACCATTCCCTCCCCATTCTCTTTAAATTCATGCCATTGCTCACAAAATTCATCTTTTTATATACCCCGTAATTCCTCAAACATAACACGCTCCACAAGGTGGCACAATATCCACCTATTTACTTGTAAGTTTGACCCATAATGGTCGCTCGCAGAGTTTCCGCGGTTCGCCTCCACCGTGATAACCCCGAATGACGTCAGAGATTAAGTCCACAGCGTTCTGATGCACTTGAAGGAACGAAGTTACTTGTGTAAGTACTTCAATTAACACTTAGTGACATCCTGTCATTAGTAATTCAAGGCTGAGTTTAATCTAGAATTTGTTACAGCAGAATGTGTAATGTTATCTTCATATAGGTATATTAGTACATGACAGTGACTTTGTGGTTTCTTTTATTGTTTTCAGTGCATTGGTTTGTCACTTTTGTGTGGTTTGTGTTATTAAATTGACATTATTTACAATTCTTTTATTGTTTTCAGTGCATTGGTTTGTCACTTTTGTGTGGTTTGTGTTATTAAATCGACATTATTTTCAATATTTTGTTGTTATTTACCTAATAGCGTGAATAGCATTTTTGTTTTTGGTATCTATTTAGTTATATTTGATTTGAATTTGAAGTATTACAACGGGCTATATGTATCATTTTCCTACTTTTGTCCCATTTTACTTGGATTGGTGCTATACGTTTGCTCCTTTCATTCTGTCCTGTCAATCGTTACGGTATCACTGTTTCTATTTCCTTTCATATTATCCCTTTCTCCCTTTTCTTTCATGATAGGCAACATTTTCTGGCTAAATCATTATAATACTTGCAATAACTTTTTTATAAGATATCTCTTTAAATAATATACATAGATACTATATGTATTTGCTTTCGAACGGTGTTTGGGAAAACCCTTCGGTATTCGAGTAGGTAGAGGCAGATAAAATTACAATAAGCAAAAAAGAAACAACTGATGAAGTGACTGACCAGTTTATTAATTACATACAGAGGTTAAATCCTTATAATGAGACGAAGATACTCCTTTGTACCCTATGTACTATAGTTAGATTTGCATAATTAGGATTTTCCATATAAAATTTTGTATGGGTTATAACAACATTTTTTTGAGAATTGACTATGACTTCTGTAGAGGAGCTCGTGGCTAAATGATAACATCCGCACGGGTCTGTCTACAAGGTTAAGCAACGCTTGACGAGGTCGGTCTGTGGATGGGTGAACATTTCAACATACCGAGTTTCCTCCGGGCCTCGGAAAGCACGTTAAGCCCGTTGCCCGGATGCCATTTGAAGATCTTTGACAGTCGTAACGAGTAGTCAGAAGTTTGAGATCTGACATCAGTCTAACCAAGGAGCATCGTTTTACACAGTTACTGGGTTGTGGAGGTCAGATAGGTAGTCACTCCATGTAAAACACTGGTACTCAGCTGAATCCGGTTAGACTGGAAGCCGACCCCAATATAGTTGGGAAAAGGCTAGGTAGATTATGACTATGACTTCTGTAACGGACGCCAACGCGCCCGGACGTGCTGTGTAAAAACGACGGATGGTGTATTTTTAAGTCGTAAAATGTCTCGTAGTATTTAAGAGTAGGATAAGTGTACATTGCGTAGTATTTTCTAGCATAACGACAGTTCCCACGATAAGTTTGTTAATGGTTTTATAAGGTAAACAAGTGTTTGGGACTTTTAATGGGTCGGCTCGTTTTCTATGAGTGACCGTAATATAGATCTAGTGTCTACATTCTACAATATTGTAAAATAAGTTTTGTTAATGTTTAATGTTTTTGGAAGGGTTGATTTTTATAGCGAGCATTGTAACCCGTTCCCTATTAATTTTTATAGACCCAGAAATTATTATGTACCGTTTTGTAAATCATGAATAAACCCGAATTTTGAGCACATTCAATTATATGCGAACTGACGCCAACGGCTCCTATAAAAAGGACTGTGCGGCTATGGATACTGGATAGACACAGTGGGTCTCCAGCTCTACAAGAAGAAACATCAACAAATAATTAATTTGATGATACGGATCAAGACAGTATTTTCATTCATCAGCAAGAAACCCCAACAACCATACAGACCACTAACTTCCTCCAGTCCTTGGAGAGAGTTGTTCATTTACATGGGCTCAAGAAGTTTTTAAAATATGTTACATTTCCATTACACCCTGTATATACAGGGCCGTCTTTAACCTATTGGAGGCCCTGGACAAGTGGACACATAAGGATAATGAGGCCCATGACCTTGACGGAGCACAATTTTGTTAGAATAGACCAAGAAAGTAGATAAGCAAAGTTCTAGATTTATTTATATTTCTTTACACATTAAGTTAATAGATATATAATACAATCTACAAAAGGAAAAGTAACTTTTATACCATTCCCCCTTTTCCATCCACACTCGCGTCGCTCAGGATCAAAAACACAGGGTAACACTTGAATCACTCGCTACGCTCGTCATTCAGTCATTAGAATCCTTCACTTTCTCGTGTTTCATCTATGGTCCTCGCTTTAAATCCGTACTTTATTCACTAATTGCATATATTTTAGCATTCTCAGACTAGTGCTGAAAAATGTATGTTGATTGAAGAGGTATCCTTCTATAAGAAAATCATTAATCACTTTTTCAAAGTCTATGTTTTTGAGCATATCACATTCTATGGACATTAGCGCCAATCTGGTTAATCTTGAAGCATTGTACTTCTTTTTTAATTTATTCAGTATAGATTTGGTTTCCGATAAAAAATATCGGTTATCGTTTGGTGATCTGTCAGGTACTAGAAGGCCCCTATCCATCGCGGGGCCCTGGGCACGTGCCCAGAGTGCCTAGTGAGAAAAAAGGGCCTGTGTATATACTTACTGATAATTAGAGATAAGTTACAGTAAAACATATGGATTGCTATCTTAATCTGATCCCTATAGCAACTATATCAACCTTATACTTTTGACCGACCTTCAGGTTATTATCAATGAAGCAATTGTTATCTTATCGGAAAGCACAATTATTTTAAACATGCACAATTACACCTTATTATAATCAGCGTAGATTAAGACAGTTTAGCGTTCATTTAAAATAATTACAAAGAATTTTTGTGTTTGAATTAATTGTCAGAAATAGACATGACTCGTGTGAAGTTGTACTTATTATAACCTCTTACAAGATATATAGAATATTAAATATCTGAGAGTCCTTTTTAAAAATGCATACCGCTTACTTGATATTAAGATACATATTTATGTTCAACACCCACTGTTAAAGCTAAAATTTATGTTTTTTTTTCACTCTTGTCTTCTAAATGGTTTACAAATAGTAAATAATAAAATTAAAACGTGCTGAGTATGTTTACAAATAGGTTGAATATTATGAGTGTGCCGCAAATCGCTTGATGCAAATAATTACAAGTTATTAACAGCTACTATAAATAATTGCATGTCGCTTAAGATAACTATAACATAAATCACTAGCGGACGCCTCGCGGTTTCACCCGCGTAGTGCCCGTTCCCGTGGGTATACAGATATAAAAAGTAGCCAATGTCATCCGGGGATAGTATAGTTTCCCAACACTGAAAGAATTTTTGAAATCGGTCAAGTAGTTTTTAAGTTTTTTCGTTACATACAAAAATACAAATCTTTCCTCATAATTAATAGTATAGATGAATCATATACCTATAGATGAATCTGCGTAAGGTTAGTTGTGTTATGACAAAATAAAGACCAATGACATAAGAAAAACACAGAGGACATGTATTCAATAAGGATCTAAAAGGTTGTTTAGAACGAAGTTCAGTAACGCTGCTTGCGGTACGATTATGTGTTGGTTCCCCGCGTCCCGCTTGAGACCCAAAGAGACCTAAAAAACGACTTGTGCGCATCTAACGACTTTTGCCAAGTAACGCGTGCCCGGCAATTATATAAGCTGTTGTGCTGTTTGTTTTTGTTGTGTTTCTGCACCTACATATGGTTAACGTAATGATGCAAACGTTTTCCTTTTTCAGGGAATCGAAATCCAGTTTAAAAATGCTAGGATTCAAGCGAAAATCACACAATAGCCACTTCTCCACTCAATAGTATCGCACCCATACATAGTCATAGATCACCGGCAACACAGGATTGCTCGTGTTCGAGGAGCAAGTGCACAAGAGCTGTTATGATTTAATAGGTCTAAAGTCACAACGTATTGGTTTAATTTAGCTTACACAATATCTCGCCAGTGTTTCCCGAAGAGTTGCGGTTATACACCCTCCATACATACGCCTTAATCTTTATCTCATTGTCTCTTTCTATGAGCAATTGAGCATGCGTATAAGCAAACCGCGCGCTCTCTCTTTCTTCCTCTTTCTGTGAGTAATGCGTTCTATTTTATTCTAAATAAAAGAACTAGTCTTGCTCCTTGGTTAGACTGGTATTCTTGGGCTTCTGACTACCCGTAACTATTGTCTAATATTTTCAAGTGACGGTGAGAAAGACTTCAATGAGTGGGAACCATGCGAGGGGTGCTCATACAGACGAGCGGCACTTTGTAGACGGCAGCTACCACTGCAGCCTTCGCCACCTGTAGGTGGCAGCCGTCAACACGTCGATGGCAGCCGGCAAAGCGTCAACGGCTGCCGTCGAAGGGTGTTGATGTTTGCAGTTGTGGCGTGTTGCGTCTTACATTTTGTCAGTCGACTGCAAATAAGACAAGAGTGCGCAAGCGTCGCGCATTCACAAAATGGGCACCAGTGACGTAATTGAGGTTGATGTTGAATTGCTAATTGTAGCAGTAAAATAAATCTCCATCTTGTTCTCTGTACATTAATATTTCTTCAACCCACAACGTGTCTTTCTTTTTCGCTTTTGTCGGCAACGGAGTAAAACCAATAACAGTGTTTCTTCATCGGAATACATTTTTTTTCAATCGGATTTTTTTTCTAAACGAATAGCAGAGTCGTCTCATTATGCGCCTTTCTTTTAATTTATATTTATATATTATTTTATATATAGTATTTATTATAGGACATATTTAAGTATGTTTATTTTAACTATATAATTTTGTGTACTAATTTTGCGTTTATAATATTATTATTTCTATTTTTATGCACCTGCCATGCTATCTCTTCACCGCCCTTAGTTGACTGGTAGAGAATGCCTCAGGCATTAAGTCCACCTATGTACTTTTATGTTGCATGAAGTCTTAATAAATAAATAAATACATTTTGCAGCTGTCTCCTGTACTAAAGGAGCCGATCACGACTACTATAGATTTACATGACATGCCACAATTGCAAACGTCGCCGTAGCCACCCGTCGACGGCGGCCGTCGTCGGCGCGTTGACAGTTTTCGCCGACAGGTGGCGACGGCTGCAGTGGTATCTGCCGTCAACAAAGTGCTGCTCGTCTGTATGAGCCCAAGGTACGGTCTCCGTATGTTTGAGTGGTGTCTAGTTTTGCCTTGAAAGTAATGAAAATAATGCCGATGTGTTTATGATCTTATGATATCATAATATGTAAAGTAACACAATATGTCGTCAGAGTCTAATCGTAATTTATGGTCTGGGTAAAACGATATTCTTAATATAACAGTGTTTAACGACCATGAATGATTAAGTTTACGCTGAGTGCGTATGCACGTCATGTCAATAAAGAAAATGTAAATAAACAATGACCACTCGGCATTTTATAACACTATAAAAACAAATTGCGTAAGTGTTGATTGGATTTTTCCAGGAAAGAAAAGTTACCCATCCTGAAATCGGAATAAATTTTCCTCTTTGTGTTTTAATATTAGCATGTAACTGGCATACCGAAATGCGAAAAAAGTATTCTTATTTCGATTCTAGCCCAGCTCTGTACTATCTAAGCGTGATCATTTTCTTAGGATGGTTTTCCTCTCACATTTTTTTTTCACGCTGACCGTCGTCGGCGCTGTCGCTCGGTGCGTAGCTCGTCAGACGGCCGTCAGCGGCCAGCGCACATAGATAGGTTTTTAGGTTTTATGCGGCCAAAATTATTTTAATTGCTATAACTATTCTAAATGACATAAATGATAATAAAAAACCACTTTCTGTTGAAATTTTAAATATTTATTCAAGAAAATATCATATTTATGAAAAAAAAGTCAAAAACCTAACGTCACAGAGATAAAAATGTATATTTCATAAATGTACATTTTAAACGTTAGTGAGTAATGAATTGACGTATCCCCTCCGACAGTCGACACATACTCCATGCCAATTCGTTACTCCAGATCCTCATCATCCGAGGATTCTGGTGAAGCGGAGTCTGGTTTGGTGGGTAAAAGCATATCTAAAGTCTCCGGAGAAAAGGATTTAGATATTTTTTTTCTCCTTCTTTGTTTTATACTAATACTGCTAATGAGCGGATCAGAGCTCAATAATAGTCGATTATAGATGTCGCGGTTACACTGTTCGCGGGAAAATTTTCTTGCGTAATTTTCTCTATACATGCGAAAGTGCTTATTTCTGGCCTCTTGAGCCTCCTCCGACAATTGGCCTATTGGGAGAAGTGAATTCTCTATTATGGCAGCACCATGTATGAGCACTTTGTGCAAAGTAGGGGTCATCGGGTGCCACCCATAATGCTGCACGTATAATTTGGCGGTATCTAGTGCATACTCATCATATTTCTTGACGTCAATAATGTATCCACTTGAAATCGTTTCTAAAATGACTTTCAGTCTGTAAATTAAATCGAAGTTCACTCCAGTTATGTCGGATGCAATATTTCGCTTTAGTTTTTTTATATTTTCCTCTGTGTCACCGTAAGATGAAAACAGGTAATTTTCTAAATAGGCCAATTTTTCATCCATTGTTAATAAATATTGGCTTTTCATTTTATCGTAGAGAAATTGACGGGTGACTAATTTTGTTCCGGATGAGCCAGGAGAACCTACGACGAAAAAGAAAAAAATATATTTTTTGGAACATTTTTCAACATAACTTTTTTTACCCTACCTGCACCTACCTGCAACTGATTTTTATCAGAATTATAAGAAAAGAGTATTAAGTATTATTATAAATAATAATTTTGAGGCGAGAGGAAGCGATAATATAACTAAATTACTTTTAAACTGAAAAATCAAGAATATTTTTTCAAGAAAACGTACTAAGTTTTGAAGGTTTAAAATAAAGGTTTTTTAATTATACTAGGTTGACAATTGCTATAATAAATAATAGTATTTACCTGAAGCACTCGAATCCATATTGTTTACTTTGAAAACTGTCTTTAAATCAAAAATATTGACGACGAAAAACAAGTCACTTTAAAAGCGTAAAGAGCGAAAGCGCGTGCGTAGCGGGAGACTAACAAGTTCCGACTACCTGCATACGTACCCCGCGCGGGTATTGAAGCCGAGAAGACCGGTTTATTATCGTCTGTTCTATTGTTAACGTAGAAAGATATTACATTTTGTATTTGTAACTAGTTTAAAATCTTCAATTTTGGCCGCATAATTATGCAAAATCTATGTTAGTGCAGCGCTGAGCGGGCGATGAGCGGTGATTTAAAAACGCTTCATAATAATACTTCAATATTGACCTATCAGCGCCAACGATCATTGTGACACTAAAACCAGCCTTAGTGGTAGCCTATAGAATTATATCTCGGATGCAACCCAATAGCTAAAGCTAAGTCAGTTTGCACAGCTTCACATAGCTGATGTAATATTTGTTTCATACACACCTTAGTTTACTTATTCTAAATCTATATAAAAGTTTGAAAATTACCTTGGTTTGCGAGCTATGCTTAAATTAACTTAGTTTAGGCACAGATAATATAATACTACAGGTTTAGGTAATTCCGTAACTTCAAAAAATGGCGCACGAGTGCTTTGCTTCTATTCATTGCTTCATTATTTTCAAAAATCCGTCGACTCGATGCAGCGGAATGTATTCTGTTGTGTTGTCAAAACGAAAGGGAGCGTGCGTGCTTCGAGCTGTCAAAACAGTTACGCAATAAAGGTCTATCCACACATATCAGGGCCGTGCCCGTGACGTGGACCGACCGTGCCCCGTCAGGGGCTCAAAAAAATATCGTTGTGTACATTTTATATAAACTCGTTTCACACACGTCCGTGCACGGGCCAGTGACGAAGCATCAATGAATGGGCCCGACCCTGTCACGTACCGGGCACGGCCCTGATATGGGTGGATAGACCTTTAGGGTGCAGAATATTGTGTCTAAAAAAGTAGTCCAGCAGGCGCCAGACATGACACAATAAAACAACAAGAACATTCATAAGATAGTTATGCGTAACAACAATGACTGAAGTGATCAACCACCCGCGGTGCAACTAACACCTTATAAAACTTGAGTTATGACCGCTTGAAAAGGTTATTTGATAAACAAACAACTGTTTTGTAAAATTAAAGATTAGGATATATTTGAAATAAATTACCTAGTAAGGACTTACCAAACACCTCAGAGATAGGCGTGCCACATGTCAAAGAGCAATGGAGCGCAGCATCACGGGATTCAAACGTGACAGAATCAGAAATACCGACCTCAGGGCTAAAACCAAACTTACTGACATCCTCACACATCATAGACCAGCAAAAGTGGAGTTGGACCGGCCTCATGATACGCGACAACCGTGGCAAATGGAGCAAGACAGTGACAGACTGGTACCCAAGAGATGGCAAAAGAGTTGGAAGACAGTGTCTGAGATGGTAGGAAGAAATTAAAATGACCGCTGGTCCAAGGTGGAGAAAAGTTGCTCAAGACAAACCCCAGTGGAAACAGTTAGAGGAGGCATATGCCAAGAGGCACACACTGAAATCAGAGACATTTTATAAATAACGAAGTTTTTTTAGCTGTATTTCTCTGGTTTTTGAATAAAAGGCTATTTTATTTATTTACCTAGTAAGGATTGCTAAAACAATTAGAAGTATGATCTGAAAGACGTGTGACTTTCTGTTACTGGCTCACTGTGATGTCCAAACACGGACACACACATGTAAACCTTTCCACTAGTATAATAGCCCATGTAACTTAGATTTAAGTGTTTTCTTATCCGTTCTTCTCCACGTAGGTAATTTCCGAATGGATGGTAGAATCACTTAATCAAGATACAGCACTAGTTGTCACCCCAGCGACGCCCTGAGCCGAGGTTCGTAGGTATCCCATAGGGGATAGCCCTCAGCGTTGTCGCTTAGGTTAATTTTTGTGCCTGGCTTGGAGGCTCTAGTTTAGTCTCCACAGGGAAGACCCGTTAAGCGGTAGTAAATCGTAGGATTTTACCGTAAGACACCACGTATTAAAAAAAAACTGTTCTTCATATTATAATGCTCATGCTGAGCACACGTGTATTTAATTAAATAAATATATTTATCTACTTCGGTTGCGTTATATTCGAATTATAAAATTGACAGCGGTTGCATTATGATACCCATAACGACATCAGGTTGCATTATGCGAATCGTCATATATTCTATAACACAAGCAAAGACATTCTGAACATACAGCCAGGTACCTATAATATTACTTCGAAATCGAGACAATGTAAATGATGTTTTTAAAAATGGAACAAGTTTAGAACAAAACTATCGTATACTATTTGGCTGTTGCGGCTACAAGAACTTTGCCTTATACCTAATCAAGACTAAATAAAAAAATAAAAATAAAATGGACGCGGGGAAATTTTTCTGAGTGAAATTTTATTCCAAATTTTATTAAAAATGTCTTCAACATCAAGTGATATTGAAAATACTCCACCAGATATAACAAATAGAGCAGTTGCGGCTACAAATAATTTACTACCAGAAAAATTAAGACATGTTTAAGAGGAATGAAATACTTAAACACACTTCCTGAAATACTCATTTGTCTATATCTGTGTTTTATCCCTTCCTTCGTAGATAAAATCTTGTATGCAACTGTACGTTATTGGTCTTTTAATAACTCGTGCCCACCTATTTCGGTACGCGCTACGCTTGTACCGAAAAATGGCACTCGTATTAAAAGACCGTCCATAACGTAACAGTTGCATAAATAGCTATTTTAACAAGTCTTGCGCGTTCATATTTGACTAGATAGAAACAATGCACATGAACCTGCAAATTGTAACGTACCTACTGCGCAAAAAGCTCGCAAGTTAATTGACAAAACAAACACGTTGGTATTGTACACAAAGTGATATATCAACGTGCGCGTACGCCGACGATAACATTGTTTATAACAGAAACGAGTTGAACAACTGTTTGTGATACAAACAACACAACTGTTTCTGTTGCTAAAAAGTTGAACGAAGTTACAGAAAATATTTGTTGCGACGAGATAGATAAAGCGGTCAGCGATTGTAACCGTATTTGGGTTGAAATATTTGATAACTAGCTTCCGCCAGCGGATTCGCCTTCGTGAAAACTGTTTTTTTATTCCAAGGGAACATTACACTGGGATGAAAAGTAACCTATGTGCTATTTCATCAAGATCCATCCAAACTTTCGCATTCATAATATTAGTAAGATTTGTAACTTCGTAAGTGTGAGCAAAAGGGTGTGCCTAATACACTTGCACCCAAATGTAACACATCATCAAAGAAACTAATCTTGTGTAATATAAGAACCCCCGTAACCACTGGAGCACCACTGCTCTACTGTTTGAACCTGTTCTGTATATTTTTACTTGTAATATTTTTTAATATTTAATTTAAGACTCGAAGCCAAGGCCAAAAAGTATCATTAATTTATTTTTATATTATATTCATTGAGGTGCATTTTTTGCGTGAGTATATTAACTAAATCACTCAAACAGGTATGACGGATCGTGCTAATTATCATAGTTAACTTGTTCTTGAAATACGTAACGACCCAAAACGTTAAGATAAATACTAAGGTTGAGATGACTTGCAACTTATTCAAATGATATTAAAAAATAAAATAGTCTATTAAATCAAACTTGATCGGACCGTTTTTTAGGGGCCGTACGGCGTACCCAAAGGGTAAAAACGGGACCCTATTACTAAGACTCCGCGGTCCGTCTGTCTGTCTGTCACCAGGCTGTATCTCATGAACCGTGATAGCTAGACAGTTGAAATTTTCACAGATGATTTATTTCAATTGCCTTGTTCTCCGAGAGGGATAGGCTCTCTCACGATCCTGCTCGGCGGACTCTTTCTGGATCATCAAGGTCTCACAGAAGGAGGTCATTTCTCTCCAATCGTCTTCCCGCCCGATCCTGGACCATAGCAATACCTATCATTAAAAAACAAGCCAAGTGCGAGTTGGACTCGCGCACGAAGGGTTGCGTACCATTATCGCAAAAAACGGCAAAAATCACGTTTGTTCCATGGGAGCCCCACTTAAATATTTATTATATTCTGTTTTTAGTATTTGTTGTTATAGCGGCAACAGAAATACATCATCTGTAAAAATTTCAACTGTCTAGCCATCACGGTTCATGAGATACAGCCTGGTGACAGACAGACAGACGGACCGCGGAGTCTTAGTAATAGGGTCCCGTTTTACCCTTTGGGTACGGAACCCTAAAAACAGGTTATTGCTTCGGCCAATCTTAACTGTCCTAAGGAGTTAGGATTAAACAAACTGGTTACTTTATAAATATGTTTGATCTTTATCCATAATTCTGACTAAGTTTTATATCGGTTTGATAATTGTTTTACCTACAGATATTTTATGTTCATTCGATTGTTTTTCTACCTGCCTTGGCCGACTAAGTTGGGTCCGCTTCGCAGTCTAACCTGATTTAGCTGATTAGATAGCAATATTTTACATGTAACGAGTGCCTAACTGGCTTCCAGAACCCAGTAATTGGGTAACACGATACGCCTTGACAAGACTGGTATTAGATTTCCTGGCTACTGACTACTTATACCTTTTTATTTCTTGGTACTTTTCCACCGCACTATTCACAAACCACTGCATCTCCTGAAGCCAGAATCAACAGTAGCGACCACCAAAAAAGCGCAGAGGCATTGAAGCTCGACGAAGTCCCGGAGTGTGAATTTAACTGACTTGGATACCGTAACGAAATTATTCAGAAAAAAATAACGAAGGAGTAGAAAAATACATAAATTCCACTTCACTCCATATCAAGCAGAAGACAGAACAAACAAGGCGAATAGGCATAAAGGGTCGTCTACAACTAGGATAAGCCCAGTTGCCTAGCACCACGGATAAAAAGTAGCATTAATATTAATGGGTCCTAACATTGTGAGCTGGTATATTTGATTCCAATCATAGGTATGGCAGAAACGCTTAAAACGCTCACGGACATTTATTCTAGTTTCTACAAGGTCCGTATAGTAAATAACTCTGGCGGCAGCCTGTACATTATCCAACATAATATTGCGTTCATTCTACCAAAGAATACACTCCATAACGACTGTCGAAGATCTTCTTATGACAGTTGGTAAGACAGCTTAGCGTGCTTCCGGTGACACGGAAGAACCTCAATTCGTTAAGACGGTCACCAATCCACGCACCGACCACGACAAGCGAAGTTTAACCTTGAAAATCGACCCGTGCAACTGTTATTCTTTATCCACGAGCTTCTCCTTCTTATCAAAAGATATTTGAAGATAGGTAGGATACACACACAGATACACTACATGACATACTGTAGGTACACAAGTATTTACACACAGCACGTGTCGGAGACAAAGCCGGTGACAGACTGACAGACAAGCAATATGGCCGACAGCGGAAAAGTCAAACAACTTTGTTTGACTTTATTGTCCCACGTGCTGCTGATTCACGGAAACACTACATAACCACATATAACTCGGCTTTCTGAATAACTGAGAAGAGTTCGAGAAATAGGTGACTGTTCGTACAGAAAATGTTGAGGAAAAGAAAAGATAATATTAGGTAGCTACGCATGAATGAATATTCTTTGTTCGACTTGGCGATCTGTTTGAAGTTTTACGAAGAAAAATAAGAAGTTTTGCTCGCTCACTTCTGATCCCATCATCTCTTTCGAATCTAACCTAACCGTGTCAGAGTGCCCTAAGCGCCCAAGCTCACATCGCTCGCTCTTATACTAATTCATTGTTCATCGTTATCGAATTGCCTAACGTTACGTAACAATATTCAAAATGACCAGACAATGTGATAATAATAGAAGTTTAAATCAATTTAGTTTAATTTAACTTTTTTCCATAACATATCGACTATCATTTATCCTTTTCTGTCTCTAGAAGGAGGCTTATGGTTCAAGTCCTACCGCAAATCTGATGGAAATCGCAAATTTTAACAATCTTTCAAATTTACCAAACTATAATGTTTTACTGTCTCACATTTTATTACATTGAACAGTAATTGTAAGCCATAGCGCGAAACAAATTGCAATTAGTCGGCCTTATAAAAAATGACAGCCATAACAGATTCAAATATGGCAAACTACAACAATCTTTACTATACTAGGCAGTAGCGTAACAAATTGGCTCATTCTGAAACAAAAACATCTCATTCTTCTTTTTAAAGCGAAGTAAAAGAAAATAATAAGTACCCAAAAATGAACAAAGCTGTGGCCTTAGTGCGAGTTTAGGCATATAAGCACCTTCTGATGACAGTAATGGAAAACCCATTTTTTCTATACAATGAAATAACGTTTACCTTAAAGCAATTGACTGCGTAAAAAACTCGCACTAAAGCCCTTCCAAAATTCGTGAACAAAGGTTTGAATTTCGCATATACCTACTGATACGTCAGAGGCTGGTGTGTGGTAGCGATTCAACTTGATACAACGACCCATATTCGCAGGTATCAGCTGGCGTGACGTCACGAGGTTGGTGACACCGAGATAATGGCGGGCACATGCCAGCTGCCGAATGTTAACGAAACTCCTTTTGTTTGTTTAAATAGCGCCGAGGCGATTTTTAATGTCGGAAATGTAAACTAAGCACCATATTTGAATAATGTCGAAATAAACGGGTACAAAGTTGAATAGGCCAGATGGTAATCGCCTTGGGTACCTAAATATTGTGAGCCGTAAACTATAACTTTGAAGGTTTTTATTATGAAGTGCCAGAGTGCTGTTCTATGGTAAGAACTTTTGGAAGTAAACTAGAAAGGAAATACAAGTTCTCTATGCATTTATGTGCACTATGCACATGTATGCATGAAACTATCTTCTGCTTATCTGCTACAGTAAAACCGGATGTAAGTAGTATTTAAAGTTGAACGAGGAAATTAAGACATAATTCGTTATCAACATTGCACGACGTTTTTCATCCGGGGTGCTCATTTCCCGATCGTTCAAAGTCAAACTAAGTAAGTGTTAGTGATATCCACAATAGGATGATATCTCAACATCAAAAGAGGACCTAAGCTATAAATTTAAAGAATCAAAGACTGTAGGTAAGTATACATATACAAAAAAGATAAGAATGCTGTATCTATCTGACTGAACAGATATAAAGCATAATTGCTATACATAATGAAGATGAATATGGAATAACGTCAACAATTAATCAATATATCAGAACCAGTTCCTGATAATATTCGTTGAAATATAGATATTTTTTCATATACTAAATCTTGCTAAGATTTAACTTTAATTGACTATATTATCAGAGCTGTTGATGTCCGGTTTGTAAACGAATAGTAACAATCTTTTGTGGCAAAGATTGAATTTGATTCACATGACCTTAACTTAAGTTATTAATAGAATAATGCACAGGCAATCATGAATCTTGCTGGAAATTTAAAAAACCCAAGTTTTTACGAAGACGACGGCAAATACTAAATGCTAAGATATCCACAATATGATAAGAAAACTGGGAAAATGCTTAAACCTAAAGCTTAGGTACAGATAAAGGCATATGGCACAGTGATAATATCAAAATTGTCTTCGCTGCTGCTGTTTGCTTGTAAGAGTACAGAAAGACTGAAGAAACGAAGAATGGGTAGAATGAAAGATGATATAAGGAGGTGACTATTGAAATAACGACAAATAAAGATGCAGGTATGGACAAAGAAGACATGGTGCGAAATACCTAACGAAATTGGAATAGGTACAGAAGGATTGTACTGGATGATGTCTGTCACTAATCTACACTAATATATAAATATATTATATAAAAAACTAGGTGAGCAAAAAAACGTGGATCAATAAAAAAGAGGGCGGTACATACATGGAAGTAAAAAAAAAAAAAATTTGTTTATAACCTGGTGTTTTTATAGGATCTCACGGGTGTGAGCCAAAGTGAAATCCTAATTTTCTGTTTCAACTCGTAATTTTTTTTTACAGCAGTGAAATTGTAATCTAAGTCTAACTGTAAAAAAAATCTTACTATTCGGCAAGTGTTTAATATGGCAGCTTTTTGTAGTGTTAGGTATGTGTATTTTGATAGATTGAGAACATTAAAACTATTTTATATCTGTTTCGGAATAAAACCTATTGTTGATATAACTATTGGGACTATTGTAACTCTATTTATTTTCAAAACTCTAGTAACTTCTTCTTGTAACTCTGTGTATCTTCTTTCAATTTTTTCCGTGATATTTTTTTATATATTATTAGTGTTTGGGACCGCTGTATCTATTATGTATGTGTGTTTCTTTTATTTAATATTATTAAGAAGAAAGATTTGATTGTTTGTTTGTAATCGATAAACTCAAAAATGATTTACCCAATTTTGCAAATTTTTTCACCAGTGTAGAAAGCTAAATTACCAATTTTTTTCCCGAAAACGTGTTCTTTGGGGTGGGTCACGGGAGCGAAGCTTTAGGGAAAATCTTCATTCATATATGAATATATATAGTACAAAACACCTGTTTCTAAGCTATTAATTTGGCTAGATAACTGGCCGATTTTCAGTCACAATATTATTGGTAGAGCGATGGCTATGTATGTAGGTTTGTATGTAAGTGTCTAGTGTGACAATAGTATGATAATAATGTGGGTCGACAGTTGCAACACCGTGGTTGTCCTCGTCAGTAAAGGATTTGGTAATTGATAGCATTATTTTTGCGTGTCAGAAATTATCTATATCAGTCATTAAAATTATTGATTTAGAAATATCTATTTGGCACACCCAAATAGATATTTCTAAATCTAAATCTTTGGAAACTAATCCATATATATCTTGAGAAAAGAAGTTAATACTAAAATTATGCCGATTGATTTTTTCAAATCGCAAAATACGAGCAATAAAATGTAAGGTGTGAATTAGGATGTATGATCTAAATTGTTAATCGGCTTCCATTTTTTTCTGGTGTCCTTGTATTTAATATATTTTATGATTGCTAATAAATTACAGTCGTAACTTTGTTATCTAATCAAATTGACTTCCTGCGTTTAGTCAGAGTTTATAACTTAGTATGTAGAATTATCACAGATAGTATTCATGTGAGTTAGTTCATTAAAGAAATAAGCGGTCACTATATGACACGTCTTTTATCTCTTTTTAGAAATCTATATCTATACTAATATAATAAAGAGGAAAGATTTGTATTTTTGTATGTAACGAATTAACTTAAAAACTACTGGACTGATTTCAAAAATTCTTACACCGTTGGGAAGCTACATTATCCCCGAGTAATATAGGCTACTTTTTATCCCTGTATTCCCGCGGGCACGGGAACTACGCGGGTGAAACTGCGAGGCGTCCGCTAGTATGATATAACTTTTGCGCTTCTGAGAACTTATAGCCGTAAAAGATCCCAAACGAACGCACTTCCGGAACAAAAATGCAGTCTACTTATCACATGTCCTAATTCATGGTCTTCCCATTTGCAAAGTTTCACACAAATCCATTCAGTCGTCGAAGCCTGAATGACTGTTATCAAACATCTCATTCATATAAAGTTTTCTAATAGAATATTTAAGATTTCACTGCTTTGATTTTATTTCAAAAAACTACAATCTCTATAAGCTCTACCCAGTGAATTTCACCTTGCACTTTTTTTAGGGTTCCGTACCCAAAGGGTAAAAACGGGACCCTATTGCCAAAACTCCACGATCCGTCTGTCCGTCTGTCACCAGGCTGTATCTCATGAACCGTGATAGCTAGACAAATGAAATTTTCACAGATGATATATTTCTGTTGCCGCTATAACAAAAAATACTAAAAACAGAATAAAATAATTATTTAAGTGGGGCTCCCATACAACAAACGTGATTTTTATGCCGTTTTTTTTTGCGAACCCTTCTTGCGCGAGTCCGACTCGCACTTGGCCGGTTTTGTTTCATGCTGGAGTGCCCCAAGTGCCTGTACACCTGCACTTTAAGGACCTTATGAAACAAAATAGTATCTGAAGAGTTTTCCATCACTCGAAAAGAAGAGGAAGTACCTTCTTACTTCGTTCAACATTATCTTGTATATCTTTAATCTCTGACGCACTTAAAGGGTCATACATAATATTGTCACAGCAATCTATCATAGAGACAACCTTTAAAGGCAAGGTCGATGACGAAATCGATCCGTCATAGACTCTATTCTACATTTTTACTAACAACCTGCCCCGACTTCGCCCGTGACAAATTATACAAAAACCTTCCTCGTTTCTCACTCTTTCTATTGGTGAAAACCGCATGAAAATCTGTTGAGTAGTTTTTGAGTTTATCGCGTACAGGTGCAGCGGGGGACTTTTTTATATTAAGTAGTGATATGGCAAGCAAAGCCGATGTCGTCTATTCTTCCAAAGTCTAAGGCCCAGTTTTTAAAGTCCTAGTTAACTTAACCAATAGTTTAATATAGTAAACCAATAGTTTCAAATTTCGGTAAACTGCGTATATTTATTCATTGTTCATTGCATCACAAATGGTCTAATAAGTTGGAGAGTTAATTATTTGACCATTCGTTAGACTAACAATAATAAATGAAAAAACGCGTTTTACCGCAATTCGAAGCCTTTGATTAGTATTATTATTTGTTTATCCTCGCACTGGAACGCCTTGCAGAAATTACTCCAATGGAGCGCAATCTTATAATAAACTCACTATAAGTCCGTTGTTAGCGATGTCCAAGATAAACTTAGAAAGTACATATGAATTGAAAAAATCACATTGGTACTTGCCCGGATTCGAACCCACGACCTCAAGCACGAGAGGCGAGGTCTTAGGTACTGGGCCACCACGACATGCAAACTACTACTACTAAGTATATTTAACCATTGGCTGAGTTAACTAAGGATCAAAAAACTGGGCCTAGGATTATAAGACAATTTTAAGAGAAGGAACTGTAGACACAAATTAAATTCTTAGATTGATACAGTGTACACACATAAGTTCTATGATTATCCACCACTCGTGGTTACCATGATATGTACCTACTGTCTTTTTTTTTTTTTTTTTTTTAATACGTGACGTCTCGCAGTTCGACCAAAGTAGCCGTCTACTGCTTAACCGGACTAAGCTGTGGAGACTAAGCTATGTAGCCACCGGCCAGGCTTTAAATTTCTAAACCTAAAGCGACAGCACTAAGGGCTACGCCAGTTAGGGTCGGACCTCGGCTCAGGGCGTCGCTTGGGGGATGGCAAAGGCCGGATCTGATAAAGTGATTCTACCATCCGTTCGGAAAAGCCTACGTGGAGAAGAACGGACAAGGTACCTACTGTCTACTAGTTTGTGATCAAAGTCCAGTTAACCACAAATTAACCGCAAGTTACAAAGTTCAGTGCGGATAAAAACATTGCATATATGCGGATGTGTGGCAATCTGCCTATCGATAGGCCCCGTGATTGAATTTGTGGGCACTCTGGATTATTATACCAATGGGAACATCCTGTGAGTTGTTAATGCTGTCATCATTGTTTTTATGGAGTTTGAACTGTTTAGCAGGAAATCAAGGATAATGTGTTATTTTTCTGCTTATACTATAGATAAAGTTTCCAGTGTTGTAATTTTTTACTTTGGTGTCTTTATCATCATTCATGATTTCAGCCGAAAAACCTCCACTGCTGGACATAGGCCTGCCCCAAACGCCGCCACACTTATCTGTCCCGTGCGTTTCATATCCAATGCTGTATTTATGTCCGACTTAAAATATATTAATTGCAGCTTCTAGACTATTATTTTCTGACATAGGCCTCCCCCAGGCGTCTCCATACTGATTGGTCCCGTGCGTCTCACATCCAATGGTGTCTTTATGTCCGACTTAAAATGTTAATTGCAGCTAATAGATTATTGTTTTTCATAAAACCTAGGAGTATTTACTGTGCTCTAAAAAGCAATGGTCATGAAAATTTATTGTTTTTGTAATATATAGTAAAGCTAATTAAAGTTGTCAAAAAATAATAGGCCCGTTTTGACAGCTATAAAAATACTTAATAATGATTAAACTTGATGCTTGCGAATGATACTTGTTGTTATAGTGTATGGGTAACATAGTAATTAATAAGGATTATGAATTTGATTGTTCAATTTCATATGATGGTTGAGCTGGGTGGTGCCGATTCATGCGTCATGTTCGTGAACGGGCGCCGTCAGTTGCGATTGTTCATAACTTAACTGCTTCGGATGCTAATGTTTTTCTAGTACCTATTATGTTTTTATACTTTGTACCTGTACGTAGTATAGTGTGTAGTGATTCTGGGTGCATTGTCCTCGCACATGTAAATTTATTAATGTATGTTGTTTCGTCCCATTTTTTAATGTTTACTTGCAACACCGTGTCCGTGGGCTGTCAACGATTTTGACAGCTGACACTACACAGTCGAGAGAAAAAGTTTATAACGTGAGAGCGCGGAGGTCGGGTTTTTGTCGAAACATATCGAATCGAGATGTGTTTCCCCCATTGTATTTGTTAATCGCGCCCGCCGTTCGCAATCAGTGTTGTGGGGCGCCCCTAAAGTTGGTTTCATATATATTTCACGCGCATCGAAGTGCTTTTGCGGGAAACGTGCTGCCTGGTGGACGCCGGCCGGATTCTTCGGTCCAGACAGCCGTCAGTCTATCCCTTATTGTCCTTTATTATATATATATTCTCCTATCCCTAACCTCACGGCACGAGATTGATCGACGCCCAGGAGTCTACCGCAGAAATCTAAGGTAAGTGCGAATAATATTACCGGCCAATCCTTGTGCCACCTTAAACCCGTAGTAGGAACCAGTATATCTACCAATAAGGAGCAAATTCCTAGCTTTCCACTGCCGCGAACCGCGGTTTCGTGGGATGCAGGTTCAGTCAGGGTCCAGGAGTCCCAACGCTGCTATGGGCCCCAGCGTTAGCTCCTGGCTTGGGACCAGAAGACCTGTATTTAACTTATGTACTTATGTACATAAATATTGTAAGAGTAAGTATGGAGTTTCTTTTGCGTTCTTCTCCATAACAAGCTACTTTCCGAATGCACGTAGAATCAATTTTTATTCCTTGTACATTTTAATGTATCTAACGTTCAAAAGTGCCGCTTGGTGGCCTAGTTGAAATAAAATATATTTGTCTCTGTCTTAAGTAGAAAGTTATCGCGGCATGTAAAATGAGAAACGTCAACGGACTCCTTAGATTGTGACGACTTTAGGTCATTGATAAACTGATACCTTGGTATACACTGCATACATACCAAACCAGTCTGCAAAAGATCAATGAAAACTATCAACAAACCAGTCTAGAAAGCACTCTTTTATAGTAAAACCTACATTTTCTTTTACTGTAGCACAGTAACTTGAAGTAGACAGGTAAATACTGCTTTATATATAGTATTCTTTATGATAGTAATTATACTAGTATTTGTCAGTTAATACGATGTAATATTATGCCGAAGGCCGTCCACATGGTTGACCCAAAGAACTGAGACATTCATGTTTAAGGTTACACTAGTCGATCATTCTTCCATTCAAACGTAGTCTGGCGATTACTCCACTGTTTCACGATGTACGTTCAAAATAAAAAATAAATCAATTTGTCTCATCATTATCTAGCCCTGTATGGAAACAAAAAAGTTAAAAATAAAATATTTGAAAGTTATGAGCGTCGAAAGTTCCATATTTCAACACTAATTTTAACGCATCTTTGGGCGGAAATAAACACCATAAGAAGAAGGAAAATTGCAAAACGGCCTCCATACAGGGGTAGATTAGTAATTCAACAAGGCAATTTTTTTTTTTTGAAATATACATTTAGTAGTTTTTTCATGATAACTAGACTCCCAAAGGCCTGTTTATAAAATTTCGCGCGCTCGTTTTCGTCCTAAATCATCATCCATTTCGATACAAATTTTCAAAAGTGCTAATTCGTACGCGAACTAGCTTCTTACTGCTCATCACAACATCTATCTCATTCGCACGTGTTGTCGGATGAGATGGCATGCATTTTAACCTCGCGCACAAAATAGTTCGTGCCGTCGACTAGTTGAACCTTAAGTTAAACAACTTATGAGTTCTACAACTTTGGCATTTACTTTATCAAAAGTGTAAACACACTTTTGATAAAGTAAATGCCAAAGTTGTAGGCAAAAATTTTGAAACAAGAAAATATATTGTCTGTTTTTAAAACCAATACAAATGGCACAGATAATGAATACCAAGTGGTAATCTGTGGTATGATCCATATTTTCTATGTTTTGAACCTACATGCAACATACATGTGAAACCAATTTTTTTAGTGGCTTAGGTATACAATTATTTAAAGAATTTTCCTGTCACTGACAATAAATAAACCCATTATTTTAAATTATAAATTAAACCATAAAACATAAGGAAAACTTAATTGTGTAATTTTTTTTTTCCTGACAGCAAATACTAAAAGTAATTTCGAAAAGTATCAGGTAAAAAATGTTTTACTCTGCATTTTAGTTGTGGCAATGTTTCAATTACTGATAATCCCTTCTACAATAATATATTTTGTTTATTATTTTCGTCACAATCCAAGGTTGTTGGACTTCGATCACGTTTTTATTTGATCACGTTCGAAGAATAACACAAACGTAATACTTATGCGATTGGCCGTTGCTTATGTGTGGAAATGGCACCAACTTTATGAGAGAATATAAGATTTAAGAGATATAGGATTATGAACAATATAATAAGTAGGAAATGTCTAACAACATTGAATAAACTAACAAGTTTTGTAACTATAAATTTTAATAATTTCGTAACCACTTAACCAGCAACCAAACCTTTGCTAACTGTTAATAAAAACATGTTTCCGTGAATTGCTGGAAGGACCATAATTATGAGGAACCGGAGTTTGAAGAAAAATAATAAAATCAAACTCTCTTAAAAACTGAAAAGCAACTTCCAGGTTTCAAGTTCGTACATAGCTATTTTAAGTTTAGTAATTAGGGTAATATCACACCAAAATCAGATTTGAAAGAATTTTATTGGAATCCCTCGATAAAAATATGGTGCTTACAACTTGACCCTATCGATCGTTAGCCATCGGTTTCTCAAATTCGTTAATAATGTCTTAAGCCTGGAATATCAAAAATATTATCCAATTAAGATTAGGTCGTTACACTCTGGAGTCAAACTCAAACATTCATCGATGTTAAACATACGTCAATGTCCTCAAATATGTCTGCGAGGAGAACAGTCGAAGATCGAAGTGAATGATCGAATGTGTGAAAACCATAAATCATTACCTACGAAGTAAAGGACTTTAAAAAAACACAAACGTTTGTTAGAAGATGATGGCAGTCAGGTAACTTTATATTATCTCCAGCTTATTTTATAAAACGAGCAATTAATAATAAGTAGTTAAATACATAAACGAGCAAAAAATATAATCAGAGGCAGCCTTAATTGACGTCACAAGTATCTTATGCAAAAACCCCTCACGTGTGGCTTGAATGAAACTCTATCATAATTGCTTTGGAGTTTGACTCGGTATTCTAGCATAATTATATCACATATCACTTGTTATATCACGTAAATATATCACTAGATAGATCCTTGACACCTCGACTTGAGGTAGTCTAAGTGCGACAGTGTTTTGTGTCATCTAAAATGTCCCATAAATCATGTGGTGTGAATGTTTTGAAATTGACATTTTGAAACATTCTTGGTTATTTATTTAATTTTTGCATACTCAAAACAGTTAGGCTCACTTGCCTAATAAATGAATTCAGAGTTAGTTGCTGCACGAAGTTGAACAACAAATATGTCACACTTAATTGGCTGTGTTAGCGACTAATTCGAAGTTAGTAAGTTACCCCAGGGTGGTGAAAGCGGTTCTTATAATAATAATACCCGCCTGTAATGTCCCATGACAGGGCAGAGAAGGCATGAGTATTGATTGATTGATGATTATATATCTACAGATAGAAAAGCACAAAAGTACTTCTTATTTCGAGCAAAAATGCACTGCTTATTTAAAAATCGTGTTTGTACTATTCAGGGTCAAAAAAACAAAACATGCCGATTTTCTTAAACAATGTGCGATATTCTTGAACTTACCTTCTACTTTATACCGATAAAGTAGAAGGTAAGTTCAATGTCTTTACATAGAAACAAAGAGTAATTTAAAATGCAAAACCCTCATCTCAAATTCATCTAATAAGGAAGGATTTGAATCTTATCGGTTTCATTTGAATGACAACAGAATCTGGACAGCAGGCAGAGGCATAATAGTATTTTTTTAACAACAGCATGATGAGAATATTAACAGACAAGAAGTTGTAACATATCCGCCTGATATTTCCTATTATGTAAATCACAATAAACAGATTAATGCCATTTACAGACTGGAAAAGCTAGATCAAGATAATGCAGTGGAAATTTATCTAAACGTGACACACATTTATTTAACCTTAGTATAATTAAGATATCAATGAATGCATGGGTGACAATTCTTGCAATGAACTGGCAAGGTTGATTTCAGATCATAAATAAATTGACTTTATTTTGGAACAGTTTTAATCTTGTCACAAACATGAATGACATGAAAAGAAAACAAAGAATATGAGTGATTGTTTTATTTTTGTAATGATCAAAGTAGAGCGTGGATTTATCTGTGGGTACAATATTTGAGCTGTGGCGGCCCGTGTTAACGGCTAACGAGTTATATGTCGAAAAAATAAAGCTGATTCCGATTCTGATTCAGAACTCAGGCTACTTTACTTTGTATAATTTATTTCATTACCACTAGTCCTAAAACAATTAAGAAAAACATCGTAAACCAACCTTCAACCAAACATACTGCTGGCCAAACCGGACTCGCTATGCTATACAATATTCTGTTTTCATCTTATATCAAACTATATATAGGTACAAATTTAGTTAGTTATATGTTGATCTGCATAAATCAGAACAGCTGT
This sequence comes from Orthosia cruda, assembly GCA_964057195.1. Taxonomy (NCBI): domain Eukaryota; kingdom Metazoa; phylum Arthropoda; class Insecta; order Lepidoptera; family Noctuidae; genus Orthosia; species Orthosia cruda. The sequence continues at coordinate 10,031,376 of OZ059847.1, forward strand.
GAAACCAGTCCTTGCGCTCATTGCAGATTGCCTGGCTAGTTATGTATTGCTAATTATATGACTAACAAACTTTGCACTGTCTAAAGTCCATGTTATGTTAGATGCCTTGGAAACAAAGGCCGCTTACTTATCTGACTGTTGTACCATCCAACTATGAATCTTTAGTTAAGAGAAATATTTTAGTAACAAAGGCAACGTTGACATGATTCATCAGATGTGTTTTATAATGCAAAAATACCTTTGAAGTTTGAACTTTTTCTTGAAAGTAATTAAACATAGCCTGGAAGTTTTAAACTACTATAATAAAAAAATATTCTATACTCTTTTCCAGTCTCTCCGTCAATCACGTCTGTGAAGTCAAAATCACGTGTGTTGTAGTTACGTCAACTATTAACAATAATTTTATTATATACTAGTGGCCCGCCCCGGCTTTGCCTGGGTCATTTATTTATTCATTTAATTTATTTATTCAGGATCTCCAACGAAAGATGTATACAAAAAATACAATGAATCATCAATATGAAGTAATGACAAGTCTCAATTATAGGAGGCCACAGCAAGCATTTTGGATTATAGTCTAAATAGAAACTAAAATATAAACTCTTATTGTAAATTGTAAAACATATTAAAAAAAACAAATCAAAACATGACATACTCATATTACCAACATTATGGCAAATCAGACGGCAAAAAATCTTTAAAAGTAGCTTTTTACAAACTAATATATATGCTATAATAATCTGGAATAATTTACTTTACAAAGGATAAGTGTTTTTTTTTAAATCAGTGTAGTGGTTCCAGACAATATCCTACACGTTTAAACAAACCCACCAAATTCGGGCCGTCTCTTTATAATATTATAACTGTAGTAAGAAATCATAATTATTGTTATTTAATTACTATTAGAGACAGCCCCGCTTATGACAATGGCATTGTTTTTTGTATGAACAATGTCACATTTGTAATTTATGTTAGCTATTGTAAATAAAAACGTTATGTACAAGTATTTATGTTTTGAATATAAGCAACATATTGCTAGCAAAGATAAGAATGTGTTTTGTAAAAACAAAAATGTTATTATTTTTTGTAAACAATAAGTTTTTTTTGCGCATAAAACTGTGTCAGATTTCTTGTCTGGGTTATAGTTCGACTTGATTGTGATTAAGAAGAAAGGATGTGTCAAAGATAATAATTATTGGACAGAAAGAGATTGACTTAGAGATGACGAATAATATATAAGTATGGATGAAGAAGACGCGATGACCCGATATATTTTTTTTTAATTAATAGCAAGATAATGATGAAGATATTGTTACTTGGACAATTGATAATCATATTGGATTTTGGAATCAGATTGGAAACATTCTTGCAGCAAACACTAAAGCACAGTTTATCGCAAAATTAATGTGACTAATTGCCAAATGCACGTTAGCTACTTTTGTTTGCATGAAGGAATTTTCAACAGCCAATTTTTTTTTTTTTAATTCTAAATTCTTAAAAGAGGCTTTTATCCACAATAACATGTCAGCTTCATCATAACCTAAACTTGTTCGAAGCTACACCTACTATTACATCATTAATTTTAAACAAATCAGTAAGTCGGTTTGCTATATCAGGTGAAGGTTGCGCTAAAACTTTTACATAAGGACCAATATCATATTCGTTTACTTATATTCTGCTCAGCAGTGTCTCTCTTTCCTTGTTAGTCTTAATACACTCCATAAGTAGATGGTGAACATCTTCAACTGTTCCGCATGTTTCACAATTGGGAGAATTCACTTTTTTCATCAAATAACCAAACTTGCGGGATGGGTAGTGACCAGAGTGTAATCTATGAAGCAGAACAATATGATACCTACTCATTTCCTTGATAGCAAACCACGGTATTCGAGGAGGCTTATATTGTATAGTTTTATACCAGATACTTACGATATACCCTTTGCCCAAGCTTGAGTTGCTTTTAATATATGACAAGTCTATAAGTTTTTAAAGAAACTAGTAGTTAGTAATCTGATAATAAAATGTAATGTAACCTTGTGAGGATAGCAAACAATTTCCAGTCTCAACATTATATAATGCCCAGCCATAGTCAATCAGCTAATGAGGTCTATAACGCTAATTATTTCCTAGACATTGTCGGGTTACAAAAACAATTTATATTTGCCGCGATAAACTCCTATCGGGTACCCTTACCTTATCAGTATCACACAAATGGTTCTAAGTTCAATAATAACAACAATTTTATGTAATTAGTTATTTGCTTGAGGCGAGGATTTAAAATTATTATTAAATCTTTTAGTTTGAATGCATGGTTTACCACTTTGCATTCTTGATCTTCGTCGTGCCCTTGGTACGACAGTCAATCAAATTTGTTTGGTCCAAAACTTTAACTTAACTTTTAACCCTAGACACCGAGCTCTTGGTAACCCAGAGTCTAGGTGACTAATCCTTTCAACACTATGGCAGATGGCACGAACCGCTATTTCTCAAGACCCATCTCAATCGGCTCCTTGAAGAGCCAACCACCAAATCTTGCATTACAAATAAATGATATTTTTACCTGAGCTTTTGGAGATCTTTACATAATCGTATAAATATATAAAAAAACTGAAATCACGAGCGAAGCGAGGGATTTAAGACGAGTCCTGAGTGTAGCGAGGGATTTAAGTTCACCCAAGACTAAGACAGCTTTATCACCGAGGAAAATACTCTACTTTTCGTACCATTTGCAAAAAAATAAATTAAAATAAACTTAACGTTTATGTATTTGAAGAAAACAAAAACGCGGCAAATTCCTAGACTAATATTTTTTTGTCGGAAAAGCAAAGGCATCAAGCTCATACGGCCTCGTCGGTTTTCGTAATTTTATTTAATAATCATAACTGCATAATAAATGCGTATTCCTTTTTCAAAAAGATGTATAATGCTTTATATAAAAACTCAATGATGTAAACACAGATGTAGTTCAGTATAAATTTCGGTAAGTATTCCAAATTTAAATCACATTCTCCCCCTAGAGGATGAATGAAAGTCAGTACAATTTTCTTTCCCTGTTTTTAACAGATTAAAAATGACTATTGTTATGTTCGCTTTTTGTGGCATAGAATGTCACTTTTTTGAGCAAGTGGTACGAAAAAGTTTTTTTTTATTTAAAAGCACTTTCACCCGCTGAAATATTGGCAGTAAATTAAAAGTCCTTGTAGTTTTCGTGTTCATGATTAATTGATTTTAGAAAATGTTATGTCACTGGCAGATATAAATGGAAATGGGTCAAGATCACGAAGACGATAATTAATTTTGGTTTATGGTGGTTTCAAGTAACATCATTGTAAAACTGTAAATCATTGTATTGTATAAATTAGCACCAACAACAAGACTTTATTTTTCATATATATCGTTAGAGCTTTGATTTTTTAAATGAATTTATTTATTCAATAACAACTTTATTATTTAGGATGTTGAAAGATATAATCAACCATTCAGTCATTACATTCCAAAATTCAAAATACCAATCGCATTGAACTCTTATTTATGATTGCCATATTTTTCATCTCTTCCTCTTGCTATCTTAGTCCAAATCAAGGCCTCTATCCCCCATAGCCAGTTAACACCAAAATTGTCCACATCCTCCATTTTGGAGGGGACAGCATAAAAACTGGACAATTGAAACGGGTTGAACGAACCACTCACTGCATTTATCGAACACTTGTATTTGCGATTGTTAGGCGATGTAGTAAGTGTTATTATCACTATTATCACTGATTTGGCATTGATAAGAAGCCTTGCTATCGCATATCCGGGAGAATAGTATCATAGTAGAGGACGTAAAGATATTGTAACTTTACAATTAATTATGACGGGGATTAGACTTCGTACAGACTGCTTGAGCTGATCTTGATCTTGTTATTCTAGTAGAACGTAGATAAACCTACAAGTATATCAATGGTGAAAGGAATGTGTTCGTTTATAAAAACACAGTTACGTAGCTATACGAAGAATGAAACAGGTTAAACTAGATACCAGAGACAAATCTTATTTAATAAAAATCTTCTAAACTCATTAATTCCTCACTTATAGACATGCGCAGCCTAAAACGTTGGATTTAAAAGCGTGAAATTTTGCATAATTTCCTTATATTGCAAAGGAGAACACTAAAGGAATATATTTGAAAATTCATGCTTTGAATTGAATATGTAGGCTTGTATGGGAATTCGTATTTTTTGCAGTTTGACACAATGCTGTTGGTACAGATATTCTAAAATGAACTAAAAAAGTAGCGGTGATAACTGTTACATATATCAAAATTTCCCTATCATTTTATGAACGATAGTGAGCCTTGAAATTTTGATAAAATACCAAGAAAAAGACAAGAAAAAGTTAGTCATCATACATGTTTGTATGATGACTAACTTTTTCTTGTCTTTTTCTTCGTTTTCGTCGAGGTATTTAGTACATTTCAATATCTTTGTGTTAATTCCCTTGTATCCATGTCACGATAATGTTGATAATTTCGTTAATCCCTGGATAAGGATAGATTAAGTAAATGTTCAAATTTATGCAATCATCGGTCTCAGCCACGTATCAATGTTGAAGTTAGTAAAGCAAACATTAAAGTTACTGTAATAAAGTTATCAGCAGATAGTAATTTATAAAACAATGTAAAGGATAACATCATGAGGAAACCGGCATGGCCTACAACTAAAAATTCGAAGGAATATGACATTCACCAAAACGCACTTGGCCCGCCTGGTGGATTAAGGCTCAATCCCTCTCTCACAGAGAGAAAGCCCATGTCCCAGCAGTGGGAACAATAATAGGCAGATGATGATGATGACTTATTTGATAACAAACAAATGGCAAATGGATGGGCGAGATACGGATGTTTTAAATGTCAACGAAAGTCTAATTGTTCTCTCAAAATGGTTCGCAGCTAACAATCTTTTACTGAATGCGAAAAAAACAAAATGTCTAAAGTTCTCTTTACCAAATGTACCACAACATGACCTAAACTTAAATCTTGACGGCAAAAATCTTGAAGTTATAACGGAAACTGTATTCTTAGGGATTACTATCGATTCAAAATTGCAGTGGGGCGCGCACATTAGAACTCTTTCGGGTAGGTTAAGTTCGGCTGCATATGCAGTAAGGAAAATAAGGCAGCTAACCGATGTAGCTACAGCTAGGTTAGTATACTATGCTTATTTCCACAGTATTATGTCTTATGGCATTCTGCTGTGGGGATTAGCAGCAGACGTTGACTCAATTTTCATCCTACAAAAGAGGGCAATCCGCGCAATCTATAAAATGGGTCCTCGCGAGTCCCTCAGAGAAAAATTTAAAGAGATCGATATACTGACTCTACCTTCACTTTATATTTTGGAATGTATTTTGTATGTCCGTAAAAATCGGGGGCTGTTCAAAACTAGAAGCGACTTCCATAATTTAAATACACGCAGTAAGCACGAAATTGTAATACCCAAATTCAGATTAACGAAAACTAGCAAGTCTTTTCTTATAAACAGTATACGCTTTTATAACAAGTTGCCAAAGTCAGTTATAGAACTGACCGATGGAAGGTTCAAAAACTACATCAAACGTATCCTTATTAAAAAAGCATATTATAAAATCAAGGACTACGTTGAAGATAAAAACATTTGGCCTTAGCTCCTTCTGCGCATGCAGCTTCCCTGGTAACTTGTAAACGGCACAAATATGTGGATGTCTCTAACTATTCTCAATCTCATTTTTCTTTCCTTCTTTTAATTAGACTTTTTACAATGGTTTTCAAACATCTTTATAGCCCTTTGCTAAGAATAGTTACAGCACTGATAACAAAATTTGTGCCACATGTTAAATTTAGTCTTGTTATACTTATTTTTATTTACAATGTATAGATTCTTTTACCGATTGTTTTGTGAATGTGTGAACATTGTAGGCCTTCTAGTTGCTAGTTAACATTTGTTAACTTTTTTATAAAATATATAATCCTTTTATTTTATTTTTTTAGTTTCTTACGACTTATTGTCATAAGTCGGGCCTACGTTGTCCCCCCATGTCCAAGTACTAATGCTGTAACATGGAAATATTGTAAAACCAAACCATTTTTAAAAGAGTAACCATGGAGTTTCTTGCCGGTTCTTCTCCATAGGAAACGACCAACCCGAACCGTGCACCTTTTGTCGACGTTTTATAAGTGCCCATGTAGGCCTATGTGAAATAAAAATATTGATTTTGATTTTGATTTTGATGCTTTGGCTAGGGCGATGATTTTCAGTAACAAGCCTGAAAGTCTGAAGTGTAATTTTATTGCCGTGAAATAGTTGCATTACGACCTTCTTCGATATTCGATAAACTTTCGGTGACTCAGGATATGAGACTATTTTTATGTAACGATAAAGTGGCAACACCCCAAATGTCAGTTAAGTCTACGAAATTAAAAATCAGAGATTAGTTTCAACAAGGGGTATCGTGTTATATAACACTTATGCTACACCGTCGACCACATCATCGCTTACCATCAGGGGAGATAATGGATTAATGGAATGGGTTTTTTCTAGGCATGCGCCTAGAAAAAACCCATTCACTCTTGACTTAAAGACCCCTAGATTGTAGCTATCGGGAAACACAGAGTCCGGCAGGGAATTCCACTCCTTAGCTGTACGCATAATAAAAGTGTCCCCAAAACGTTTTGTGCGTATGGGTGGGATGTCCACCATGTACCGATGACGCATCGCCGTGCGTCTGGTTGTCCGATGATGGAACGGGCTGAGCGGAATTAAATCATGCAATTCCATCGCACACTCCCCGAAATGTAACCGACAAAAAAACCGACAAGCTGGCAACTCGGCGACGATGTTCAAGGCTCTGGAGCTTTGATTTGATCAGTGACTCATTGCCGATGAGTCCCTTGGCCCGCTTTTCGATCGACTCTAGTGCAACTAGCTGGTATTCGGCAAATCCGTCCCAGAGATGTTTACTCCACCACACGGACCCAGTGCGGGTTGTTGGATGTCACATATCTTCGATTTTTTGGTTCTAAGACATGCTGGTTTCCTCACGATGTTTACCTTTACCGTTTTGAGAGCAGTGGTGATGAAATAAATTTACACAAAGTAAAGCGCCTGCCTGGGTTCGAACTCACGACCTACAACTTGTAAGTCGCGGCCGATACCACTGGGTCACCACTGCATGAACTTTTAAGTAGAGAAATATATTTGAAAAGACAATACAATCAATAAACCTTATGCTGAGACATAAGTATCAAACTGACAATTCGATCGTTTGATTAAATGAAATGATAAAAAATAACTTTAACGGCTTTTCTGCATCAACAAACGTTTCTCCGTATAGTAAACCGCATTACAGAAACAAGGAAACCGGTAATGTGCAGGTTACCTTGCACTTTGGCTGTTATTGCATAATATACTCGTTAGTTGATATAAGATACATCATTACATGTATATAGCTGGTACTTTATCTTTAATAGTCGTTATTTTAGCAGCTTAGTATTTTTATAACACATAACATTATGCTTTTGTTTCCCGAAGGGTTATCCACATACTGTCAATTTGTATCGATATGTTTTATTTTACATCCTATCACTAGGAGCTACCGCACCGTAGGTGCTCAATGGGGAATAAAGTCAAATTTTATTTATTGATCGGCTTTGAGTACGAAGCTATTATATTGATGGGTGCTCAAATGGGAATACCTTTGGTGCTCAAAGCATATGTGCCCTAAAAATAGGTGCTTAAACGGGAATACTTCATTTTGTTAGATAACCCCTTTAATATGAGACGAGACTATTGGCCATCAAATGGGCATAAACATGACGATATAATAATGTTTTAAGTAATTCATTTTTGTTGTATTTGGGATATCTATACCATGCTCAGGCGAGGCCTCTGTCTAGCAGCAGTAATTGACGTCTTTCTACTACATTGATTATGAAGAGCTTTAAACCTACCTCATATCCTGCCACCTGTACATGTGAGGACATTCAAAATCAAACTACACAGTGGGCACTAAAAAACGCCGACAAAAGGTGCATGGTTCGGGTTGGTCGTTTCCTATAGAGAAGAACCGGCAAGAAACTCCATGGTTACTCTTTTAAAAATGGTTTGATTTTACAATATTTCCATGTTACAGCATTAGTACTTAGATATGGGGGGACAACGTAGGCCCGACATAAGACAATAAGTCGTAAGAAACTAAAAAAATAAAATAAAAAGATGATATATTATATAAAAAAGTTAACAAATGTTAACTAGCATCTAGAAGGCCTACAATGTTCACACATTCACAAAACAATCGGTAAAAGAATCTATACAAAGGTAAAAAAAAATAAGTATAACAACACTAAATTTAAATTATGGCTGTATCAGCGAATGGTGTTACCGTAGCTGAATAACAGAACAGAAACAAAAAAACAAGAACTATATTTGCCATTGATACTATAAGAAATAGAAAACAGCTTGAATGACGTCTTTCAACTTAATTGATCATGATGATGAAAGACAGAAGAAATGAATACAAATGAAGAAATTATTACAAAATAACCCGTGAAACGCAGTTTTGTTTACATCTCGTTCTTATATAGACCTTATAAAAAGTCAAATGAACTTGACTTATAAGTCGTAACCGTTATGATGTAGCAATCGAGTCAAGGTGACGTATCGTGATTATTAGCTGCCGGTCGATCGATAAGAGCCTCAATCGGTCCAAGAAGCACTTTGAGAGGCAATAAGTGTTGGTCGGTTGCAATCATTGACCTCGGTGTGAATATTACTTCTAATTTGGTTAAAAGTAAGGCTTTCCGAGTAAACCCGAGTATGAATCTGGATAGAAGAAAAGAGTAAGACCAAATAAACGATGGATAAGTCGTGGTGGCCCAGTGGCTAAGACCTCGCTTCTCGTCTGGGCAAGTACCAAAGGGAGTTTTCCAATTCATATGTACTTTCTAAGTTTATCTTGGACATCACAGGCAAAGGTGAAGGAAAACAACGTGAGGAAACCTGGATATATATAGTTAATGTAAGTCTGAAATAACCAAGTCAGAGGCCTGTGGGGTTCCAAGAGTTGGCTTAATTAACTCTGATAATAGAGGTGGCCACGTCCTCACACGAAAAGAAGAAGAACGATGGATAGGTTGCGTGAAAGATAATGTAGCTAGAAACGAGATGATTATTGACGGCTGGCGGCTAATTAAGATGTATGAAAGCATAAAAAATGTTCCGCCGACCTTCAATAAATTAGCGTAAGTGTAGGAGGTTGATTATTTATTTAATATTTTAAGCACATAAACGTACAGAGGCGGACTTAATGCCAGCATTTTCTATCAATCAACCTTTGGGTGATGGAGATACAAATAGTGGTAGGTGCAATAACGATAGTAAAATGGATTTGAATACAAGGCCTAAATATAACATATATACAAATACTATTTAATTATACAATAAATACTAAAAACAAATAAACGAAATACAGGTACTACATAACAATTAATTGAAATAGACAATTAGGAAAAAAATTGCGCTGTGACGATACTACTGCCAACTTCTTACAAATGTGTTCGGGAACTTTGACTTTGAAGGTTAAACGGTTGGTTGCCATCCTGATTTTACAGAAAAATAGACTGAATGAAGAAAGAACAGTGAATGAAGTCAGTGCGGTGATGTGAAGAAATGAGTGCAATTTAGTTAGTGCCCTTTGCTCTCTGCGCTGGCGTATGGGAAACCACTTTAGAAATGACCGATGCGCAAAGACATGATCATAGTTACGTAAATTGAAAACAAATCGAATGCAGTAATTTGATGATACTTTCCAGTGATTGATATTTATTTTAAACCATTGATATTCAATCATTTGGTCATATATCAAACATGGTTTTTAGATTTGCCGGCAGCACAGGTAATTCTTAAGAAATGTTCTTGTTGTCTGTTTAAGGCTGGTTATGGTGGAAGAGATTCGGCTTTTCAATTGTACTGAGAATCGAAATGAAAGGTCTATGGCCAGCCATGCCGTGGACTGCTGTAGACAAATGATGATGAAAATGAGCATATAACGAAGTACCCGAAGAGCAAAACAATAGCTTACAAAGTCGTGTTATGATATTTGTTGTAAGTTTAACCTTTCTTACGTTTACGAAAGGTTAATATCTTGGTGCAACAAGACTTGATCCTAACCGGCATTGTCTTGTCTCTAATTGTATTGTATACAGTCTGTCTTTGTATGTCACTTTACATTTTCTTAGATATCATTAGTAACCTCATTACACTTGATCTAATAAAAGCAGTCGCTTTATTACTCCTACAGTCATTAGAATGTGAATTAATATCTATCAGCTATACGGGTATTAACTATGTTTATGTCCTACACCACAAAGATTATAGTTGCTACCTTGTGAATAAAAGACTAGTAAACTTGAGGCTTTAAAAATTCTAAGAATACTAAGACCTAAGCTCCAATAGTTTGTTCTTAATATATTTAACCTTCAAGATGACCTATACCCCTAAAGGTTCTAGGGAATTTGATTCTTGTAAATGAATAGAACAGTAAATGGGGTGTAGAAAACAAAGAAAGCGGAGAAATACGTTTCTATGTATAAAAATGAGAAAGTGCAAGAGGCTGGTTTAGAGGGCTTAGAAGATAGGGACTGAGGGGTAAGTGCGAAGAGAAGAACTCCAAGAGTAGAAATCCCACTACAACCTGGAGCTAAGCTGGGCAATGGAAAAGAGAAAGATACGTTTCGATAGCATGGAAGGTTTTGTAGTATTACTATTGAGACGAGAGAGTGCAAGAGAGTTAGAGGGCTTAGAAATAAGGGGGCAGTGGCAAGAGAAAAAATACACTTTAAAATACATTTCCCAGTTTTAGTCCCACGTTGTAGTGGGCTACAACCTGGGACTAAAACTGGGAAATGTAAAAAAGAAAGATGCGTTTTGATAGCAAAGAAGGTTTTGTAGTGTTACTATTAAGACAAGATATTAAGAGGGCTTAGAAATGAGGGCGAATTGGGGAGAGCAAAGCAGACCCCGCCATAATACTGACTGACTTAACTGGTAGAGAATGCCTGAAATAAATACCTAGGAGTAAGGTTGGGAATGGAAAAGAAAAGAGAGACTATATTGAAACTAATTGACATAATTATTCAGCTGCGAATGTATCATTTCAGTACTAATGACAGGGATGTTACCAAGTTTCGCAATACGGTGCTGCATTGAAGCATGGTTTCCAGCTTCTGATTGATTGCCCACTGATTACTACATGAGTATGTAATCTGCTAGGGATTAATTAAAAATCTTTCATCATTGATAAGTAGGTACGCTAGATTGTGACAAGTTAGGTAGATAGGTAGGTCAAACATTCTGCAATTTGTAAAACACTGGTCTTTCAGTTATACGAAGGCTTCAATCTGCAGTCTTCCGTTTTTACAGCACACCATTCAGAAGAGGCTTCGCAGTTATCGGAATAATAAAGGTTTTTTCTAGAAGGTAATAGGGGTTATAATAATGGAACCTATACAGGCAATCCTACTGAATCCTCAAGCCAAGTTAGACAAGAAAATTGTGATGTGACGGCTTTTGTTTGTCTAAACAATGAAAATCTTTATGTTAATTAGTTAATTATTATTCACATCGAATACTCGTATATTATCTAAAAACTACATAGAAACATAATTAATAGGTAGGAGCATAAGATAAATACGTAAGTAGCTAATGTTGTCAGTAAGTTATTAAGCAATTAAGAATGCTTCCCTAAACATTGTTTTTATCAACGTGTTATGATATAAAAGTTATGATCACTTATCTACTGGTATAGGTAAACTATTTACAGAAAGACTCTTAGATATTATTGATATATATTATCACGTTACTGACGTTATAATCATACATTTACATAGTTATATATTTGCTGTAGCATATCGAATAACATTATCTTGACTTAAGAAGTTGCATACAAATTCAATTCTCTTGCATTCGTTTCTGATATCGTTCTAGTGCCCTATCTAGGACAGTTCAGAAACTTTAATTGTTTAAGGATCATTGGGCAAGGAATTTGGAAATGATTTAATTTCAGTGTGTACTGGTTTAGTACTTTTTGTGGATTAGAACAGTGTTTACTTTGAAAAGAAATAACTTAAAGCACTGAAAATTTATTTCCTTAATTAAACGAAGGGATGAAAATTGAATTCCGTTTTCAGGAGCAGAAAAGAATATATAAAATTGATTTACCTTTAGTGATTCCCAATTTGACTGTGCATGTGATATTGCTAAAGTGTATGTCCACTGGGTCAAGTTTGGGGATCATTTGCAGACCCTGGGCGGGTGCAGGTGGCAGGGCAACTGGTTGGGCTTCCCGGGAGGAGCCCTGAGCGGGATTCACCGGGGGATTAATCCCAGATGTCCCAGTATTCCCCCCATTCCCGGTCGTGAACGCCACACTAGTTTCGTCAACAATCTGCGCGCCGGCGAGCATCATTCCGATCGCGAACTACACTGTTTCTTCAATACAAGTTCGGCGCGTGCGCGCTACAATACGTCGCGCGTTCAAGTGCGCCCGCGCTTCGCTCCAACGCGAACTGGACTATTGGAACCCTTTGTCCGAAGCCGGTAAATAATTGCACACGCATTTGTTTCATTGCACGTTAATTTGTAAATGAATGTTGGACGACACTCTATTAGGGTGCGTGTGGGTGTGAGTGCGTTTGTGTGAGTAACTGAGTAGCGCGGTGAACAATACCCTTTATTGTAATGTTATGAGACAAAGATACGTATTTCTTCCTAATTTTAACAACAATAGCGTACTTTATTCTTTATTCATTTTTTTTTTTTTTTTTATATATTTAATTGAAGGCTAAAGCCAGTACGATTGCTAACCACGTTAGAATGAAGTACCCATCTTGTTAATGGACAATTAATTAGTCATCCATTTGAATATAATTTATTGTGTTAATGTAACTACATTTTTGTAATTGTTTTCTATTTTTTCCGTTTACAAAATGGAATGCATAATTTATTATTGTGGTGAACTGGATTACCTACCTTAAATTAGGAACCTAGGACCAGTCAGTTATTCTTTTCTATAATTCTCGACAAAATTCTTGGCCGCCCTGAAGTTGGCTTTCCGATGAGCAAGGCACGGATCAGTGCTGTTTTTAACCCCCGACAGAAAAAGAGGGGTGTTATAAATTTGACTTGTGTTGCACACAGCATCTGTGTGTCTGTCTGTGGCATCATAGCGCCTAAACGGACGAACCGATTATGATTTAGTTTGTTTTTGTGTTAAAGGTGTTTTTGTCGAGAGTGTTCTTAGCTATGTTTGAATAAAATCGGTTCGGCCGTTCAAACGTTATGGCGTATCTACTATGTACTAGATAAATTATGTAGCATGAAACAAAAATGTGACGGGGGATTTAAAAATTTTACTTGTTCTACTGCCCAGCCATTGTAGCCAACTTCAAGGCAGCCAAGAAGTTTGGCCAGAACTATACTAGAGTTACGGATAGACTAAGTATTCCAAAAACGTTGCTTTTTTGTCAAATGCAGCGATAGTCTAGCCAAGTAAGTATTGTAAGTAATCACAGCCATAAATTGAATTTCAGCTTCATAAAGTAATTTTTTTGAGGAGTTAGGGTACATATTTAAAACAAAAATCTGTGCCAAAATTTCTTATATTGGACATCTCTTGATAAAGGAGACTATGAGTTGTTTTCATGATACCCTGACAAAGATAACCCAGTAAAATCAGAAGGTAATTCGTTTGGGTAAGTAGCGACTACCAACACAAGAGTAGTGGAGTATGTTTTCTTTAGAAAGTGCCGGGAATGTTATTTCATTATCGATTATTATAAGCTGGTAAAGTTGACTGTTGAACATTACCTGCCATATTATGTTTAGGTAATTTTCTTCGCATTAATTACGATAATGATTGAAATGTAGCAGAACACTCGTAACAGAAACTCGAATTCAGGCAAAAACACAAAACAAGCAAAACATAATGATACTGCTTTCAGCTTGAATAGCGGCATCTCTGATCGACTCAAGAAACTAAATCATAGGAATAGCCAACGAAGCATATAATTATAACTCTTATGTACAACAGACAGTATGAATGAACGTTATGTATCTGTGTTTGCAAAGAGTTCCATCAGTTGAACACAGATGGCGCTACCCATATCATCGATCGATGTTAGTTCGGTCATAAGGTCACGGACCTCTCCATTGACCCACAGACTAGGTCAATAGACTGGTACAATCTCTACAAAACAAACAAAGGCCACCCTTTCTATTGACGTGGGTTTCTTATAAGATGACTTGACTACAATTTTGGGACGATAGGTAATATTTAACTAATTTATATATAATAACTAGCTGACCCGGCAAACTTTGTTTTGCCATAAAAACACCAAACATTCATCTACCCTACCTAACACTATCTACCCAACTCTACCTACCCTACTCTACCTACCCTACCCTACCTACCCTACCCTACCTACCCTACCCTACCCTACCTACCCTACCCTACCTACCCTACCCTACCTACCCTACCTACCCTACCCTACCTACCCTACCCTACCCTACCTACCCTACCCTACCCTAACTACCCTACCTACCCTACCTACCCTACCTACCCTACCTACCCTACCTACCCTACCTACCCTACCTACCCTACCTACCCTACCTACCCTACCTACCCTACCTACCCTACCTACCCTACCTACCCTACCTACCCTACCTACCCTACCTACCCTACCTTACCTACCCTACCCTACCTACCCTGCCTACCTACCCGACCCTACCTACCCTACCCTACCTACCCTACCCTACCTACCCTACCCTACCTACCCTACCCTACCTACCCTACCCTACCTACCCTACCTACCCTACCTACCCTACCCTACCCTACCTACCCTACCTACCCTACCTACCCTACCTACCCTACCTACCCTACCTACCCTACCTACCCTACCTACCCTACCTACCCTACCTACCCTACCTACCCTACCTACCCTACCTACCCTACCTACCCTACCTACCCTACCTACCCTACCTACCCTACCTACCCTACCTACCCTACCTACCCTACCTACCCTACCTACCCTACCTACCCTACCTACCCTACCTACCCTACCTACCCTACCTACCCTACCTACCCTACCTACCCTACCTACCCTACCTACCCTACCTACCCTACCTACCCTACCTACCCTACCTACCCTACCTACCCTACCTACCTACCACCCTACCTACCCTACCTACCCTACCTACCCTACCTACCCTACCTACCCTACCTACCCTACCTACCCTACCTACCCTACCTACCCTACCTACCCTACCTACCCTACCTACCCTACCTACCCTACCTACCCTACCTACCTACCTACCCTACCTACCCTACCTACCCTACCTACCTACCTACCCTACCTACCCTACCTACCCTACCTACCCTACCTACCCTACCTACCCTACCTACCCTACCTACCCTACCTACCCTACCTACCCTACCTACCCTACCTACCCTACCTACCCTCCTACCCTACCTACCCTACCTACCCTACCTACCCTACCTACCCTACCTACCCTACCTACCCTACCTACCCTACCTACCCTACCTACCCTACCTACCCTACCTACCCTACCTACCCTACCTACCCTACCTACCCTACCTACCCTACCTACCCTACCTACCCTACCTACCCTACCTACCCACCTACCCTACCTACCCTACCTACCCTACCTACCCTACCTACCCTACCTACCCTACCTAACCCTACCCTACCTACCCTACCTACCCTACCTACCCTACCTACCCTACCTACCCTACCTACCCTACCTACCCTACCTACCCTACCTACCCTACCACCCTACCTACCCTACCTACCCTACCTACCCTACCTACCCTACCTACCCTACCTACCCTACCTACCCTACCTACCCTACCTACCCTACCTACCCTACCTACCCTACCTACCCTACCTACCCTACCTACCCTACCTACCCTACCTACCCTACCTACCCTACCTACCCTACCTACCCTACCTACCCTACCTACCCTACCTACCCTACCTACCCTACCTACCCTACTACCCTACCTACCCTACCTACCCTACCTACCCTACCTACCCTACCTACCCTACCTACCCTACCTACCCTACCTACCCTACCTACCCTACCTACCCTACCTACCCTACCTACCCTACCTACCCTACCTACCCTACCTACCCTACCTACCCTACCTACCCTACCTACCCTACCTACCCTACCTACCCTACCTACCCTACCTACCCTACCTACCCTACCTACCCTACCTACCCTACCTACCCTACCTACCTACCTCCCTACCTACCCTACCTACCCTACCTACCCTACCTACCCTACCTACCCTACCTACCCTACCTACCCTACCTACCCTACCTACCCTACCTACCCTACCTACCCTACCTACCCTACCTACCCTACCTACCCTACCTACCCTACCTACCCTACCTACCCTACCTACCCTACCTACCCTACCTACCCTACCTACCCTACCTACCCTACCTACCCTACCTACCCTACCTACCCTACCTACCCTACCTACCCTACCTACCCTACCTACCCTACCTACCCTACCTACCCTACCTACCCTACCTACCCTACCTACCCTACCTACCCTACCTACCCTACCTACCCTACCTACCCTACCTACCCTACCTACCCTACCTACCCTACCTACCCTACCTACCCTACCTACCCTACCTACCCTACCTACCCTACCTACCCTACCTACCCTACCTACCCTACCTACCCTACCTACCCTACCTACCCTACCTACCCTACCTACCCTACCTACCCTACCTACCCTACCTACCCTACCTACCCTACCTACCCTACCTACCCTACCTACCCTACCTACCCTACCTACCCTACCTACCCTACCTACCCTACCTACCCTACCTACCCTACCTACCCTACCTACCCTACCTACCCTACCTACCCTACCTACCCTACCTACCCTACCTACCCTACCTACCCTACCTACCCTACCTACCCTACCTACCCTACCTACCCTACCTACCCTACCTACCCTACCTACCCTACCTACCCTACCTACCCTACCTACCCTACCTACCCTACCTACCCTACCTACCCTACCTACCCTACCTACCCTACCTACCCTACCCTACCTACCCTACCCTACTTACCCTATAAACCTCACGGAGCCCGAGACCTTTCCAACGAATGCAAAACCGTGGAAATCGGTTCGTGCGTTCTGGAGTTATAGCGTCAGGTTATTGCGACTGTCAAATAATAACAGACAAATAATTAGCAATAAATTAAAATTGCGACTATAATTTGAGATTTAAACTATCCTATCTCTCAAGTTGGATCGAACTGCACATGGTGTGCGAATTTTATTATAATCGGTTAAGTGGTTTAGGAGTCCATTGAGGACAAACATTGTGACACGAGATTTATATATATTAAGATAATGCAAGCCTGTAACTGTCCCACTGCAGGGTGAAAGCTACTTCTTCTGCTCTCTTGTTCTCTTTTGTTCTTCTCATACAGAGAAGGCACAAACATCGATCACCGCGCTTGCTTCAGACGGGTTGTAGACCGATAGCGCTAGGTTTTGAGGTTTCAAAAATATTAAAGTTGTTTGTGTTTCGCATATAGTTTTCGGACCATTTCCCCAACCTAATAAAAAAGTTTGTTTCATCCTATGTATTTGCATAGGTAGAAATTTAGGTATTTGTATTTTCGACCAGTATAGGACGAAAAGAAAATTAGACATGAATATTTTACTTTCATGATATTCAAAATCAAAATCAAAAATCAATTTATTTTTATTTTACATAGGCCTACATGGGCACTTATAAAACGTCGACAAAAGGTGCACGGTTTGGGTTGGTCGTTTCCTATGGAGAAGAACCGGCAAGAAACTCCATGGTTACTCTTTTAAAAATGGTTTGGTTTTACAATATTTCCATGTTACAGCATTAGTTCTATGGGGGGACAACGTAGGCCCGACAATAAGTCGTAAGGAAAAAAATAAAAAACATAGGTTTATATCTATACTAATATTATAAAGAGGTAAAGTTTGTGAGTTTGTGAGTTTGTGACGTTGTAAGGGGTAATCTCTGGATCTACTGAACCGATTTTGAAAATTCTTGCACCGGTAGAAAGCTACATTATTCCTGAGTGTCATAATAGGCTATAAAATATTTTCAAAAAAAATAGAGATCCTTATGAAAATTGCAATAATGTAACCCAAGGTAGCAAAATGTTGTCTGTAAAATACATTATTTGGCGTGCGCTGAGAAAACTATTGATGATAGATACAAATTAGTAGGTAGGGTAGGTAGGATAGGCAGGTTAGGCAGGGTAGGCAGAGTAGGCAGGGTAGGCAGGGTAAGCAGAGCAGGCAGGGTAAGCAGAGTAGGCAGGGTAGGCTGGGTAGGCAGAGTAGGCAGGATAGGCAGGGTAGGCAGGAAAGGCTGGTTAGGCAGGAAAGACAGGGTAGGCAGGGTAGACATGGTAAGCAGAGTAGGCAGGGTAGGCAGGGTAGGCAAGATAGGCAGGGTAGGCAGGATAGACAGGGTAGGCAGGAAAGGCAGGTTAGGCAGGGTAAGCAGAGTAGGCAGGGTAGGCAAGATAGGCAGGAAAGACAGGGTAGGCAGGGTAGGCAGGATAGGCAGGGTAGGCAGGGTAGGCCGGGTAGGCAGGGTAAGCAGAGTAGGCCGGGTAGGCAATATAGGCAGGTTAGGCAGGAAAGACAGGGTAAGCAGAGTAGGCAAGGTAGGTAGGGTAGGCAAGATAGGCAGGGTAGGCAGGGTAGGCAGGAAAGGCAGGGTAGGCAGGAAAGCCAGGGTAGGCAGGGTAGGCAGGGTAGGCAGGATAGTCAGGGTAGGCAGGAAAGGCAGGGTAGGCAGGATAGGTAGGGTGGGCAGGGTAGGCAGGGTAGGCAGGGTAGGCAGGGTAGCCAGGGAAGGCAGGGTAGGGGCAGGGCAGGCAGGGTAGGCAGGGTAGGCATGGTAGGCAGGATAGGCAAGGTAGGCAGAGTAGGCAGGGTAGCCAGGGTAGGTAGCCAGTTGACGGGAGCGAAGCCCCGAGGGTCAGCTAGTAATATATAACAAAGTTAACAAATGTTAACTAACATCTAGAAGGCCTACAATGTTCACACATTCACAAAATAATCGGTAAAAGAATCTATACAAAGTTAAGAAAAAAAAAAATGTACATATAACTAACAAGACTAAATTTAACATGTGGCACAAATGTTGTTATCAGTGCTGTAACTATTCTTTGCAAAGGGCTATAAAGATGATTGCGAACTATTGTAAAAAGTCCAATTAAAAGAAGAAAAACAAAAAAAAATGAGATTGAGAATAGTTAGAGACATTCACATATTTGTGCCGTTTATGAGTTACCAGGGAAGCCGCATGCGCAGGAGCTAAAGCCAAAATTTTTATCTTCAACGTAGTCCTTGATTTTATAATATCCTTTTTTAATAAGGACACGTTTGAAGTGATTTTTGAACTTTCCATCGGTCAGTTCTATAACTGACTTTGGCAACTTGTTATAAAAGCGTATACTGTTTATAAGAAAAAACTTGCTAGTTTTAGTTAATCTGAATTTGGGTATTACAAGTTCGTGCTTACTGCGTGTATTTAAATTATGTAAGTCGCTTATAGTTTTGAAAAGCCCTCGATTTTTGCGGACATACAAAATACATTCGGCGGGTGCCGGCCAGCCAGACGCGCGGCGCTTTTATTTGTTTACATTCGGTCTTTGCAAGTTGCAACAAAGAAGTGCGTGCGTTATTTATGATGTATTTGATTGATTAATGCCAACTTGCACGAAAAAGTTAACTAAGAATTAGTTGCTAACACGAGGTTATTTGACAATTTTGTATAACAAACTGTCAATTTAACCTAGTGTGAGCAACTAACTCTGAGTTAAGTTTTTTGCGCAAGTAGGTCTTAAAAGTTAGTTATGAAACTGTGAAATACTAAAATGGAGGTTGATTATAATAAATGTGTTATATCGACACCCAATATAAATAACATGTACTTAACTCAATATGGCATGGTTTTCAATCAACACAGATATTTTTTTTTTTATTAAAATTTTATTATTTATTTGCAGCTGCAGGCATATGTTGTTCTGTACATTTTAGGTTTCATGTTGTTTTATTTTAACTGATCTTTCAGTTTTGATAAAACCACTGCAAGTATGATCTTTGCAATGTTAAAATGTACATATTATTTTAAGCATTTTTAATATGGAAAGCATTGTAACTGCCGTTACAATGGGGTCATGAAAAATGTTGTAAGATTTTTTCTGTGAATATTATTCTATCTTATTGTATGATTACGATTTATACCGACAGTAAACATCTATGATAAATATTATTGTAAGCAACCATTACAATGTGTGTCAATGTTACATTCGGTAAAAAGTGTTAAAACATGTTAAGTACTATGGAAGAGCTAATAAAACTCGCTTTTTAATAATTATTGTAATTCAATTAATATTCACAACGCTTTGGGTTCTGGTGGACACAGGTCTGTATAAAATTATCTGTGCCTGTGTCTACCGTTCGCACAGCGGAGATCAGGAGTCAAGCAGGCTCATAGACTTCCTCAGTGAAGCGGCTGATGCAGCACAGCAGCGCCATCTGTCCAACTAGTGATATGGGGGCCTTTAATGCTGACCACCAGGAGTGGCTCTTCCCATACCAGTGCAGTGTTCATGCTGGAGGGGAGATGCATAAGCTTTCCTTAGCGCTTATCAGCCAGCTGCTTCAGGGGGCAATGGCAACGGGGGATGTTGATTCGCATACGGCCAATTGCTTGGACCTTCTGCTGACAACAGATCCAGACCTTTACTCTGTGTCGATAACTTCACCTTGGATAGTTCCGAGCTCCGGCCGCTGTTTTTTAAAGACTTTGTCCGTCTACTGTCCACCCAAGAGGCACCCGGCGGGTTTGTCAGTTCAAGTCAGGAGATTGGGATGTGATGCGATCTTTCTTTACATGCTATACTTGGCTGCCTACTTGATTTTTTTTCGGCTGACCCGTCATCATGCGCGGACACCGTGACGGATGTGTTGCGTCAGAGATTGGAGTACTACATTCCGTTCTCTGACTTATCAATGTCTAGCAAAGGCCGGCCACGACTTGGCACCGATTGTGATCGCGCAGACGCGCTTAATCATGAGGTGTACCTGGCATGGGTCGATGCTCGAACGCACAATACGAGTCACATTTGTCAGAAAAGAAGGCCTTCAACAGCACTGCCAAGTCCTGCAAGAATGTGTTGCAAAAAGCTCGGTTCGATCACATTGGCCAAGTAGGGACATAACTTGCTTCTTACCCAGCAGGTAGTAAAGCGTTTTGGTCCCCCAGGCACCAAAACGCTAAGTCGGTTGAGTCGAACTTTTGCCATCCCTCACTACCACCACTGCTGAAACCCGGCGGGTCGCCGCAAAGGAAGCCTACACGCACAATGGACCAAATGGGAGTCTAAGTTCGGAAAAGGGGGTCCAACTATCGCATCTATCCTAACCTATCCTAATGCTTACGACGCCTATCGTTTGCAATTACTTCTTCACATATTTTTGTTATATTCTCCTTAACTACATATCTGTAATATTGAATGAGTCTAAAAACATTTTATTACATACCTACTCTTAGTTTTTCTCCAAGACCATTTATGCTGATACCTATTCTCGATGTCAACACGGCATCTTTCTTTAAAATGATAACATTTAAAATAAGTGTTTAGATTTAAGAAGAAAAACATTGTAACTTAAAATTACCATATGATTAAAATATAATTAGTCCAAAATTTAAAATGTATTACATTGTACGTATGTCAATTTAAAATGACTTTAACACCTAGAAACCCTTGTTACCAAAACTTTTGTGTATTGGAACTTGATCTACAAGTATACTTCAGTAGACACATTGTTCATTTTTAATTACAATAGAATAGAATATACTTTATTGTACACCATAAAAGTTACACATCTCTTCTATAAGAAAAACTAAAAACGCTTGCGATATTATTTCATTTCGCAAATGTAGTTCTTATAGTCATAGAAATACGGTTAAAAGGCAGAAATAAAGGTCTGTTCTTGCTAATTTCATATGACATAAAGTTGTACCAATGTGTGACTAAAGTTACAATGTTATTCATTTTGACAATGTCTCAGACGTTAAAGCGGTAGGTTTAGGTAGGTACGGCCATATCTACCTACCGCTTTCAGGTTCAAATTTGATGCGAATCGAAGCGTCGATCTAAAATAATACTGACCACATTGACCGTCTTCTAAGTATTGACCATTGACATTCGTAGGATCGTAGGTTAATGAGATTGCAAACGCACGCTTTGTACAAAATTCGCAAGTTATTATTTTTATCTCTATAGTTACACATTTGTTCCTTACGTAGCGGAGATAAGAGTCAATCAATACTCAATATGATAGGTATGTTATTTATTTATGAACCCTTCGCATCTAAGAAGAAATCATACCGTACGAACGTGTGTGCGTAGGAACTGTGGTAGGTACGTATGCCGCGTGGCCGCGTCCGCCCGTTTCGATCGCAACCATTGTTTTTGTGTTTTATTCATTTATATACTTATCGTGCATGAAAATGACACAAATTTACAATGTCGATTTTTCATGCATTTATGATATTGATTATGTGAACTCTAATAATTGTAATTTTTTTTTTGTTGGTATCTTGGAAAAACAAAATAATTAAAAATCTTAAAATTGCATGGCTTAATTTGGCACAAATTTATTTAATAGGCATATGCAAGTGATCTGAGACATGGCATGGCTTAATTTGGCACAAATTTATTTAATAGGCATATGTAAGTGATCTGAGAAAGGAAATAGTTATTTCATAAACTGTATTTTTTTTTGTGCACTATTTTTACATACTGATATGATACCATAGTTATTTTAAACTTTAATCTAATTTTGTCAGTTTTGAAATGATAAAAAGAATCTACCACAAAACATCGAATTACTGAAAATGCAAGTACCAGATGTGACACAAAACGCAATAATAAGCTTCATAGATACGACTGTATCCACAGGCAAGAAATAAGCAACTTTAGAAACTTTTAAACTTATGACATCAAAATAGCCTGGCGCTATCGGTCTATTGGCGATTAACTGTAAGTCCAGGTTTCCTCACGATGTTTTCCTTAACCGTTGTCAGCGACGTTCAAGATAAACTTAGAAAGTATAAAATAATAATATGAATTTTAAAAAGTCACTTTAGTACTTGCCTGGATTAGCCCCTACAAGCACGGGAGACAGATTATTTTATTTTTGGTTATCGCTGCACAAGCTGAGATAGGAGCCTTTTTGGTCCCGCACGGGGTTTTTATTTTTTATTATTGTTTAATTTTATGCTTATTTCTCGTGTCTCCTTTGCGGGTCACATATACATTTTTTTCTTTCTTTCTTTTAGTTCAGCTAATTACAAATAGCTACAGTTAAACTGCCGATGTTTTTCTTTTTTCCGATATACTATAAGATGTAGATGAAATATTATACCATCACCATTTATTGATCTTTTCAGCCTCGCATAGGTATTTTTATATTGTTAGTGTTAATCAGTAATATACGGCTTTTCTTTCGATAACTCCAACCACGATCAGCCATACCTCCGACTTCGGCCACTATTTTGCAGGTAGCAGTTAAAAATATCAGCAGGGACAAAGCTGCAGGCCGTCAAACCTTTCCCAAACCTGAAAGCATGAATCAGCAGTGGCGACCACCAGAAAAAGCGCCGAGACGATGAAGCTAGACGAGTCCCAGAGAATCGATTCAACTATCTTCGATGTTACAATGAAATTATTTAGAAAAGAACCGAGGAGGCAAACAATAAGTTCGAGAGAGAAGATGAGTAGAAGTACTATACTCCATTTGAAATAACATTAGAAATTTCTACATCCCTTTTTTTACAGTCCGTTCAACCGATTTTGAGTTCTATTCCGTAAACATAAATGATGACATAAAAAGCATAAACTTGTTACCAAAACTGTTTACTACAGCTGCCATTTGTCATATCACCAACGCAATAGAAGTCAAAATCGGTTGAACAGGCTGTAAAATGGGATTATTAGAATTTCTAATGTTATTACAAATGGAGTATTTTTACCATTATCAACTATCGCAGCTTGATGTCCTGCGTGCACGTGGTGCAGTTGCCGGAGATTCGATGGCACGTGTTGGCATACTGAACTACTAGTAGGCATGTAGGTACAGTGCTATAACTGGGAAGATAGCTACCTTCTTTGCAATACTAACTAATTAGATTCCAAAACAACAAAAATCGTGGCTCGTTCTTTTTTTCTACCACCTCGCCAGTTTCCGTTATTCGGGGTCAACTTTCTTAGTTAATCATGAGACGTCACTTGTCCCGCTTATAAGCATCGTCAGTAAATAGCCTTTTTTCCGACTTTCCAAAAAGGAGGACGTTCTATGATCGTTTTTTTTTTTAGAAACAATATATCACGGGAATTGAACGCGATGATTTCGATTGTTTATTTACCTACTAGCACTCCGCCCGCGACTTCGTTCGCATGATTTCGTATTTTATTCAACTAAATTATGTGCAGTTATTGAAGGCGACCAAAAATAAGCTATTGTTAAAACAATAATAAATGGGATAATAATATAAGGAATCGTAGATATCTACGGTTCAAGTTATGATTTAGAGGACATAGAACCTCCTTCTTATTGGAAAGTCGGTTAAAAATCTTATTCCTTGGACAATAATAAATTGCCATCATTAGTTTTTCAGAATTACCCCCAGAAGATATTTTAGGTGTGTCAACGGTTTTTTGAAGAATCTTACGGCACTAAGACGACCACTTCCTCGATTTGGAACTACAAACACAGTGTTGTTTGACGGAGATATCGGCGAATATACACAAAAAACAATTAAGTGCCAAAAGGCAAATTGCCTATTAGGTACGTAAAAAGTGAAAAACACGACAAACACTACCGACACTGAAATCCAACTAAAAACACTACAAAGTGAAAAATAACTTTCTTTTTCGAAGTCGGTGTCCATAACGAAAAAAAATTGTACCTACCAAAGACACCGACTTCGAAAAAGAAATTTATTTTTCACTTTGTATTGTTTTTAGCTGGAAATCTTTAATATTTTTTCTAAAAATGTTTTTATACAAATAAATGTCTCTTTAAAGGTTGAATTTCCAAAAATCCCTCCTTAGTGCTGCCCTACATCATAAAAAGAAGCTATGTGCAATAAAATACTTCAAAAATCTTGAACACCCTCTAAATGGTATTTTGGGAATAGTTCCGAAAAACCAATAACAACCTACATTTTTTATTAAGGTTAGTATTTGTGCCAAATTTCAAGTTTATTAACCCAAGATCTTCAACACCCCCCTAATCATCTTTTAGGGGTAGTTTCGAAAAACTAATAATGATATCCTTTATTATTTACTTAGGTTAGTATTTGTCCCAAGTTTCAAGTTAATTCATCCAAGAAATGAGATTTTCCAAACAAACTTTAACATCCCTTAAATCGGCTTTTGGGGGTAGTTCCGAAAAATTAACGTTACCTTTATTATTTTGCCCAAGGAATTAGAATTCATTCCAACAAATATCTCTCGTTTGCTTTCCTACATCAAAAAAAGAAGCCTTGTGCAATAAAATTCTAGTAGGGAGTCGTTTTGAAAAACTTGTAATGACAACCTTTACTTTAAAAACAATAAAAAAATATAAAATATCAGCTGTTAGTATTTATGCCAAGTTTCAAATATATAAGCCTAACAAACCACCATTATGGGTAGAATTTCCGGAAATCAATAAACTCGTTACTTTTTTTATTAATCAAGAGCGAAAACCACCTATTTCAGATATTTTAACTTCCAAACCGAATAAATTTCATATAAAGTTTCAACCCCTATTTTATCCCCATAGGGGTAGAATTTCCAAAAACTAATAAATACATAATTGATTTTTATCTACCTAGAGATTAAATCTAAAATTTCACTTTCAAACTATAGAAATTACATACAAACTTTCAACCCCCTTTTTAACCCCTTAGGGATCAAATTTCCAGAAACCAATAAATATATTAATTCTTTTTATGAACCAAAAGCGTGAATCTAAAATTTCACGTGCCCAACTTACAAACTGTAGTAACTACATACAAACTTTTAACCCTCTTTTTACCCCATTAGGGGTAGAATTTTCAAAAACCAATGAATACATTATTTCTTTTTATCAACTAAGAACGTATATGTAAAATTTCAAGTGTCCAATTTGCAAACTGTAAAAATTTCATACAAACTTTCAACCCCCTTTTTACCCCCTTAGGGGTCGAATTTCCAAAAACTAATAAATACATTACTTCTTTTTATCAACCAAGAGCGTAAATCTAAAATTTCACGTGCCCATCTTACAAACTGTAGTAACTACATACAAACTTTTAACCCTCTTTTTACCCCATTAGGGGTAGAATTTTCAAAAACCAATGAATACATTATTTCTTTTTATCAACTAAAAACGTATATGTAAAATTTCAAGTGTCCAATTTGCAAACTGTAAAAATTTCATACAAACTTTCAACCCCCTTTTTACCCCCTTAGGGGTCGAATTTCCAAAAACTAATAAATACATTACTTCTTTTTATCAACCAAGAGCGTAAATCTAAAATTTCACGTGCCCATCTTACAAACTGTAGAAATTACATACAAACTTTCAACCCCCTTTTTACCCCCTTTGGGGTAGAATTTCCAAAAATCCTTTCTTAGTGCTCACTTACGCGACATGAGGAACCTTTCTGCCAAATTTCATTCTTCTAGGCCTAGCGGTTTAGGCTGTGCGTTGATCGATCAGTCAATCAGTCAGTCAGTCAGTCAGTCAGTCAGTTTCTTCTTTTATATATATAGATTTCACCCGAGATTTCGGCCGTGTTGCAACGACCGTGCTCCCGGGTAGACACGGAAATCACCGCGTTAAATTCCCGTGATATATTGTTTCTCAATTATGAAAGGCGTCAGTTTTAAAGTTAATATTACAAACCGATTTTTTTTGTATGTCTTCACCGGTTTCTCCGTTAATTTTGTTGTGGACCGATTCTGAAAATTCATTTTTCTTGTTACAAAGAGTATGTTCTCAAATTGGTACCATTTAAATTTGGTGACGATCTGATGAAGAACTTCGAGAATATACAATAGAACTCTTCAATATATGACGGAAAATCTCTCGGGATAGATAGATAGATAAATTATTTATTCAGCGCATACAAAAGACACAGCACAGCACACAAAATCACAATCAAATTATTTTAATTTACATGTGGGTATTTGGAGAAAAGGTGCCAACATACAAAAAAAAGTAAAAAAAAACATAATAAAAGTGCCACAAGTAACTTACCTACTTCAAATAGAACATAGTGCGGTGTGCGTCTCAAGGTTGCACCAAATGGGAGTCCAGCTCAGCATGTGTCAGGCAAATATACCTGACGCTGATATTCTGCTGGATCCCTGGATAGCTGCAACGCATGTCTATTTATTGTTTATACCATTTCATAACTTAAAGCCATTACGCTCTAAAGGAATACGCATTTGTGTACACTTCACTTTGGTAAACTCTCATTTCACCGGTTATGTTCAAGTTTCATGATATTCGGGTAATCTATTCTGGCATTGACTTAATATCCTACGTTCCCTGGATGGGGCAAAGGGCATCCACAGATGTCCTCCATCGCGATAGATCTTGAGCTTCACGCTTCACCTCGCTCCATGTCATACCGATTCTCGTTGCTTCCGCCAACACGGTGCGACGCGAGGTTTGACGGGGCAGCCACGCTTTTTTCTGACATTATAGGTCTAACCTAATAAATACAACCGACTTCCAAAGTTGTCATGTTAAAAGTGTTTTTAACACTACAAAATTAAAATAAATTCTTTTTTGGAAGTCGGTGTCAAAACTAGAAGAAAACAGGAACACCGACTTCCGAAAAAGAAGTTATTTTTAACTTTATAGTGTTTTTATTTGGAAGTTGGTTGTATTTTTTTTTTGTAAAAATGTTTCTCATGTCCTTTCGGACACTCTTCATCCAATATGGAGATGGAGTTTTTTACATCGTGGTCATCGGGTCTCCGCATCACGTGGCCGTAACATCTAATAGTAGCTCGTTAGTAACGAATAATGGTCATACTCAGAATTATTTACTTGGTTGATAAAATCTCTTCAAACCACCACTTTGTCACACTCAGATACGGCTTGTCGACAAAAGTTATATTTAGAAAACACCGTATCCGAAGTTTGGACCCCACACAGCACATATTGATCTTGCTGGAAACAAAAACAAACGAGAGGAGTTCAAGGGCAGCGAACTTATACCTTACCTCAATGAAGACGAAGATTATCGTGTTCAGTAACAGTGAAGGATTTACACAGAACTTTTTTGGTGGTGGTCACTGTTGATTCTGGCTTTCAGGAGTTGCAGTGTTTTGGAAATAATGCGGAGGGATTGTCCCAATAAAAAAATATACATGGATCTTATTGGTGATGTAGAGGCCAGGTGCGCAGTACTCATAACCGTGTGCGTGTATGACTGGATGTATGAACGTAAATGTAGCAAAAGGAGTATGCAAGGATCGTAGCACTGTTGCTACGCCGTGGCTACGAAATAGCGTAGCATTTATTTATTTATTTATTTATTTAATAATTAAAGTACACACACAGTATAATACATAAAGACAACACATCAAGACAATAGAGTACAAGGGCACTGCTTATTTCTTAAGAAATTTCTGCCAGCAGACCCGCGAAAAGGAAAAATGAAAAAGAAATGTAGACAATAGTGTGTGAGAACTGGAAAATAAGAAAAGTGAAAGACTTAAACCAAGTTATAAAATTAGCACACCTACACAATTAGTGTAATGGTGGATAATTACAAATATAAATACATAATTGTATAATATATAGATACTTATGTATTATATATATATATACATACATAAATAAAGATCAGACTTGAGAGGATAGATAGTGCTCTTTTAAACGTTTTTTGAATAGTGAGATCGTATTTAAATCTCTGATGCTAGGCGGAAGTAAGTTCCACAATCTTACAGCATGGACAGTGAAGGAATAGGAATAGTAACTGGTTTTGTGTGGATGAGATTTAAGGAGAGATTTGAGATGTGATCTGCATAGTGCATCTCTGGGGCGAGCGTAAGAGAATCGCTCACGCAGGTAGGAAGGATAAGAGGGGTTATGCAAGATGTTGAACAGGAGACATAAAATCCGAGTGTTCCTACGAAGACGGATTGGGAGCCACTTGAGTTCCTTGCGAAGGTGAGAAACATGATCATACTTACGTAGACCAAAAACAAAGCGAATACATAAGTTTTGCAAGCGCTCAAGCTTGTTCAATAGCTCCTCTGTGGCATCCAGGTAGCAGGCGTCGGCATAATCTATAATCGGCTGAATAAGTGTTTGCGCTAAGGATATTTTTGTCGTTAAGGGCAAGATACTCTGAAGGCACTTCAGCGAATGGAAAGAGAAATGTACCTTACGACTGACCTCATTGACCTGAGCACGCCACGAAAGATTAGAGTCAATGATTACCCCTAAATCCTTTGCCGTTTCGGTATAATCAATGCGAACACCGTCAAGGTATAAAGGCATCAGGGAAGTGACGTTAGCCGCATTGCGAACAAATTTGCTTCCTACGACCATGGCCTGTGATTTGCTAGGGTTTATTTGCAGACCAAATGACTTAGCCCATATGCTGATATTTGCCAGGTCCCGGTTCATTGCCGCAATAGCCGAATCAGCGTCATTTATAGAGAAATGTCGATACAGCTGCAAGTCATCTGCGTAAAGATGGAAACTAGAAGAGATTACTCTGGTAACAAAGTTAATGAAAATTGAGAAAAGGAGAGGTGATAGTACGCTACCCTGAGGAACACCCTCAGTAAGGCTACACCAATCAGAGAATGACTCATCAAGGCGAACACACTGTGAGCGTCCCCGAAGATAAGAGTTAAACCAAGCTAAAGCGGAAGAAGAGAAATTGATAGATTTAAGAATACCTAGTAAAATGTCGAAATCCACTGAGTTGAAGGCGCTACTAAAGTCAAGCAATACAAGTACCGTAAGGGACTTAGTCTCCATTGCCCAGCGGATATCGTCAGTTACTTTTAACAGTGCAGAGACAGTGCTGTGACCCGCGCGAAAACCGGATTGAAAGGGAGAAATGATCGAGTTTGACGCCAAGAAAAAGGATAACTGTCTATGAACTAAGTGTTCACATACTTTAGAGAGGAACGGAAGAATTGAAATAGGTCTAAAGTGAGTTAATAGAGATGGATTATTGGTTTTAGGTAAAGGTATGATGTGAGCCTGCTTCCAAACCGACGGAAAAGAGCAAGAAGTGAATGAGTGATTAAATATGTGAGTTAGGACAGGGAGCAATGAGGGAAGGATAAGAGTAATCATTCTGGAACACAGCATATCATCACCGACTGCTGAAGAAGTTATTGCAAGTACAGATTTCTTAACGTCATCCTCAGTAACATCGTTAAGGTTAAAGGTTGAATATTGTGGCAACGTCATACTAGAAAGACTATCTAAAGTTGCGGCTTTGACGCACGGATCGAGAGAAAAAGGAAGAAAAGAGAAATGTTTGTTGAGATCATTGAGGTTCAAATCCTTGCACTGGTTAGTGGGTGATTTGCCTATGCCTACAGATTTAAGAAATTTCCATATATCGGACGAACTGCGGTTAATGAGTTGTTTATGGAAATAGCGCCTCTTAGCATCCTGACACAGTTGATTGCAACGGTTACGTAGATATTTGTAGTAACCCAGATTTAGATCTGAAGGTCTGCGCTTATATCTGCTCTTAGCTTTGTCCCTACGGGCCATACGCTCTTTAATATATGGTGTAATCCATGGTGCAGGATTATGTCGCACTTTGACTCGTCGAATAGGGGCATGCTGGTCAAACAAGTTGAGAATGGTTGAGTTAAGGCACTTCACCTTACCATCGATGTCATCGTTCTCGACCAGAGGTGACCAATCGAGACCGGCGGCATCACGCGACAATGCCTCCAAGTCTATGCCCTTGTAATTACGAAGATGTAAGAGCTGGGGCTTACGTTTGGGAACACGGATACGGTATGAAAGATAAATAAGATCGTGGTAAGAGAAAGTAGCAGTAAGCTGGCCATGGGTAGAAACATTATTGGGAGAGGAAACGATCATTAGATCAAGTAAAGAAGGCGTACAATTAGGAAAATAGTGAGTTGCAGAGAGAGGCAAGACTTGAAGATTGAACGAAGACAAGAGTGAAAGGAGTTTAAGGGAGCGAGAATCATTTTTAATCAAGCAAGTATTAAAATCACCCATTAAAATGATGTGCTCATACATGGGGCATAGATCGCTGAGAGTGGTGTCAAGAGAATTGAAGTAGTCGATATGAAGATTAGGACTGTAGATCACTGCAAGCAGAGCTTTCGTGTGATGAATACATATTTCGACAAACAAGTATTCAGCCGACTCAGAATAAAGGGAAGGAGATGAACTAACCACCCTGAAGGGCAAATCAGCACGCAGATACATAGCTACACCTCCTCCACCCTTGCCAGTCCTATCGTTGCGTATTAAGACGAAACCGGGGAGTGAATAGTGAGTCGAAAGGAGAGAAGGCTTCAGAAAAGATTCCGATATCAATACTGCATCCAGGTTGGCACTGCTAAAGGATGCCAGAAGTTCAGAATAGTGACCAGGAACACTCTGGGCGTTTATGTGCACAATATTCAGATTTTTAGGATCATTAGAAAAAACTGAAAAGATTTTATCGTGTAAAGTGAGTGGCACGGAAGTGTCACTGCCCGCACTAGCAAAACTATCAGAAGAAGAGCATGAGAAGAAGCTGTCATTAAAATCAGCTACATCATTCATAATTTATAAAATAAATATATAACTAAATAGTAATACAAATATATAAATAATATATGTGAAATTTATATTATTACTAAAAATTAAGTTTTCTTGCAATTAGAAAACCACCCCACACCGCTGGTATATTGGCAGAAATTTTACAACTGTAACTATAAATAGAAACACTAAAATAAATTTATACAACAACTAGAAGAAGGAAAAATATAATAAAGTGAGATACGAAAACAAACGAGTTCAATTATTAATCGATTTCCACGTCGCATTATAAGCAGAAACAAAACGCAATATGACTAAATGACAGATGATAACTGACAGATCAACAGATGCCTACTGTCAGTGTCAGGTCAGGTCATATAAATCATAATATTACAAACTAAACACCGGCGGTTTATTATATAAAAAAATAAAAAGTTTTAAGCATTCTTTTAGGCATTAAAATGCCTTGAATTGAATAGAATAAATCTATATTTTAACAGAAAGTAGGTACCTACAAGTTACAGAGGTTAAGTTTTAATGTAATAATACTAACTACCTT
This sequence comes from Orthosia cruda, assembly GCA_964057195.1. Classification (NCBI taxonomy): domain Eukaryota; kingdom Metazoa; phylum Arthropoda; class Insecta; order Lepidoptera; family Noctuidae; genus Orthosia; species Orthosia cruda. The sequence goes on from OZ059847.1 coordinate 10,063,879, forward strand.
AACTAAGGCATGCAAACAGTTTTAGCTATAAGAATAAAGACCCATTTAATATAAATTATTAAAACATTAAATTAAATCAATACAAATTTATCATGTTAACATCAATTGAGAATGCCTTGCTGCATTAAGTCCGCCTTTGTATACCGAGGGTACCGTACAAACCTGTAAGTAACCTGTAGGTTCCGTTTTTTACTTTCATCAACATTGCTTCATGCCAAATTTCAAGATTCTAGGTCGACTAGAAGTACCCTTTAGGTTTTGATTCCCTTGCGAGTGTCGAAAATTTGCGGTAATTTGCGGCATAAACGGCTGTATCTTTTATTTGCGTTGGCTTAGAAGTTTGATTTTTTTCACAGCATTAAGGGACAGTAGATCTGAGTATTTGATATAAATTTCAGCTTGATACCTCCACGCGTTCCTGAGAAAAAGGGTCTTCACAGACAGACAGACGGACGGACAACAAAGTGATCCTTTAAGGATTCCGTTTTTCCTTTCAAGGTACGGTACCCTAATAACGATGCGAGCGTTTGTATTTGCGCACTCCATCCGATCACAATCCGAGAAATCAAAACTAAAAAAAAATGTTTAGAAGTAGCTGTAATACTATTTTTAGGTGGAGTAGGAGAATTGCGGACTGGAGTCGATTAATTCGATTCAGCCTGTCACTTGCTGTCCCCCAGCGACGTACTTAGTCGAGGTTCGTACCCCACACACGGAGGGCGCTTTTTAAGTATTGTTGTCCTAGCTACAGGCTGTAACTTCCCACGGGAAAGCCCGGTTATACAGTCGCGCAAATTCTTATTTCAAACTTACGGCTAGTATCTGACAGATCGTTTACTGCATGGTATAATAATATACTTCGCCTGGTAGTCTCTTCCCGTGACAGCTGGGTTACGTGATTGGCCTAAGACTACGTCATCAATTGCGTTGCGGTTCTCAAACTTTTTTTGTGGGGAAAAAGATAAAATAATACAATAGGTACTAAATTTTTATCATTTTAATAAATCGACATAGTTGATACTTTTTTATTTTTTTAACTTTGCTTCTTTTTAATTGATTGCTTGGTTTTATTTCTATTCCTTACGCGTAGATATAATGAGATGAGAATGTTGAGATGGATGTGCGTAGTGACGAGAATGGATGAAGTGAGAAATGAGTATATTAGAGGCAGTTTGAAAGTGGCGCCAGTGACGGAAAAGTTAAAATGAAACCGTTTGTCCTGGTATGGTCATGTGATGAGGAGGGATGAAACGCATGTTACTAAAAGAGTTATGAATATTAATGTGGATGGGTGGA